>CM053028.1:82315161-83515161 GCA_028564925.1 Lithobates sylvaticus
TCTGACCTCACAAAGAGCCCCTCAGACAGTAATGGCTGCACCACATTTGCTCCTAGAGTGGTGCAAAATCAACATGATGGATGTGCAAGCCCCGTGTTTAAATCTGAAGGTTAATTAATTGTGCACTTCAGGGCATTCTCTATATGCACCAGAGGACACACTGCTTTGCACTCATATAGGAATATAGCTGTAAAGTGATATGAGGAAGCCAGCAAGCGCCTAGTGATGTGTTTGCAAAACTCACACTGAGACACGAGACACTGAAAGCCCACATAGGGTTAATAGGACCCCAAAGGGTTAGGTTGGATACACGCAGGAAGCTTTCTTTTGTTCACCCCAGCAGTCTGAACCAAAAAAAAAAAAAAAACTACAGGTACTAATGCATCCGATGTTAGTTCAGCAGTCTCCACTGAGCTATTATGTTCCGACAGGGGGACTGCCCCCTGCCAGAACACAGTGATTGGCTCCGAGTGCTGATCAGATGTTGGTTTTTCAGCCTGCTTCTTCAACAGAAGCCGTTCACAGTGTAGAATATGATGTTAAATTTCGATTTAGTTTCCGTCGTAGTCTTTTGGCTAAAATGCCATTTTAGTTTTCGTCGTATTTTAGTTGACTAAAATAGTGTTAATTGGCCAGATTCCTGCCGAACCGACCGTTGTTAGCCGGATGTAAGGCTAATGGGTATCCAACTTAAGCCCAGCCTGGGGCTCAATCACTCTATCTTAACTGAGCTGTGTTCATCTCCATGGCTCAACACAAGGTCACATACAGACAATTGTTTTCACAAGATCGTTCTTCATAGTTCTTTACTCATCTGCCTTGGATGTTTAGGGGTTTCCCTTCCTCCTACCGTAGTCTCCATGAAAACAATGAAAAATCCAACTGGGAGCATGGGACCACCCTTTATAACAGTCATGGCAGCTGTACAGAACTAAAGCCAGCCAAAGGCGTTCGAATGTTGGTCGGTTCAGCAACAAAAAGCCAAGATTGAAACCATGTATGGGCAGGCTGAATGTACCCAACTTAATCAACTTGGGTACAACCAGCATGTCGGATTTTACATGCGATCATTGCTAGCGGCTATTGTAGCTGCTAGCAATAATCATGGTGTTCCATCGGAATCGACTTTCACCGCCAGGAGAACACAATGGCTGCGCGGGAGGGATTCCCCCATCAATATGGATTGCGTGTAACCCGTGTTTGCAGGAAAGAAAAACACTCTGATTATGGCCAACTTCAGAGAAGAGATCTTACTCCTTGAATACCCAAGAGATGTTGCAAACCATTACAGTGGTTGAACACCCCAGCGACTACAACAAAAAAAAAAAAAAAACTGAAAAAAAAAATTGGGGTGAAAATCACCTTTTGCAAAACTTCAAGTTCACAACATTTTTCACAAATAAAAGATGCTGAAGTTACGTGGCTCACTCAATAACTCTGCTGCTCCACCACTGCACACTGGGCCCCGCTCTGCCTCCTCTTTTCTTACATCTCTTTCTGGTTCTTGCAGCTGGCCCCTGCACTTTAGACTGTGTGTGGTTGTTTGCATGTAGTTACACATGGAGCAATTACCTGCGTTTAGACCTATAAACTGGCTCTAGAGTGCAGATCCGTCCCTATCTGTAGGTTATCACTGTATGTGTGACTACATACAAACAACCACAGTGTCAGCCTGTCATTGACTTGTAAGTCTAGGTTCACACTGAATGCGGGTTTGAAATCGCGCAAGTTCAGCAGAACTCGAACAATTTCAAACCAACATTTCAGTTCGACTTCAGGGGCGATTTGAGAGACATCTGTGTGGGTTCCTGCACAGATGTCTATTGAAATCACCCCCTATCCCCCCCCCCCCCCCCAAAAGTCGCCAAAAGTAGTGCAGGAACTAGTTTTGGGAATCGATTTGGACGGTGCCATTGCCGGAAATGGGCTTCAATTTGGTATGTGATTTTACATGTCAAATCGCATGTCAAATAGGCCCAATGCGAACGTAGGCTAAAGGTTTCTTGTCTGTGGCTGACCAAAAACACCTGGCCTTATGTGCCACAGAAATATGGGTAGTGTATGGCTCTGTCAGCTATGTTCATGAGCCCAAAGCCTGGTATTGATGATGGCCTTTGAAATGTCTGCAAACAGAATGGTCTGCTTCAGGGGTCTCCAAACCTGTGGCCCCTTGCCTGCCTCTGTCTGGTCCTGGGACACGATTCCTTGCCCTGATGGGAGGCACTATTCCTTTCACTGACACCAACATGGTGGTACTATTCCTCCCACTGACACCAGAGATGGGGAACTACTTCTCTCACTGACACCAACATGGTGGTACAAATTCCTCCCACTGACACCAGAGATGGGGAACTACTTCTCTCACTGACACCAACATGGTGGTACAAATTCCTCCCACTGACACCAGAGATGGGGAACTACTTCTCTCACTGACACCCATTATGGGGCACTATTCCTCCCACTGACACCAAAGATGGGGAACTACTTCTCTCACTGACACCCATTTATGGGGCACTATTTCTCCCACTGATGCATTTATTACTCTCACTGGCCACAGTCCAGCTCCCCTAAAGTTTGAGGCTTGGTTCCCACTGGTGTGATGCTGGAACCACAGCAGTTCCTGTACGGGTTCCCGCATCTGACTCGCAGGCAGTTTACACTGCTCTCTGCAAACCACTGCGGGTGTCAATATAAAATTAATAACACCCCCAGATCGGTTTGCAGAAAGCAGTGCTAACTATGAAATCAAATGTTATTGGATCGCATAGGTCTGAACACCCAATGTGATGCGATTTCAGTGCAGACAAAAAAAGGGTCCTGCTCCATTTTGGTCTGAATGCGATGCGATTTCAGACAAATAAATTGTATTCGCACTGCACAGACATCGCATGCGGTCTGCACAGGCATGCGGTGCAAATCACATATGTCGTCTGGGATCGCACCAGTGTTAACCCAGCCTGAAGGGCAGTAAACTGGCTCTTTGTTTGGAAAGTTTGGATACCACCGCTTTACATTATTTCCAATGCAACGCCATACACAAAACAATTCTGTGATAGAAGTGTGCCTTGATTGAATAAAGATTTGGTAATGCACATCAACAATGTGGAGTGGAATCCATTTTGCTTGTCTGACTGTGGGATGGGTTCCTGATGGTGTTACGTTTTAGTAAACGTCTTGGAGAGGAAGCCAAGGCCTACAATCTACACTGCTAATGCTATTAACATAATTGGAAAACAAAGACCCAACACGGCATTACAACAAAGCAATAAACAAACATCTATAGAGGAAGCATTCATTGCACTAAAACAGTGTACACCGTAAAAACGTCGTCTGCAGTCAATACACTCATTTATTTGCCTTTGGGACTTTTCCATGATTATGATTCATGTGTTTGTTTTATTGGATTCCGAGTCGCTTTTTGTAGAATGCGCAGACATGCGGCACAGTGCATCCCAGTGAAGGGGCCTAAATCCACAAAGTTAGGGCTTGCCTTATTTATGAAGCAGGTTTTCTGGCATCTCTTCAGGAAAAATATTTTGGATGTGTTCTTTCATGTCAAATGTGGGTCACATTTGTTGTATCATGAAGTGGAACACGTTACATTTTCAGCAAATTGTCACCAATCTGCACAGCCCAATGCAGATTCCCTTGAAGGGCTTCACAGAGGTTTGCCTGGCTCCATATTTGCTGCAGCACCTCATCCTTTATAATAATTTGCTGGGCCAAACTAGTTTACTCCAGGTAGACGATTGGCCTTTACTTATAAATGAATAACAAACACAGCCATTTCAGTTTAGGGTGCCAATTATTTTGTCCATATTGAAGATTTTAATATGAAGTGTGTTATGGAATGGCATGGGGAAAGGCATTGTAATGCAGGAAACTGAGGGCAGTGCGTATTCAGTGGCACTACGATGCATGTTAGGGGTGTACATTACCATACCTCCCAACTTTTTGAGATGGGAATGAGGGACACCTATCAGCAAAAGTATGCAGGCATAGGACACACCCCTTGCCACGCCCCCTTAAAGGAGAATTGTACAAAAAAAAAAAAACAAGATTGGTTAAACTCATAAGTGCTTTTTTACCACTAATATTCCTTTATATTGGCTCTTGGAATTTACAAATGCAGCAATTTAGAAATCAGATTAAAGGTTTAGCGCTGGAAAACACTTTTTGATATATAAAAAGTGAATTTTATATACAACTATATAGATCAGACCAAAGTGAGGGACAAATGAGGAGGAATGAGGGACAGAGGGACATTTCTCCAAATCAGGGACAGTTGGGAGCTATGGCATTACTGCAACACATTTGTGAAAATAGGTGCTTTATTATTATTATACAGGATTTATATAGTGCCAACAATTTGCGAAGCGCTTAACAAAATAAAGTCAGACAATACAATTGGGTAAAAGAGGAATCAGAGGGTCCTGCTCATTAGAGCTTACAATCTAAAAAGGGAGGGTCAATTGATACCAAAGGTAATAGCTGTGGGGGATAAGCTGATGGAGGAAGTGAAACAGTGAATTAGTTAGAAGCAGGATAGGCTTCTTCAAAGCGGTGTTCCACTTTTTTTTTTTTTTTTTTGCTGCTGATTTTTAATAAGGACACTTACCAGTCCAGGGAGCCTGCGATGCCCCCCCCCCCCGAGGCCAATCCATCCATTGGATCGGGTGCCACTAAGGGAAACAGTCTGAGCAGTGAGCCTTGTGGCTTCGCTGCCCATTTCCTACTGCGCATGCGCGAGCCGCACACTGCTTTGTGAATAGCCAGCTGTCTTCTGGGACACACACAGGTCCCAGAAGACAGTGGGGGGGGGGGGGGGGTGGCTCGCCGCACAAGAGGATATGGCATCCTGCACCACGGACCGGATGGATCGGATGTACAGGCTGTACTAAATGAAAAGGTACTATAAAATAAAAAAGGATAAGGCCCCCTTTCACACAAGAGGTCCAATTGTGTCCGGCTGTCTGTTTGGGTTGGGCTGTCCGTTTTTTAGCCAGACCTGAACAGGCCCTCCATTCTCCTCTTTGGGCAGCCAGATGTAAAAAGACTTGCGTCCGCTTACGCCCAGCTACGTCCGGATCCAATTTGATCCAGGAAAAAAATTAAAGTGGCTCCGTTCCTCTGGCCAGATCAGATTGGAGGGCAGTCGGGTGTAAACGAGCAGCCAGTCTGTTTACATCCAACTGCCCATAGAGCAGAGTGGGTTGTCTCTGTGCCCACTCTGCATATGCATAGCAGACATGGACCTGTCATCTGGCTGTTTCCCTTAGCTCAGCAGGGGATTAGTGGGTGGATCCCCTGTTGAGCAAAACCATATGCGGTCCATGTGAAAGGTGCACTTTAAAACAAAGCATGTTTATCTTTTTTTTGCCCTCTTACCTAGACTGTATGTAACCTACCCTTCCTTTCCACATATGCACAGTTACCTTACCACCAGGGCCCCAATCAGGGGGGGGACAGCCCATACACATGTATGGAGCCCGAGCATCCTGAGGGGATGGAGCTGTGAAGTAGACAGAGGTGCAAAAGGGGGGGAGGCTGTGAAGGGGACTGAGGTGCAATAAAGGGGGGCTGTGAAGTGGATATGGAGGTGCAAAGAAGGGGGGCTGTGAAGGGGATAGAGGTGCAAAGAGGGGGGGCTGTGAAGGGGATGGAGGTAGAAAGAGGGGGGGGCTGTGAAGGGGATGGAGGTGCAAAGAAGGGGGGCTGAGAATGGGATGGAGGTGCAAAGAAG
Source organism: Lithobates sylvaticus (assembly GCA_028564925.1). Lineage (NCBI taxonomy): Eukaryota > Metazoa > Chordata > Amphibia > Anura > Ranidae > Lithobates > Lithobates sylvaticus. The sequence goes on from CM053028.1 coordinate 82,320,905, forward strand.
GGGGGGGCTGAGAATGGGATGGAGGTGCAAAGAAGGGGGGGCTGTGAAGGGGACTGAGGTGCAAAGAGAGGGGGGCTGTGAAAGTGATGGATGTGCAAAGAAGGGGACTGAGAAGGGGACGGTAGTGCAAAAGGGGCGCTGTGAAAGGGATGGAGGTGCAAGGAAGGTGACTGAGGTGCAAAGAAGGGGGGCTGTGAAGGGTACAGAGGTGCAACGAGGGGGGGTGTGAAGGGGACAGAGGTGCAAAGGGGGGCTGTGAATGGGACAGAGGTACAAAGAAGGGGGGGCTGTAAAGAGGACCGTAGTGCAAGGATGGGGACTGTGAAGAGGACCGGGCCCTGGGGAATGTCGGTGGTCAGGCCTAAAGCTCTGTAAGGGGCACCAAATAATCGGATGGCTGCCCTGCTTACCACCATGTGTTTTTACTGTCCTGGCTGCACCTGCATATTAATGCCTAAAAGACTTCTATGGGGCTGTAGTGCCCAAGCGCGGCCAAGACAGTGAATACTTACAGCGCTGGATGTAAATAAACAGGGGAACTGCCGCCATCAGATCGAGATAAGTATCTGGAGAAGGAGGGTGGGTTAGGTTAGGTCAAGGGAAGGAGGCAATAGGAATGAGTGCTCTTTGTTTTAAAGTGCACCTACCATTTAAGGCAAAACCTGTTACTGTCGGAGTCTAATTGGTGACTGTTAAATAACTGGACTCATAAAATTTAGGAAGGAGGTAAAAAGGTGATCAAGGTTGACTTTTAAAAGGGAAAGTCGGGATTTGCATACAACTTCAGCTGCCTATATCTCGCCATGTAAACACATGCGAGTTTTACTTATCATATCATAACATAACATCTGCTTGTGATTTTCTTTCTTTTTATATGCTCATTTTGAAATGATCTGGTTTATGACAGATTCATATGATAAACTGACAGATTTAAATAATAAACTGAAATTACAGGTTTTCTCCATGCAAAAGGGCTTAAACAAAATGTATTAACAAAAGCCCAGATGTAAATCGGAACTAGCGCTATATAAATAGTGTGTGACACTGAAAAGATATTTTGGTGCAAACAGCTGATTGAATTTCAGTCCATAATTCCAGTGATAAACACAAAGTACAGTCAGCCTACCTTATAACAAGCCTGAAACAACAAACAATGTAAGATGGTAAGTGGCAATTAGCTACTCAAGAAAGTGGTAATATAATGTGATCCAGAGCTCAGTCATTGTAAACTATCACCTTGTAAAACAACCCATTCAGTTTAAAATAGGAATGAAATGCAAATCATTTTTGTATAGATATTAAAAAAAAAAAAAAGGGTATTTATAATGTTTTTTTTATTTTTTATAAGTGATCACATTCCCTCTGTTCTCAGCTGCATAAGAGCTGGGGGGGGGGGGGGGGGGGGAGAAGCAGCAGCACACTGAGCTTTTCAGTGAATGGCTGTGCAGCGGGGGGCCTGTCGGCACAAGTCTGATCATTGGGGGAGATCATAGCTAGAGAACCACAGTGTGTTCTCCTGCTTAGTGTGGTCAGCTTTTAATAGAAAAGCAAGGGAACTGGCAGGAACACCAGGGATTTCACACAAAGTAAGCAATACAAAGAGGACGGGAAACTTTCTCATACAAGTACATGGTACAGCAGGCACATATCAAGAATATGAAATGTTGGGGTAACAAACACTATAAGTCTGCCAATATATTTGAATATATATTGTATATTTTTATGTAAAGTACCTCTTTTTGTCATAAGGAACAATCATTTCTTTTAAGTATAGTAGCCCTTTAAAATATGATTGTCCATCCTAACACTGCGGTCATTGTTATAATCTATAGCTATCAAAATCACCCAACCTATATCACCCAAGATGTCCTCTTTTTTTCATCGCAAGACCTCCTGCTGTTCAGGTCCTTTTTCACCTCCTCCCATGCTCAACTAGAGGAACTCCCTACACCACATTGCTCTCCTACTTGGTCCCACTTTAGGTGATTACTGAAAACTGAAGTTTTACTTTCTCCATTAACACATCTCCACAAAGTTATTACCCCATCTTATCACTTGCCCTTTCTTTTAAAGCTGGCTATACACTAGTAGACGGCCATTCTAAATTTTTTGTTTCAGGAACGTTTGTTTAATTTTTCATTTATTAATGGGGTCAAATTGACATTGTTTTTAGACCACAGTGATTCGAAAATTTGAAAGAGCAGGTTAGAAATTTTTCACAGACTAATGCAACAGCAGAAAGTAGTTTTTGTTCGGGAAAGTCCCAAGTAAAAATCTACTCGTATATGGGCCAGCTTTAGATTGTAAGCTCTCATGAGAAAGGGCCCTCTGAACCCTCTTGTCTTGTATTCTATTGTAACCGTACTGTCTATGCTTATTTTGTGAAGTGCTAAGCAAACTGTTGGTGCTTTATAAACAATTATAACAGAATATCTGCTTCTTTAAATGGGACTGTTGAAGTCGATGATATCTGCATGTATGTATATTTACATAAGAACAGCATAACATAAGTATGACCGCCTCATAAGCTTCCTCCAGGAAAAATCTGATTATGTCTGTATCTATAGTGCTCATATTATCTTAAGCCATCCAAGCATGGAAATGGGATTTGGCCGGTTCAGCGGGACTGGCCAAGATTCGATCCATGTATGGGAAGGCTAATTGTACCCAAGTCGATCCATCAATTAACTTGGGTACAGCCAGCTTGTTGGATTTTTTACATACAATGGTGACTATGGCTGCTAGCAGTAATCATTGTGTTTTGCTGACCAGGAAGGTTCCCCCTGCCCTCCCCTGCCAGCAGAACACAATAGCGCTATGGGAGGCATTCCCCCATCAACACTTAGTAAACCAGTGGTGGAAAGAAAGAAAGTCGAATCATCTATGGGCAGTGCAAATGACATTGACATATCTCAACAATAGGGATTTCCTAACTTCTCATTTTGCATTCCCTTGGCAAGCGTTCAACCTCTACAGTCATTTTGTGCCTGCACGTTGCCTTGGTGCCGTATACATGTGTGACCAAAGTCCTGATTGTACTGCAGTTTCTGCCAGTGTCTAGATACCATGACCTAATCCTTGGATTTAAGATACACAGTAAACATCTTAAAAGAAATACATTAGATGTTTTTCATCTTGATTCCGCTGGCAATACTTTTTCTATTTATAGCATGTGTTTTAATCTTAATCATTCATGAAGGTTTGGAATACAGCCATCAGATGTATGTGTGAGCTTGTAATCCAAGGTGAAAATATGTCTGTACAGCTGCAAAACTATTTAGCCACATTCAAGGGGGGTCATGCCACACACAGAGCTGAGCAAATACGTTTCCACAGGCTGGATGGTACTGGAGATATGAATGACTTGCCTCTCGTTGTGGGAAAAGTGGCCAAGCTTTATTAAATCTGAATGATGGAAAAGGAAAGGCGAAACTCTTAGATGTAGGTGCAGACGCTTAGGATTTGACCCTAAGGCTGTTCATAGATGGTGGTCTGATTATACAGACATCTTCCAGTTGCCAGTGCATGTATAAACATTCACACTTTTATCACCCAGTTTTGCAATCTTTATGGAGAAGACTTGCCAAATCCAGTTTAATCTTATATGAAAAATAAGAAAATCCAACCAACTTCATCAAACCTTCCTGACATATCTATTGACAGGGGTGTCTGTCTACATCTGAAGGTGTCATGGACTTTAAGATCAATGTCTAATCTGACCAATCTAAGGTTCATGGATGCCTTGAGACTCCTAATTTTTGCCACATCTCAAAATTCTAATGTGTATGTTGCTAATCTCTGGGTTATCCAATTATTTGACGTTACTACCTACAATTTACAGCCTCCATATTATTAGATGTTATACTTAATTATTATGAGTATGGCACACATATAGGATCTCCTTTTATGTCAACCATTCAGCAAACAATTCCAAAAGAGCAAGAAAAAAAGGAAACGCCTTGTATGGAGTCAGAAATGTAAAAAACTTCGTCCAGCAATCACTTTCATAATAAACCCTCCTAAAAAACAAAAACTAAACTAAAAGCTTATTATCCATATCAACCAATCAGTTTTCATACCAAAAAAAATCAAATTGCTCAGGTTGACAGCTCTATATCTTATTGAATTTGTCATAAATCACTTGCTCAATGTTTACCAACAGACCATTAGACTGTGCTGTGCAGTGCAAGGTCCCGTTGTTGTATTAAGGATCCTCCCCTATCATAAAGATGATCTTTAACCAGTTCAATACAGGGCACTTTACCCCCTTCCTGTCCTGGCCAATTTTCAGCGCTGCCGCTGTTTAAATGACAATTGCACGGTCATGCTACGCTGTACCCTAACAACATTTTTTGAATTTTCTTCCCACAAATAGAGCTTTCATTTGGTGGTATTTGATCACCTCTGCGTTTGTTTTTTGCTAAACAAAAAAAGACCGAAAATTTGGAAAAAAAAAAAGTTTTTCTTTGTTTCTGTTATAAAATTTTGTAAATAAGTACATTTTCTCCTTCACTGGTAGACACTGATGAGGCTGCACTTCTGGGCACTGATACGGTGGCACTGATGAGCATGGATGAGGTGGCACCAATGAGGTGGCACTGATATGCAACACTGATGGACACTAATAGTTGGCACTGATAGGCGACACTGGACACCGATAGGTGGCCTCATATAAAGTCCCAAAAAAAAACCTTTTACCTTAATTTAAATTTTTTTTTACATTAAAGCAGCTATCGACGATGGGGAAAAATACTAAGTAGACTTTTTTCATTTTTACTAAATTGCACATGAGTTCGAAAAATTGAGACAATTAAATTTTAGCACTCATTCTACAACGGAACGGTTTTCCTCTTTTAACTAGTGGTAAAAAAAACAAAACATCAGGGGAGTTCTTATCTCAGCAGGGTTTCCCCTTTCTGACTACACATGAAGGTTGTAGGCCAAGACAAGTCCCAAATCATGATTTACTAACTTTCCAAGCGTTCTCTTGGAGTTGGAAACACTTCAGAGCTTTCAATGACCCAGCTGTATGGATTAATATTTCATTTTTTGACACAGACATCTATAAGGAAGAGGAGGAGGGTCTTATAAAGCATGCCTGCCAAATTTAATCTTACAAGACCTTTCAGCGAGTAAATAGAAATTCCACTAGTCCATTTCAGCAAGAAACAAAATTGCTCTGTGAACTAAATCTTTCAAGAGTGATTTCCTCCATGTGTTTTTCAGCTTTTCCGGGTGCTTTAAAACCTGCCTGTCTGCAGTCATATAAAGGATGTCTTTTACTCAGGAGGCCAGTGATTGTATTTCTTTATGTGTGTCCCGGCACCAGTAGTGACATAAACTTTAAAGGGAGTCTGACGACTTGTAGTTAGAACTCTACTAAAACTTGAGTCTGTGTCAAAGACTTTCAAAATCATAGAGAGGTTCCAGAAGTTAATTTGACACCACACTGCAAGAGAAAACAAAGTGTTAGTTTATATTGCACTACCTCTGTAAATATATCATATATATAAATATATATATATATACACACACACACACACAAATACAATTTCTGGGAGTTGAGTATTGGCAAAGTCATAAATGGCTTATTGGTAAGTAGCGATATTGATTTTTCTCTTGATATATTTGTGGGGGAACTCTAGGAGGTTCATTGCAAGTGCTACATGCAGGGGTAGGATGAACATTTTTGGGATGAACTTTGAAACAATTTTTTTGTCCTTCTAGGCTTTAACTGGGGAGGACATTGTGTTGGAGGCATTTTGCCTCTTAGGCCTGCTGCATGGGAAGGGTTTTTGCCGAAAGGGGGGGGGGGGGGCTAAGTTTGGGAAATTGTTACTTTGCTGGAAGGTACTGCCAGAAGGAGTGGAGCACAAATATAGCTGCCTGTGTGGAGCATCTTGGGGAGAAACTTTGCTGCTGAATACTGTCCTCCAAAATTGGTTACAAGGTGCTACCGGTGGACATTGAAGTCTGGCTGCTCTTCCTAGAAGGTGCTTGGGCTGCCTGATTGTGTTTAACAGTACACCAAAACAGATTATTGTTCTCGGCCCATTGTCTGTATTGACTTTTGTTACAAGAGAAGTCTGGACTCCCTGGCAAAGCACCTTGCCCCTGGTTGATGAGGACAAGGTTTTTTTTCCCCAGAACCCTGACTTGGTTGTGTGTGTGTGTGTGTGTGTGTGTGTGTCTCTGCAGTCGGGGGCCTATCAGACTCTGGAAGCCCCCCTTTAATAAGGGGGGCCGCCAGATATCACCCCCATGTGAGTGCATAACAGGCACATAGTACATTTACTGATTAACACACAAGAAGTAAGCAAAGTGCAATACTTATGATTTTGCCATTTTTTTTCTTTAACCACTTGACATCCGCGCTATGGCCGAATGACGGCCACAGTGCAGATCTCAATTCCCGGGAAGCCGTCATATGACGTCCTCCCCTGTGCACGCTCCCTGAGACTTGGGTGATCAGCGATCCGAGTAAGGGGCGGGTCCCGGCCCCTTACCATGTGATCAGCTGTCAGCCAATGACAGCTGATCACATGATCAAAACAAAAGCTTGTGATCTTTTTTTTTTCTCCTCACGCTGACAGCCGATCCCCGGCTCATCTTAAAGGGACATCGGTCCCTAAAAGTCAGAGGCAATTATGCCTCATGTATGCCACCTGTCAATGCCCACAAGTGCCACCTGTCAATGCCCACAAGTGCCACCTGTCAATGCCCACAAGTGCCACCTGTCAATGCCCACAAGTGCCACCTATCAATGCCCACCAGTGCTGCCTATCAGTGTTACCCATCAGTGCCAATCACTGCCATTTATCGGTGCCCGTCACTGCCGTCTCATTAGCGTACATTAATGATGGACAAAAATTACCCATGTAAAATTTTTATAACAAAATTAAAAAAAAAAAACATTTTTTTTTTTTTTTAAATTCGGTCTTTTTACATTTTTTTTTAACAAAAAATAAAAATTGCAGAGGTGATCAAATACCACCAAAAGAAAGCTCTATTTGGTGGAAAAAAATGATAAAAATTTCATTTGGGTACAGTGTTGTATGACCGCGCAATTGTCATTCAAAGTGCGACAGCGCTGATTGATGAAAATTGGTCTGGATAGGAGGGGGTTTAAGTACCCAGGAAGCAAGTGGTTAAAAAGAAGGTTATGTTTTAATGACATTTATGTAACTGTAGGATCCACACAGATATGGACTTCACTTTTGTTATTTAACTAAACATGAAGTGTCTTGTATAATGATTTGATAGTCCATCTCCACTGCTAGCATTTAATTTAGACATTTCTTACAAGTCCTGAGCAATGTACTAAAAAAGAACAGCAAATTTCTGTTTGTATATTTTTTCTAAAAGATTAATACGAAGTATTGGAAAAAAAGTGCAACAAAGCACACCCACGGTCATACCCATGTCAATCACAATGAACGAAAGAAAAAAAAAAAAAATCACACTGACAGACACACCTGAGTCCGTTGCTGACTCTTTATGAATGGCATATTCCAGGACCCCATCTATTAAATTAAAGAAAGGGATGGGGTCTTCTGGGTGACATCATTGATCATCATATTTTCCCAGTGATGTCATGCTATCCCCCCCCCCCCCCCGTTTACATGGCCATGGATTCTTGCACAGTAAATACATGGGACTGGGTGGCGTCACTGATTGGTAAGGACCTTGACATCCCTTGAAAGGAAGGAAGCTGTCATATATAGTAGATAGACATACCACTGCTATATAGGTTGACAAATGCCCTAACAGCCAAAGTTGGGTGTAAACCTGTGTTTTAACCAAGAGCCTTGAGCTCTTTCCTACTCGCCACCAGTGCAGTGAGCTCTCATAGACTTATAAAGGGTGCTTCCTTGCTCTTCCCTGAAGAAGGCCCTTAACAAGTCTGAGGGTTCACTGTATAGTTGCTGTAAAAAGGATTTCAGACACAGAAGATTAAAATAAAGACACAACTTGAAGGTCACTGCTGTCCTATTAAGTTAAATAGTTGGAGTGGGAGGGTTTTAGTGTACTTTTCCTGAAAGTGTACATGACATTAATTTAGTTCAATTATTTCAGGACATTTAATCAGTACTGCAATATGGCCATAATATACTTTTACTAATCACTTTGTCCTGGTTGGGGTTCTTTTTTTTAAATGAGTGCAGAGAAATCAGTAGGCACTTAGGAAAAGCTGGTTTAGTCCTTTTTAATGTAATTTAATATATATTAGGCAACATGTTACAAATTACTTAAAGATCTCATTTCCATTTTTCGAACAATAGACACCATAAAGGTAATGGCTTTTGAAAAGGAGGAAGCTTACCCATAATACAGAAACAGATTACTCAATCATATGGTGCTATTGAAGTGTCTGACTCTTCCTCTGTCTCAAACAGGTCTCCATCTGCTAACATCTCCTGACATTCATATTCATTTCACCCCTTGGAGACACTCATGTCTGACTTGGGTTTAGCCTTATGTTCTATCCATTAGGGAATATGATACAGTATGTGTGCAGTGGAGCATATATCAAGACACAAAACATCAGTAATTGGGACTTCATGACATTTCAGTGTTGAACTTTGAGATAACCCCATAGCTCTGTCATATGTTTGAACGATAAAACTTGTTTGTTTAAAAAAAATAAAAAAAATAATTACAAATGTGTAATGTATAATAAACTACTTTATCCAATTGCATTTTACATTTCAATACTTATCATGAAACATGACATAACAGGAAGTGAGGGGTAAGTCCCACCCTTGGCAGTTATCACATATTTATTGGAATTTTATGTCAACAAGGTAATTGTTTTAGAGACACAGATGTCCTCTTCATCAAATTAAATTTACAAAAGGGGTCTCTGTGTCTCTGAAAAGTAAAGCTGGCCATAGACAGTTGGAATCTCGGCTGGTTCAGCAGGAACCGATTCAAACCATGTATGGAGAGGCTGAATGTATTCAAGTTGATTGATCAATTATCTTGGGTATAACCAGCCTGTTGGATTTTACATGCGATTATTGCTGGCAGCTGTTCTAGCAGATAGCAATAATCAGTGTGTGTTCTCCTGGTGGGGCCGGCCTTAGTCATGTAGACCTCAAAATACAGTAAATATCCTGGATTTAATCTCCTTGTGCAGGCTATTTTATACACATAGATTTCAGGATACCACCGGTGGCTCGGTTCATGTTAAATTAGGAGACTAAGGAGATTGTGCGACATGGGTTGTTGACTGTGAAAAAAACAGCCCCAAACCCTTCTCCAATTTATAGAAAACAAAATACAATTTTTGGCTGAAGTTGGGCTTCAATCTGTTCAACATGAAGATGTGTGGTGCAATATGCAAAAGACTTTTTGAGCAACAAAATGAAAATGAAAGTGAAATAAAAATGCTTTTTATTGAGTAGGAGGAGGCTAGAATCGCATTCAACTTTTTTTATTGATGTCTGTTCTCCAGTTTCAGATTTTTCCTCCCTTCCATTCTGATGAAACTACTATTACAGTGACAGCGAGGCTGGCCACACATGACTCAAAGCAGCCGCTTCCTGCAGAATCGGCAGAAATGTGAGCAGTGGAAGGCCCTGTCAAACACCCAGCTCAGAAAAACTTGATTGAAAAATTGAAGGAGCCAGGTGGGAAACTGTTGGCTCAAGGTGGCCCAAACAGATCACTGTTTGGGTGTTCTCTCAACGGTGGTTTCCGTGGCTGCCTGAATACAGGAGCCAACAGTGCAGATTCCTCCATCACTGCTATTTAATGTGGATGGAGGAAGCCCATGAGCTGAAGAAAATAAATCTAGTTGTGTATGGTCAGCTTAACTGAGGGAAAACCTCTTTAATGGAGCCCTGGATAGCAATTAAAACCCAACAATGGTTCTAATCTTTCCTTATTTTATCCTACTAAAACTAAAACTTGGAAGTTATATTCCCAATTTGTAACATGTTATCCCAGAAAAAAATGACCTTAACGTATGTACTTTTGCAGGGCAGTACTTTGAAAAATATAAGCAAGTGTAATTTCTATCAATTGAAGAACTTCTGGGACCTAGTTTGATTTGCATTCTTGAACCATCAGAGGTTTAAAAGGAGAGATAGGGTTACATGCGGTCCCAAAAATAGTATTTTGCCAAGACTGATGTGAACTAAAATTGCTCCAGAGGCAGCAAAAATGTACCATATTATGCCTTTGCTTTTATCTTTAAGCTGGTTTAGCAGGCTGAGATTCGATCAATCTATGGGCAGGCTGATTGTTCCCAAGTTGATCCATGGATTGACTTGTCTACAACCAGGATGTCAGAATTTTAGCATGCAATTATTGCCATTCGCTGTAACCGCTAGCAATAATCACTGTATTCTCCCGGCAGCAAAAGCTCCCTCGCCGTGAGAACACAAGTCTATGGCCTTTTTTGGAGTTACTAGACTAGAGCTCTGAAAGATTAGAAGTAAAAACACACTTCCATATATGGAGATTATAGGCGGACTACCTCCATCGAAAATTTAAAGACCTGTGTTAGGTACAAATTTGTTTCCTGCATTCACGGGTTGCAGAAAATAAATTTACATGATCATACAACAGGGGCATACCTCCTGCCGAGCATTTGTCTTTTCCCTGAGGGGGAAAGCCATCCCCGTCGGGAGAAGACCGTGATTGATAGCGGCTATAGCAGCCGCTAATGATAATCACAAGAGAATCCATCAGGCTGGCTGTACCCAAGTTGATCGATCGACTTGGTACATTCAGCCTGCCCATTAACGGTTCAAATCTCGGCCAGTTCAGCAGGATTTGAACTGTTATAGGCATTCGTCGCTGAATACAGAGGGCCCTAAACATGGGCATCACTTGATACAGCAATCGGCCCCTTCTAGCCGCAGTCTGCCATAGACTTTGATGAGCAGTGGGGCTGAACGCTGCAAATGTCCCTCCTGGGCACACTAAAATGCTGAAAGGGATGCACTGTAGCAAGATGGTCCCATTTACAAAAGGGCCCTAAGAAGCTTTGAGCCCAGCCCCATTGCCGGCTGCCTGTAAAAAGTCTTTAAGAGGCTGTCAGCTGCATGCGGCTAGATGGTGCACAAAGCAGTTAAGGGCAGTATGTGCTCAGGGATTAATGCCTGGAGTTCAAACAATGTGTCTTTTGGGCATTCGTTCCTGGGCGCATACTGTCCAAAATATTAGTAGCACTCGGTGCACTATCCAGCCGGCTTTTAGCCTCTCAAGGATTTTTAAAAGCTGCCGGAAAGGGGGCTGGATGGAGCGCTTGTGCCTTCTACCCACACATAAATGCTGAGTCTCTGGCATCAGGGATAAGTGCCCAGTGTGCATGAACTCTTATGGTTGTCTCCAGTGCTGCTACATATTCACAGCTCACAAATGCTTTGAAAGAGCAAAACACATTTTTTTAAGTACCTGCGAGAGGATTTTGAACATGCTTAATTGTCCCTTGGTTGGAAAGTTGGAAGGTTGTCCCACGTTGCCACTCAAACACTGTCCGCATTTTGTACATGCTACAATGCTGCTGCCTCCATAAATACTGTGCAGTTTTTGGACATAAAAAAATGTTTTCTGCCAGTGGAGGCAAACTCAAATGTGTAGGAAAATGGCACCCAATGGTTCCTGCTCTCTGATAGGTCCTTCATTTATGTAGTTGTACCAAAGCGAAAGTGTACAGACCAGACCTGCTTGTGACTACTGACACACATGCCCCATGACCGGACTGTTTATTAGGAAAAAAAAATGGCTTAGTCAACTCACATCCCAAAATCATGCAATTGAGGTTTCCCTTCTCTAATTTTATGCAAATGATTTCCTGTGAAATCCGGTGTTGCTGGCTGTTTTGTCTGCGCTGTGCTTTGCTTTGAAGTTGAAAATCCAATAAAGAAAATGTGTGCAGTGAAGTCTGCTGCTCTCTTTTAATTCACCATTGTTATCCAGACCCTTTTTTCTACACTCACTGAGGCTGAATTATCAACATTTTTTCGCAAAAAAAAAAACCAGCAACAGTTTCTCCTTAGAGGATTACTGAAAATGAAAGTCTTTCTCCAAGACTGTTATGTATGGAATCTCAGCAGGCTTCTGGGTCACATGATGTTCTGTGCGCATAGCAGGGTGCAGCTTGTGCAAACAAATGGAGCTAGTGCTAGTACAAAAGGCTTATGACTCCAGACATAATTTTTGCTAAGCTGGCCATACATGAAGAGATCTTTTGCCAGTTGTGACAAAAGAACTGTTCCTTCTCTGAAGCTATAAGTTCAAATCCTGAATCCCATAATTCCCCAAAAAACTAGTTATGGAGAGATTTAATTGTAAGAAATTCTGTTGCATTCAGGGGGGATTTCTGTAATCAACTTCACATTTTCATTTTTTATTAATACTCTTCGAAACTTATGGCTGGTTATAAATGGACATTTGTCTTACCTGCCATGGCCTATAGCATGCACATGTCCTATATCACATTATTGCACAAGAAGAGCCTATAGTAGTCTTCCTTTTGTTCTAGAAGACTTGTGTATGTGTTGTACAACAATGACAAAATGTTTTATTCAGTGCTTTTAGTTTTCAATGAAGTCTGGAAAGTTTGGAACTTGTGTTCCACTGAAGCCTGTATCTTAGATGTTGGGCCCTCCTCAAACCTTCCTCTTCCTCTCTGCATTCGTACCCACTGCCCCATGCATTAAAAACATTTTCAGCATACATTATTTATTTACAGGAGGATTCTATCTTAACATGCAACTAGTAGGGTCCTGCTCCTCCTCTTCTCTACTCTCCGTCCAACATCGCCTCCTGAGATGTGAGGTTGAAGCCTGTTCAATAGGGACACAGCAAAAAAGAACCTTCAACGTGCCTTTTCCCCCCATCTCATACTCTGTTTCCTTCCACTAGCTTCTGTCCTGTTGTTGATATTCACTGTTCGAAATTCTTTCATAGGTTGCCCTGCTGGCTTTCCTCCCACCCTTAGATTCAAAAATTGAAGGAACCAGGCAAAAAATTGTTGGAGGAAAAGTGGCTAGATCCAATCAGATGTGACTGCAGTTTGGGTATTCGGACAGCTGGAGGCAGCAGTTGTCAAAAACAATTCAGTGTATGGCCACACTTAGGGACTGGTGGAATGAACCCGAGCGTGCAAGGGGGAAACCAGGCATCTCGCACACCAGGAAGTGTAGTGTGCTGAAGATTCTTTTAGCAAGCTTGGCTCTTCCAGAGAGGGAAAATCTGTGGTGTAGGCAGCAGGGCAGGTAAGTATTTTTTTTGCTGTCAAAGCTTTTTTTTTTTATAAAAAAAACCCATAAAACTGTAAAATATTCACCAATTATTGCTTTTGTAAAGAGTACAGCTTTATCAATTTTTTTTTATAGAATTAACAGTTAGCGCCATCAGGACCGTAAGAGACACAGCCCTTCATCAAAACACCAGTCAGTGGTAATTGATTATAAGCAAAATGTCAAGTACATTGTATAATAAGCCAAGTCAATAAGGAAAAGAAACCATTCAGAAGCCTTAGTATCTGTCCTTTCTAAAATAGGCTGATGTAAATGTCTATGGTGGTGTTGTCATGACAGGCCAACAGGCTGTAGTAAGGGGGAAGAATTGAGAGGATACAGGGGGTGAAAAAGTAGAGGGGTGAATAGAGCAAGGGGGAGAGTAAAGTGCAATTTTTGTCAGTTTTCCAATAAAGCATCTGAAATTCTATGAGCAGATGGCTATCGCCACCCTCACGCCTCAATATCCTTAAATTTAAAAAATATAGGGAGCCAGGCGGAAAATTTTCTGCCAAACAACGCCTGCATCCTCTCAGATGAAGCCACTGTTTGGGTATTTTAACAGCCAGTGGAGCCAGCTCTCAAAATACAATGGCCATGTCAGGAGATTCATCCAACCACACTGTATAGTGTGAATGAAAGAATCTGTTAAATCTTTTCAAAACTATATGTGTGTGGCCAGCTTAAGAAAGGAAAGTGTAGAAGTCTTAAGAAAATCAAGGAGGGGTATAGTACCAGGTGAGCAGAGGGAAGAGATATGAGTGCTCCCAGTGTTTTGTGTAGCTCACTGCCTGAACGTCAAGGTACTTTTAAATTGTGATGATCCTCTGTAAGAGGTCTAGGTATTCCATATGGTTATAGAGGTAGTAAAAGCAAAAGCAGTGTGTTTTAAGCGTGGTGCAGGAAACGCATATGGGAACACCTTTCTCGCACCACATTCTGTTGTGAGCCTGGCCAAATATCTCGCATCTACTTTAACATGTTAATATAATTTCAAAGTTTTTTTTAAATATGTAACTTTCATTAAAATACAGAAAGCCTAGTAAACACAATGAGTTTTTTAGTTGAGCGAAAATAAAAACTGACAGCTCCGGTAGGAGTCGCTGTACCAACAATCTGATGTTAGTACAACAATCTCCCCTGCTGAGGTAATGTGTTCTGACAGGGGGACGGCCCCCCCGCCAGAACACTCCGGTAGGGACTCTCAGCCATTGACCGAGCACTGACCGGGAGCTGGTTGGCTGCTGGCTTTGCAGAATGCACGTCTGACAGAAGTTGCCCGAACAGCCAGCTACTGTCGGTCCAGCTGTCATACACATGGGCCTGAATGTTGGCTGTTTTTTATTGAACCGGCTGATGTCACCCGACATTCAGCCCATATGTACTAGGCTTAATGATCATGCAGTAAAGTTCCTTGTTCCGATACTTGATGTTATAGGGTGACAACACTCTATTCCTGCCTGTCAATTGTGTTCCTGCATTGTCATCCTGTCAGACATGCTTCCAGTGGAGATTACAAATGGCCATGCTGATGCATATTGTGAAGGCACATCCCATTGTTGTCACCATCAGGAAACCCACTCTAAAGCCTCGTACACACGATGAGAATAATAAATGAATGTTTGTCGCTTTTTTTTAGAATTTTATTTTTTTTTTTGCATGCTAGTCTCATATCGAAAATTAAGAGGTTAACTAAGTTATGAAAATTCTCGTACGACAGAATACAACTGCGAAAGTGATGTAATGTATTCTTTCATTTCCAAGCATGCGTGGTCTTGGTCACTTGATTTCTTACAGATTAAACGAAAATAGTTTCACGCAATTTTCACGCTTGTCTCTTTGGATAACTTCCTTTGAACTTGCATGATCGGCTCCCGAAAGCTGTGTAGTAACTATCAGATTATCGCATGATCGCTTAGAAAGCGGTATTTTTGTACGATTTTCTCATTGTATGTAGTAGGCATAAAAAATAACAGGCAGCAGTCCCTATATCCCAGTTGTACTCTTTTGTTGTAACCCTGTCATGTACTTTCTCATTGGAGAGTACATGATAGGGTACAGGAAAAACAAGTTTTTTTTTTTTTTCTATAATGGCAGTTTAGCTAATTAAATGTCATTCATTTTAACAAAAGGCACACAAGGACTTTGATCATTAACAAAAAATGTATCTTCAAATATATATATATATATATATATATATATATATATTTTTTTTTTTTTAAGAAAGATTTGAGTACAAAGGCATAAGTAAGTATGTTTGACACTTCAAAAAAGGAGGGAGGACTAAATAACCTAAGAGAACTGGGAGAGGGCAGTTTGGGGTAAACAGTGAGGGCGTACTAGAGGGTAGACCTATCTAGAGGCCTGGGCCGGGTGTAGAAAGGCTACAGGAGGAAGAAAAGAGGACAGAAACTGAAAGGATGTGAGGAGGCAGACAGATGACTAAGTGAAGGGAATAGGATAAGGCAAAACAAGGGAAGGAACGGTGAAGGGAAAGAGAAGGGAGAGAAGAGTGGGTAGGGGAAGCTAGGAGAGCGATGATAGAGTAAAAATGTGTGGGAGGTCATGGAAGCAGTAAGCGTTCAACAAAACCAGGGGACAAGTAATGGGTTACCCAGAGTTTCCAGAGGTTCTCAAATGTATGCACTGTTATCTATTAGGACAGCTTCCAGTTTGGCGTAAATCACTGCTTGGGTAATTCTATTTTTTGCACACTCAGAGAAGGATGACTTCCAAGCCTTAGCAATGTCTGTTTGGCTGCATTAGTGAAGCAGAAGTTTATATTGGCGGTGGGTCAAAGCCATGGGTTTGTTATTCAGGAGAGCCACGGTTGGCAGAAAATGAATCTTTTATGTGACAGTACCCCATCCTTAAAGGAAGCTCTCTATCCACTGTGAAGGGTTACTTCAAACATTGCTGATGTTCACAGTCAAAAAATAAATAAAAAATGGTAAGAGCCCAAAACATCTTATGTAGATATATTGGATATTGTTATCCTAGAGTTTTCTTTAAATTGGTTACATGGTAATACTATTGGTACTGTAAGTTATATGTAAAGTAACAGCTGAACTAACTTCGCTGGCCACTGAATGAACTCTTCCAATTGACTGGGGATTAAAGAAATAACCTGCTATTCAGAAGTGTCACCTTTCTAATTACTCAAAACACAAAGAACCTTTATGTAACCCCTCATAGGGCTACCTGGAGCCTGGCTTGTAGTGTCACGGAGAACAAGAGAACAAATAAGATGAACTCACATGTCAGATCATTTAAAGAGTTAAAGCTGGTCATACACAGATTTACGAACGAACATTTGCACAAAAATTCTCATTAATACATTCTGTGCCTTAAAAATTGTTATTTGAAAGTCCTTAAAAAAAAAAAAAAAAAAATAGATTTTGGAGTGAATAGCTGTTAGACATTCATTCATTTGGAAAAAAATTCCATTCTGTTCCTTCAAAATTCCATGTCACTGTGGTCAAAAATGATTGTTGATTTAAAGCCACTAACCATTAGTAAATTGAACTAACATTTTTACAATTAACCTCTTTGTGCTGTTGGACATCCCTTGGTAGCGGCTCTCTGATGTCCTCCCGTACAATGCAGGACCTGCAGTTAAACTCACCTGTTGTAGGGTAAAACTTCTTCAAAATGAACTTTTTCATGGTTGTAGGTGAACCAAAAAAAGAAGATATCTGTAGTTAGCTGCTAGTGCATGCGCGGGCAGCAGAGCCATTTACTGATCCTGCAGCTGTACAAAAAACATGGAGAGAGGGTAAACATTTGCAGAAATTTGAAGACAATTAAATATAGAGATTTACATGTGGTGTTGTTTTTTTTTGTGCCTATTTTGTATAAAGAATATGACAAAAATGTAAAGTGAGGTTAAAAGCATTAAATATAAAACCAGTTGTAAGAAGACCTATAAAAATTAAATTTGTAAAGAAATTGCTAAAATGAATAACCTTATTTAGGTAAGCTTTTTCATGTCTGTATAAATCAAAGTGTTTGGTATTCTGTTTGTATCTGCTTTAGGCCTCATGTACACTGCTGCTGCTAAACGGACGTTTAGGACCAGTTGGGCATTTTTTTCAACCTGAACTCTCCTCAGTACTTGTACACAGGGTCGTTTATAGTCGCTTCTAGGCAGTTGAGTTTAGAGGCCTTTTTTGGAAAGCAAAAAATGAGATCAGACGCTGAGTTTAGAGGCATTTCAAGCATCAAATGCTTCTAAATGCGGCAACTCGCATTTAGCGTTTAGTTTACAGGTGTTTTTCATTTTCGGCTATTATAAAATTATTTTTTTTTTTTTTTCCCCCAAAAGCTTCTAAACACAAACGCGGAAAAATGCCGCTAAACCCGGCATGTAAACATGGCAGAATGGACATTGAATGAATGAACGTGGGTTACTATCTGTCAAGTTAAATTGCTCAGGAGAGGTTGTAAAAATGTCCTGTGTACATTAAGCCTAAAGCCCCATACACACGCGCGGATTATCCGAGGACCAGGTCCGTCGGACCATGTCCGTCATACTTTGTCTGATGTTGGTTTTGCGTACACACGGTCGGACAAAGTTGTTGGAAAATCCGATCATTCTGAACGTGGTGACGTTTGTTGCCTACGACGGGACTACGTAGAGGCTAGTAGCCAATAGCTTTGGTCTTGTAATGTGATCTGAGCATGCGTAGCACTTTGTCCGGTCGGACAACCGTACACACGATCGGATTTGGTGTGATCGGACCGTGTTGTCGGAAAATCTATCCAGCAGGAGATAGGACTTTGTCCGTCGGACAATCCGACGTACACTGTCCGATGGTGCATACACACGGTCTGATTTTTCAACAACATTGTCCGATCGGACAGAATCCATGCAAAAATCCGACCGTGTGTATGGGGCTTTAGAGAGGTTGAGGTAATTGTTCTATTGTTATGCCTATGTATTTGTGTATTCATCCTAGTCTGAACCCACCAGAGATATCCTGCCAGGAATATACATGTGGCTGCTGGGTTTGCAAATGTGTGTCTATTAGAATTTACTTTGTGCATTCATAGCTTCCTGGCTGGATAGCTCAGGTGGGTCCACTCTAGGATCCAAACACGCCTGAACTCATTCCTACTAAAGTTGACTACAATTGTAGAGCCCAAAAAATTTTTAATATTTGGTGAATGAACCTAAAATATATTTTTTTCTCTGATCCACACACTTCTGTCCTCTGAGCATGGATGTTTATGCTAATGAACTGAAGACTATGATAGTCTAATGTTGGGGAATGATCCATGACTTCTGCTCCTCTCTGCCAATCCCTTCACTGGCTTCCTCTACTCCACTGTATAAAATTCTAAATCCTAACCACAACATACAAGGCCATCCACAACATCACCCCCAGCTACATCAGCAACCTCATCTGCATATACCACCCAAATCTACCTCTTCGCTCCTCCCAAGACCTCCTGCTCTCTAGCTCCCTTGTTACCTCCTCCCATGCTCGCCTTCAGGACTTCTTTAGAGCCACTTCCATCCTCTGGAACTCCCTGCTGTTCCCCTCTACATTGTAAAGCATTGCACAATCTTTTGGCGCTAGATAAATCCTGTATAATAATAATAAAAAATCGGAGGCTAAAGACCAACCTAGCCTTGCTGCATGTAATTGTGTGCATAACGTTTACCTCTGCATCCCCACCCAGAGATCTACGACTCAAAAATCCTAGTGATGGTACACTTACTCCTCTCTGTGCCCCTCTCTGCAGCTATATAGAATTGTTTGCTAGCCAAATAGAAGTTTGGAGGAATTTTGCCACCAACCAATCGGCTATAGAGCACAGATGCTACGTCGTATATTTTACAAATATTCACAGGCTGTCAAAAAAAACTTAGGAATTAATAAAATGTAAATTAATTATTATTGTTATTCTACAGCAGTGATGGCAAACCTTGGCACCCCAGATATTTTGAAACTACATTTCCGATGATGCTCATGCACTCTGCAGTGTAGTTGAGCATCGTGGGGTGCCAAGGTTCGCCATCACTGTTCTACAGGATTTGTATAACACCAACAGTTTGCACAGCGACTTACAACATGAGGGCAGACATTACAGCTTAAAATTCAATTCAATACAAGAGGAATCTGTATACTGCTCCTTAGACCTTACAATGTAAAAGGGAGGGTCAAGTGATAAAGTGATATAGAAGGTAATAACTGTGGGGGATGGTGAAAATAAAAAGAACAGTTGTTAGGTGGAGGCAGGATAAGCGTCTCTAAAATGAAGGGTTGCAGGGACAGGCTAGGCGATAGTCCAACAGATTGGGTTAGGGAGTTCCAGAAGATGGGAGAGGCTCAGGAGAAGTTCTGTAGGCAAGCTTGGGAGAAGATGATAGTGCAAAAGAGAAGGAGGTCTTGGGAGGAACAAAAAGAAAGATTTGGTTTGTATTTTGGGACTAGGTTAGTGATGTAGCTGAGGGCAGAGTAGTGGATGGCTTTCTAAGTAGTTAGTATGTTTAATTTTATTGGGTGAGTGGAAGCCAATGGAGGGATTGGCAGATAGGGGTAGCATAGAGTCTGGCAGCAGCATTCATGATGGGATGAACACACTCCAAGAAAATAATTCATATCATAATCCCAATCGCATCAGAAATTCCACCTCCCTTTCACACCAGACACTCCCCCTTCAGATCAGAGGCCCTCTTTAACAGAGGCCCTCTTTAGAGGCCCTCTTTAAACCTCTTTATCAGAAGTCCCCATAACATCAGAGTCCCCCTGCCCTTATGTTAGGGTCCCAATCAGCCCCCCTTACATCAGGGTCCCCATCAGAGTACCAATTTACAGTGTCCCCATCAGAGTACCAATTTATATCAGTGTCCCCATCAGAGTCCTACCTCTTTGTGGGGGGGTTTGTCATGAATCTATGGGTTTTAACTTTTCCCCCCACCCAAAACTAAGAAATAAAAGTTTTGTATTCAGGGATACATTAAAGGGTTACTAAAGGAAAATATATATTTTATTTAAAATAACAAACATGTTATACTTACCTCCACTGTGCAGCTCGTTTTGCACAGAGTGGCCCCGAACCTGGTCTTCTGGGGTCCCTCGGCGTCTGTCTCGGCTCCCCCCCGCAAGGACTCCACAACTTCATGCAAGCTCCCTCGCATGGTGTGGAGTGCTTGCGGGTGCACTCCAGTGATACAGCTGGCGGCCATAGCCGCTCACTGTATCACTCGGCCCTGCCCCCCAGCGTGCCGCGTCATTGGATATGATTGACAGCAGCGCGAGCCAATGGCTGCGCTGCTTTCACTCCATCCACTCTAGCCAATCAACGGCCAGGGTGAGCGGCGAAGAGGACGTCGGGGGCGAGCGCGGGGTCAGGTAAGTAAACAGGGGGGGGGGGGCTGGGGGGGCCGGTATTGTCAGATGTTTTTTCACCTTAATGCATAGGATCCATTAAGGTGAAAAAACTTTTACCTTTACAACCGCTTTAATATTCTTTGGCTATCATAAGCTAAAATTAGTTTGCATTTGTTTATATAAAATGCAAAAAGAAACTCTGCTAAATAAGTCATAAAAATAGAAATTGTTCCAAGTAATTTTGAGATTATGTCATCTTAGTGCATTTAAACTTTGCGTTATTAAAAATAACAAGCAAGTGTTGAGGGGAAAAAAAAAAACATGAAGCAGAAACACAATTAACACGGTAAGTGAGCGGGTAAAAAAAATGTATACAATGTAATTAAGTATTTAACTTAAGAGTTTACATTGTATTAAGCGCTACAAGATTTAGCAGTAATTGCGGAAATTTGTCTCTAGTGAAAGGTAACTATATTTTAAGCTTCGCTAATGTCCAGGGGGCCTAAAGCATGCAGCTGTACAGTGATTGCTAGCGAGCAGTACATTAGAAGGCCTTTTCAGGACAGCCTAGGTAGAGAGCAGATGTCCCTTGTTTACTTTCTTTTTGGTTGAGATGATCTCTCCTGTTTGTGGAGAAGCCCCGTAAATAGCCACCTCAGCTGTTTTCGCCCTCCCCTCTCCTTGCTTTCCTCTTTGTTATCCCCAGTGGCCTTAGGGCCAAAGGTCTTGTCAGTTCTGAGATGCCCCTGATGTAATCAGGTTCCTCTCTTCTTCCCCAGGGCGAGTCTGAAAATAAACAGAGAGCTCCCTTATCAGATCATAACCCACTGACAAGCTGAGGAGCTTGTTGACTGGTGAAGAAAAAGGAAAAAGCCTGCAGCTAACAAATAACTGACAATCGTTTCACACCTTTTAAAAAGATGCTTTTTTCACAAGAGCCCTCTTTTTCTTTTGCTATTTTTTCATGTGTTAATAGTTTCTTAGAGAATTGACCTGATTGATGTTCGCACTGAAATAAAAGCCAACAGGCTTTTTCTAAATGTTTAGTGCTGGTGGAGGAGAAATGTGATGGGGACGACCCAAAGGGAGTTGTAGTTAGCTGTAGGTTGTTTCTGTTACACTGGAGAAATAGTAAAAAAAAGAAAAAAAGCTAAAAAAGGACCCCTGTAAGGACAAAATAGGCATCCAAAGAAATTTAAAATGAAACAGTCTGGTGGGCTTTGACTTTGAACTTCACTCTCTACATTGAAGACCCTTTAGCAGTAGAAACACTTGTGGTTGTGTTAAATGCTTGGTCCCTCGATGCCCAGTGTGGTTCCATTTGCCAGTCCCATGTCACTACTTTGTACTGTGGTGACTTGGCAGCCTGTGGCTAAAACCACATCATGCAGGGGGTCACCAGACACCTAATAGCAGAGAATATTCTGTGGTTGGAGGATTGTCAGACACACGGCCTCGACAGGTCGCATGGTTTTCTTTTCTTTAATAGCACCTAGTAGGCTTCAGAGTCTCAAACCCAGAGGCACACTGTTCACATATGTTTTTTTTTTGTATAGTAATTTAAAGCGGTTGTATACCCATTTAACATTTTTTTTTTTTTTGGTTAACTACCTGCAAGACAAAGTCATAAGGAGCTAGTATGACTAGCATACTAGCTCATTATGCATCACTTACCTTAAATCGGGGCCCCCGACGCCGTGTTCTTCTCCCCCTCCGGCCGCATCCATATCTAAACAGATACCCTTCCGGGTATCGCCGCTCCGGCCAATCACAGCGCCGCTGCGGCGCTGTGATTGGCCAGAGCAGTGAGGACGTCACTCCGCACATGCGCGCAGGACACTTCAACTGTGGTGAGCCGCAGTTGAAGATGGGGATTAACCCTGTAAATGCACCGTTGTCTATGGCGCGCATGCGCCGTAGACAACATTGTAAAACGTTCTTTTCAAATATCTCCTAAACCGTGCAGGTTTAGGAGATATTTCTTGTACCTACAGGTAAGCCTTAATCTAGGCTTACCTGTAGGTGCAAGTTGAATTTCTGTGTATACAACCACTTTAATACTGCTTTTTTAATGTACCCCTAAGACATTGTATAGGGATGTATGTTCATTGCAATGCAAAAGTTGGGGAAAAAGGGTTAAAATATTCAGGCACTCCAGTTTCCTTCCATGCTCCCAAGACATGCACATGGATTTTTTTGCTCCTGTCTTAATTGGTCCTAGTATGTGTATGTATGCATTCAAGATAGGGCCCTGTGGTGAAGATATTTGCCAGCACACCATGGAACGACACAAATAGCGTCTAAATGGGTGATTTATTGCATGATCACAACACAAGGATAGTGCAACGTTTCGGAGCCACGCAGGGCCCCTTTGTCAGGCATGTGATAGACCCCAAGATAGACCCCTTTCACCGGCCATATACACATCTAAATTTGTCCAGTTCAGCAGGAATTGGCCCAAATTTCGATCCATCTATGGGCAGGCTGGTGGTACCAAAGTGAATCTATCAATTAACTTTAGTACAACCAACTTGTATGGTTTCTTTTGTACGATCACGGTTGGTGGCTATAGCCACCAGCAGTGTTCATTGTATTCTGATGGCAGGAAGACCTTCCACTGTCAGAATAGTGCAGCGGGAGTGATTCCCCCATCAACACTGACTGTTTGAGCATCGGAGCCGCATTTTAAGGTTCCCTGTATCTTACAAGTTGACAACCACTGCCTGAAGCCGGCCATAGACTGTTCCAAACTCGGCTGGTTCAGCTGTGACTGGCAGAGATTCGAATCATGTATGGGTAGGCTGAATGTACCTAAGTCGATCCATTGATCGATTTGGGTATAACTGTATAACCAGCATGCATGATTTTTATATGTGATTATTTCCTGCAGCTTTAGCCACCAGCAATAATCACTGTGTTCTCCCGGTAGGGACGACTTACTGCACTGTGGTTGCAGGAAAGAAAATCACATCATGTGTGACCTACCCTAAATTGTAAGTTCCTTGCAGGCAGGGACTGATGTGAGTGCACAATAAGTAAAGCAATGCGAAAATAGTCACTACATAAATTCCTGTAATAAAAATAAATCAGAAGAGAGAGCTGTATGTGCAATTTATAATGAAAGAAAAATCCAAGACTCGCCCTCAGAGATATGTATATACCATCATAGGAAATGTGTTCATGTATATGATTTGTAATTTGTAATCCTTCGCAAATTGAGGTCTGTGCCATCATTGCTTTTTTATTTATTTTTTGAATCAGAGAATCCAGAATAGAAAAAGCATTGAGATGGTACAGGTTAACACAGAGCCTCATCGTAGCACGAGTCCTAGCAGAAAACATATCAACAACTGAACTCATAGGATTTAATAATATCTTTGCTTGGGTTCAGGTTTGTCAGTAAATAGATTTTTCAATTTGTTTGTCACACCCGTGCTCAAGCATGCATGTCTGTACCACCTGGATTGCCACTATGCTTGACAGCAGAATGGCTTTACTCCTGTATTGCATACTGAGCTCCTTTTGAAATGTTTGTTTGCGAAAACAAGATAAGGAGCTTGAGATGGGAAACAATGGATAATCAAAGTAAAGTCTAGTAGCTAGCGATAAAGAGATCTATCCCGAGATCTTCTGTATCTCCTTGATTTTCTTCCTTGTAAATCAAAATCTTATCTTGCTGATTATATTGAAAACCATTAGCGGAGGATAATCTCGATCACCACTTCTATTTATTACATGCTGTAATCCATACTGTGGCCAGCTCCAGATTGCTGGTCATATTTTTATACTGATTAAAGATGGTGCAGGCCCAGTGACTCTAATGCCGCGTACACACGGTCGGAATTTCCGATGGAAACAGTCCAATGGGAGCCTGTCATCGGATTTTCCGACCGTGTGTATGCCCATCGGTCTTTTTCTGTCGGAATTTCCGACGGACTTTGGATTGAGAACCTGTTCTTAATTTTTCCGACGGAAAACCTTTCTATCTGATTTTCCGATCGTGTGTATGCAATTCCGACACGCAAAATTCCGATGCATGCTCGGAAACAATTTGACGCATGCTCAGAAGCATTAAACTTCCCTTTTATAGTGCAGTCAAGCGTGTTGTATGCCGTGGTGTTATTGACCGTCGGAATTTGGTGTGACCGTGTGTAGGCAAGACAGTTTGAGTGAAATTCCGTCAGAATTCCGACGGGAAAACCATCAGAGCTTTTTCCGACGAGAATTCCGACTGTGTGTACGTGGCATAAGGGAGCGAATTTATTCGCTCAATTCCCCCATCAACAGACCGTGTTGATGTGGGAATGGAATAAATTATATCCCTGCGTCACTAAAAAAAATGAAGCATATACTGCTGCAAACAGTGAAGGTGATATCAGAACCCTGGTATAAATATGAGATACAATATAGTGCTGCGCTGTAATCAATGAAAAAATACAATTGTGCAGGTGTGTGAAAAATCTGAATAAAGTTAACAAGTGCAAAAGTAACAAATACTCATAGATAAAAGAGGATTCTTGTAACAAATCAACAGGTGGCCCTAATTGCTGGTAGACATCTAATAGTATACAGTAAGGTAAGATATCATATACTGTCCTTCTCAGGTAA
Organism: Lithobates sylvaticus; assembly: GCA_028564925.1. Taxonomy (NCBI): domain Eukaryota; kingdom Metazoa; phylum Chordata; class Amphibia; order Anura; family Ranidae; genus Lithobates; species Lithobates sylvaticus. The sequence goes on from CM053028.1 coordinate 82,346,109, forward strand.
AAGCAATAATGAATTCTCAAGAATCACAAAAAAGTCCATATGAATACTGTATACATGCGGAATCTTCTTTAAATAAATTGTGAACAAGTGAACTAAAGAGCTGACATATACGTGATAGCCTTTTGTATATATAAAGTGCAGAGTAAATAAAGACTTTTTATCTTCAGTGCAAAAAATATATAAAGTGCTGGTGACCACTCTCTTGAATGGAGTGAAAATGGCTGGTGACTTCCTGTTTTCAGTGCAATGTGATGTATGGGTGTCCCCTTACCTTACTGCTGTAAGGTAACAGCATATAAGTATGTCTTTGTGGGTGACCAATATGTTCCCTGTGGATCTAGATGTCCGGCAACCTCCCAGTCTGGTGTTTCCGTATCTACTGGTGTGTGTCTATCTCTGCGATCAGAGTCCCTTTGCCAAGCGTTGCTATACCAGTGAGCCTCGTTAGTGGGCGTGGGGGGGATGTAAAGGGAAGAACAGGAGGGATGCGCGATGGTGTAGTAGTTTTTAAAAAAATTGATTGAAGACAGCCAAACGTAATCAAGGTACTCACATTTAATATATATGGAAAAGCAAAATAAAAACGAGCAGCGAGCTCGCCGACATCACTTCCGGTGCCTAATGTCCCGACGCATTTTCGCCACAGTCACGTGACTTCATCAGGGAAATGATGTGGGAATCCCTCCTGCCAGGCCATTGTCTTCTCCCGGCAGGGGAGGCAGGGAAGCTGTCACCCCCTGGGAGAAGACAGTGATTATTGCTAGCGGCTATAGCCACTAACCACTAGTGATAACCGCAAGAGAATCCATCAGGCTGGTTGTACCCAAGTTGATTGATCGTTCAACTAGGTACATTCAGCCTGCCCATTAATGGTTGGAATCTCAGTCAGTTCCTGCTGAACCGGCCAAGATTTAAAATGTGTATGGCCAGCCTAAGATAGACTATAGATGATGCGATTTTCTTTTCTGCACAGGTTGCAGGAAAGAAAAAAAATTGCTCGATTCCACCATCAACAGTCGGTGTTGATGGGGGAATCCTTCTGGCGAAGCTATCAGCCTACCTATAGAAGGATCAAATCTCAGCCAATCCCTGTTGAACTGGCTCAGATTTAAACCATCTGTGGGTGGCTTAAGGGGGTACCCATAGGTTTGAGATGATTGTGAGCCAATAAGCCGATTGTAGTGGTCCTTGATGCCCCCGCCAACAGCTGCCACAGATGGAGAAAAACTGAGTAGTGTAAAGGATTTCTCCAGATCACTATTGTCTTCCTGCCTATAAGCTGGCCTCAGAGCCTTGGTCCCATTTCCTTATGAGGGCCACTCTCCTGTCCATTTCCAAAATTCAAAGAGCTATTCTGATTTTCTGCTCTATTGGTGGTCAAATTTTACTTGCATGTCTGAACATTCTCCAATATACATGGCCTGCATAAGACTTGAGGTGCAAATAGGATTTGTAGCAATAATCTCACCATTAGAAGACACTTAGTGGGCAAAACTGGATTTGCAGAGGTGTGATAATGTCTTGTTACAATATATTTGGTCTCCTTCCAATCACTTGTGTTGTCCCCAGATGATTCTGCAGGTTTGGATAAAATGCCACACTTTCACACACTTTGGCCTTGTGTTTCTTCAGTCAAGTGGTTAGATCTCGTCCACTTAGTTGCTGTTAACATGATAACTTGCACCCTGAGTAGGCATTCCAATTAGTTTGGCCCTGACAGTCATTGGTGGATCATGATTGGGGGAAGAACAGCACTTTAAGTTTGGCAGGAGTATTTAGGACCTAGGAGTAGACAGAAACCTGCCCCGTTGAAGCCAAACAAAACAAAAAAAATGTTTTGGGTGAAGTTTTACTTTAAAGTGACTTTTTTGTGTGGATGTAGGGCTTGTTTAGCTTGTACAGCCACAAGGTTCCGCTAACAAACTCAGTCATGTGGTCATTTAAGTCAAGTATCTTAATTAAAATCAGTTGATCCCAGATGAATGACATTCTTTATGCAAGTGGTCTTTAGGGAAGGTGTCGACAGAATTGCAAGAACTAGAATGTTCCAATCCAGGTTCTGTTGATTTTAGCAGGTTCTGCCCTCCTTTCAGAGCAATATGACGTTCTACGAGATCAAGACAAAGATAAAAACAGAGTTTGACCGATGTTGGTTATAGCAGAATGCAAATTTGAATTTCATATCTTTTAGTGAAAAGATCACAACCTACTTTGGACGAAATAAATTGTTCAGAAAAAGAAAAAAACATTTTCAATGTTTCCCTGTGCGTATGTGATGTAATCTGACCGACTGTAAATATAGGTGACCGCAAAATAGCTCTATATACGTAAATAATCTACCTTTTATTTTGACAGCAGAAATATTATTTTCACACCAAATAAAGCTTAGACAACGTCTGAGTATATGTGGCTCATTTGTTTTTTTTCCCAAGGAATTCTTCGGGGAAACCATATTTAGACACTTCTTTTTTTAGCGTTCTGAGGTAAAAGGCAGCATGAGGTAGAAATGTTTATTGTGATGGAATGTTGAAAATACACACACACTACGTTGAAAGTCATTGGATGAAGTACAGAAATATTCTACATATTCAATGTATTTGAGATCTCAGAAAAGGCAAAGTAACTGGAGTGGAAAGTCTGTCACCATTGTCACGAGAGGCTTTTAGTTTTAGCTACAGAATTTCCATTCATGGCAATTTTTTTTAGTACATTTTCAAAAAGCTGAACTCCAGGCAAACAGCCAAATCAACAGATGAAATACATGTATGGGGACTGTTTTACCTGCCAAAGGATTAGTATTTCGCTCTACACAGTTGTGAGATTTAAACAGCCCTGCCACACATAACAGACAGGAGACCTGACTTTTTTTCTGCTGGGTTTAAGTAATACAAGGAGGTCTTGTTCCTGCAGCAGCCCGTGATTGGAGAGTAAAGGCAAAGCAGCAGACTGATAAGACTGTTCTGTCACTCTGATCTCTTTTCCTATCAGCATGTTCCTTGTCAGGACTTCAGCACTACTGCACAACTAGGGATGAGCCGAACACCCCCCCCCCCCCCCCGGTTCGGTTCACAGCAGAACATGCGAACAGGCCAAAGATTTGTTCGAACACGCAAACACAGTTAAAGTCTGTGGGACACAAACGTGAACAATCAAAAGTGCTCATTGTAAAGGCTTATATGCAAGTTGTTGCCATAAAAAGTGTTTGGGGACTTGGCTCCGGCCCCAGGGGACATATATCCATGCGAAAAAAAACGTTTTAAAAACGGCAGTTTTTTTCGGGAGCAGTGATTTTAATAATGGTCCCCTTAGTCTGCCTGTAAAGTGGTGCATCTTTCTGATGTGTTTTACTGTGCTGCAGCAAAATTACATTTACATTTTGGATCCCGGCAATATAGATAAAAATACCAAAAATACCCCAAAAAATGGCGTGGATGTTTTTTTTTTTTTTTTTTTTTTCATTATAAATGAACTTTTTTTTTTTTTTGCAGGTAAAAAAAATGAGCATGTATTATCATAATTTTTTTAACATTTTTTTGATCCTGTAAAGCATTGCACCAGTAATCGGCAGATCACTGGTTCCATGCAGATCTCTTGCAGATCTGCCAGTGTATCTGTGTGCCCATACATCTTGTCCGGGCAAGTAGATACACTGACAGGAAGAATCAATTAACTACCATGACGCTCCACAGCACCATGGTAGTTCATTGAGAACTACAAGCTGACAGCCACAAAGGATGTCGGGGCTTGTAGTTCATTCAACACAGCACTAGCAAAAATGACAGCTAGTATGGGGAACTTCTCCCCATACTGCTGCCACAGGGAGGGAGTGATCGAGCAGCAGCTGCAGCATTGGAAACATGTTACCTATTCCACCCTAAAAACGAGTGGAACAGGTAACATGTGCCCAAAGGTGAACTTATCCTTTACCCAGTGATAGTATAATCTGCTGTGCTAAACCATGAACCCAGCCACACAACCTTCCAGGTGACTCTGGGACTAAAGAATGGCAGTTCACGGTTTTCCCACCATCCATACAGTAGGTTAAACAACCTCTGCCTAAAATTAGAAAGGGTGTCTATTCCTATAGCTTCACTTTTATTTTAAGCTTCACATGGGAAAGATCTGGTGCCTACGGTATGAGGGATCCATTGTCTAGCCCTGTACAGCTGGGCCAAGCAACTGCTGTTCTAGAACAGCCCGCAGCTTTAAACGAAGAGATCAGCGCAGGGCTGACATGACAAAAGTCCACATGCCTGGTTGCATGGCCGTTTAAGGGTTAGAGGGGGTGGAGCTGGGCAACAGGAAAGGGAGGAGCCATCATCCCGGGAGCTCAGTCTGCTAGGAAGAAAAGTTGGAGGAGGCAGCATGGAGGAGCTCCTGGGGAACATCCGGGCGGCGGCGGCGGCGAACGGGGCCGCATGGATCAGGGAACAAGTGGAGCGGGCCCTGGGGGGTGAGAACCGAGGGGGGGGGTCGACGCACGGCACCCGGGCGCGGCAGATCCGCCCGCCGGACCGTTATTCGCCCGACGGGCGCCGGGCCTCTGGCAAGCAGGGGGACATGGGGGCCTTGTCTGACGCCGAACCGCCTGCTAAGCGGTCGGCGGGGGGGGTCGCGACACCCGCGGGAACGGCGGTCAGGGGGGTCAAGCATGCAGGGGGGACCAACCAGGCACAGGCAGCATCCAGCATCCGGCGGCGCTCACAGGCCTCAGGCCTCGTGGCGGCCGCGGCTGGCGGCCATCTTGGGACGGGCGGGCGGCTCAGGAGCTCCACAGCCTCCAAGGGGGGGAGGGGGGCAGCGCCATGGCGGTTAACAGCCAGCAGGCTCCCAGGCCCAAATCCCACAGGGCGGCCGTCCTCCACGGCGGCCCGCCAGGGGGGGGGTGAGGGGGAGGAACAGGAGCTGGGGGGGGACCCAGCAGTCGGGCCCGGAGGAAGAAGGGGAGAGGGAGGATGACCAGCAAGGGGGCGATCCGCCCATTGATGGGGGACAGAGGGCCCAGGCGGGTGGCGTTCGGCCCAGCCTGCGGTCGGCGGCCGGGGGGGCCAGAACTTGTCGGCCCGGCAGCTACCGGGCGAACACCCGGGGTACAGGCGGTCCGTCTGCAAGGGTGCACCCGAAGGGGAGGAACGACGCAAGATTTGGTCGGGAACCGCAGGCAGCGGGGGCTGGGGGCGTACGGCCCAGGCCTACAAAACCGATGCAGGGGCACAGAGGCGTGCGGCCTAACCCCATGGCGATGGAGCCAGCTACCGGATCAAGTGCCCAGACCCCTCGGAAGTGTGCCAGTAAGTCGGCAGAGGGGCGGAAGAGGAACCTGAGGGAAAGGAGCTCGTCCGCCTCCGGGGGCGAATCCCCCGGGGGGCAGGCTGCGGATTTGACGGAGGAAGAGCCGGAGCTGTCGGAGGGAGAGCTGTCCAGGTCCGAGGACGAGATCGCGGAGGGACGAATGGTGACGGTGGATTCGGGAACAACGGCTGGTGGGAACATTTCCAGGCAGCCTGGTAAGTCTTCTTCATTTCCGGGTTTCGGGGGGGGGGGAGACGCTTCCGGTTTGGGGGACACGGTGGGGGGGAGGGGATTGCGTCCCCGGGGCCATTCAGGGGGTTCCCTTCCCGGGCAACAGCGGCCCCGATCCCGCCTTGGCGGGAGACGGCCTCAGGGTTCTCTTAGCGGGGCTCAGGGATTTAGTGGGCAAGTTTGACGCGGCTCCAATGGCCCCGACGGGGCCGGCCCGAGCCTGGGTTCCCCCAGGGAGGGAAGGTATGGGGGTGGGACAGGTGGGGGCAACGTCAGGCATGGGGGGGACGAGCGGGCAAACAGGGGAAACGGCGGTGGCGATTCCGCCCGCGTTAACCCCGGGGGTGGGGGAGGGAGGGGCAGGGGGCACGGTGGAGGCGGGTCCGCCCACGGAACCAGCGGCGGGAGAGGGGGAGAAAGGGGGGGACAAAGCCAAAAAACAGGACATTGTACGCCTGGCGGACTCCGCACGGTGCGAAGTTTACGTGTGTTTTGAAGGGCCCCTAGGGGCTCATTTAAAGCAAGAGGTCAGGGAAAAAATTTGGAAGGGGGAGTACGTGGAGATATTTTCGCTGCTCCCCCTGGAAAAGTTTAATCTGGATAGGGTAAAACCTGATGACAGCAAAAAGGAGGACGAGGAGAAGAGGCGTTATAGGTTGATTCCCAGGACTTTTCAAAACTGGCTTCAGGCGTTTGCAATCCTGGCAAGCGTAATAGGGGAAAAAGAGCCGGAGCACTGCTCGGCGCTTTTCTGCTACCTGGACGCCATCGGGGAGGCCCATCGGACCTATGGGGGAATGTCGTGGCTACGTTACGATGAGCAATTTCGCCAGAGGAGGGCAGTCAGGCCGGCGCTTCGCTGGGACCACAAGGACATCAGTCTGTGGATGCGCTTGATGGCAGCAGCGAAGCCGGCGGGGCAGTTTTTTCAGGGGGGGGCCGGTGGATCGGGGGCTTCAGGTCAATCGGCCGCTAAAAAGAAGGGAGTCTGTTGGCAGTACAATGAGGGCACCTGCAAGTTCGGAACGGGGTGTAAATACAAACACGAGTGCTCCGGGTGTGGGGGATCTCACCCCGGGTCACGGTGTTTTAAGCAGGGAAAAGGCAAGGCCAGTGAGTCTGCAAACAAAGGGGAAGACGCCGGTGAGAGTGGAAAAAATGCTGCCTTTTCTAGGTAGGTATCCCGATAGGGACGTGGCTCATTTGTTGGCTTCAGGTTTTGGGGAGGGTTTTGTAATTCCTGCGGTACTGGGCTCGGTGCCACCAGGAGCAGACAATTTGAGGTCGGCTCTGAGACACCGGGCGGTGGTAACGGAAAAGTTACAAAAAGAGGTAGCTCTGGGCAGGATGGCGGGCCCCTTCCCCGTAATGCCAATCCCCGAACTAGTGGTTTCTCCTTTGGGAGTGGTCCCCAAGAAGGAACCTAACAAATTCAGGCTCATTCACCACCTTTCTTACCCGAAAGGGGGGTCGGTGAACGACGCCATTGACCCCCAGGCCTGCGCGGTCCATTACACGTCCTTTGATGCAGCGGTCTTTTGGGTGCGTAAGTATGGCAGAGGGGCCCTGATGGCAAAGACAGACATAGAAGCGGCCTTCCGTTTGTTACCGGTTCACCCCGATAGCTTTTATTTATTGGGTTGCAGGTGGCAGGAGGAATACTACGTGGATAAGTGCTTACCGATGGGTTGCTCTATCTCGTGTGCATTCTTCGAATGTTTCAGCTCGTTTGTAGAATGGGTGGTGAGGGACCTGTCTGGTTTGAATTCAGTGATCCACTATTTGGACGACTTTTTGTGCGTCGGCCCGCCCGCATCCAAGGTTTGCGCGGTGTTACTTACAACGTTGGAAAGGATTGCAGGGGATTTCGGCATTCCGCTTGCACCTGACAAGACGGAAGGGCCCAGGACAGAGATCAGCTTCTTAGGGATAGTACTGGATTCAGTAGCAATGGAATGCAGACTGCCGGAGGTTAAATTGGTGGCATTGAAAGCGGAAGTTCGGGCATTGGTGGGGCGGCGCAAAGTGCAGTTGAGAGACAATAGAGAGAGAAGAGAGAAAATAGTTTTGTCTCTGAGCTAGTATGTCAGCTTGAGGCCTAGTTACAGTTGAGTTTACCGCAGTGCACGAGCTGTTGATTATGGTAATTTGGGTGGGGGGGGGTAATGCACTACTATAGGCCTACGTCACGTTTTTCTTGATGTTGTTTATCTGTTGTTATTTGTTGTTTATTGGTTATAAAGTTATTTATAAAGTTATTTATATATATATTTTGTTATTTAATAAAGGAGCTGCTACGGCAGATTTTACACTCCAGCACGGTGTGGTCTCCATTACTGGGTAAGGTAAGGGTGGGAGTGTAAAGCTGGGCAGCACTAACAGGTAGCTATGTTGTACTTGGTCAAGAACAGCCCGCAGCTTTAAACGAAGAGATCAGCGCAGGGCTGACATGACAAAAGTCCACATGCCTGGTTGCATGGCCGTTTAAGGGTTAGAGGGGGTGGAGCTGGGCAACAGGAAAGGGAGGAGCCATCCTCCCGGGAGCTCAGTCTGCTAGGAAGAAAAGTTCCCGCCCTCCCTCCCTTGTTTAATGCTTTACAGGTGTGAATAATTTGTTTACAGGTACACTGGACGTCGTAGCATTGGCGGATGTTGTGTGACGTAGGCATAAAGAAGAAACCCCCTCCCCACAGGAAACTTGATGCGGGACCCATTGGAGATATGGGCCCGTTTGGTATATTCCCTATAAGTGATGTAGGGTATATGGTGGATGACTGCACTGCGGGAATAGTTTTGTCTCTGAGCTAGTATGTCAGCTTGAGGCCTAGTTACAGTTGAGTTTACCGCAGTGCACGAGCTGTTGATTATGGTAATTTGGGTGGGGGGGGGTAATGCACTACTATAGGCCTACGTCACGTTTTTCTTGATGTTGTTTATCTGTTGTTATTTGTTGTTTATTGGTTATAAAGTTATTTATAAAGTTATTTATATATATATTTTGTTATTTAATAAAGGAGCTGCTACGGCAGATTTTACACTCCAGCACGGTGTGGTCTCCATTACTGGGTAAGGTAAGGGTGGGAGTGTAAAGCTGGGCAGCACTAACAGGTAGCTATGTTGTACTTGGTCATGGTCTATTTAAAAAAAAAAAAAAAAACTTTACATCTGAGGAGCAAACTGAGCATGTTCCAGTCTTTCCTTGCTTTTAATATCTTCTGATATATTGTTTATTAAGATTTACTTTATTTTATCATCATATATTGTACATTCACAAGCTTTGAATTCTCAACACTGTAAGTCATCAGTAAGTGGTGTGAAAATTAGGGCTGACTGGTATCACTTCCATGTGAAAATGTAGACAGACTTGTATTAGATGTGTCATAAATGCAAACCACTTTGGCCTTCCACTGTACACAGCATCTCTTTTCTGATTAATGGTGAGTAATCTGCAATCTAGAAGTGAAACCAGAACAGTGTACAGTATGTATTTCCTGAAATGTATTTATAGCTTAACACTTTCATACTAATGAAATGCTTCCTGAATAAAGCAAATTTAATTTTAACAAATCTTCGAATCTTAAAGTCTTTGAATCTTGTAGTTGTATTCTTAAAAAATAAGACAACAATCTGTTTCTAAATGGGCACAGTGGTGTAGTGGGTAGCACTCTCACCTAGCAGTAAAAAGGGTCACGGGTTCGAATCCCAACCACAACACTACCTGCCTGGAGTTTGCATGTTCTCCTTGTGCCTGCGTGGGTTTCCTTTGGGTACTCCCACACTACAAATACATGCTGGTAGGTTAATTGGCTTCTGTCTAAATTGGCCCTAGTATATGAATGGGAGTTAGGGACCTTAGATTGTATGCCCCTTGAGGGTAGGGACCGATGTGAATGTAGGAAATTTGCATGATTTGCGTAAATTGACGGCGCTATATAAATATCTTAAATAATAATAATAATAAATACAACTTGTTATGAGCCTCTTCTAATGCTTTTTACAGCAGTACATAGATTAGGAGAGGGTGGTCAGTACACTGAACCAATCAGGCTTCTGCATGCATACACAGGTGCTGACAGAAGGAGAGGAGCAAGTTGACCTCATAAGTCTGCTGCTGCTCTCTTTTTTGTCCAATCAGAGGCTAGTGACAAGGCTGTGTCCAAACTGTAGTGTCTAACTACAGGAGAGAAAAGTCGGGTCAGCAACTTGACTTGCCTGGTACATATTGTATTTTTTTTTTTAATGAAAAAAAAAAAATGAAAACCTGAGGAGCTTGTTATACTAACTATGCAATGTTAGTACAGTGATCTCCCCATTGAGCTATTGTGTTCTAACAGGGGTCCACCCCCCACCAGAACACACTGGACAGCTCTCACAGCCATTGGCTACAAGCACTGATCAGATGGCAATCGGCTGCTGGTTTTCCAGCATGCCGTTCAACAGAAGTCAGACAGATTGTCCGACAAATGGCCATTGTGTAAAGCAGTTTCTGTTGAATGGCCGATATTTGGCCCATGCCTTTAGTCCCACTTTTTGTTTGCTGAGTGTAAAAAAATAGCAGTATTCAATCAACACACAGCTAATGTGTTCCATATTTATTGCTGGCAGCAGTTATAAACATGAATATATTGGTAGATGAGATTAAAGTAACCATGTTGCAGCACTATGGAGTAAGTTGGTAAGGTTTGAAATAGGTTAATGGACATTTCATTACCTCTCTGAGGCAAGTCATATGAACCTAAATATTTGTAACCAATTTTTTAGATACTGTTTGCAACTCTAAAGCTTGGTACACACGTGCCGAATGTCGGCCGGCATCAGCCGGTTCAATAGAAACTGGCTGAGAGCGCTGATCAGGAGGTCGGCAAACCTTTTTTGGTCATGAGCCTTTGACAGAAGCCTGCCGGAAGTGTTAATGACACTTAAGCCAGCCCTAGATGATTCTAATCTAATCAGGGACCTGCTGAGATTCAAAACATCTATGGGCAGGCTGATTGTATCCAAGTTGATCCATCAATTGACTTGGGTACAACCAGCATGTGTGATTTATCCCCCCCCCCTTGGAGAACATAATGGGTCCAAAGGAGGGATTCCCCCATCAACACTGACCATGGGTTGCAGGACAGAAAATCACGTCATCTATGGCCTGCCTTAGGCCGGCCAACGACGGTCTGATTTTCTTTCATTGCAACCACAACTGCAACAAACCATGCACTGACAATAACCACATGAAAAATCCATCTTGCTGGTTGTACCCAAGTTGTTCGTTCGATGAATCTACTTTGGTACCATCAGCCTGCCCATAGATGGATTTGAACCGTTCAAGGCCAGCTTTACAGTTCCAGCGTATCATGGGAAAATATTGATTGGCTAAAGGTTTTTTTAACCTGTCTGGTTGCTGTTGACACAGGAATTGCCTACTATCTCCTCTACAAAAGTGCTTGTGAAAGGTTAATTATTTTATTATTATAGAAGAAATTCTTTACTTTTAGATAGCAATGCATGTTCTGTCCTTGACTCTTAGTGCAAAGCAACTAAAATATATTATAATAAAATGTTGTGTTTGTTTTTAGCACTTACTGTGCATATTTTCTTGTACACTGGCATTTTGGGTTACATGTGCTAAGCTGGCCAAAGACATTACAGTCTGATTTTACAATCTTTGTTGTTTTTTTTCCCAGCAGGTATGTAGCATGAGTGTAGGGTAGGTCCCTTATGCAACATTGTTTTTGGTAAATCTAAGGCTACTTTCACACTGGAGCGGTGGGGGCGCTGGCGGTAAAGCGGCGCTATATTTAGCGCCGCTTTACCGGCGTTTTAGCGGCGCATTGCGGCCGCTCGCGGGGTGTTTTTACCCCCCGCGAGCGGCCGAAAAAGGGTCAATACCGCCCGCAAACCGCCGCTGTAGCGGCGTTTTGCGGGCGGGTTCGGCGCGCTCCCCCATTGTTTTCAATGGGACCGGGCACTATAGGAGCGGTAAATATACCGCTCCTATAGCGAGCCAAAGATGCGGCTTGCAGGACATTTTTGAGCGTCCTGCAAGCGCACCGCTTCAGTGTGAAAGCCCTCGGGCTTTCACACTGAAGGAACAGCAACAGCTGTTTCGGGTCGGTTTGCAGGCGCTATTCTTAGCGCAATAGCGCTTGCAAACCGCCCCAGTGTGAAAGGGGCCTTAAGGGCATTGTACACCCAGATTTTATTGTGTGGGGCTAGCTTTAGGCAAATCATGATTTTTGAATACCGTATATACTCGAGTATAAGTCGACCCAAATATAAGCCAAGGCACCTAATTTTACCACAAACAACTGGGAAAACTTATTGACTTGAGTATAAGCCTAGGGTGAGAAATGCGCAGCTACTGTAAGTGGAAAAGAGGGTCAACAATGCCCATTTGCAGCCTCACTGTGCCCATTTGCATGCCTCACTGTGCCCATTTGCAGCCATAGGTCCCCCAAACTTCAAACTTTGTAGTTAAGGGTTCCTAAATGCCCCCTAGCTTCAGCCAAAATTTGGGGTCTTTGGACCCAAAGGGTCCCGAAATGACATTGCTGCAGATGGACACAGTTGACCGACTTTGGGGCCCTATATCTCGGGGTCACTTGGTGCTAGGAACCCCATCTTTGGATATGTTGTAGTGCTAGTTCCACTGGGTTTGAATACCAAATTTCGGGGCCACTTGGTGCTAGGAACTTTTTGGTATGCCAACACAGTGGACCTAGCACTAAAACATATCCAAAGATGGGGTTCCTAGCACCAAGTGGCCCCGAGATACGGGGTCCCAAATTCGGGTCGGAAAATTTCATTTTGTGCTGCAGAAAAGTGCATGACTCGAGTATAAGCCAAGGGGGGCACTTTCAGCAAAAAAAAAATGTGCTGAAAAACTCGGCTTATAGGGTATCCTTCCCTAAGACTAAGGTCTATTCATTAGTGATTTTGTGAAACTTGAAGTGCTGGCCTACCAGATCCATGAGTGAACTTGTGGAATGATTCCCATCAGCCTGCTCAGTCCAGACTGATTGATGATGTACATTTCCCCTTAGGTTCATCTGGGCTTTGTTCTAAGGATCAATAAAAGATGAATACTGCCTCATTACCAGTCACCACGGAGTATTGTGAGTGATTAATTAACTCAAAGCTGACAAAATACTTTCCCATAATACCTTGTTGACCCTTCAGACCTCAGCCAGAGGTGTCTGTGGGTGCCTGAGACCTTAGATTTTAACCCATTTTCAGCTTGAGAGTAGGCTTTGATCTAATGTCTATATAGCCATCTTTAGCTAGGAAAGCAATAGTGATCAGACCAAAAAAATTAAAAATCCTTGATGAAAGATTAAATTAGCAACCAAGCTGCTGGGGAGGTTAAAGCCTGGTACACACAATGAGAATGATGATCGGACAAATGATTGACAATTTTTTTTTTGCATGCTAGTCTCTATATCAAAATAGAAGAGGTTACTAAAATACGAAAATTCCCGTACGACAGAATAAAAATTTGGAAGTGATGTAATGTCTTGTGTATTTGTATTGTATTTCTGGACGAAAAGGGTATTGATTAAACAAAAACCGTACGATCTGGTATCAGTAATTTCAGACGAAAGCTGTGTACTAATGATCAGATTATCATACGATCGCTTTTAAAGTGGTATTTTTCATCCGATTTTCTGATCGTGTGTACGGGCCATAGACAAACTGTGTAGTACTTTCACTAGGCGCTCACAACAGTCACCTCATGTTTTTAGTTTTTCTTAAAGTGGTTGTAAACCCTTACAGACCACTTTGACCTACAGGTAAGCCTAAATTAAGGCTTACTTGTAGGTCCAATAAATATCTCCTAAACCTACACTGTTTAGGAGATATTTGCAAAAAGACAGGCTTTTTTCCCTACATTTTCACCTGGTGATCTGGCCAGTTACTGGCATTTTTCAACTTCCTTTAACAGACCAAGCTGCCCTACAAATGTGTCAGAGGGTATGGGAAAAACGTTAAACATTGCCAAGGGGTGCATTCACTGTAGTTAAAACCTTTATCCCAGAAAGTAAAAAAAAAAACTGTTTGCTGTAAGGCTTAAAAAGTGCTAGCCGAAGTTTAGCCTTTAATTTGTTAGTCAAGTCCATCTAAATCTGCTTGTACATCTAATAAGACCCTCTCCCTAAAACTTACAGTGCTGCTGTCCCATGTTGTCTCCATTGCTCCTCCATCCCAAGCAGGCCATAGATGACTTGATTTTCTTTCCTTCAACCATGGGTGATAGGAAGGAAAATCCCTTGATTCCTCCATCAACAATCATGCCTCCCGCAGCGCTATTGTGTTCTGCTGGCTGGGAGAGGGTGGGCGCAGGGAGCCTTCCTGGCTGGCAAAACATAATGATTACTGATGGCTTAGACGTCGGCAGTAATCAAAAATCAGATGGACTGGTTGTACCCGAGTTGATCAATGGATCGAGTTGGGTACAAGCTGCCTTCAGATACATGGATCAAATCTTGGCTGGTCCCTGCTTAACTGGCTGAGTTTCGATCCACGTATGGCCGGCTGGCTTTAGACAAAAAGTGTGGTACTGGCTGGAACATCAAGTCAAAATAAAGTAAACAAAGCCAAAAAAAAAAAAAAGAATGAAGCTACTTCACTTTAAGAATTGGTAAGCTGCAAGATATACATTTTTGGTTTTGTGTTTAAACTTAAAGTGATTGTAAACAATCACCTTGTAAAACAACCCATTCAGTTTAAAATAGAAATGAAAAGCAAAACATTTTTTTATAGGTATATAAAAATAAAAAAAATATCTGCATAAGAGCTGGAGGGAGGATAAGCAGCGGCACACAGAGCTTCCCAGAGAATGGCTGTGCAGTGGGCGTGTCAGGACAAGTCTGATCATTGGAGGAGAGTACATTGAGCTCCCAGCATAGCTAGAGAACTGACCACAGTGTGCTCTCCTGCTTAGTGTGGTCAGTTTTTAATAGGAAACCAAGGGGACTAGCTGGATCACCAGGGATCTCAACTAAAGGAAGCAATACAAATTGAACAGAATACTTTCTCCTACAAGTACATGGTACAGCAGGCACATATCAAGCATAAGTGTTGGGGTAACAGACGCTTTAGTAACACTTTAGGCTGGTTTCACACTATTTCCGCATGCGGCTCACAGCAGGGGTCCCGTGCGTCCCCGTTCCCGGTTTAAGGTCTGATTTCAGTCCAAATTTTTGGGTTAAATTCGGACCCGAAATGGACCAAAAGACGCATAGGACCTCTGTGCAAATTCGCATCGGAGCCGCAGCGGAGATATGTCAACTGGTTTCATAGAGAGCCAGTCACAATCTCCTACCATGCGAATTGGATGCGGAGAAACCCCACATCTAATTTGCATAGGTGTGAACCCAGCCTAAAGCAACCCTGGTTGTGCTGAAGTTTGTCCCAACCACTGTCTCAGTCACTTTCGTTAGACAGCTTGATCTGCATGTGGAAAAAAAAACATAAATAAAGCTGTAAAAAGGCTAATGCCTGGTACAAATGTACATTTTTTTTCCGTTCAACCCAGTGGGCTGAATGAAAAAATAAAACCCTGAGAGGTCGCTGTGCTAACTATGAGATGTTAGTACAGCGATTTCCCCCACTGTGCCATTGTGTTCTTACAGGGTGGCCGCCCTTCCGCCTGAACACACCAGCCAGCGCTTACAGCCATTGGATCGGATGCTGATTGGCTGCTGGTTTTCCAGCATGCTCGTTAATCAGAAGCCAGTTGTGAGATGGGCTTTTAGATGAGCAGCTATACATACAGGCCAAAAGTCCGCCAGATTCTAGTGTAACGACTGATTTCAGCCAATATTCGGGGCTTAACAATTCGTCACATACTTCCTAGGGAAAAATAATGGCCAGCAGACTCCCAGGTGACTTCTCCTAGTGCAGCCATTAGAAACCATTACTCAATCCATATGGAAGTAGCTTCCTAAACAATTGTAACTAAACTTTTACTTGCAATAAAAGTCTGTCACCCATTGAAGAAAATGTGTATTATGACCAATTACAGAATGGATAATTGTTTTAGTGTCCGTTTCCTTGGTTTAATATAATTAGTCTGTCTGACAGTCCTTTGAAATGGACATGCTAGCTGACAAGATCCCCCCTAGGTGTTTATTTCATAACTGCGACTTGCATCCAAGAACCAGCTTAGCCACGCCACAGCAGGGATGTGAACTGTAGTTTAAGGAGTGTAAATGTGTGTGCCAAAACCAACGCCTATCCCCTCAGGAGTCCTGTGTGTGTGTCACAACTCTGGCGTAAAAACCATCCAGTGAGGTGTGAAGTGACAACATGGAGTTGGGAGATGTGGGAAAGGGTTAGCCTGTGTTTCTGAGTGATGAGTGGAGACAGGATATGTCACCACTTTACTGCCTGCTAAAATAAGAGGCCTATTGTTTGTTTACATAAGCCATTCCAAGGCCCCATCTTCACATGTGTCATCCCCATTACCCAGAACTCAAAGGAGCCTTATTTTGTGTATCCACCTTTCTTCCTAATGTCTATGGCCTGCATATGTACCTACAGCATAGCTCACAACTGTTCCTGATTTCCAAGGGACTGTCCCCAATTTGCAACAAAGTCTCTCTTTCCTCCTCCTTTGTCCTTAATTTTGGTCTGATCTATATAGTTGTATATAAAATTCACTTTTTATCTTTCAATAAGTGATTCCCAGGACTAAACCTTTCATCCAATTTATAAATTGCTGCATTTGTAAATTTCAAAAGCTCAGTATAAAGGACTAGTAATGGTAAACTCAAAAAAGCACTTGCGGGTTTAACTAATCATTTTTTTGTATTTTTTTTTTGTATAATTCTCCTTTAACCACTTCAGCCCCAGAGGAATTTACCCCCTTCCTGACCAGAGCCCTTTTTGCGATTCGACACTGCGTCGCTCTAACTGACAATTGTGCGGTCGTGCGACGTTGTACCCTCACAAAATTGACGTCCTTTTTTCCCCACAAATAGAGCTTTCTTTTGCTGGTATTTGATCGATTTTAAAAAAAATTCAATATTTTTTACTTTTTGCTATAATAAATATCCCCCAAAAATATATGTAAATCGTTTTGGCTGCCTCGGGTTATAAAGGAACGGTGGTGGTGGGTATCATCATCCTATAAGATAAATGAAGGAAAGATCGGATAGGCATGGACTAAACATCCCAAAAATATATAAAAAAACATATTTTTTCCTCAGTTTAGGCCGATATGTATTCTTCTACATATTTTTGGTAAAAAATCGCAATAAGCATATATTGATCTCGGGCGGGCTTTCACACTGGAGTGGTGTGCTAGCAGGACGGCAAAAAAAGTCCTGCTAGCAGCATCTTTGGAGCGGTATAGGAGCGGTGTATTCACCGCTCCTATACCGCTCCTTCCCATTGATTTGAATGGGAAACCGCGGCAATACTCCTGCAAAGCGCCGAGGCGGGGGGTAAAACCGCACCGTGAGTGGCCGTATACCGCGCTAAAACGACGGTAAAGCAGCGCTAAATATAGCGCTGCTTTACCGTCACCGCGGCTCCCCGCCCCAGTGTGAAAGGGGCCTAAAAGCGGATAAAACATGTTCCCAAAGCGGAGCTCAACCTTACAATTAATAGATTTTTTTTTTTAGTAACTATTTTGTCCGATTATAGATCTTTGTCCCAAGCATGTTTGCATCCACTTACCTCACTCACTACCTCTTGAAGTCTATTCCAAACATCAACTACTCTTTTGTCAAAATACTACTTTCTATATTTAGTTTTGAGATCACATTAATTTTTTTAATTCTTGTTTAGGAATGTGGAAACCTTGGAACTTAACCGCTTCAACACCGGGCCATTTTACACCCTTCCTTACCAAAGCACTTTTTGCGATTCGGCACTGCGTCGCTTTAACTGACAATTGCGTGGTCGTGCGAGGTTACACCCAAACAAAATTGATGTCCTTTTTTTCCCACAAATAGAGCTTTCTTTTGGTGGTATTTGATAGCCCCTGCGGTTTTTATTTTTTGCGCTATAAACAAAAGAAGGGTGACAATTTTGAAAAAAAAACACTATTTTTTACTTTTTGCTATAATAAATATCCCATTTTTAAAAAAAAAAATATTTTTTTTACTCAGTTTAGGCCAATACGCATTCTTCTACATATTTTTGGTAAAAAAAAAATCGCAATAAGCGTATATTGATCGGTTTGCGCAAAAGTTATAGCGTCTACAAAATAGGGGATAGATTTATTGCATCTGTCAAAGGCGTCCGGGAATGGGAGGACGTCATATGACGCCCACCCAGGATGGGAGATCCACCTTGTGGGCGTCATATGACTATGGGCGGGTAGTGAAGGGGTTAAAGCGGTGGGACACCCTGAAAACAAAAACTTTTAAAAATGTTAGTAACAATTTCAAATGAAAAAAAAAATCTATATATATTTTTTACTTACCAGAAATGGCTGTTGCTAGGCAGATTGTCCTAATCTGCCTCCTCCAGCGCCGCGGTGATCTTCTCACCTTCCGTCTTCTAGTGAATGGGGCGCGGTGTGTTATGGGAACGGTGTTCCACAACACATTGCGTTCCCCATTCACAAATCCCACTCGCGCATGCGCAGTAGGCTGCGCGAAGCCGTTTCCCTTACTGAGGATGGCGGCGCTGGATCCGGAACGCCGAGGGACATCTCGGCCTCCACGAACGGCATCGCGGGCGCCCTGGCAGGGACTTTTTTTTTAGCTACTAACTTTTACATTTTTTTTTTTTTTAAGCTGAAACACCGCTTTAAGTTCTAAGATTTCTTTTGAACTTTCCTCTTGCTAGTTTGTGGTCATGTACGGTACTTTTCTTGTTGTTTTGGAATGAGTAAAACTTGGAACCTATGTTTTTACTAAAAATCGATCTTCTTTATTATCCATGTCTTTATGGACCTTGCTTTGTGCACTGGTGCGCAGTCATGTTGGAACAGGAAAGGGCCGTCCCCAAACTGTTCCCACAAAGTTGGGAGCATGAAATTGTCCAAAATGTCTTGGTATGCTGACGCCTGTTTAAGTGAACGAAGGGGCCAAGCCCAACCCCTGAAGAACAACCCTACACCATAATCCCCCCTCCACCAAATGATTTGGACCAGTGCACAAAGCAAGGTCCATAAAGACATGAATGAGTGAGTTTGAGGTGGAAGAACTTGACTGGCTTGCACAGAGTCCTGACCTCAACCTGACAGAACACCTTTGGAATGAATTAGAGTGGAGACTGCGAGCAAGGCCTTTGTGTCCAACATCCGTGCCTGACCTCACAAATGTGCTTCTGGAAGAATGGTCACACATTCCCATAGACACACTCCTAAACCTTGTGGACAACCTACCCAGAAGAGTTGAAGCTGTTATAGCTGCAAAGGGGTGGGCCAACTCAATATTGAACCCTACAGACTAAGATGCCATTAAAGTTCATATAGGCGGCACAGTGGTGTAGTGCCTAGCAGTAAAAAGGGTCACTGGTTCTAATCCCTGCCTGGAGCCTGCGTGGGTTTTTTCCGGGTACTCTGGTTTCCTCCCACACTCCAAAGACATGCTGGTAGGTTAATTGGCGTCTGTCTAAATTGGCCCTAGTATATGAATGTGAGTTAGGGACTTTAGATTGTAAGCTCCTTGAGAGTAGAGACTGATGTGAATGTATATATAAAGCGCTGCGTAAATTGAAGGTGCTATATAAGTACCTTAAATAAATAAATAAATGTGCGTGTAAAGACAGGTGCCCCAATACTTTTGACAATATAGTGTATATTTCATGCAAATAAAAATTTTGAGATGAGGACTAAGCACATAACGTGTTCTTCAACTGCAATGAAGAAGAAAGGCATGAATTCCTATATAGGGTCAGCGTTTGCTCCATCAGGGTCAACCGTTGTTGCTGATCGAGCAATAGTCTTTGAAGCGTATCTAAACCAAAACCAAAACTGATAGTATTGCAGCTTAACGGTCCTTAGATGCGGTGGCTGAATAAATTTTCCTTGTAAAAATAGTTTTCCTTTGTTTGCACCTGGTAATTCTTCCTGTGCTAGGGGGACATCCATACTGAGTAGCATTGTCACCCTAGGACAGAGAGAGTGTTAGGACTACATAACCCATAATTTCTTATCCATAAAAAGGGGAGGTGTTTCGTAGTCCATGGAGATAGCAGAAAACAATGCTCACTGATAACAGTCCGGAGACTGTATACATACACACAGCAGCTCACATGATGTCTGGCTGGTTGAACAGCTATTATTTTTTTGCACTTGTCAAAGAGACATAATAAAACCCTTTCAATTTTATATTTAACAGACCAAAAGGGAGCAAATACGAGAAATTAAGAGGTTTTTTTTTCGTTCAACCCGCTGTTGGGAGACATCGGCTGGTGTTCTGTCAAAAGAGCCAACTTGTCAAAAGTAAAAAAAAAAAAAAAAAGATTCATAAACATTTCAATATCTGGATAATCTTAGGTGAATGAACAAAGAATGTTCTATAGCCAGTGATTTGTTGTATGCGCTTTGTGAACTTTTTTATATTTTTTCCCCCAATTACACTTTGAACAACAGCTGATATCGTCTATGTAATTTCCATGTACTTCAAAGATCATTTGCATTGATAACATTTCTTGAAATGATTGTCTGCATGGAAAATAATTACATTGGATATCTTCCAGTTGTAACAGTCATCAGCAGATGTCTTTGTGCCTAGAAAGTTGCAGTTTATTTGCTTTGTCAGATTTAAAGGATACATTCAACTTTAAAAAAAAAAAAAAATATATATATATATATATATATATATATATATATATATATATATATATATATATATAAATGCAATGGATGATGGTACTTGTAGTCTATTCATTCACAGAAAACTGTGATTGAATGACGCTGCCGGAGCTCAGCATGGCCATGCTCTTATCAAATTATGACAGTGGGTGCGGGGAGAAGATCCCCCCGCCCGCTGTCATAAGGATAAGGAGGGGGTCGGGGAGAGACGGTGCAGATGCTGGAACATGTTACATGTTCCAAAGGTGAATTTATCCTTTGTTTAGTTTTAAAGAAATATCCTGAAAATCTGAAGCTAGCTATGAGTAAGAGAGTTATTTAGTAACTAACACAGACTGGTTTTGTATTAGATGTGTTTAGAATCAGAATAGTCACACTTTGGTGCCTAAAAAGAAAGAAAAAAGACAAATGATAAACACTGCGTCCTGGTCTGTGTAACAATACATGGCTAGGGCTATAAATGAGTTGACATTTAAAGTGAATGTCCAAACTTTTTTTGTTTTAAGTGGGAAAAGAATATAACATATATTAAATATTGTGAGGTGTATAATGATAAGGGGGCGCTAAAAATATAAGTGTAACCATAAAGTGCATGTGCTCAATACCGCATAGTATAAGTGAATAATACTATAAACATACCATCATGATTGACATAAAAAATGAATACTGTGAGAACAAAGTGTGCATCAGTAAAACAGCCAGCAAATAAATGGTGCTCTCAGCAGAGACTTATCATACACCTGATTGTAGTCACCACAGGTGTGTGGAATGCTCTGGATTGCTAGAACATGATATGCATTAGAACACAAAATCACAAACAATTAGAAAGTGCTATGTGCATTAATGTGCAAACCAAAAAATGCATATTAAAAAATATATATATAGAAATATATGTTATATAGAAAAAATGTGATGCAGGCGGTGAGGACGGAATTCAGGAGCAGGCACAACACTTCATTCAAAACACAGCAGGGTGGTTTTGTGTATCTGACTCTCCACTATCCCCTGATGTACTGCGTCTGAATGTAGGTTGATGCGCTCCTTTTCCATCCGTAACATCTTATCCACCCCGGCTTGAGGGCGAATAGAGGATTCATCCTCGCAGGGCCATACTGGGGCGTCCTTTGTGATACATCACTGTTCCTGCGCTGGGGTTCGCTGCTCTTTGGTGATGTTCTGATCCGTCCTGCGGGGCTTGGGGCCAGGAAGGGGGCTATTTCCCGCAGCATAATTCTACACTATATATATATATATATATATATATATATATATATATATATATATATATATATTATTATTATTATATTTTTTTTTTTTTTTATTCGGATGCTGGAATATATATAAACTATACGAAGTTTGCACTAAATCGCATATACCTCTGATGAAGAGAAAGCAACAAAAGCAAAAATCTCGAAACGCGTCTGGTATTTCCGCTGCACTTTTTGTATTTTGCAATAGATTCAATGCGATTTATTTTGAATACAAAAGTTTTGTGTATTGTGTACAAATCCAGCCTCCTCTGGCTTGCGTAAAGAACAATATATATATATATATATATATATATATATATATATATATATATATATATATATATATATATACACACACTGATGTTAGGTGGAGTGTGGCAGCCGTATCGATTGCTTCCGCTTAGTGCAAGCGGCGTGCGTTCCACCACCTAGTCTGTCGAAAACCGGTTGTCCACACTCCACCTAACATTACAGAGCCTGTTGCCTCCAGTGCCGAGGAAAGGCACTTATAAACAGTGATGTAAGTAACTGAGTTAAAATAAACTGAGTTACGTAACTCAGTTACTTTAGAGGGTAACTAGTAATCTAACTGATTACTTTTCCCCTCATGGTAACTCAGTTCCCATTACTTTGACTTAGTTACCCCAATTACATCTACCGTCACTAGATGGCAGTAGTGTAATTCCGGTGTCCTGCCAAAAAAGTTCCCCCGCCGGATAAGGACCCCCTGTACTGCGCAGGCGCAGCGCTTGCGCAGTACGAAGGACTACGGAGTTTCTGAAAATTGCCGAACCTAAACAGCTCTGAGTGAACTCTACACAGCGCAGGCGCAGTTAACATGTAATTGTACGAGGCGATGCCGCACCCTCATGATGCCCGTGCTACTCTGCAAGGGGCGTCTATCGTGTAACTAAGGGCCGGGTCTAGTATTACTGTAACCAAGGGGCGCATTTATTATTATTGTTATATATCGAGCTCTGCCCATTCATTTACCATTCGCCCTCTTCTGTAGAAATCCGCCCCTTACACGATATAATAAAAATAGACCCGCCCCTTGCTTACACACTATAACAGATCTGCCCCTTGGTTAGAGTAATAATAGAGCAGCCCCTTGGTTACACGATATATAACAATAATAAATGTGCCCCTTGGTTACAGTAATACTAGACCCGCCCCTTAGTTACACGTATAGAATATTTAAAAAAAAAAGTCAGTTACTTTGCTGCGTAACTAATTACTTTTCCAATGTAGTAACTGAGTTACTAACGCAATTACTTTTTGGGAGAAGTAATTTGTAACTTAACTAATTACTTTTTTAAAGTAAGATGACCAACACTGCTTATAAAGTAAGCATCCACTCTGGCGGAGACATTCCTGGATTACCCACCTGTAACCAGTTAAGACCAAAGATCATGGTCCTAACAAAGTCTCACCTGACCTTTCTTATTAAATAAAGAGAGTCATGGTGGTCTGGTAAGTAGGAGACTTGCCTATATCCACCGGGTGTTGCACTATCCAAGATTAACTATCGTTATTGGTGATGATGTGAAAAAGATATAAATACTTCATTCAATATATGGACATATATTTCTATATATATTTTTTTATATGCATTTTTGTTTTTGCACATTAATGCACATAGCACTTTCTAATTGTTTGTGATTTTGTGTTCTAATGCATCTGATGTTCTAGCAGTCCAGAGCATTCCACACACCTGATAAGTCTGCTGAGAGCACCATTTATTTGCTGGCTATTTTACTGATGCACACTTTGTTCTCACAGTATTCATTTTTTATGTCAATAATGATGGTATGTTTATAGTATTTTTCACTTATACTATGCGGTATTGAGCACATGCACTTTATGGTTACACTTACCGTATGTACTTGAGTATAGGCCGACCCGACTATAAGATGAAATAAATATGGAGTGATTTTGCGCTAAAGTGCATCAAATATTAAAGTGCTCAATGCGTACAATAAATATTAAAGTGCTCAGTGATGGTATACTATAACCAATGTATGGTCACTGGGTTGTGACTCAAAAGCCAATAGTACACTGAGTGAAGTGAATCTATAATGCATACAATCAAAAAATAAATATTAACTCTTCATAAAAAGCAATTGAAAGTGCATAACTTAAATCAATTGTGAACAATAAAAAACACTCGATCTCTAAACAGATCTAAAAAGTCTAAAAACCACAGGAGGAATACAATAAATAAGTGAACGAATAAATCAATCGGTGGGTGAGTCAAAAGTCCACAAAATCATTCATAAAAGAAAAGATGTGATCAGAGTGACGCCCATAAAGCAGTAATAGTCTCTACAACACAGATATGCAGGTTCTTTCTTTTCCCAAACGTGAGGGGTGCTGGGTAGTGAGGGCCTGCTCATCAATCGTGCTCTCTAGCCTCTCACCTCTCTTATGATCAATACGGGCATCTGTATAAACAAATGTGATGGCCTCCAGCTCTCAATTCCCTCGAATGGTCCTCAGTGTAATCTGTCTCCAGGCTATAGGGTCCACCGTCCACACCTCCACTTCCACTCAAACGTATCGCCAAAGAAAAGCCCTCCACTTGTGGATGTATAAAGTGGACCGCAATCCTGCAGTGATGGCTCACCCTCCGTGGGTGGTGTGGAGTTTGCAAATGAGAAAAAGTGGAGAGAGGGACCCGATCGTGAAGTATATCAAACCAATGTTTTAATAATAAAAGTAAATGCTTACATGAAAAAACAGCAAGACGAATGTACGCGCGGTCTCCGTGTCCAACACTTCCGGTATCCTGACCAATCCCTACGCGTTACGTCACGTGACCTCGTGACTTCATCAGGGGATGCTGATTGGTTGTCTAAGGTTGTCTTTTATATACGACAACCGGAAGTAGCGTGGCGGCCATCTTGCCGTGGTCCGCACATGTAAACAAAGCGCGGCCATTTTGATGTGGTCTTACTGCGCTTTGTAACCGATCTCATTAGTGTCCACTATGTTTTGTTCTTCCCAGTGATATTTGTGGTAGTCTATCATAGGGTGTTACTTATTAGGTGCATACAGTCACACTAAAGCTACGTAAGTCTTACAAACCTACTCGGATGTGACTTATTTGGAACGAACGCCTAGAACCAATACCGGAGCCATTAGAAGGTGGCACAGAGTAATGGTACAAAACAACGGCCATTATACTAAATGTAATAAAGAATATTAGGATACTATTTTAATTGTTAAACATAGAAGGACAGTCACTGGCGATTTGTCGATCGTCATGATGTAGTTCTAATGCGACTTCTCAGAACAGTAATCCAATTTCTTCCAATCTATGTGTGTATAACTAGCCGATGGGAAATTTCTCCAAATCGGCATACACAAAAGTGTAGGTGAAAACTATTAATAAATTCATGACCATGGCAATCAGTCAATTGAGAACAAAAGTTAATTTTAATATAAATGTGTATATATATATATATATATATATATCCATGACACAGCATATCCATATACATATATATCAAAATAAAAATAAAAACAACAACAACATTATACCTAATATTGGTTACTGCATTATCAACAATCTGATGTCCATAATGGCTATACAGCTGTTGACAAAAGCCAATAAAAAGAGGCATAAATTACTGTGCAAACAGCAAGGTATGCAGCAACATATATTTACTCTTGAATCCACAAAATCCCATCAAAGAGGGAGGGGATAATCCGAAAAGTACCAATACTACTATGTCAGTATTTTGGCCCAAAAAATTATAAAAGTATGAGTAATTAATATTAAAAGTGGTTAAAACCATTTAAAATAATGTTTTTTAAAAAGTATTTCGCATAGATAAAAATGGTGTGAACGTAAACAAAACGTTTACTATTCCCAAAACATGAGGTTTAAACCTAACAGCACGTGAGGTGACTGTGTTACCAATATGTGAGAAGATATATTTTAACCCTATCCTCATAGTAGGTATGGTTTGGGATACCAAAAATGTCCTACAGGGTTGGTTGATGTTCATACAAAAAACCATATAGATATATTTAACGTTAACATACTATAAAATATATCAAACAGATCTAAAAGTATTTAAAATATGTATATGTATATCTCTAAAATCTCTATACTCTGCACTGATTAAAAAGATATCAACATACATGTATTACACTGCAGTGTATTATAGTGATGAGTGATATCTCTAGACCTGATTATTTATGTAAGTAAGTGTCAGTGTCTTAAAAATTGCTTAAAAAGCAATTTAAATCGAACTCTACATTCAACCCCTCTGGAACCAGAGTACGCATAGAATAAATCCACATCGATTCCTTCTGGCTAATTGTCCTTATTTTGTGACTCCCTCGCCAAGAGGGGTTGTAGCGTTCTATCCCCCAGAAACGCAGCTGATTTGGGTCTTTATTGTGCACTAGGGCGAAGTGCCGTGATACATTATGTTTGGGGCAGCCTTTAATAATTTTCTGAATATGTTCCTTAATCCGAACTCTTAGCTCCCTTTTCGTTCGCCCTATATATTGTAGGTTACAGCTACACTGTAGACAGTACACGACTCCCTCTGTACGACAGCCGATGAAATCTCTGATAGAGTACTTTTCTCCTGTGGTCGTGGCCATGAAATCGGTTCTTTTGCCCTGAAATTTCTGGGCTTTCCGGCAGGCATAACAGCTTCTGCACGGAAAGAAACCTTTTCCAGAAAAGAAGGAAAAACCTTTTTTCGGCGGTGGATCCACTACGGTCTTGACCACTAGGTCTCTTACTGTCGATGCCCGTTTATATATAATCTTCGGTTTTATTGGGAGGATTGTTTTGAGGTCCTTGTCGCTCGTAAGTACGTGCCAGTGTTTCTGGATGATTTTAGCGACATCCTTATATTGGGCGTTAAAATCCAAGATCAAACATGGAGCTTCATTCCAGGTGATAGACTTATTCTTAGGTTTATCCTGTAGCATGTTTGATCTACTCATTTTCTCTACCTGTGAAATTTGTTGTTGGATCCAGGATTCCTCATATCCTTTTTCTTTGAACCTTATACCAATCAACTTTGCTTGTGTATTAAAATCTTCATCTCTGGTACAATTTCGTTGGATGCGTACCAATTGTCCCTTTGGGATGTTAAATAACCAAGGTTTGAAATGACAGCTCTGTAGTGATATATAGCTGTTAGTATCGACATTTTTGAAATGGGTTTTTGTAATAATCTTGTCCGATTTGATGGAAATATTAAGATCCAGGAAGTCAACAGTGGTATTATTAATATTCCACACAAGTTTAATGTTCTTGTCATTTTTATTAAGTTTGTTTAAAAACTCTTCTAGAGTCTCCTGACTTCCGTTCCAAATAATAATTAAATCGTCGATATACCTTTTATATAAGGCTAGTTGAACAGGCATATTGGCGTAGACAGAATCTTCTTCCCAGTGTGCCATAAATGCATTAGCTACGCTAGGGGCAAATTTTGCTCCCATAGCGATCCCTATGGCTTGCTTATAAAACAACTGGTCATGCCAAAAGTAACTACACTTCAAACTAAAATCCAAACATTTGATTAAAAACTTCCTGTGCTTGCACAATAAAGTGCTATGTGCTCTAAGTAACCACTTCGTGGCTGTTCAGGCTTCGTGTGGGGGACAATGGTATATAGTGACGACACATCAGCTGTTGCCAAGATTGTGCGTCCTTCCAATACTGGCACAGTTTCTAGGAGCTGCAGCACATGCTTAGTATCTTTAAGGTACGCTTTCGTTTGTTGCACTGCTGGTTGGATGAAGAAATCAATATATTCGCCCATTCGGGCAGTCAGTGAATCTATTCCGTTCACTATAGGTCTTCCAGGTGGAGTTTATTTATTTTTGTGTATTTTCGGAATAGTGTATATCACCGGTATCCTACAGGTCTCTGGAATGAGGTATTTGGATTCTTTCTTATTGAGTATATCTTTTGTCGTGTACTGTCTACAGTGTAGCTGTAACCTACAATATATAGGGCGAACGAAAAGGGAGCTAAGAGTTCGGATTAAGGAACATATTCAGAAAATTATTAAAGGCTGCCCCAAACATAATGTATCACGGCACTTCGCCCTAGTGCACAATAAAGACCCAAATCAGCTGCGTTTCTGGGGGATAGAACGCTACAACCCCTCTTGGCGAGGGAGTCACAAAATAAGGACAATTAGCCAGAAGGAATCGATGTGGATTTATTCTATGCGTACTCTGGTTCCAGAGGGGTTGAATGTAGAGTTCGATTTAAATAGCTTTTTAAGCAATTTTTAAGACACTGACACTTACTTACATAAATAATCAGGTCTAGAGATATCACTCATCACTATAATACACTGCAGTGTAATACATGTATGTTGATATCTTTTTAATCAGTGCAGAGTATAGAGATTTTAGAGATATACATATACATATTTTAAATACTTTTAGATCTGTTTGATATATTTTATAGTATGTTAACGTTAAATATATCTATATGGTTTTTTGTATGAACATCAACCAACCCTGTAGGACATTTTCGGTATCCCAAACCATACCTACTATGAGGATAGGGTTGAAATATATCTTCTCACATATTGGTAACACAGTCACCTCACGTGCTGTTAGGTTTAAACCTCATGTTTTGGGAATAGTAAACGTTTTGTTTACGTTCACACCATTTTTATCTATGCGAAATACTTTTTAAAAAACATTATTTTAAATGGTTTTAACCACTTTTAATATTAATTACTCATACTTTTATAATTTTTTGGGCCAAAATACTGACATAGTAGTATTGGTACTTTTCGGATTATCCCCTCCCTCTTTGATGGGATTTTGTGGATTCAAGAGTAAATATATGTTGCTGCATACCTTGCTGTTTGCACAGTAATTTATGCCTCTTTTTATTGGCTTTTGTCAACAGCTGTATAGCCATTATGGACATCAGATTGTTGATAATGCAGTAACCAATATTAGGTATAATGTTGTTGTTGTTTTTATTTTTATTTTTATTTTTATTTTTATTTTGATATATATGTATATGGATATGCTGTGTCATGGATATATATATATATATATATATATATTTATATTAAAATTAACTTTTGTTCTCAATTGACTGATTGCCATGGTCATGAATTTATTAATAGTTTTCACCTACACTTTTGTGTATGCCGATTTGGAGAAATTTCCCATCGGCTAGTTATACACACATAGATTGGAAGAAATTGGATTACTGTTCTGAGAAGTCGCATTAGAACTACATCATGACGATCGACAAATCGCCAGTGACTGTCCTTCTATGTTTAACAATTAAAATAGTATCCTAATATTCTTTATTACATTTAGTATAATGGCCGTTGTTTTGTACCATTACTCTGTGCCACCTTCTAATGGCTCCGGTATTGGTTCTAGGCGTTCGTTCCAAATAAGTCACATCCGAGTAGGTTTGTAAGACTTACGTAGCTTTAGTGTGACTGTATGCACCTAATAAGTAACACCCTATGATAGACTACCACAAATATCACTGGGAAGAACAAAACATAGTGGACACTAATGAGATCGGTTACAAAGCGCAGTAAGACCACATCAAAATGGCCGCGCTTTGTTTACATGTGCGGACCACGGCAAGATGGCCGCCACGCTACTTCCGGTTGTCGTATATAAAAGACAACCTTAGACAACCAATCAGCATCCCCTGATGAAGTCACGAGGTCACGTGACGTAACGCGTAGGGATTGGTCAGGATACCGGAAGTGTTGGACACGGAGACCGCGCGTACATTCGTCTTGCTGTTTTTTCATGTAAGCATTTACTTTTATTATTAAAACATTGGTTTGATATACTTCACGATCGGGTCCCTCTCCCCACTTTTTCTCATTTGCAAACTCCACACCACCCACGGAGGGTGAGCCATCACTGCAGGATTGCGGTCCACTTTATACATCCACAAGTGGAGGGCTTTTCTTTGGCGATACGTTTGAGTGGAAGTGGAGGTGTGGACGGTGGACCCTATAGCCTGGAGACAGATTACACTGAGGACCATTCGAGGGAATTGAGAGCTGGAGGCCATCACATTTGTTTATACAGATGCCCGTATTGATCATAAGAGAGGTGAGAGGCTAGAGAGCACGATTGATGAGCAGGCCCTCACTACCCAGCACCCCTCACGTTTGGGAAAAGAAAGAACCTGCATATCTGTGTTGTAGAGACTATTACTGCTTTATGGGCGTCACTCTGATCACATCTTTTCTTTTATGAATGATTTTGTGGACTTTTGACTCACCCACCGATTGATTTATTCGTTCACTTATTTATTGTATTCCTCCTGTGGTTTTTAGACTTTTTAGATCTGTTTAGAGATCGAGTGTTTTTTATTGTTCACAATTGATTTAAGTTATGCACTTTCAATTGCTTTTTATGAAGAGTTAATATTTATTTTTTGATTGTATGCATTATAGATTCACTTCACTCAGTGTACTATTGGCTTTTGAGTCACAACCCAGTGACCATACATTGGTTATAGTATACCATCACTGAGCACTTTAATATTTATTGTACGCATTGAGCACTTTAATATTTGATGCACTTTAGCGCAAAATCACTCCATATTTATTTCATTCACGGGTTTGCGTATACTCTCAGATTTTGCAGCTTATTGTAGGATACTTTCCACTTATAGCATTTGATTGCTCACATTGTAGATTATTTTTTACTCATCTATTTATTACATTAATAGTATCTAGTTCAACAATCAGCGCGAAGGACACTCACATACATATTCGACTATAAGATGAGACACCTAATTTTACCACAAAAAAATGGAAAAACGTATTAACTCCAGTATAAGCCTAGGGTGAGAAATGCGCAGCTACTGTAAGTGGAAAAGTGGGTCAACAATGCCTATTTGCAGCCTCACTGTGCCCAATTGTAGCCATAGGTCCCCTGAACTTCAAACTTGGTAGTTAAGGGTTCCTAGATGCTCCCTATCTGCAGACAAAATTTGGGTTCTCTGGACCCAAAGGTTCCTGAAATAACATTGCTGCAGATGGACACAGTTGACCGACTTTCGGGCCCCGTATCTTGGGGCCACTTGGTGCTAGGAACCCTTTGGATATGTTGTAGTGTTGATTCCACTGGGTTTGCACACCAAATTTGGGGATCCTAGCACCAATAGGCCCCGAGGTACAGGGCCCCAAATTCGGGTCGGAAAATGTAATTTTCTGCTGCAGAAAAGTGCTTGACTCAAATATAAGCCGAGGGGGGCACTTTCAGCACAATAAAATGTGGTATATACGGTATATTTTTAGTGCCCCCTTATCATTATAAACCCCCCATTAGTTCAAGGTTAGCTTATTAAGCACTTTGAGGGGAGCAGCTTATATACACTTTTTTAATTTAGTGTGGAGTTCTTTTTCTTTATATATTAAATATTACTGCTATCTGCTAGTTTGAGAGATTTCTCCTTACTAAAGCCTGATTCACACTATAAGTGTATTTTTGTAGAATCCAGCGGGTTGAACAAAAAAAAAAACTGTCTCCGGTTGGAGACGCTGTAATAACGATCCGACATTAGTGCAGCGATCTTCCCCGATGAGCTCTTGTGTTCTGACAGTGGGTCGCCCCCCACCAGAACACTCCGATCAGTGCTCTCCTTCATTGGCTGAGAACGCTGATCGGGAGTCGGTCATCAAAATCTCCAACTACGACACTTCCGGTGACTCAGCAGCAGTAATAGCAGATTTCGACGACTTGGCTGTATTCGCAGAACACCGGGAGTGTATACACTACGGTACATGACGAGTTGTCTGTATTCACAGAACACCTGCAGTGTATACATGACGGGTTGGCTGTATTCACAGAACATTGGCAGTGTATACACTACGGTATATGACGAGTTGGCTATATTCACAGAACAGTGAAGTGTATACACTATGGTAAATGATGGGTTGGCTGTATTCAAAGAACACCCGCAGTGTATACACTATGGTACATTACGAGTTGGCTGTTTTCACAGAACTCCGACTAAGGAGTAGAAAAGTTGTTGCCGCCATGTTGGTTACTAGCGGGCGGTGTTACAATGTCCACTCATCATATCGTGCACCGTAGTGTATACACTCTCGTTGTTCTGTGAAAAAAGTTGTTGAAATCTGCAATTACTGCTGCTGGAGAGTCACCGGAAGTGACGTAATTGGAGATTTTGATGAGTTGGCTCTTTTGACAGAACACCGGCCAATGTCTCGCAACAGCGGGTTGAATGAAAAAAAAAAAATTGTCAGCTGTTTGGAGCTGGCTGGAGCTGCTGTACTCGCTATAGTTCAGCGATCTCCCCCGCTGAGCTGTTGTGTTCTGATAGGGGGATGGCCCCCTGCATCAGGAGTCGGTCAGCAGCTGGTTTTCCAGCATCTTTGTCTGACAGAATCTGGCCAAACGGCCGGCTTTTGTCAGACAGATCGAAATACACACAAGCCGATTGTCGGAGGTTTTTTTATTTTTTTTTAACCGGACATTCGATCTCAACATTCGGCCCGTGTGTACAAGACTTTACGGTTACTGACTTTCCCTCATTTCCTTTTTGATTAAGTTATCACTGTGATTGTAAAGCTGGATATAAATTGGTAGATTTTCATTAAAAAATTTTAATTTTCTAAAACTTTGTTTTGAGTTTTCAATTGCTAGTAAGGCAAATCAATGTTCATTCTTAAATGCACTGATGAGAAACTTTGACGTATCAGGATGGAAACTTTTTCCATATATATTTTTTTTCCTGTAGATCTTTTACACCAGTTAGTTGAAGAGCATACTTACCCATTGGGGGCATTAAGGGATGTGTTTGTTTTTTTGAGGGTTCATGCCTTTTTCACCCTCATTGGTCTCCACTTTGCCTGTGGTTCAGGTTATGTGTTATCCATCAGTCTGGAGGATCAGCAGGTATTTCAGATCAGTGCATGATCAATGTTTTGAGAATGTTTTTAGATGCATTGTATATCTTTTGTGAATACTAATGTATGATTTTTCATCTGTAGAGCTACTTGACCCCTATTTCTCCTGCAAAAGTGGAATTTTCTAATCCAAGAAACACCCAATGATGCACAAAGTCATATGAATTTCAATAAAATTGCGGGTTGGGTAACCTATTGGTGTGTTAGTATGGTGATAGATCAGGTGACAATTGGGGGCTATGTTCTATCTAGTTTTAATAACGTTTATTTGTCATTAAAGCGGTTCTGCACTGTGTGTTTTTTTTTTTTTTTTAAATGTAATGCATAGGATTAGGAGGTCAATTCTGGGACTCACGTGTTCCATGTTCCATGTTGTTTGCTGGCATTTTTTGTCCTATAAAATATTTTTTAAAAATGTATTCTTGCTGGGTGCCATCTTGCCTGTGGTCATGTGAAACCCCACAGGCACTTCAGATGGCCCAGCATGCACCGCCGTTACTGCGCCGATCTCGCGCGTGCGCAGTAACGGCGAAGTGCAGCTCACGTTCTCCGAAATCTCGCGAGATGTCGGCACATCTGCCGACATCTCACGAGATTTCGGAAGATGTGGCTGACATCTCGTGAGATTTCGGAAGATGTGGCCGACATCTCGCGAGATTTCGGAAGATGTGGCCGACATCTCGCGAGATTTCGGAAGATGTGGCCGAAATCTCGCGAGATTTCGGAAGATGTCCGCACTGACTCCTGGGATCAATGACACCAGATCCCAGGAGACAGTGCGGCCTATCGACGATCGACGCAGAGACCCTGCCCACCGCTGCAGGGACAGAGGACAGGAAGTCAGCGATTACAAGGTAAGTGAAAAAAAAAAAAACACATTTCATTTAGTACTCTTTGCCTGATTTGGAAGGCAAAGAGATTTACTAAATGAAATGTGTGCAGAACCGCTTTAAAGCGGGACTGTACTGAAAAAAAAAAATTTAAAAGCCAGCAGCTACAAATACTGCAGCTGCTGACTTTTAAAAAATGGACACTTACCTGTTCCAGGGTCCAGCGGTGTCGGCAGCAGAGGCCGATCGATCGCTCGGCTCCCTGCTGTAGCCGGCGCCATTCTCGGTGAGGGAATCAGGAAGTGGCTTCACTTCCCGATTCCCTACTGCGCATGCGCGAGTCGCGCGGCGCAATGAGAATCTTCAGCGCCGTCTGCCGGGTCACGTGTGTGTCCCGGCAGACAGCGTGCCCGCACAGGAGGTGACGTAAACTCCCGTGGGAGTTTATGCCCGGAAGTGGGTGCAGATACCTGTCTTAGACGGGTATCTGCACCCCCCTCCCCCCTGAAAGGTGCCAAATGTGACACCGGAGGGGGGGAGGGTTCCGAAAAGCGGGAGTTCCACTTTAGGGTGGAATCCCCCTTTAAGTTTTTTTTTTTTTAAAACAATTCAAATTGTAATAATGAAAGTGAATGCAATTTTAAGGAAATTTGCTATTTTGTGCCTCAAAAGTCCCACAATTTTTGATGATGTTTTAGGCATTTTGTATAGGGATGTTGCACCTTTATTAAAGCTAAAGTACTTCTCATGTAACGGGGTATGTGGTTTTTATTTTGGAAAGTACATAAATTTTGGAATCAAATGTTAAAAACAAACAAAATTTTCAAGCAATCTTTCTCATCGAAAGTAGTAATTTTTTGAACAAATATTTGAACAAAAATGATCTGTAGTGTGTGGCCCGCTTTAGTGAAGGTTGAGGTCTCTGGAGCCCCAGATAGCAGAGAAATTTGGGGTTTGATTCCTTCCCCACTTTGATTCTAAACCAAAAAAAATTGCAAAGTTTTTGGTGCAAAATGATTTGTTACCTCTTTTATTCTGTCATAAAGCAGTTAGAATTTGTATGTCATTGTTTTCGGTCTGCTATACACAATTGGTGCATATTGGTTCAATCTGGTGGTGTTTTGTGAATTCACCTAATCAGGCTTTGCCTATTTAGTACGCATTTGGTAAACATTTACTAGTATTGTAATGCTAATGCCTTTTATTATCTATGAATCAAATAAATATTGTGTGTGTATTGTGACGATCCGGGGTGATTAGGTACAAGTGGTGCATGCGATTTTCCAGAAACGTGCCACTCCAGACTTGTGTTTTAAGGGCATGGCAGCCCACTTTTATTTAAAGGAAACGAAAAAGTTCAAACCAACAGAAATCTTCCCTCGCAGGGGGTTCCACCATCACTGTATTCCAAAACGATAGCCTCCTGGCTTACTCATTGTCAGCTTCGTGCTGTTTTAGTCACAGGCTACACCTGCCTGCTTCAAACGTATGCACAAACTGCCACCTGCAGTCTTAGGCTCCGAGACCTCCTGTCTCTTTCTCCTGGAACCCTCCCGACCTCCTGGCCAGACTTCCTGTCTGCTGGGCGGAGCCGTCTCCAAGTCTGAGCACTGACTTCTCTTCCTGTGATGTTTTTGAACCCAGCCCACAGGTGTGTAATTAGCATTTCTTCCAAAATTTAGGCATGTACTGCTTATATGCACCTGTGAGATGGGGGCGCATCTCCACAGTATGTACCATATTTATCGGCGTATAACACGCACCCCAAGTTTAGGAGGAAATTTTAAGGAAAAAAACGTTTTAAAGGAAAAAAAAAACTTACATTTAAATGTCCATCAATGCAGCCTTGCACAGCGTCCATCTGCATGCTTGTCAGTGTCATTTGCAGCCTTCTCAGTGTCATTTGCAGCCTTGCAGCCTTCTCAGTGTCATTTGCAGCCTCCTTAGTGATATTTGCAGCCTTGCCCAGGCTGCAGTTAACATATCACTGCAGTTTTAAAATTGGCGCCATTGGCCGCTCTCGCCGTTCTCGGCCGCCTTTGGCCGTTCTCGGCCGCCTTCAGCCTTTCCCGGCAGCTTTCAGCCGAAAGAGGCCAAAAGATGCCGAGAAAGGCCGAAGGCGGCTGAGAACGGCCGAAGGCGGCTGTCGAAAGCCGCTGAGAAGGGCCGAAAGCGGCTGAAAGCCGCTCGGAGCCTCACAACAGCGGGGGATCGGTGGGGGATCGGCGTATAACACGCACCCCTGATTTTCCCCTGATTTTAAGGGGAAAAAAGTGCGCGTTATACGCCGATAAATACAGTATGTATGTGTGTGTGTGTGTGTGTGTGTATATGTATGTATATATACAGGAGGTACCCTAGTTACAAACATCCGACTTACAAACGACTCCTACTTACAAACGGAGGGAGAAAACAGGAAGTGAGAGGAAATCCACCCCTAGGAAGGGAAATTCACTCCTGTAAGAGTTATTATGGGAAAAAAGTACCTCCTGATGCTTTTTTATCAAGGCTTGTTTCTACAACAACCCAAAATTTTAAAAATCCAATTGTCATTGGGACAGGAAGTGAGGTGAAATCTTCTGAACAGGGGCACAGACAGAAAAACAAACATTACAGGGGTGTTAACCCTTCCCTATGCTATCCAAAAAGTTTAAAAATAGTTTTTCTGGCTGGAACTACACTTAAAAAATGTACCTGTTCCGACTTACAGATTCAACTTAAGAACAAACCTACAGACCCTATCATGTTTGTAACCCGGGGACCCCCTGTGTGTGTGTGTGTGTGTGTGTGTGTGTGTGTGTATGTATGTGTATGTATGTGTGTATATATATATATATATATATATATATATATATATATATATATTACAAAATGTATTTATTTTTGCCGTAGGTGTTTTATTTTTCATCTTACCTGAAGAAATAGCTTTATAGCTCTGAAAACGTTTATCTTTTTAATATTTTTTAGCTAGCCACTAAAAGGTATCACTGGGACCTTCTTTGCCTTCTCTATCTTTTTATGTTTTTTTTTTTTGTTTGTTTTTTTTCACTGTAATTACTGAATTGAAAACGTTGCTAGCTAGCAAATTCCAGGTTTGAATGGCAAACTTTTAATAAACCTATTAGACATTTTATTAGGTTTTAGTCATTCTGGTAACTGTTAACTATTAAACAAGATGTTCTTTGTCCTGTCTCATGCAAGCTATTTTGTAGCATTCTAAAATGACTGTTATTTGTGGAACACTGTTGTTTTCACACTCAAAATCTCCTTTTTGCTCTGTAAAATGGCAATACTTCTATAATGTGACAGTTATGAATCTGAGCTAAAATGTCCAGTACTGACCTGACACACTGCAATATATGTAGTGAAATTGGCAGTTGAGCCATTAAAGTAGAACTGTGGGCAAAATAAAAATAATGACATATATATATAATGCAATCTGTCACTAGATGAACCGTAAAATACATCCCTGTTCTTTTTACAGGGTAATCACACAATAGTGTTGACACCCTATGGACAGGGTAGTCTACAGCTGGGAATGCACAGTGTGCTGGGTACACATGGATATTTTTTTTTTTTAGTTCAACCCAGTGGGCTAAAAAAAAACCCTGACAGATTGCTGTACTAACAAAAGTGATGTTAGTACAACGATCTCCCCCGCTGAGCTATTGTGGTCTGACAGGGGGACTTCTCTAAGCCAGAACATGTTGATCAGCGCTCACAGTAATTGGCTACAAGCGCTGATTGGATGCTGGTTTTCAAGCCAGCTGTTATACTCCGTGGGCTGGCTGAGAACTAATAGATTACCCCATCCACATAAGCGAGGTGGATGGAGGAATTCTCCCCACTGTGTTATTGTATCCGGACAGTGGGGATTCCTCTGCTATCAGAATACACCTATCAGCGCCTGGCCAAATGAAGATTTTCCAGCAGTCCCGTTCGACAGAAGTCAATCTACTGATTGAATTCTGTTGATGAGGGATTGACACACACAGAAATTAAATTAGAGCGAAATCCTGCTGAACAGGCCAATATTTAAATCTGTGTTTGTCCAGCTTAGGATATACAGTACATTTACTACAAGAAAAACAGAAATTGAAGGCGCACACCTAGTGCATTACCAAAGATAATTTAATAGGAAGACATTTTTGTATGAAAGTGGGTACTCACAAAATGCAACTGACAAAAGGCCATAAACACAGTGCATGGACGAAAGCAGATCATGATTCAGAAGAAGGTAGATTTAAATGCACGTCTAACTCTACCCTAAGGCCCCTTTCACACTGGGGCATTTTTCAGGCGCTACAGCGCAAAAAATAGCGCCTGTACAGCGCCTGAAAAAATCCGGCCCCTTTCACTCCAGTGTGAAAGCCGGAGGGCTTTCACACTCGAGCGGTGCACTAGCAGGACGGTAAAAAAAGTCCTGCTAGCAGCATCTTTGGAGCGGTGTAGGAGCGGTGTATTCACCAATCCTACACCGCTCCTACCCATTGAAATCAATGGGACACCGTGGCAATACCGCAGGCAAAGCTTTGTGGGCGGTTTTAACCCTTTTTCGGCCGCTAGCGGGGGTTAAAACCGCACCGCTAGCGGCCAAATACCGCTGCTAAAATGACGGTAAAGCAGCGCTAAATATAACGCTGCTTTACCGCCAATGCCGCTCCCGCCCCAGTGTGAAAGGGGCCTTAATGCAGGTAAAGCATTAATCACTTGTTGACTGCCCTATAACCATTTTACTGGTACAGGGCGGCAGCTGTGCGCTGGATCACATATATATACAGAATAATGTGATCCTGCACTTCTGCCTCCAGGGGCCGCCGACAGGCTGCTTCTGCTATGATTGACAGCAGAAGTCGATCTGCGGGAGTCGCACACTCGATATATGCAGACACACGCTGAACGTTTTGCAGAGAGCTTTGCCTATGTAAACACGACAAAGCTCAGTTCAGACAGAGGGGAATGGATGAATTTTGTGTTCCTGCAAAGCAAGAACTAAAATCCATTTCTTCCCCTAGTAAAAGCAGCACACATAGTAAACACAAACCCTGGCTAGGCACACTGTTAACCCCTTGCTCGCCCTAGATGTTTAATCTCTTCCCAGCCAGTGTCAGTACAGTGACAGTGCATTTTTTGAGCACTTTATTAGTGTCACTGGTTCCAGCAAAGTGTCGAAAGTTACCATTGCAATATCGCAGTCCCGCTATAAGTCGCTGATCGCCACCATTACTATTCTTAAAAAATGAAATAAATAAAAATTCCAGTATATCCCATAGCTTGTAGACGCTATAACTTTTGCATAAAACAATCAATATACGTTTATTGAGATTTTTTTTTTACCAAAAACATGTAGCAGTATACATATTGGCCTAAATTTATGAAGAAATTCAATTTTTTTTTTATTTTGAGTATGTTCTATAGCAGCAAGTAAAAAATATTGTGTTTTTTTTATTTTATTTTTTCAAAATTGTCGCTCTTTTTTTGTTTATAGCACAAATTATAAAAACCGCAGTGGTGATCAAATACCACCAAACAAAAGCTCTATTTGTGAGCTTTCTCTTTTTGGCTCATCCATTTGGGTACATCAATTGAAAACAAATTTGTCTCCTTGGGATCTCAGGAGAGGGCTTAGATCATCTCTACTACATGTTGTAATTTTCCTATGATACGAGCTGCCATTTGTTTTCCCTCTTGAGGACAAAGGCCCTGGCTGGGTATTGGCAGCAAGCGTTAAAACGCTCGCTGTCTGGTAAGTGTGTATTTTTTGTGGTTGAGATACACTTCTTGTTGTGTTGTGAGTCACCAACATCACGAGGAGGACTTTAAACCTGATATACACCTTTTCACTTCTCTCTACATGAGTGGTTCATTCACTTTTTTTCTTATTTAGGTTGATGTTTAGCGCAGCTCTACTTTTCAAATCGTCATTGTGCGACTTATTGTGCATGTGTTATGCGCACCGCAGCTGCCCATCCTGCTGTGAATGGGTCCTTACTCCACTAACACTTTTTAAGCAATTAGAGCTAATTCTTTTTTTTTTTTTTATAAAAAAAAAAAGACTTTACCATCTTCATAGAGGCAGCTTGTTGTAAGCACCCCCACCAATGTAATATGGTTTGTCCAAGCGCCCCTAACTGAAAATAGCTTGTAAATAGAATATTCAGTATCCACTGGCAACAACTGATGCCGCGTACACACAGTCGGAATTCTCGTCGGAAAAAGCTCTGATGGTTTTCCCGTCGGAATTCCGACGGAATTTCGCTCAAACTGTCTTGCCTACACACGGTCACACCAAATTCCGACGGTCTGTAACACAGCGGCATAAAACACGTTCGACAGCACTATAGAAGGGAAGTTTAATGCTTCAGAGCATGCGTCGAATTGTTTCCGAGCTTGCGTCGGAATTTTGCGTGTCGGAATTGCATACACACGATCGGAAAATCCGATAGAAAGGTTTTCCGTCGGAAAAATTGAGAACAGGTTCTCAATCCAAAGTCCATCGGAAATTCCGACAGAAAAAGACCGATGGGCATACACACGGTCGGAAAATCCGTTGAAAATCTCCCATCGGACTGTTTCCATCGGAAATTCCGACCGTGTGTACGCCGCATTATAGAACAAAAAAACTCAGGGTAAATTGAAAATGCGGTGATAATACAAAAAGCATGTACCATAAGTGTAATGTTTTTATCTTGCCCAACACTTATGTAGTGTGCACATTGCCAAAAACACCACCACGTCCAATAATTACTTCACTGAAATTGATTAGAAAATTACCAGGCACTAACAATGTTTTCCCCAAGTTCCTTTTATCTAGTGACAAGGTCCTGCCATTTCTCCTAATCCTTGTCATTGCTCATGTTTGAGGTCATCTTCTGACCCCTTTTATCAGCACAACAATCCCACTGATCTCCCGAAAGCCCAAATGCTGGAATTATGTCCAATTAAACAACAAGTAATTACCGTATGTAGTTAAGTTGGGAAAAAAAATGTAGACCTGCCATCAAGTTCAAAAATTCCAGTGCCAATCATACATTGCTAGATTTTGGATTATGATAAATTCATCATGAATATCACAACAAGGTAATTCTGGCATCCATAGAAGAGATTTTCATGCATGCTTGAAAACCTATGTGCTGTTAATAGTATTAAAAAAAAAAAGCATTTGTAGTATCGGATGAATCAGTGTTTGTCCTAAGCCAATGTAGTATCGACCCTTTTGCAGAAAATTGCACTTTGTAATTGGAGTGTGTGTGCTTAGCAGCTCAAGCTTGTTTCTGTGTATTTATAAAAATTAGAAAACTGTTACCTAATCTGAACTTTTTTGGCTACTCCAGACGATGACCTCATATCTGTGACTAGTCTATGAGGCACTTGGCTGCCTACTTTTCTGGGAACAGTCAGTCTAGGGCAGGATGAAGCAGAACAGGCTCCTGTTTAGGGCTCCATGCCGTGGGGGATGCAGCTGGGGTAAAGGCCTCTTCTCCCAATTCATGGTGCTGATGTTTCCTGCACTGTAGAGGGATGAACTGTGCATCTGACATATCAGTCCTACAGATACAATGATATATATATATATATATATATATATATATATATATATATATATATATATATCTATCATTGTGAGTTTGCTTTGTCTGGGACAAGATGATGATTCATAACCAGACAGCCTGTTGACCTGTGTTAATTCATCATGAGGTATCTTGGAGGGTCACTGACTTGTATAACCATATAACTATATATTTCTATACATAATTTACTAAACCACCCCCCCCCCTCTTTCTATTGGTATGTTGAACCATTTATAAACTGTAACACACCTAATAAAGGCAGACATTTTATGAATGCATAACTTGCTTCTCGTTTTCATGGTGTCTCCAGATATGAGGGTGCTGTTGGTGTACCTAATAGACCGGTGGTCATCCAGAATACCTACTATTTCCTTTCACTCTCCATGTCTAATCAGTAGATCTCCGCTTGGCCATACACGACTTGAATTTTGGGTTGATTGCTGCTAAAACTGCCAAAATTCGAGCTGTGGATGGCCCTGTCACCACCAACCAGTTCGGCCAACTTTGAGTGAAAAATTGTTGGCTCAAACAGTGACTGCATCCAATCAGATGTTTCCACTGTTTGGGTATTTAGACAGTCGCAGGTGGTGGCTGTCAGAATACAAAAGCCGGAAGGGCAGATTTCACCATCCGTGCTAAACAGCTATCAGGGGGGAAGCTATTAAAGTTCTCTCATTCAGCCTGTGAAATCTTTGTATGGCTAGTTTATTGTGATATCGGCCTGGTCTGTATAAAACGCTCTAGACACTCCTAAACAACAGAGTGCAATAAATGGCTGTCAAAATGACAGCATCTGTTGATTATTTTTAATAGTTAGGATTCATTTAGACTTGCAGCTAGGGGGGTGTTAACACATGGCTGAGCTGTGTTTTTAGTGCCCCCCCCACATCTTTTCCCCTGGTTCTGAATGCATTTAACCTTAATGCATTTTCTGCATTAAGGTGAAAAACCACCTGTGACCAGAATCCCCCCCCCCCCCAGCCCCTCCTAAATACTTAACCTGAGCCCGATCCAACGCTGTACCAGAGCAGCTTCTCTCTCCTCTTACAGGATGACTCCTGCTGCTGTCAATCAAATCCTATGAAGAGGGAGTTGGGGGTGGGGCCAAGCAGCGCTGTTCGTTTCAATTGACGTTGGCAGCGAGCCTGGGGATCGGAGCCCTCATAGGAAGCAGCTTTCTATGGGGGCACTCGCTGATCTACAGTTGCTGAGAGTGCCATCATGGGACCCCAGGAGAGGAGGATCGGGGCTGCTTTGGGCAAAAGCATTGCACAGAGCAGGTAAGTATCACATGTTATTAAAGCAAAACTAAAGAAACCAATATGTGAACTTTTACAGTGCCACCCATAACCCCAAAAGAAGAAAGGAGGCGAACACAAATGTTTAAAAACAGTTTTATTACAATATTTCCTTAAAAGTTTGTAGAACAACACTTGTAGAGTGCAAGCATATGAGCAGCACAATTATTTCCCAGACAGAACACTAGTCCTATCTGGCCCAGACAATAAATACAAATATCATAAAATTAAAGATTTAATAATACAACAATTCAGGGGCCAGTAGTAAAGAAAGTGTTTCACAACTGGTTTGCTTCATCAGGAAACCATACGGAGACCCCAATATGCCATGTGTGGACAGGGCTGCGACCAGTGGGATAATGGAGGCCGAGATGGATTCGAAAAGGGGGGAAAAAAAGACTGCGCAATGATGGTGAGGCGGTGAAACCTCTCTCTGGACAGCTCTCCAAAAAGTACCGGGAACATAAAGGCCAAGAAAACCAAGAGATGCCAAAGGCAGGCCAAACAACTATAGATAATGGACAGTCCGAGAGCCAAGCAGCATTTCCTAACAAACAGTCGAGACAGACAGCGCCTATTATCTTATTAAAAAAACAAAGCTTTAGAATCACTTTAAGCCAATGGCACTTCATGCCAATGGAGAAACGCCTCAATCGCCATGCAACCACATACAATGCTAGTGCAGCATTTAAGGGGTTAAAACAGGCTGTGAGGAGTCTTCATTTTGTTTTCTCACCACCTGTCAAACACTAAGTGCGGATCACTTTTCAGAAGTGTGGCAAACTTGGCACACATCTAAATCTAGCCTGAAGATGGTGCTATACTGCTGTAGCACTACCCCCATAGGGGGTGCAAGTGACAGGGTTCCATCACTGCTCCACAGCCAGGTACATGCAATTTTTCAGCTTACATCCAGAGTCCGTGAACAGTCCTTGAGCGTTAGTTTTAGGTTTTATCGGGATAATAACTTGGATAGTTAGGGGAAATATGGGTTGCCCAACGTGACGGTAACAAAACCAGGGACAACTTCCTCTCTATTTATAGTTCCTCTTGATCTGTCTCTATCTTTATCCTTTACAACTCCAGTTTCTTCTTCTTCTGTGGTATCTAACCTTCTCTGTTTGCTCAGCAGCAGCCTTATTATAGGCTAGGAACTATCAGTCTCTTATGAAAGTAGCACAATGTGGTTTGAGCTTACATCCTCGAGTACCTCCACTCCCCTGAAGACACTGGTCCCAACTCTACCACTACAGGAAATGCTAGCCCACCTGGCTGCTCTTCTACCAGCCAACCTGGCTGCTTCTCTTCACCAGTCTACCTGACTGACTCTCTGGGCAAGGTAGGGAAGATTTAAAAACACTGCCATCTTCCAGGGAGGCCTGCTACATGTGGCAGTCTCCACACTTGTAGGTCCCCACACCATGCTGTAGTACTCACACTGTCCTCTTTGCCCCCACTTCAGCTCAAGAAAGCCTCGTTCCAACCTCTTCTGTGGTGGGATCCTTATAGGCCAGCCACCTGAGCTCTGGCCCGAGGCAGAGCCCCTCCCCGGTAGGGGTCCCTTGAGGGCCACCAACAGTCTCCCTCAGCCACCCAATACCATCTTCCACCGACTCTCCTGCTGACATGGCTTATCCATATTTAATGGTTGGCTTAGTCCCCTGTCAGGCCCACCGCCTTGGGATTGGTCAAGCTCCCTTAAACATCTGGGACAGCCCTCCTAGCCTGAACTTTAGTAAACTCTGACCCAGATTCCATGACTCAGGCTTAGCCCTGAGTGAGACTGTAGTTTACCTACTCTCACACTAGTAGCCCAGTAGAGGGTGCTACACGGTTTAGTGGAGTTTGTGAAATACAGAGAAATCACCAACAAGGGGCACAAAAGTCAGGGAAAAATCCACCCTGCATTGGGAATGGATTGACATTTAAATAGCTTTAACACCTAATCCTTTTGCATTCTCTTATTGAAAACATGTGTAGCGGGGTTCTACCCCTTTTAGGCTTAGAGACTACATCTCCCAGGATTCCCCAGGCCCCAGGGCTGCTGACTTCCGCCCGGGAGGCTGCTGGGGGAGGCTATAAAAAGGAAGAGCGGAGACCGCCTCTTCCTCTTGGGACACTTCCTCTTCTGAGGCCTGACAGGACTGGCCTGCCTCTGCTGACAGAGCGTGTGACGCGGAGACTGCAGCCAGCAGAGACACCTGTGCGGACCGGAGCTGAAGGCCTGAAGCCTGGGCCTTGCAGCCGATGGAGTGAGACTCTCACCCCTCAGAGTCCACAGCAGCGGAGCGGAGACTTCCCCTTACTTTCGGTCGGACGGAGCTGATGACCGGGGTGCAGGGCTGTGACTGAGGAGACCAGACGCCGCCATTGAAGAGACCAGAGCCGCCATTAGAGGGACCGGATCGGAGGACGGTACCCCAAGGATTGGTGAGCGAGCCTGTAGGCTCAATCCTGCATTGACACACAAGTTTTATGCCTATTGAACTGCCTAGGCGCAATTTACCTCAGAGCAGCAATGTTACTTTTTGTGGATTACAAATGACACCATTTAAAGCTACATGTGCACCACCTCTACAGATATATAGCCGGTGAAGA
Organism: Lithobates sylvaticus; assembly: GCA_028564925.1. NCBI lineage: Eukaryota > Metazoa > Chordata > Amphibia > Anura > Ranidae > Lithobates > Lithobates sylvaticus. The sequence continues at coordinate 82,390,874 of CM053028.1, forward strand.
ACACCTGTACTAGTACAAGGACTGAGCTCTATTACTAGGGATCAGGCCTGGTCCGTTAGGTAGGCGCAGATAGATTTATTGCACCTCAGGGGTGCATAGCAGACGGTCGCCACGCTTGGCGCTCCGTTTCCCCATTATTAGATTCATATACCTGTGTACATGTTAAAGTGCACATCTGGGACAGCCCTCCTAGCCTCCCTGGAAGCCCTGGAAGACAAGCCTACTAACTTCTAGAAGTTTCTTCAAACTTCTAGATCTAGAAATGGTAAGAGAGCTGCATAAATGAGTCACTCGGCCCTGAACTTTAGTAAACTCTGACCCAGATTCCATGACTCAGGCTTAGCCCTGAGTGAGACTGTAGTTTACCTACTCTCACACTAGTAGCACACTAGAGGGTGCTACACGGTTTAGTGGAGTTTGTGAAATACAGAGAAACCACCAACAAGGGGCACAAATGTCAGTGAAAAATCCACCATGCATCGGGAATGGTTTGACATTTAAATAGCTTTAACACCTAATCCTTTTGCATTCTCTTATTGAAAACATGCATTACCGAGGAAACTCCTAATCAAATAAGGGAAATTCAGAACTTCTCTTTCAGTGTTCTTTTCCATCTAAACTTCTGGGAACAGAAATTGAATTGGTTTCTGTATATGACAACACAAATTGGGTTGCTCGGATCTTCTGTACATCACTGCTCTATGCGTGATCTTATTAAATCATGACCAATGGGACTGATCAGAATCCATCGCCGGTTTCATAGAATTTATGGCGTTCAAAAGTTGTAAGCTGAGCATCTTAAAATTATGGAAAGTACTTTACAATCCTTATCCAGGATAATAAGTATTCTGCACAGCAGATGATGCACCAAAATGAAAATGAATAACGGCAACTACTGTTAAAATTGTCAGTCAGATCTTTCAGTATATTTCAGATGTGATGGTAATACAGATACTACTGTGCTGGTTATTGGTTTGTAAATGTATTTTGTCCTTGGGCTTGCGGAGAGAAAGTAATTCCATTTGGTTCCCCTGTATTGAGGAGAATCAATTCTTTTCTGCTTTCTTTCCGAGTCTTCATGTTGCCTGTAACAGGTGATATATGACAGGGACATGATCTAACTGAATGAAGATGATTGGTTGAGGTGTCATCTTGCAGCAAAGCATGATTGAATCACTAAAATGTGAAAGGTTAGTGAAAGACCCCAGTGTCTGCCGGTGCGTCCTTGGAGAAGGCTGCACTGTTTACTTGTGTGGTGTCTGCCATTTAATCTTCCAAGATAAGAGACTGTGGGTGCAGCTGCTGAGGTCTTGGTGGCCGGCAGTGACATCCTGACCTAGGACCTCTTTGGGTTCTCTCCAGTCTTTCAGACTCTGGAACTTTTTAAAGGAGATAGACAGACAGATGAGTTCTATATTGACAGATCTATAAATGTATAAATCAATGTATCTGTCTGAATAGCTGTCAGAATAGTTGAGCACTGTATGTAATACATTTTATCTGCACTAACAGCTCATTTTTCAAGACTTTTGGAAGTCTTCTCCTTTCTAATTGGTCTGAGCGGTACTCAGTATAGGCATACTGACAGGCCCCTAGGCAAATAAATTGATTATATGTAGATGTACTGTAGGCTGCTATGCTCACATTTGTAATGATAGATTTATGGGTCTTTTATGCACTGCAGATACCAGAAATTGAGTGCTTATATTAAAAACCTACAATGACACCGTGTCCTTTCCCTGAAGGACTACAGATTAATATGATTTGGTGCTGTGTTAACTATTAAAAATATGCCTGCATGAGATGCATTTTAACCACTTAAGCCCCGGACCATTTTGCTGGCCAAAGACCAGAGCACTTTTTGCGATTCGGCACTGTGTCGATTAAACTGACAATTGCGCAGTCGTGCGACGTGGCTCCCAAACAAAATAGACGTCTTTTTTTCTTTTCCACGAATGGAGCTTTCTTTTGGTGGTATTTGATCACCTCTGCGGTTTTTTTTTTTTTGCGCTATAAACAAAAAAATAGCGTCAATTTTGAAAAAAAATCATTCTTTTTTGCGATAATAAATATCCCCAAAAATATATAAAAAACATTTTTTTTCCTCAGTTTAGGCCGATACATATTCTACATATTTTTGGTTAAAAATATCGTAATAAGCGTTTGGTTTTCACAAAAGTTATAGCGTCTACAAAATAGGGGATAGCTTTATGGCATTTTTATTAATTTTTTTTTTTTACTAGTAATGGCGGCGATCAGCGATTTTTATCGTGACTGCGACATTATGGCAGACACGTCAGACAATTTTGGCGTGATTTTGGGACCATTCACATTTATACAGCGATCAGTGCGATTAAAATTGCATTGATTACTGTTTAAATGTGACTGGCAGTGAAGGGGTTAACACTAGGTGGCGCTGTAGGGGTTAAATGTGTCCTAGGGATGTGTTCTGACTGTAGGGGGGATGGGCTAGCTGTGACACATCACTGATCATAGCTCCCAATCACAGAGAGCTATGATCAGTGACAATGTCATTCGGCAGAATGCTTGTTTACATTAGCATCTCCCCATTCTTCTTCTCCATGAGACGATCGTGGGTATCCCCGTGGACATCGACCCGACTCGCGGAGCACACGATGGCAAACTCAAAGGGACATACAGGCACGCCCATTTGCCCAGCCGTGCCATTCTGCCGACGTACATCGGCGCGCGCTGGTTGGGAACCGGTTAGTGATTTCAAAGGTGTTTTTTTATTTATTAAAATAATGCAAATGTTATACTTTCCTGTTCTGTGTGATGCTTTTGAACACTGACCCCCAAACCTCCTCTTCCGGGGTCACTTGCTGGCTCTTCCTCCCTTCCGAGTGTCCCATAGAAAGTCGCTTGCTATGGGGGCACTCATGCAGGCTTGTCCCTGAGCTAGGCTGTGTGCGTCTATTGAAACACAGTGTTGCTCGGCCCCGCCCTGCCCCCTGCTCCCTTGCCACAGGATTCGATTGACAGAAGCAGCAGCCATAGGCTCCCACTGCTGCCTCTGAGTCCTGTGAGAGGATAGAAAGAGTACCGTTGCTGCTCTCGGGCACAACTGTAAATCAAGATCAGACTCGGGTAAGTATTTGGGGGAGCGATCATGGACCCAGATAGCAAGCAATTGTGCTGCAAGTTTGAGAATGATTGCCAGATTTGCCAGGCTTCATAAGCTTGTTGCACAATTGCAGCGAGTCTGCATTGCATGACTCCAGATCAACTTTTTTTGCAAACATTCTGCAAGTTACATAGTTACATAATAGGTGAGGTTAAAAAAAAGACACAAGTCCATCAAGTCCAACCTATGTGTGTGATTATATGTCAGTATTACATTGTATATCCCTGTATGTTGTGGTTGTTCAGGTGCTTAACTAATAGTTTTTTGAAACTATTGATGCCCCCCGCTGAGACCATCGCCTGTGGAAGGGGATTCCACATCCTTGTCGCTCTTACAGTAAAGAACCTCTTTTCTTCTAATTTTAATGAGTGGCCAGGTGTCTTGTTAAACTCCCTTCCGCAAAAAAGTTTTAGCCCTATCGTGGGGTCACCAGTACGGTATTTGTAAATTGAAATCATATCCCCTCTCAAGCGTCTCTTCTCCAGAGAGAATAAGTTCAGTGCTCACAACCTTTCCTCATAACTAATGTCCTTCAGACCCTTTATTAGCTTTGTTGCCCTTCTCTGTACTCGCTCCATTTCCAGTACATCCTTCTTGAGGACTGGTGCCCAGAACTGGATGGCATACTCCAGGTGCGGCCGGACCAGAGTCTTGTAGAGCGGGAGAATTATCGTTTTATCTCTGGAGTTAATCCCTGTTTTAATGCATGCCAATATTCTATTTGCTTTGTTAGCAGTAGCTTGGCATTGCATGCCATTGCTGAGCCTATCATCTACTAGGACCCCCAGGTCCTTTAACATCCTAGATTCCCCCAGAGGTTCTCCCCCTAGTGTATAGATTGCATTCATATTTTTGCCACCCAAAATGCATTATTTTAAATTTTTCTACAATGAACCTAATTTGCCATGTAGTTGTCACCCCATTAATTTGTTCAGATCTTCTTGCAAGGTTTCCACATCCTGCAGAGAATGTATTGCCCTGCTTAGCTTAGTATCGTCTGCAAATACATATACAGATACTGTTTACCCCATCCTCCAGGTCGTTTATGAACACATTAAATAGGATTGGTCCCAGCACAGAACCCTGTGGGACCCCACTACCCACCTCTGACCATTCCGAGTACTCCCCATTTATTACCACCCTCTGAACTCGCCCTTGTAGCCAGTTTTCAATCCATGTAGGCATGTACTCACTCTATGGTCCATGCCAACGGACCTTACTTTGTACAGTAAACGTTTACGGGGAACTGTGTCAAATGCTTTTGCAAAATCCCGATACACCACGTCTTTGGGCCTTCCTTTTTCTAGATGGCCACTCACTTCCTCATAGAAGGTTAATAGATTGGTTTGGCAAGAATGATTCTTTATGAATCCATGCTGATTACTGCTAATGATACAGTTTTGATTACTAAAATCTTGTATATAGTCCCTTATCATCCCCTCCAAGAGCTTGCATACTATTGATGTTAGGCTAACTGGTCTGTAATTCCCAGAGATGTATTTTGGGCCTTTTTTTTGTCTGCTGCAAGTTCTGGTTCAGTTATGTTGTGCAATAGTCATCCCACCACAGGGGTCACTGTGACAGACTTTTCATGCTGTAGACTTGCAGAGCTCTTGCTGTAGATTCACCATGGCAACTTTGCTCTTGCAAGAGACTTTCCATGCACATTTGCTACAAATGGGAAAAATTTCAACTAGAACTTATGCTTCAAGTACTCTGCAAGTGTACAATTTGCCAGTAAAAATATGCAGAAAGTTAACCGATTACAATTTAATACTGTCACAGTGATGGTGCATTTTTTATTTTATTTAGCACTGATCACTGCATTGGTGTCACTGGTCCCCAAAAAGTGTCACTTAGTGTCAGATTTGTCCACCACAATGTCACAGTCCCAATAAAAATCGCTGATCGCCGCCATTACTAGTAAAAAAAAATAATAATAATAATAAAAATGCAATAAATCTATCCTCTATTTTGTAGATGCTATAACTTTTGCACAAACCAATCAATATACGCTTATTGGAATTTTTACCAAAAATATGTAGCAGAATACATATTGACCTAAATTTATGAAGAAATTAGATTTTTTACATTTTTTTTTATTGGGTATTTTCTATAGCAGAAAATAAAAAATCTATAAATATAAATATATATATGTGTGTGTGTGTGCGTGTATATGTGTGTGTGATATGTGATAACATTTTAATCAGCAGACTTTAATTATATTTTGTGGTAATATTGGGGTTTACAATTATGCAAATGCTGCACTGGGAAAATAATTACAGGAAAATGCATATTTTCTAATTTTTTTATATTTACTTCAAATCAAAACTAAGTGGGGGAAGAAAAAAAAAATATATAGATATATATATATATATATATATATATATATATATATATATCTAATTGTCTATTTTTTTTTTTGATCAAATGCCACCAAAAGAAAGCTCTATTTGGGTACAGAATTGCGTGGCCATTGTCAGTTAAAGTAACGCAGTGCCGTATCGCAAAAAATTGCCTTGTCATGAAGGGTGGTACACCTCCTGGAGCTGAAGTGGTTAAACTTAGTATTTCTTTCTGTCTTTCCTGTCTTTTCTGCCTGCCTGTCTATTAGCCTCTATATAGTATTTTAAGTGTGTGCCAGACATGAAGCATAGGTTGCAAAACTCTAGAAGTGCCATGTTTGCAGGAAAATAAAATATTGAATGAAATATATTCCAGTGTCCATGTATTGCAGAGCCAAACATCAGTGCAAGCTTATTTTACCAGACTGAAGGCTTGCGAAAAATGCTAGGGGTGCCTTTGGTCGGTGGCATCAATCACTGTCCGCAGTGCGATCAGGGGCTGTTATTGTTTTCCAGGCTATTGTAGAAAGGCCAGGCTTGTATCACTTGGGTGAGCAGGAGCACAAAACAGGATTCCTTACTGAAGTGAGAAATGTGTCTGGCAGGACCTTGGTTCCTGGGGGCACACAAGCTGAACACCTGTGAGTTTTCTCAGGGAAACCTGATCCTCGGTTTGTTATCAGACATCTTAGACTGGCCAAGATGTACACAGGTCATACTGGTCATTAAAAAAAAAAAAACACCCACCATCTTTTCTCCTTCCTCTTTAGTGTAATGTTATTAGAGTAGAAAATACATCTGAATCTATAATGGAAAATAATTTGGAAGATCATCGCTTAAGATAATCAATTACTTGTATAGACAACAACAGAGCCTTAACGAGGATCTTAAGTGCTCGTTAACACATGCAGAGATTTTCTGTTTCTCCCCCTCTGTCATTTTTTTTTGTAAGAAATGGGAGCACAGTGCGAGAAGATCCCAGAGGCATGTGACCTGAGTAAATGTAGGCAGTTAATCTCACCATCTATTGTTCTTGGTGATATATCTACCTGTATGGAAAATCTTCAAAGTGTCTCTCAGGGCAAAAATGAAAAACTCTGAATTGCAAGTTTCTTAAATTGGCCTCTGATAATATCCATAGATTGCTTGGTTGATGATGCTGTTTCGTCATGTATGGCCCTGGTTCTGGTCTGACAACTCTTTACACCCTCTATACAAATGGCTTCTCCCACTAGCGTTGTTGGTACACAGAAGCTGCTGTGTCCCACTGTCTATGCAAGACATCCACAGAAGGCTACCTGATGTTTTCGGAGATGACAGATTGACAAGAACAATGTGCACAGATGGATGAAGACATTTAAAGAAGGGGAAGCCAGCACTAAAGACAGACCATGCGGTGGGAAACCATCAATGTCAGGCGGCCTACACCCTTGTTAAGAATTCAATGATGACATATTTCTTCTGCTTTGAATGCATTATTTACCCGCAATGAAAGAGAAGAGTTGCTCTAGAGGAAGAGTTAAGCCAGCCATATAAGATTCTAAATTCAGACAGTTCAGCAGGGACCAGAAGTCCGTCTACTAATCAACGTCTGTACAACCAGCCTGTTGGATTTTTCCCTGCTCAATAAGTTCCACCAGCTATAGCCGACAGCCCTGATCAATGTATTCTGATGGCAGGAAAGCCTCCCCGCTGACATAGCACAATGTCGTCGTCCCCCATCCAGCTTGAATGTGTGGAAGGGAGAACATAACTCATCTATGAGCTGCTTTACTCTACCAACATATGACATTTTAACAACTTATGTAAGTTAATAAAAGTTATGCCCACTTTTGCATTATTTTCCATACAGCCATCATATACAGTTGTGTGGAAAAGTATTTGCTCCCTTTCTGATTTTTTTTTGCATATTTGTCACACTCAAATGACTAAGATCATCGAACAAATGTTATTATTACACAAAGATAACTCAGGTAAATACAAAATTCAGTTTTTAAATGATGGTTTCATTTATTAAGGCAAAAAGCTGTCCAAACCTGCCTGGCTTTATGTGAAAAAAGTAATTGCCCCCTAAACCTAATAACTGGTTGTGCCACCCTTGGCGGCAACAACTGCAATCAAGCGTTTGCGATAACTGGCAATGAGTCTTTCAAATTGTTGTGGAGCAATTTTGACCCACTCTTCTTTGCATAATTGATTTAATTTGGCCACATTGGAGGGTTTTCCAGCATGAACGACCTGTGTAAGGTCATGATACAGCATCTCAATTGGATTTAAGTCTGGGCTTTGACTAGGCCACTCCAAAACCTAAATTTAGCTTTGAACCATTTGGAGGTGGACTTGCTGTTGGGTTATGCAGCAGGACAATGATCCGAAACACAAGTGCACTTGAGCTTGAGGTCATGAACTGATGGCCTGACATTCTCCTTTAGGATTTTCTGGTAGAGCTCAGAATTCATGGTTCTATCAATTATGGTAAGTTGTCCAGGTTCTGAAGCTGCAAAGCAGCCCCAGACCATCACACTACCACCACCATGTCTGACTGTTGGTATGATGTTCTTGTTATGAAATGCTGTATTCGTTTTATGCCAGATGTAATGGGACGCACACCTTCCAAAAAGTTACATTTATGTCTCATCAGTCCACAGAATATTTGCCTAAACGTCTTGGTGATACTCAAGATGTTTTTTGGTAAATGTTGATGAGCCTTTGTGTTCTTTTTGGTCAGCAGTGGCTTTGGCATTGGAACTCTCCCATGGATGCCATTTTTGCCCAGTCTCTTTCTTATTGTTGAATCATGAACACTGATCTTACCTGAGGCAAGTGAGGCCTGCAGTTCTTTAGATGTTGTTCTGGGTTCTTTTCTGACGTCCTGGATGAGTCGTCGTCATGCTCTTGGAGTAATTTTTGTAGGCTGGCCACTCCTGGGAAGGTTCACAACTGTTCCAAGTTATCTCAATTTGTGGATAATGGATTGGTTCACTGGAGTTCCAAAGCCTTATAAATGGATTTGAAACCCTTCCTATACCGATACATGCACATTACTTTGTTTCTAATCTGTTCTTGATTTTTTTCTTTGTCAGACAGCTTCTATTTATGTGATTTCTTGATTAAACAGGTCTGGCAGTAATCAGGCCTTGGTGTGGCAGGTGAAATTTAACTCAGCTTTCCAAAAAATTGTGGTTAATAAGTTCATTCATGATTCAGCATAAGAGGAGGCAAATACTTATTCACATAGGGCCAGGCAGATTTTAACAGCTTTTTTACCTTAAATGAAATAATAATTTAAAAACTGCATCTTGGATTTAGTCGGGTTATCTTTGTGTAATAATAACATTTGTTTGATGCTCTGAATAATTTAAGTGTGGGAAAAATATGCAAAAAAATAAAAAAATCAGAAAGGGGGCAAATACTTTTTCACACAACTGTATATTATTTAGTTGCATTTTTATATTAAGATGAGCCGCCAAGCAAAAAAATATAACCGATTGGTGAACTGCTAACATTTTACACAGTTCACAGTAGCTGAGCTAAAAACAGAAACTCCATTACTTCTTTGACTTCTATGTAATCCATTGTAGGCAGACTTCACAAAGCACCTCACACGTGGGGTGGGAAAGTGCTTTCTAACATCTGTTCTGTGGGACTTTTTCTTTCCTGCTTCATGTATCGTTAAGCAGATTAAAACCTCCAAGGCAATTTGGATTGTGGACTTAATCTTCACTTTTGACTGAGTACACCATTAATAGGTGAGCACATATGTTGTTACAAAATAATGAGCCTTTAGTCACGAAAATTCTTTGGTAGATAAGAGTTCTTTGTAAGTGAAATGGAGAAACAGTCTTCAGTAGGTTGTTACCATCATATGTCTGTACAAGACCAGCTCTTCATTGAGGAAATATTATATTAGACTGTGTACTAAAAGATACATTTCCTCATTACTAGGAGGAGATTTTTTTTTGTTTTACCATTTTAACCAGTATGGCCCTGTCTTGTGGGAAGCATCATGAACATTCAGCTGAAGGCCATGCAGACACATAGAGGACATGCAAAGACCAAGCCAATAGTACACTAGATGGAATTCCATTCTGTAATGTCAATTATGCTAACAGGCAAAAGTAAACAGTCACATAATGTACTGGATTATGTTTATGGGTTCCCCCGTGACACTTTTGGGAACAATCATTGTAGGTTGTTGTAGGCAAGTTCGAAAACCTGTCCTGATGGCTTGTTTCCTCCTGAGACAGGCAAAGCCAAAAATATCTGCCATTGTTGCTCATCTCCTGCTCTCTTATCCATTCACTGATTTAAGGACCTTTAGCCCGGTAGAATGTACCGGGTTATGATTTTGCCAATAAACAGGAGTTCCTGAGGGTGGTTGGAGTGTTCCATTGATTCTGGCAGCTTTGGGTTATCTATAGGAGCCCATCAGGACTATCATTAGAAATCATGATGCCCCATACATGCTACATGACAGGACCCCCAACCCTACCATTGGGCACCCAGAGGAGAAGAATTACCCAATGGCGCCAGGGGCTCAGTATGGGAGGGCTATCTGTACGCCCTATTGGTGATCGTGTAGCCCAATGGCAATAGGTGTATGAGCTTAGAAATTTTAAAAATGGCGCTTCCATTTAAAAACTGTCTGTGCTTCATAACAATTTGCCAACCTTGCTATCTCTCAATATTTAAAATATTTTATTTTCATTGTAAAAGATATCGCTCCCTCCCTGCTTTAATAAATAGGCCTATTAAAATGAATAACACGTTTGTGGTGCTTTGCCTTTGTCTTCAACACGGTACTTGTGTTTGATGAATAACCCCATTTGTCTTCTCCCTCACACCTTCTTTCGCTAACAAAGCTTTTCATATTTTATTTATAAGCACATAATTACAACTGGCTTGAACAATATTTGAACAAGTGAAAAGCTTACATCTGTTAGTAATTCTTACAGCCCGTGTACATTTGGATACAAATGAGTTTCGGATGGACCCGTGTTTTTGCAGGGCTTCTGTAAATGTTTACACAGATAGACGCACAGTTAAACTGTTGTGTTCAGGCTGCATAAATCCGACACATTCACTGCTGAGGTTTTTACGTAATAGGTTTGGAAAACTCGCCCACCTTTAGTTATTAAAGTCTTTGGTTGGTTTACTGCAAATTTTAAGTGTTATTAAACTCCAAAATTATATTAACAATTCTAGACACTGACCTGAGTACTTTGTTTGCTGCTTTGTCTTCTTAAAAGCCTTGCTTTATTTTAACCAAGAAGGCCTGAAGATCATTGCCTTGAGTATCCTCTTCTTGTAAATAAACATTTGTAAAATTTATTACAACATGGACGGTGTCAGTAGAGCAGTGGACTTTGTCAGTAGGGCAGAGGATGGTGTCAGTAGAGCAGTGGATTTTGTCAGTAGGGCAGAGGATGGTGTCAGTAGAGCAGTGGATTTTGTCAGTAGGACAGAGGATGGTGTCAGTAGAGCAGTGGATTTTGTCAGTAGGGCAGAGGATGGTGTCAGTAGAGCAGTGGATTTTGTCAGTAGGACAGAGGATGGTTTCAGTAGAGCAGTGAACAGTGTCAGTAGGGCAGTGGATTTTGTCAGTAGGGCAGAGGATGGTGTCAGTAGAGCAGTGAACAGTGTCATTAGGACAGAGATTGGTGTCAGTAGGGCAGTAGTGTATGGTGTCAGTAGTTAGTTTTTATTATTTTATTTTATTGTTTTTTTTTTTACAATTTTTTAGGAGCCCTGTTGGGGGTCTTTGGTGAAGTATCAGGGGTCTACATAGACCCCTAATGTTTCACTTCTAAGACAGAGAAATGGACTGAGGCCAGAGATTCTGCAGTCCCTTTTTTATTTACAGCCTCAGCTGCACTGGAAGGTGAATGAATGGGAACTGCTCTGTGCCAAGCTGCTCCCTGGTCATTCGTAAACTGAAGAGTAGTGAACACAGTTTATTGGGGGGGGGGGGGGTTGGAGGCCTAGGCCTGGGCTGCATGGGTATTTTTTCAGGGAGAGTAATTGGCGCTCTCAGTCTATATCTTAGAACTATGGAATGATTAGCCTTTATAATGTGGGAATTGAAGAGCAGGTGGGTCTGAGTAGTTAGAAAACTAGGAGGTCTGACAACACGCAAAAAGCTACCATCAAAAAATGGACTTAAAGTGGATGTAAACCTGATTTTTTTCTTCTTTTAATGAAGACTTCTACCTGGTACAGTAGAGAATGTCAAGTCATCTGTGCCCAGTCTTGCCACAAAGAGTTAATCCAGTTTTGAGTAATCCTCTTGTGTTTTTTTAGTAAGATAAAAAATGACACACAGATTTGTTTGTGTCGCCACATCTCCCACTGCTGTGACTGACATCTGATTTCTTTATCTCATGCATGGCATGAGAGAGAGAGAGAGAGAGAGAGTGTGTTACTATTCCAGCTTCACATCCCCCCTCCTTTCTTCTCCAGCTCTCCCAGGATTGCTGTTCCACACCTCAGCATGATTGGGCATGCTGGGGTGCCTTTCTTAAGTTTTGACTGGATGTTACTCATAACTCAGGAATAGGAGAGTGTAGAGGTGAGCGGCAGTCTTGTGACATCATGACTCTGCCCACGAGCTCCAGTAAAGGGACCCACCCACCGATTCCAGGGCTCCTACTGCTGAGGGAGATGACATTTGCAAGGTAGGGATACATGCAGGAGGCTTGCATGTGTATATATACATTAATACTGTGCCATTAGTTTATATTGGGTGAGTGGGGGATTTACATCCACTTTAACCACTTCAATACTGGGCACTTTTGCCCCTTCCTGCCCAGTCCAATTTTCAGCTTTCAGCGCTGTCGCACTTTTAATGACAATTGCGCGGTCATGCTACACTGTACCCAAACACATTTTTTATCATTTTGTTCCCACAAATAGAGCTTTCTTTTGGTGGTATTTGATCACTGCTGATGTTTTCATGTTTTGTGCAACAGCATGCTCGTCTGTCAGAAGCCCACCAAATGGCCAGCTTCTGTCGGACAGGGTTGCATACACGGGGCCGAATGTTGGATTTTTTTTTTTTTTTTAACTGGCGGATGTCTGCCGACATTCGGCTTGTGTGTACGGGGCTTCACCTAATTGCATATAGCTATTCTAGTGTTTGGAATAAATTGCAGTCTATAGAGTCCTATGTATAAACCACTCTAAAGAAACAACTATAAAAGTTCAAAATGTAAAAAAAAATATATATTTTAGATATGCCGTGTGGAAAATGGTAAAATATAACAAACATATAGTGTGAGGATTTCTCAGATTTGACTGCAAAGGTGGAAATACACTTTAAATGGACAAACACTGGTAAATGTGAATTCATTGCAGAGATGTCCTGCATATGTTTTTTTCCTTGACCTGCACTTGACTGAAGACCCATGTCCAGTAATATCTTCTCCAGTCTGCTCTGCTGGGACAGCCGGAAAGCCATAGAGGCCCACAATCATTTGTTATAGTCCCTGTCCTTATACTACCAAGAATATCTACATTTTACATTACTTTTCACTTTGTTAGAGGAACTGGCAACAGGTCTTCTTGGTTTAATGTTATGCTGCCAGTACTAGAAAGCCCAGCTATTTGATGGAAATTGAGTTGCATTTATAATTGTTCACTGTCACAACTTGCCATATGCTGCGCAAGCTATCCCTGCCTCTCTAGGGAGGCCCAACACACTTATCTTCTGTCATAGCGTAGCCACTAGCCAGCCTTACATTCCCTTCCAAGGTAGCTTGTTATAGTTTCATCTGTACAGCAAGCTCTGCTTTACAGCCATTTATCACGCCAAAGCGCCACTCTCGTGTCTTCACTATGCCATTTCTAAAATGCATTTTTCACTGTAATTTGACATATTCTCACCCAGTTTTGTAGCAAGTAATGACATATTAGATTGTACGGCAGTGGAACCCTGCAGAGCATTGTGTTGCTCTGTAACATCGGTCGCCCCCATAAAAGGTACTTTTGTCACAAAGATTCTGACACTTGGCACTAGATATGTAGCAAATAATGGAGAGCATGTCCAGCATATGAATTATAGAATCAGCTTCTAATACCAGGCTTGTGGAGGGTAACACTTTAGAGGCTGTTTTACAGGAGATTTATGGCTTGCTTGATAGCCATTCTGTATGCATCGGCTGGCTATTTCTGTCCTGAATCGCGTTCCCTGCTTGCTTTGCTGCTGCCTGTACAAGTGTGTATGCTCAGAGTCATGCCACAAATAGACTCCACACTGGCATCAGATGCAGTCTGTCGGGCACAATGTAGAAGTACAGGGGGCTATACACAGTTGGATTTTTACGCAAAATAATTTATAGGCTTTTTTTTTTTCAGAAAATAGATGCAGGAACTCAACCATGACCCCCCAAAAAATCCATGACCCCCACACACATTCTCCAAAAAGCATCAAATACTGGGTGTGGTCATATTTCACTAACAGTGGGAGGGTCTTAAAGTGGTTGTAAACCCACTTTTTGGACTTTTACCTATAGGTAAGCCTAAAATAAGGCTTACCTATAGGTAGTATGTATGCGCGGAGAAGAAAAAAAACGAAAGGCCGTTTCTCCCTTAGCATATGCCGCTAGTCGCGGCTCCCACGGGCATGATGTCACGCGGCTCCGGCGAATGACAGAGCCGGTGTCCGCGGCCCGGAAGGAAGAGGGACAGAAGATGGACGTTGCCCACACAGGGGACGTCGCTGGATTCTTTTGGAGGTAAGTGTCACATAACGGGCTAGTATGCGATGCATACTAGCCCATTATGATTTTCATTTGCAGGCTGCAACAGCTAGCAAAAGAGGAAGTAAAACCCATCAGGAACCATGGCCGACAGTCTGTATGACCATGGTAGTGCAGGGCGGATCTTGGATGCAGCAGTGTGGCGACTATACCTCCTGTCAATAGTTTTTTATTTTATATTATTTTTTTACCACATTTTATTTTTTATATTTTTTTACAATTCATTTTTTTTATATTTATTGCTATTTTTTTTATCAGGCCTGTTGGGGGGCTTAGGGGAGATATCAGGGGTCTAAACAGACCCCTGACATGCCCTTTTGACACAGAGAAAGGGGCTGAGGACAGAGATTCTCCAGTCACTTTTTCAGCATTGAAGATGAATGGACAGGAGACAGCCACTCCTGTTCATTCATTTTATTCTGCTCAGTTATCACATGACACAGGAGTGATTTAGAAAAAGAAGGGGCCAATTTAGAAAAAGGGGTCGGTAAATAACATGTTTACTGGCCCTTCCTCTGCTCTCCATCCTGACACATCCCCCAAAGCAGTCGGTAGGAGAGGAGGAAGCCGGCTGCAGGTGGACAAGGGGGGGGGCAGAGGAGGAGCACAGAGCAGGCTGGAGGAGGACATGGGGGCTGAAGGAGGAGGAGAACAAGGTGGACATTGGGGGCACTGTGGCAGGGGGACATTTGTGAGCCCCTTATCTCCCTGTATGGCATTTCAGCTGACAGCCGCGGGAGGGAGAGGAGGAGAAGCGTCTGTCTGAAAAGCCATGCAGGGAGATCGGTGCTTGCAACTGTCCCCCTGCCACAATGATATTCCTGGCTGTCAAGGGACAATCATCCATGTGTGCAGTGTGGGTCACAGTGAACATCCTGCACACATGGATAATATGCCACTGCCTATACTCTGTTGCCTTAGGCTGCCAATACATGTATCAAAATTCAGCCAGTTGAGCAGTGATTGGATGAATTTTGATCCATGTTTGGGCAGGTGTGTCTGTAATGCCAAGATCAGAAAGAGTTGCTTCTGTAAACACAGCTGACAGTCACCAGTCTTTCTGATATTGGTGTTACAGACACACCTGTTTGGGATCCTTCCCTATTTAATATTGGTATGCAGCAACAGCCCTGAGGAAGGGGGAGTCTTCCTCCAAAACGTGTTTGCGTGATTACTTTTTGCTATTCTCTAATAAATACAAACTCACTTGCCAGCTTGAATTCACTGGATATCAGGCACTCCTTTCTACCTGCTTTTACAAGTACATGCAGAAATTACCTCAAGGCTGTACCCAGAGGTAGCAGCTCAAGCTCCCAAAAAGGGCTCACTGCCCCCTTCTTTTTAAGTTTAGGACAGAAATCATCGGAAGGGAATCTTTCGACCTGCCCTCATCATCACCTACCCATTGACCAATAACTAATTGAGTCAGTCCAGCATGATCAGTAAAGAACAGGCTTTTTTTGGGCACTGTTTTCACAGTCTAGTTCCTCCTTACAAGTACATCAACTGTGGTAGCTTATTGGCCATACGTTCCTGCTAGAAACATACTTTTTCAAACATATACTAAGGCAAGGGTGGGCAACCTGCACCCCTCCAGCTGTTGTGAAACTACATGTCCCACAAGGCATTGCAAGATTGGCAGTTGCATCCATGACTCTTGGAGGCAGGGGCACAATGGGACTTGTTCTGCAACAGCTAGAGGGCCGCAGGTTGCCCATCCCTGCGCTAAGGAATATGCAGCTTGCCCTGCGACACTCTCCCTTTCCCTTTTTTTTTTTCCCTCCTCTCTCCCTTCTTTACCTGTGTACAGCTATGACCAATTGCATCACCCCCCTGGTTTATTGTAAGAGCATGAAGTTTATTGCTGGCCCTCTGGACATCACTGGGCCCTAGGCTCCTATCAATTTACAGTTCTAGCCCCAACATTAATGCCCTGAAGGTGCCTTGATTGATGGATTACATGTACATCAACATGCAAAATATCAGCCACTCTCTCTTCAAGGAACTGCAAGAAAATTGTGCCCTGTTTCGACTGAGATAGACCAATTTGTAGACCCTGTTTAATTGATATATGATTTTGCATGCTAAAAAATGTTGAGCGGTATAGTAAATACCCTGTTGTTCAGCAATTTATAGATGATTTCATTATTCTCTTTAGCTATTACACTTTAACATACTGATTCAGTAGCATTTACTACACAATTTTGCAATATTTGTTTCATAAATGAGACGTGATGGCTTATAAAATGTAAATGCTTTTTGTTGTGTTGATGTAGCCATAAAAATATATTATATTTTTTATAGTTTGTGATACAGAAGTTTTTATAATTTAATTTGCAGTGCAGTTAAAAGCAAACCTTTACATTTTATAATCGGGACTTTTTTTTTTGTACGTAGCAGAAAATGGCTAAAGTACATTTAAGGATAAAATGACTAAATCTCTACTGGTTGTTAAGAAGATTGCTCATAGAACTTATGTAGTGGCTTAGTTTAGCTATGAGCAAAGAAAGGGCCAGGGTTCCCAAATGGAATTGCTCAAACTACTCTAGATGTGCTGCATATACTTAAAAACTGTCCAGACCAGGAACTTAATTATGCAAATGAAACAAATGCTCAGGGGGGAAAAAAGACGCCACGCTGAATTAAAATGTAGTTATTATCCAATTAAGTCGGAACAGAGATAAAATTTCCATTTCCTTAAAATATTTTATTCTTACCTTCTCCATTTGGTACATACGCATCCCTGGTTTCTAAAAAAGAATACAAAGTATGTGTAAAATCATCAGAAATGACAATTTAATTAATGCAGTTTGAAAATGTACTGAAACATTCTCAAATATTAAATATCAATTTGTCGTCATTTCTAAAAACTGGAAAACAGAGCAGGGTAGAGTAAGCCTATCCCCAGTCCAAGTAATCTACATCCAGAACTATACAGGCTACAAATGACCTATGCAAATTTAATTTGCTTTAGTGTAGTTGGAGTTGGTTCCAGTGTCACTTTAAAAATATAATTTTATGCACCCTAATATAAATATGTGCATATGTTCCATATTTGTCACTTGCTGCCAGCAGGTGAAAAACTAAAGTATATTGACTGGACGTTTTCTGCATTGTTTTACTGCTATGCTGTAAAGATCTTAAATTAGCGGGTTTTAATTTATAATATAGCTATTCAGGTCTATTCAGAAGACAAGGCCAAATTAATCAGGAGAGGGACCCCATTTCTCCTTACAGATAAGGCCTTGCAATAAGGGTGCATTCACTCTTGAGAATGCCAGCAGCCTTCCTTTGCTTTAAATGGGGCTGCCTACTTGCAGCTAATTACAGGAACCTCCACTAGGATTCACACAGCTGATTGCAGACAAAGTGCCTTCATAAGTGTGAAGGCACTCTAAAGTCTAATACACATGGGCCGAATGTTGGGTGTGATCGGCTGGTTTAATAAAAAATGGTTGACATTCGGCCCATGTGTATGGCAGCCGGTCCGACAAGCATGCTGGAAAACCAGCAGCTTACTGGCTGCCGATCAGCACTCTCAGACTTTTGGCAAGGGGACCGCCCCCCCCCCCCCCCCCCGTTAAAACACAACTGCTCAGCGGGGGAGATTGCTGTACTAACATTGTTAGTACAGTGGCGCTGACCGGAGCTGTTTTTTCGTTCAACATGCTGGGGCTGAACTAGGTATGGTGTGTGTATTAGGCTTGAATAAAAAAAACTGACAGCTTAGGAGGAGCCGCTGTACTTACTATCCGACGTTAGTACCGCGTTCTCCCCTGCTGTTCTATTGTGTTTATACAGGGGCACCCCCACCCTGCCAGAACACTCCGGTCAGCGCTCTGATCGGGAAACCTTTTTTGGTCATGCCCCATCTTCAGAAACCGGATGGCTTCTGTCGGACTAACTCCAGTACACATGGGCTGAAGGTCGGCCTGGTTTCTATTAAACCGGTCAATGCCGCCTGCCATTCAGCCTGTGTGTACTAGGCTT
The DNA here is from genome assembly GCA_028564925.1 of Lithobates sylvaticus. Taxonomy (NCBI): domain Eukaryota; kingdom Metazoa; phylum Chordata; class Amphibia; order Anura; family Ranidae; genus Lithobates; species Lithobates sylvaticus. The sequence continues at coordinate 82,409,110 of CM053028.1, forward strand.
AAGAGTGGTCATTTTTTTTTTTATTCAGCCAAAACAAACAGATTCCTCCATCCACACAAGCGAGGTGGATGGAGGAATCCTTCCCAATGAGATGTATTCGGACAGCGGTACTCCTCTGCTGTCAGAATACACTGATCTGCAGCTGCTGACAGAGAAAAGTTTTCCAACTTTCCCTTTATGCTGGCCCTTGCTAAACTGGCCAAATTTCGATCTATGGCCAGCTTTAATTTCACATAGGCTATACACATTTTGAAATATTTTTGTGAGCTGAATAACATGGATGTAATTGTTTGTACATTTTTGACAAGCAATGGAAACCAATGTATAAAACTTGCTTTTGAACTTATTGGTGTGTAAATAATTCAATAATAAAGAAAATACAAAAACTGCGCTCTGAGGTTACAGAAAGCAGCTAGCACTCACTAGACAGATAAAATATAAACAATAGTGCGGCGCTCATAGTGTAAAAAATGTTAATGTGCAATGAACAAGTGTAAAATCAATTAGTGTAACAGTAAAGTCTTAGAACAAATAAAATGCATACAAATACCAAAATATAAAGTCCATCAACAAAAAATTGGATTGGTAAAATCAGTGCTGTGATCATACCACAAAAGTTGAAGTTATTGAAAGTTCATGCATTCATCATTTTTTGTGATATTGATCACAGCACTAATTTTACCATTCCAATTTTTTGTTGATGGATATTTTGCCATTTTGTATGTATTTTATTAGTTCTATGACTTTATTGTTACACTAATTGATTTTACATTTGTTCATTGCACGTTAATATTTTTTACACTATGAGCACTGCACTATTGTTTAGATTTTAAAAATCATTAATAACCTATTCTAGCAAGGCTAATTCCCTTTCCATAAATACTGTTTACTTTAAATCAAAATGTACTGAAATGATGCTGAAGAAAGCAATCTCTTAAGCAATCGTTGACCAAAGTTATCACAATTTTCTAAATATCCAGAGGTTTTCATCTTCTGTTCAGTGCCATAAAAAATGTTTGAAAGGGATTAACAAAAGTAAAAAACAAAATTATAAAAATATTGAAATTATCAAATTATTAGATTGATATGTGGCAGCATTCCAGGCTAAATAAAGTAATTTCTGATTGGCTGATATGCTTTACAGCATCACTGAAATAATCACAGTTGCACTGAGTGTGTCCCTTTGTATACTGGTCATAGGCATCAGTGAACTGTAATATATGTACACCCAGGCTGAACTTCTCACAGTGGGGTTGATTTACTAACATAACAATTCCCCTGTAGGGGCTTCTGGAAGATAACTGTCCCCAAAGGTTGCCCTAACCTTGCAAGCCTTCCGACACCTCTGACAGCCTGGATTCTGACATTATTCAAAGAACGATTACGAATGCACAAGACACCAAAGAAATATCAAAAATTGCGATGGGTACTTTACTGAATATTATTGAGTTAACAATGGAACGGAAATGTAGAATATGGGTTTTCCCCAAAGTGCAACTTTAGCATAATCATTACTACAGAGATCTACAAGTAAATGGCAGTAACAGTGAACCTAGAGGTAGGAGCCAACAGATCTCAGGTACAAGAGGGGGAATGAAAGACTTTTTGACAGTCAGTTCCCTCTAAGCCCTGATGCCACAGGAATAAAAAAATAAAATACGAAATGTAAAATCTGAGCAAGAGCTCCCTCTTAAGGGGAACAAATTTTGTGGGCTGATTCCTTTGTGTGTGGGGTGGGGTCCTTGAAGTGAAGGTATCCCAGAATCTTCAGCTAGCTATGAAGGGGCCCAAAGATGTTGCTGTGCAATAGCGTCTAAAGGGCCTTTAATGTAGAAAGGGTAGTGTAAAGGTAACTGCATGCAGTGTCTTTGAATGTAACACTTAGGTTGGGCTTCTGCCCGCTCACCAATCCTGAGTTTACCGAGGCTCGGTGAGGTAGGATGTCCCGGAACAGGCTCTTGAAGGATCTGGAAACAGTCCTTCAAGAGCCTGGCTGTGCACCTGATGACCCAGGGATTCGGCAGAATCTGTGTGGGCATAGGTGAGAGTGGCACCCCAGATTGCCACACTGCCGATGAGAAGCCGGTAACTGCGGATCTGACTCTAGGGACAATGCTCACTCGCAGAAGACCCTCCGCGACAGCCAGGCTTTGGCACTTGCTCACACCTAGTCTCTCGCTCCTGTAGCTGCAGGCCTTGAGCCCCATGAGAGCGAGCTACTCCCCAGACCATTATATCTCCTCACCCAGAATCCCTCCCCTCTCCAGCCAGCTGGAACTTGTAGTTTGTGGAAGCCTTAGACCCATTTAAATCCCGGCTTTCCAGACTATATACCCCACAATCCCTTGCTTTCAGTAGTGGCCTCTCTGTGCAGTCAGGAAATGATGTCACAATCCTCAGGCTGAGCACTAGAGGGAAAAAAGCTCAATGCAATCTTCGTTTACGAATCCCCAATGATGGCTAAAGCGATATAGGCAGCACTTGGCTACACTAAAACTAGAGTGTGCAAAATCTAGTGCAGCTGTGCATGGTAGCCAATCCACTTCTAACTTACGCTTGTTCAGTTTGGCAAAAAAGAAAAACCTGGAAGCTGGTTTTTATGCAGAGCTGCACCAGGTTTTGCATACTTCAGTTTTAGTAAATCAACCCTATTGTATTCTTGTTCAGTTAGTCCCCAAATCATGGCTATAGCGAAGGAGTTGAAAGCTGTATACAGGCAGTCCCAGTGTTGGGGAAAACAATAAACAGTTAGACAAGATTTTGCAACCTGTCCAATGACTTAGTCCACAAGAATTCTCATTTGGGGCTGTCATGTGCTGGTCCCATAAACTTAGATCAACTCCTATTCTAGCTTGAAAAAGAGAGGTATAGAGATACTGCTACATATAGTAACAGTGATCAAGATGCCCATAGAAATTAGATGACACACAGCAAGGGTTTGAGGATTAATATCGTATATGGACATCCATTGCCATTCAACAAAGTTATACAGATGATCTTTTTATCTATATGTGAAGGTATTGTAATTTTGTCTTATGCATATATGCTATGCAGACAATATGGGTTTCCTCGCATAATATGAGGAAAACTTCAAGCACCTACTCAATAAAATAACAGTAAAGGAAAGTCTTCATCCAAATTAACACACAAAAATAGCAAGTAGCCAGCTTCCAAAACCTGGAATATAAGGGTCGATAAAAACCTGAAGAATGACATTGACATCAGAGCTGGAACTGCCAAGGCCAAACAAAGTTTCTATAGGCACAGCTGTTGATGTATAACCTTCCTAGAAGTACAAAGAAAACACTACAAATGCAAATGCTATGAATGCAAGACTGGTCCAGTCTCAGGTATGGTACAGAAACCTTTTTCCTTCACAATATCTAAAAAAAAAAAAGTAGATTGGAAGTTTTCAAGTGTGCTGCTACAGAAGGATCTTGAAGTCAGCTGGACAAACATGGTCACAAACGAAGATATGCTTCAAAGAATCAAAGGAAAACCCAGTGTGTTGGAAGGAATATTTAAGAGAAAATGGCAATTTTTCAGCCCTAACGCAAGAAATTAAGCTGGAGAGAAGCTAGTATGTGGCCTCATGGGGCACACAGCAGCAATTATGCAAGGGCATTGGGCACAATAAGTAGTGGCTTTGTAGCTTTGGGATCATGGCTAAGGCTGGCCATACATTATACAATTTTCCTTTTAAATGTACGAAATCCATTTCATATGAGGTCAAACCTAAACACTTTGTATTTGTTTGCAATCAGGCAGGCCCTTGCACTACATAGTTAAATGTAAATCTAAAGGACATTGAACAAGAAAACTGTATAATGTATGGCCAGCTTAACTCTAGGGTTGTCTTTAAGATTACATGGTATCTTAAATTGGGGAAATGGATAACAGGAGATCAAAGCTGTCCGGACAACATAAGTGAAAAGGTATTCATATAGCATCACTTCTTCCTAAATCTAAATGGACCCTTTAAATATGAATGATTTGGAAGTTTAAATTCAGCTGCTTATCTGAATGTATCTGCTACAGACAGTTGGGACTTTTTCTCTGCTGCCCACCACGTCTGACCTCTGGGGAACAGCACAAATACTCCACAGATCGACTCCAGAATAAGAGTCCATGAAGACAGTAGAGCAGCTATACATACCAAGGGAACATGTAAAAAAAAAAAAAGGGGGGTTATTAAGATTTGCAGTGTTACGGGAAGGGAATTACACAATTGGCATATTATTTAATATAACAAATGCAAGAGAGTTAGATCAGATGGGGACAGATTCATGGTAAAATGCAGCGACTGTGTAAAATAATGGGGCCATTATATATACTGGATTTTAGGAAATCCTTTATGTATCATTTATAATAAAGTGGATCAATGGTTACAAGTACTTATTATATGACCTACAACATTGGCCAACTGCTGGTTTGCATTAATCAAGTTCATAAACCTATACATAACTGTCTTTTCCTGATGCAGCTAAATTTCCTAAATTAAAAAACATACTCAATGAGACCTGTTATTACAAATATTTCTCCTGGGTAAGATACCTCTATTCCGTATATTAAAAAGTTCAAGAATCCTATGAGAGGAGAACATCTTAAGCAAATACATAAATCACTCTTATTAAACGTAAAATACGTTGTATCTACTGTATGTAAACACATATGCATAATAATATGATCATAAATAATATATTACCAACAATTTAGTTGACGTTTATATTAATATTTATTGCACCACAGCTTTCATAACAAGCCTTATAGTCCTTTGCCTAACATAACATAGGGACACAAAATGATATTGATATGAATTAACACAAAAGCATAAGACAATTTGTTTCACATGTAATGTCATTTTTCTGTTACATAGCTAACATAGGACCAGTTTAGGTTAAAATAGTGTAAATCTACGTTTCAAAATCCAGCCATACAAAGCTATAGTAGGGAACTAAATGCAGCATGTCGATCTCAGCAGCTGTTGAATTGGATTGAAGTACACTTCTATTGGGACAGTCTAATCTCTGTGGGTAGTTGAAATTGAGCTAAGTACATCACAGATTTATATTCCATAAAAATAGGTGTATTAAACATGAATGGCATGGCAGGCCCTCCAGGCTGCTTCTGAAAGTGTTGGAGTATTAAACTTGTATTCCTCTGTTGTAGCCTGCAACATGGTAGGCCTTCCTAGAAGAATGTATGATACCCCAGTAGTGTGATTGATAAAAGGCATAGAAATATAACATGATTCACATATGTTTTCAGCTTTTCCACTCAATGATGTGGAATACTGGAGACCCCCTTAGTTGGATGGAAACTACTCAGATAGTATGATGAGTATAGCCTATGTATAGTATCAGTGTCATATTTTATTTAACCACTTAAGCCCCGGACCAATTTGCAGCCAAAGGACCAGGCCCCTTTTTGCGATTCGGCACTGCGTTGCTTTAACTGACAATTGTGCGGTCGTGTGACGTGGCTCCCAAACAAAATTGGCGTCCTTTTTTTCCCATAAATAGAGCTTTCTTTTGGTGGTATTTGATCGCCCCTGCGGTTTTTATTTTTTGCGCTATAAACAAAAATAGAGCGACAATTTTGAAAAAAATGCAATATTTTTTTTACTTTTTGCTATAATAAATATCCCCAAAAAATATATAAAAAAGCATTTCTTTTCCTCAGTTTAGGCCGATACGTATTCTTCTACATATTTTTGGTAAAAAAAATCGCAATTAGCGATTGATTGGTTTGCACAAAAGTTATAGCGTTTACAAAATTGGGGATAGTTTTATAGCATTTTTATTATTATATTTTTGTTTTTACTAGTAATGGCGGCGATCAGCGATTTTTATTGTGACTGCGACATTATGGCGGACACATCGGACGTTTTAGACACATTTTTGGGACCATTGTCATTTATACAGAATCAGTGCTATTTTAATGCACTGATTCCTATGTAAATGACACTGGCAGTGAAGGAGTTAACCACTAGGGGGAGGGGCTAAGTGTGACGTGTGTTTTTTTTTTTACAGTAGGGGGGCGTGGCTTTACATCAGATGTCATTGATCAGCTTTCCCGATGACAGGGAACAGTGTAGGAAGCATAGGGAGAGGTTTGTTTACACAGACCTCTCCCCGTTCTTCAGCTCTGTGACCCGATCGCGGGACACCAGCGGCGATCGGGTCCGCTGGTCCCGAGCGTGCCATTCTGCTGACGTATATCGGCGTGAGGCGGTCCTTAAGTGGTTAAATCAAGTGCACAGCCATAACCGCTCTCAGACAGTCTTGCAATATTGTAATATTGCTTTAATGTTGTAAAGCCCAGATCATGGCACAGTATTAGGGCAAAACTTCATCTGTGCAAGTGCTGGTTGATTGTAATGCCTATGCCTAATAGCCCCAAATTTAACTCCTCTTTTCTCTTCCTCTATTTCAGCTCCTCTAGTGCACCCCTGACCCATCTCCTTCTTCTCTTAAATCATATCTGAAACTAAAACTAAAAATTTATTTTTACAATGTTTTTATTGAAAAAGTAAAGAGAAACATCATACAAAAGACAAAGATGAGCTGCGATAATGAGTATGGTAAAAAGAAAACACTCTTCAAAATCAAATATCCATCAGTATAACCAGATACATCATTAGGAGACAGAGCTAGAGTAAAAATAAGTGGTTCTCTCTGCCAAAGAGGTAATGGATACTAACAGCGGTTAAGGCACTTGGTGGCGATCTTCGCCATAGATCTAGATAACGATAGAACAACATAGAGATTAGATCCAGAGCAGTATTTGAGGTCAGTGTGCATAGATATTCCTAAAAGAGGATCTAGTTTAGGAGTATAAAAAGTCTCAGGATATTTTGTATCATCCGAATGCAGATATACAGCCTTGTATAGAGGTGCATTTAAATATATAAAAAGAGGGATATTTTAAAGGCAGATACAAAGATGGGTGTATCAAAGAAAAAATAGAACATGAGAAATGGGGGGGGGGAAGGAAGAGCGGACCGTATACCCCAGAGGACCCACAATAGATGCAACACCTTCATCATAGAGGAAAGCATTATGCCCCGTACACACGATCAGAAATTCCGCCAGCAAAAGGCCGATGTGAGCTTTTGGTCAGAAATTTCGACCGTGTGACCATGCTCCATCGGACTTCGGAATTCCTGCCAGAAAAAGATTGAGAGCAGGTTCTCAATTTTCGGTCTGAAAAAGTTCTGATCGGAAATTCCGATCGTCTGTACCAATTCCGACGCGCAAAATTCCTACGCATGGTCAAACAATTTGACGCATGCTCTGAAGCATTGAACTTAATTTTCTCAGCTCGTCATAGTGTTGTACGTCACCACCTTCTTGACGGTCGAAAGTTCAGAGAACTTTTGTGTGACTGTGTGTATGCATGCCAAGCTTCAGCCGGATTCCATTGGCAAAACCATCCAAGGTTTTTCCGATGGGAAATCCGCTTGTGTGTACGGGGCAATAGAAGTCAAAGAATCGTGTGGGTGGCTGCATTGCTGGGAACTGGTCCAACCAAGGTTGCCAGATACGTAGAAATTTGTTGTGCATGTCCGCGAGAATCGCCATACATTTTTGTCTCACTAGCGAGCCGTGCACCCGTCCTTTCACCTCGTGAAAGATGAAAACCGTTGTTTTCCATGCCTTAGTGATCATCTGTTTTATAGCCATAAAGATATGGGTCGCAAGACCTTTAATAAATGCCCTCTGTGAAGGAAATACTAATATTTAATTAATTCTTGGATCATTTATCTAAAAGACGTTTATATTTTTAATAAACTAGACCACTTGTTGGGGAAATGCATAGGTGTCCATTTTATTTGCAAAATGGACCAATGGTAGCATTGTTTCCATTAAAGTGGATTTTTTAAAAATGAAATGTAAAATCTCATATTCTAGAGAATTTATGCCCCTTGATCTCTCCTGTGTCCAAAGGAGCACAATTTTACTGGTAATTAATAAAGGGCGATATATAAACGGTTAGTTTTGCCATCCTCTAAACCAACACTGGTAGAATTTGTAAAAGGTTTTAGGATTTCACTCTGGCTAACTATTTATGTAACTCTATCCTGCCTTCAAATACTTGAAACATAAGTTGTTAAAAGATATAGGGCACCTTCTGAAGGTGAATGATGAGTTTCAAGTAGCAAAGTATTTGTGCCTCAAATATAGGAGCTACAAATGACCAGAATGGCATTTCATTCACTGCCTCGGGCACAAAACTTCATGTGGGATTTATGGCTCCTCCTTTTCTTTTCGCATTCCTATGATGAGTATAAAAGTCAAATAATAAGCCAGTCATCAACCTGGGAGTGCAAGAGTTCAACGCTGTATATAAAAAATAAAAAAAAAAATCCCAATCCACTGAAATGATTCATCTGGAAAAAATGAAAAATAACTTTTTGTTTTAACATTTTCATTGGACAGGTATAAAAATAGAGCTTCTGTCATTTTCTTTAAACCATCTTAAGGCTGATTGTGCCTAACATGACCTAGTTAGAACAATAATTTGGCCATAATCTGCATATCTGAATTAATGGGCTGGAAAATTACGCAGTGACCACTTTAGGTGTGAGCTGTCATTCTCCTGTCAGGATCTGGACATTTGCTACTTATGTCTAGATGTGTAAGATATGACCCTTTTTATAATACGGCCAGATCATTTATGCAGCATGAAAGTCCACTATGAGTATGTACAAATTATTGGTGCCTCTGTAAACCTTAGAATTTACTCTCCCTTCCACATTATCAGTCATGCACGTTAGAGATCTGCATTTGGTTTCTACTAAATACTTGACTGGTTGGCATTTTTCAAGTGCCTGTCGGCAGGTTGCCAGTACAGAATGCAATGCATTTGATTTGGTGATTTTGGTGTAGATTTTGTTTTTTGTTTTCCTTTTTGGTAGCTGGTGGTTTTATTTTAATCCTTTTTTTTTTAAATTTGTCATGGGTGGGCATAAATTTGTCGATTTTAATTTGTTATTGTCTATACCCCAGGATCAGTTTAAGGTTAATCTAACTAAGTTTTTACCTGGTGGAAACACAAATGGACAAAGGGAGAACCTGTAGCCCATTAATTTTAGAGCGTTCATTCTGGTAACCTGATTGGATTGAAGAGTTAAACTCCGGATATGTGTACTGTACAGAGCTACCCTGCTGCACAGACAATTGTTTATTATACAGATATTAAAACTATATATTTGAGGGGTCATCAAAAAGTTTCCACACTTTTATACATATAACTTGGTTAAAAACAATGTATGGAAACTTTTTGAAGAACCCTTGTATGCTTGTGTGTGTGTGTGTGTGTGTGTGTGTGTGTGTATATATATAGTTTAATATGCACCATATTGTTAAAAGTATTAAGACACCTGCCTTTACACACACATGAACTCTAATGGCATCCCAGTCTTGATGCGTAGGGTTCCGATATTGCTTTTTAACATGACTAAGTATTTGAGGCTATTAGATTTTATTTTATTTTTTTATTGGTGCAACCATTAGCTTAAAGGGTGAGGAGTGGTGCATGTGTAAGGGGAGGGAAATAGAAGGGGTACATGGCTAGAGTACAGCTATAAATGATTTATTTAATATCTTAAAGGATCCAGCTTTTAGGCTAGGTCCACAATTGAGCTTTAGGATTTTTTTATTTTTTTTACTTTTTTATTTTTATGCGTGTTTGTACAGACATTTTCAGACTGTTTTTTTATTCTAGCAAATAAATCTAGCAATTAGGAAAAAAAGAGGCAAAAAATATGTGAAAAATGCATGTTACATGTGTTTTCAGGTGCTTCCTTTGAAGTTTATAGAGACATGTTCCGCTCTTCGAAACATTTAGGTGTGGACTGGACTTTAGGTAGTCTATGGACTTGTATTGGTAAGCATCATTTTAGGTTTCTGTCACAAATATGATCTACAGTACTTAGAAACCCATTTTTTGATCTTCTCCTAAAATGGGATCTTTGTTTTTATTCCTCGTCTTTAAAATCTGCATTAAGCACAGTTCTCATTTACACCTTGCAAACCACACGTTTCACCGCCATTATTAATTGTATAGATGAATGTTAACAATGTTTTCATTTGGAATGAATAGTTCTCTTTGTCGCTGATTTCACATGTCAAAACAGGACAGGGAAGGTAATGAAAGAAGTGAAGAGGAGTGTAATAATTTTAACTAGCACCACTTAGTGGACGGTTTGGGGCAATTGACCTCCTGACCTTAATCCCAGTAAACTGTCACAGTTCTTCAAAGTTCTTTTGTACCCGCTGACAATGTGACCAGAAATTCTGCAGAGACCAGCCTTAAAAGCTCTCAGCTTAGCGAGGTCAAGCTTTGGTTACCCATGCAACATGTTAGGTCTTTTGAGTATAGATCTCAGAGATTAATGATGTCAGCTATAGATTGTAAGCGGTTGGAACAGTGCTAAACTGCATGCCACTAAGGGAGATTACGGAAATTAGAGTCTATGAAATGTGATTTCAAAAGGAATTTTCTGCAATTCGCAAAGGTCAGACCCTGCTGTAGAAATTTGAACTGTACAGCAATGTAATAAAAAGTTTTAGCTTGTACATTTCATCTTTTTTTATACAGTACGTGACTTCAGATTTTTATTTTTTATTAAATATCAAGAAATCATTAGGTTAAAGTAACACTAAACTCACATTTTTTATAAAATAAGTTATACGCAATATGTTTAAAGGAGAAGTGTAGCCAAAGCTTTTTTGGCTATACTTCCTCTGTACCCAGATAGCAAGGATAACTTGCTACAAATTTGTATTAAATGCATGGGAAGTCTCTAGCAAGAGCAAAGTTGCAGTAGCGAGTCTACAGCAAGATCTCTGCAAGTCACAGTGACCCCTGTAGTGAGATGACTATTGCACAACATAACTGAACCAGAACTTGCAGCAGACCTGCAGAATGTTTGCAAAGAAATTTGATCTGGAGTCATGCAATGTGGACTTGCTGCAATTGTGCAAAAAACTTGTGAAGCCTGGAAAGTCTAGCAATATGGAAAAAAACGGATTGCGCTAACTACTAGATAGCATTAATCCACAGAGTACTCCTTCTACTGTGCAAATCCTGTGATCTCACCACCCATAGATGTCTCCCTGTTTCTCCCACTTTCGGCTGATGTCACAGAGCAGGTCCAGGCTCTTAAAAGATCCTAACCATATGGTCAGGCTTCCGCCCAGATGCCTGGACTGACAGCTGGCTCAGGCTCCCAGTGACGTTTTTCGGATCGTTAGTATGGTGCTTTCGACAGCCGATTCCGTTTTTTTGTCAGACAAAAGCTGAATGTGCAGACTATAAGATTTTTGTCGTACGTGAACACAACCTCCAATTTTTGTTTAGTACTGTTTTCGTACGAAAAAATATAGTAAGAGCAAAGACTACGCATGCTCAAAAATGAAAGAATACACACAAAACTATTCGACACATTACATCACTTCTGAAGTTGTATTATTTCATATGAGAATTTTCGTATGGTGTGTAACCTCTTCACTTTCGACATGAGACTGGCACGCAACAAATAACGGACGAGCGGTAATTTGAAAATCTGATAGTGTGTACGAGGCTTTAGGCCAGTCATACACTGTGCAAATTTCTTTACCTCAATTCCCCGCAGACAATGTTGATGGGAGAATTCCTCCTGCCGATCCATTGTCTTCTTCCGGTGAGGGGGAAGACACTGACTATTGCTAAGCACCTACAGTGGAAGCCGCCAATATTGTGTCAATCTCACCGCTGTTAGCGGCGAGATTGACGCCCACGAGCCCTGTCGCGGGAGCCAGCGCTGAGCTATGTCGCTCCTCCGGCTCGCTGCCCCCAATACCATCCTATGGATGTGTGGCATTTCTCGTGGGGGTGGCGAGCGCGAGAAGCACAGCTTGCAGAGGTGATTTCCAGTGCAATCCCATCGCGCTGGAAACACAATATCGGCGGCACCTGCTGTATACCAGGTACTAGCGACCACTGCAAGTAAAATCTTGCAGTCTGGTTGTACCCAAGGTATTGGAACGCTTGTCAGTTTTTATTGCTGTCTGTGTGCTGTGGTAGTGTGGTACCCCACCAGCAAAATGATGCAGGATTCTCAACCAGGCGGGTTGAGGGGCTCCAGGGTGTTTTCTTATTTGGGAGGAAACTGGCTTTTCAGTTTCCTCCATGTTTATTAAAGTCCACTTTGGGACCTGGAGCCCGGGGATTTCTTAGAGATCCGGGTGGGATGAAATCCCCAATCCTGGATCCGGGTTTTGGGATCCCCCAGCACACTGACTGGTCAGGTGTGTGCTGGGCTATTTATAGACACCTGACCATGATTCTGGGCTCCACCCTCCCGAGGAGTCCAGGCTTGCAAGGGAGGTCCCAGAGAGTGCAGGTGTGCACGGAACTAGCCAGAGACCTAAGTCTGAGGTTGCTGACAGAAGTCAGGAGAGCTCCATGTGGGAGCCTGAGCAGTGGTGCATCCGCTGCTGAAGAGAGCCAGGTGGCTCGGTATTTTGCAATGCTGCATGTTTAAGCCAGGAAGCTGAATATCCTTTTGTTTGTTGCTGGCAGTTCAAACCCCTGCGAGGGAAACCATCTTTTGTTTTCATTTATGGAACTTTGTTTTTCTTTTTTTCCTTTCTTTTAATAAAAATGGGCCAAACAAGCCCTTAAAACGCATGACTGGCGTGGACTCTGCTCACTGGTATGCTCTACACGGACGCTAAAGAACCCCCAAATATCACAGTGCCTATTGGAGAGATTCACCCTCTCTATTTCTCCTGTTTACGATTATCATAATTGAAAGGGAAAGTAAAAGAAAACCCCACATTTTAGGTTGTCCCCAGAAAAGTAATAGAAGGAAAATCTTCCAATGGGACCACTAGATCTGGTAGCCTGGGGGTCCCCAAGGTAATTCCTTAATTTGCAGGGATTTCCCCTCACTTCCTGTTTTGGCTATGGGACAGGAAGTGAAATAAAATCTCCCCAATGGGGCACAGATAGCAAAAACTGAATTGACAGGGGTTATAACCCTCCCTTAATCTACCAAAAATGCAAAAAAAAAATGTTGCCTATATTTCTACTTTAATAAACCATTTAATATATCGTTTTAATGAAAGCAGTGTAAGAATCTGAATTTAACCTGACCTGGTATCAGCTTCTTTCAGTCTTTATGCAGCAGAGGTCGGAGTGGGAGTGGGAGAAGCAGCACATGTGATAACAAACATGCTCATCGGAGGAGAAAGTGAAATGACAGAGAGATGAGCTCCTCAGTCTGCTGCTTCTCCTTTTACTGTCCAATTACAGGCTGAGGAGGGACAAGACATTTAATGGTTAACTGCAGCAGAGAAAAATCAGGTCGCCAGGCAGTGCAGAAAACTGTACATTTCAGAAGTAAATAAACTAAATTACAAATTATTTGGCTAGTAGAGTAGCTGTCATATATGTATTTGCACCATGAATTTAGATGCTTGCCTAGACTGAGTGTAGCTTTAAAGAATGCATTATTTTACTTTATTAGGAATCTGTTTTAATATTGATTTAGTGCTCAGTATGGCTTTCTGTGTTTGGCCTGTGACACTTTAACATCTTGATAAATAATATTGTTTGATTCTGGTAGTATTGAATATTATAGATTGTCACTATGGAGATCTAAATCAGCTCTAATGTGATTACTTGATGTGACATTGTCAGAAAAACAGATACCTAGCCTATGAATGGTTATTATTTTACCTTATTAATTGTTTTATTTATTTTAACCAACATAATTCAGAGATAGGAAATGGACTGGCATACTATGTCCTAAAGCTGTGTTTTTTGAAGATTTTTTTTTTTTTTTGTAAAGCATGATGAACTATGGGAGTCCGATCCCCGGTCGGAGTTCCTATTTAAATACTATTTTTGCCCCTGCAGCCATGTATGCCTTGATATCTGCAAGCAACATGATTGATTCAGGCCATGCTTGTGCCAATCAGACCGTGAAGGAGTTAACTCCCGAGCGATAATGGGCAATTGCTGGAAGGGCTGCTTATTGAACATGATAATATATGGGATAATGTACCTCCAGCTATAAAGTATGAGGACATTAGAATCTACTGAGGAATAAGGCAACCAGCCGCAGGCCGAGTACATTTATAGATGTCACTGAACCTCAAGGTGAATCCTAATAATTTAGCCCACTGTGCACTATATTCCCAGAAAACGTACACAGACTGACCAGACAATGATGATAGCTGAGGTGGACAGATGGAGAATGACAGATATTGAGACTCTCAGGTTTTGATTGACAGACGTACATGGTTGAATTGACAAGTAACATCATTATAGACTTTGTATGTGGTATGAAAAGCCATGACTACCATGGAATCCTGCACCCACTTTGGGCGAACGATTGTCTTTTAGTGGATGGTGTTTTGTGCAGAGCTTACCATAAAGATTCAATCCATCCAGAACTAATATCTGGTAGATGTGTTAAGGGATAAATGTCAGGAACACAGAATACGTGCATTCTGGTCATTCGTTCCTGAATGCATAGGGCCCTAAACACAAGTACAACTCAATACAGTGTTCAGTCCCCTCCAGGCACAGCATATTTCAGTCTGCCATAGACTTTGACTTTGCTTCAGGCAGTGGGGCTGGTTACTGCACCAGTAACTCCCAGGCAAACTAAAACGCCAGAACTGCACGACAGGGGCAAGACTTCCCATGTGCAAGGGGCAGGCGTAAGAAGCAGATGGAATCTGATTCCACATCTCTACAATGTCCACTAGGCAATGATCAAGTAGGAATCTGGTGAGACATCCTGCTTTACTTTCATTCAAAGTCTCTCTCGACTACCCTCTTCCAGAACATTCTTGTCAGAAAACCATGAAATCAGACCGAGACAGAAGTACAGTTAAATCACACTTGTTTAATAATAAAAGTAAATAAAACAAACGTAGTCAAAACCTAGCCAAAGTTCAGTAACCGGAACGGATAGTCAGCCAAGCCAGAAGTCGGGGATCAAAGTAGTGGTACAGCAAACAGGATCCGGAGCCAGAAGGGATGTCAGCAAAGCCAGTCTTTAAACAGGAAGACAAGAGATGTTTCTTGTGATGTTGACCAAGGCAAAGGCAGAGCTCCTCTGGACTGGATGGCCTAAGTAGGCAGGACTGACGAGCAGGATATCAGCAACAGCTGAGTAACTGTGGAGAGAGGTGGGAGTTGGCAATTAGCCGACAGCTGAGCGGCCAGCTGAAAAAAGGAAGGGCTGAGCCCAGCCCTGACAATTCTATCGTGTTGTAGAACTCTCTCCATCTAATATCATACACTCTGCAGGCTGTCACATGTGCCTCCCTTGTCAACAACCCTCCCATTCTATGCATAAAGGTAAAAAACCTTCTGTGTTCAGCAGCCTCCCTAGCCCCCTAATACTTGAGCCCCCTCTCGATCCAGCAATGTCTGCAAGAGTTTTGCCTCTCCGGGACTTGCACTCCTGATTGGCTCCTGCTGCTGCCAAAAGCCAATGTCAATCACAGCCAGTGAGACAATCATAAGACGGAGGGGGCGGTGTGGAGCCACGGCCCTGTGTGTGAGTGTACACACAGAGCCACATCTTAGGAGCGCACCTGCTTAGGTCCCCCCCGGAAGGAGGAAGGAGTGAGGCGCGAGGGAACCCGAGAAGAGGAGGATCCGGGCTGCTCTGTGCAAAACCATTGCACAGAGCAGGTAAGTATGACATGATTTTTTATATAAAAAAAAATATCACTTTAATCTTTCTTTTGTAGAATATAACTTTAGGCCCCTTTCACACTTGTGCGACTTCAAAGACGCGCAATCTTACCGCGATTTTTGCAGCGATTTCGCTGCAATTTCAAGGAATGCCTGTGTAAGTGGCATCAAAATCGGACCAAAGTAGTGCAGGGACTACTTTGAAGTCGGAACGACTTGGAGTCGTACTAATATGAATGGCTGTCATTGGAAATCATGGGGAACGACTTGTCATGCTACTTTGCAGTCCCAAATCGTGGGACAAGTCGTATAAGTGTGAAAGGGGCCTTAAGGGGGTGGGGGGGGGGGGAATGGCAGGGTGTATGTCTCCTATGCCTACATACTTTTGCAAATAGGTGTCCCTCATCCTTCCCTCCAAAAATTGGGAGGTATGTATTTGTACATAGGAAATATCAAAAAGATCTTTTTTTTTTTTTTCAGCTTTAACATAAAGAAGTTGATTTACCGTATATACTCGAGTATAAGCCGAGTTTTTCAGCACATTTTTTTGTGCTGAAAGTGCCCCCCTCGGCTTATACTCGAGTCAAGCACTTTTCTGCAGCAAAAAAAAAAATTTCCGACCCAACTTTGGGGCCCCATATCTCGGGGCCACTTGGGTCTAGGAACCCCAAATTTGGCATTCAAACCCAGTTGAACTAGCACTACAACATGGCCCCGAGATACAGGGCCCCAAAGTCGGTTCAGAAAATGTCATTCTCTGCTGCAGAAAAGTGCTTGAGATTTTCTGACCCGAATTTGGGGCCTCATATCTCAGGGACACTTGGTGCTAGGAACCCCAAATGGTGTATTCCAACCCAGTGGAATTAGCACTACAACATTTCTAAAGATGGGGTTCCTAGCACTAAGTGACCCTGAGATACAGTGCCCCAAATCGGTCAACTGTGTCCATCTGCATGGGCACAGTGAGGCTGCAAATGGGCATCGTTGACCCTCTTTTCCACTTACAGTAGCTGCGCATTTCTCACCCTAGGCTTATACTCGAGTCAATAAGTTTTCCCAGTTGTTTGTGGTAAAATTAGGTGCCTCGGTTTATATTCGGGTCGGCCTATACTCGAGTATATACGGTACTAAAGCTGGACATACACCATACAACTTTCATATGCAATTTTCTTTAGATTTACCTTCAACTATGTAGTACAAGGGCCTGCCTGATTGTATACAAATTGAAAGTGTTTAGGTTTGACCTCATATTATATGGTTTTGGTAAATCTAAAGGAAATTTGTACAAGAAAATTGTATAATTTATGGTAAATAGAGTATGTGGCGCTACCTTAATTAAATAATTATTATTATTATTATTATATTATAATTATTATTTAATTAAGGTAGCGCCACTTACTCTATTTACCATATTCCCCTGTTGTGTGAGACCACATTCATGTTGGCAGCTTCCTAGTTTAGTATTTAGTATTATATTAGTAAAGTGAGGTTGTGCGCACTAGTTACCCCCCTTTTTGTATAATTTATGGCCCATACACACGATCCGAATATCGTATATCTGAGGAAGAATCATCCGATTTTCCGATCGTGTGTACACTACTTTCGAGAGCCGATCACGACAGTTCATCCGATATTATTATTCAACTGAACAAGAAAATTTTCCTTGTACGATACCAGATCGTATGATTTTTGTTTAGTCAGTATAGTTGTCGTCCAAAAGTACAATACATATACATTACAACACATGACATCACTTCAGATTTTTTCGGGACTTTATTTACCTATTCAATTTCTACTGCGACTATTAAGCGAAAAAGGTCGTATGATATTCGGATCGCGTGTAAGGGCCATTAAACTGGACAGTGTGATATCTGGTGCAGCCAATCGGCTTCTAACTTCAGCTTGTTCAATTAAGCTTTTGCAATAATACATGGAAGCTGATTGGTTTCTATGCACAGCTGCACCAGATGGAGGCAATGCTTTTGCAAATAAAAATAATTTCTAGGCTTTTTTAATATTCCTATAGTTTTCTTCTCTGGCAGGTTCTTGTTTGTGAAATACTACATGTACATGGAAGCATCGGAAAACTGTAAAGTGAATTTTTTATCATATAAAGATGTGTTCTTCTTAGACGTTCATGTAGTTTACACAGCTCACGTCTCCTTCTGATGGCTGAAGTATGCCTGCTGTTAGATAGAGCTGCTGTATTGTATCACTCTAATACAGAACATATATCATTGTTGGGGAACCGTTGTCTCAGAGGAAAGGCTCACACTGAAATCAGAATCTTTCTTGTAGTTACAAAATGATTGTTCACAGACACAAATGATCTCACCGATCGAGACAGCTGAGAGCAGGTGATGAAAAGGGCAGCGCAAACCATTCTTTTCTCAATGTTTCAAAGCTTGTACAGCATCTTGTTAGATTCATTGGCTCTCCGGTGAAGAACTTTGTACTTTGAGGAACAATCTGATAGACTGCGAATAGGATGTAGGCTGCTGTTGATGAGAGCCTTCTGGAAATGCTAGATCCCTGGCTGTCTCTGACTTCAAAGGCTTGAGAAATTTACCTAAAAGGAAGTCAGAACTCCTTATCTATATACAGTGGGCGAAATCATTATTTGATCTCCTGCAGATTTTAGAAGTTTGCCCACTTACAAAGAAATGAAGGGTCTATAATTTTATCATAGGTGTATTTTAAATGATGGAGACAGAATATCAACCAAAAATCCAGAAAAAAACACGATACAAATGTTATAAATTGAGTTGCAGTTCAGTCAGTATACTAAGTATTTGATCCCCAAGCAAAACATGACTTAGTACTTGGTGGAGAAACCCTTGTTGGCAAGCACAGGGGTAAGATGTTTTTGGTAGTTACCATGTTTGCCCACATTTTGGGATTTTGGTCTACTCTTCTTTACAGATCTTCTCTAAATCCTTAAAGTGTCTTGGCCAGGGATCCTCAAACTACGGCCCTCCAGCTGTTGCGGAACTACGCATCCCATGAGGCATTGTAAAACTCTGACATTCACAGACATTACTAGGCATGATGGGAAATGTAGTTTCTGAACAACTAGAGGGCCATAGTTTGAAGACCCATGGTCTTGGCTGTCACTTGGTAACTTGAAGTTTCAGCTCCCTCCATAAATTTTCTATAGGCTTAAGGTCTGGAGATGGCTAGGTCAGAGGCGGCTCTAGGCTTTGTGAGGCCTTAGGCATAACTTGGACATGAGGCCCTACTCACGTCCATAAGGGAAAAAATAATTCATGCAATAAAAATGAATTGCATATATTAAGAGTACTGGTGTCAGTGTCCTCTATTTCAAAGCTGGTGTCAGTGCTGGAATGCTCTCAGTACTGGTGTCGGGGGCACTCTATCTCAGCGCTGGTGTCGGTGTGCTCTATCTCAGCGCTGGTGTCAGTGTGCTCTATCTCAGCGCTGGTGTTAGTGTGCTCTATCTCAGTGCTGGTGTCAGTGTGTTCTTTCTCAGTGCTGGTGTCAGTGTGCTCTTAGTCCTGGTGTCAGTGTGCTCTTTCTCAGTGCTCTGTCTCTCTCAGCGCTGGTGTCAGTGCTCTGTATCTCTGTGCTGTACTCGCATAGAGCTCCTTGAACTCAGCCTCATAGAAGAGAAGGGGCTGTACAAAATTTCACCACCTCAGAGGTCTCATCATCCCTGTTGGGCAGCAGTAGGTCCCCTCGGACTCCCTGTAGGGAAAGAGCTCCTAGTGGGATGTAGCTGCAGAGAAGCTGATTATGAGCAGTCCCAGTGCAGAATGAAGAGCGCCTTGCCCTCCATGACAGAGGATCGGCACTGCACTGAGCTGGGACCTCCCGACCACCGCAGCAAAGCCCTTGGTGGCTGGAGATGAGGATGGGGTGGAGTTAGGTCAGGGGGACCCGGGCTTTCAATCACAGGCGTTCACACTGGGACACTGGAAGAGGACTGAGCAGACCTGACTGTAAACACCAGGCACATGCACACCCCCTAAAAACAGGAGTGAACAGCGGCGCTAGATATGGTGATAACATAAAATTATATAGCAACTGGAATATAGGTATACATAAAATGTGTGTGTGTATGAATAAGCACACATAATATTAAAACATTTGTTTAAAATATAATGTCCATAAATGATCCGAGATCTTGTATGATTAGCACCTGGAGGCAGCTCCCTTAGAGTGAAGCGATGGGCTCTGTGTAGAAATGGGAACAGAGGGGCGCCAGACTTAGTGCAGTATAAATCATATATTTAATAAAAGCAAGTAGTAACTCGCAGGTTAAATTAGATGAGTTCAGTATGTGGTGAAAAATCGCCAGTCCTGGAGTCTCATAGATGTCTTCCCTTTGCAGCCTGGGGCACTGGGGTGATCTTACAGAGATCCAGAGAATGCTGGCAAGGATTGGTAATGCATTTCGAAGCTACAGCTGATGGTCTGATGAAGAAGCTGTAGCTTCGAAATGCATTACCAATCCTTGCCACTGTGAATACTCACATTCCCTGCTCCTGTGAAGTCACGACCAGCTGCTTCTTGTTTCCTGCTTCCTGGTTCCCAGCATTCTCTGGATCTCTGTAAGATCACCCCAGTGCCCCAGGCTGCAAAGGGAAGACATCTATGAGACTCCACAACTGGCGATTTTTCACCACATACTGAACTCATCTAATCTACATGCACACCCCCTAGTCGCATGCATAGCCTCCCCCCAGTCACATGCACAGCCCCCCCCCCCCCAGTCTCATGCACAACCCCCCATCACATGCACATACCCCAGTCGCATGCAACCCCCCCAGTGGCATGCACAACACCCATTGTCACATGTACCACCCCCCAGGCACATGTACCACCCCCCCAGTCACATGTACCCCCCTAAGCCCATGTACCTCATACATAGCAAGGCTCTGTCCCCTCACAGCTCAGTCTGCGCATCCTCAGCTCAGCAGTCAGTCGGCTGCACAAAGGCAGGCTAGAGCGAACTGGAATTGGCTCTGCCTCCACCACGGAAGCCCTGCCCTGGAAAGAGGGTGGACTCGGCGATCCTGCTGAGGTTCTAGCTGCGCCCTTGCACAAAATATCGGCTCAAGGGATGGACAGGATTTGCTGGCAGGACGGGCAGTTGTCGGTCTCTCTGCGTATGTGTCTGCCGGCTGTTCCAATGGAGTTTTATTGACAGGAGTGGAGACTGGGCAGTGCCATGGTGGGGCGTGGTGTTACAGAGCAGAGAGGAGGAGGACTGACTGTACACTGAATGAGGCGGCACGAAGCTCCACTGACTGTACTGGGACTGATGTATGAGGATAGCCAGAGGCGACTCTTTAGGCAAACTAGGTGGCTGCGAGGCCCCTGAGAGGGCGAGACCTGAGGCAACCGCCCAATTAGAGAGCCACCTCTGGGCTAGGTCACTCCATGACCTTAATGTGCTTCTTGAGCTACTGCCTTGTCGGTATTTTTTGGGTCGTTGTCATGCTGGAAGACCCATCCATGACCCATCTTCAATGTTCTGGCTGAGGGAAAAAAGTTCTCATCCAAGATGTTACTATACATGACCCCGTCCATTGGCACCTCAATGCGGCAAAGTCGGCCTGTACCTTTAGCAGAGAAACATCCCAGAAGCATAATGTTTCCACCTCCGTACTTGACTGTAGGGATGGTGTTCTTAGGATCATAATCAGCATTTTTTTTCCCCTCCAAACACGATTCCCCCTCCTCAAGAAGGCACATGTACAGTCACGCCAATGAACATCTAAATGATTCAGAGGATTGGGAGAAAGTGCTGTGGTCAGATGAGGCCCGAAATTTAGCTCTTTTAACTCGACTCGCCGATTTAGTTTTACTTTCTTACTGTTATCTAAAGCTGGCCTTACACATGTAACAAATCATAAAATGTTTGGACAAGACCGTATAAAAATTGCTTTTCTTAGCATTTATGGACTAATTTAAAACTTTTTTATTCGAGTGCCATGTCAAAGTCTCGATTTTCTTAGAATGAATGTTCTACTTCCAGATTAAATTTGACAGGTGAATACGCCGAAGGCTAGTTCCACTTTTTCTCGGCCTGTGAATTCAACAATTAAAAACTGCTTTATTCCCATTAGATTCAGCAAAAATTTTGTATCCTGTTTTTTTTTCGATTGCTTTGGTCGAAAACAGTTATTGAATCGTCCCCTCTAACTCTTCGAAAATCTAATAAACATTTTGAAGACAACATTCTGAAGACAACAATATTTTAAACAAAGTATTACAGTTGTGCGGCTAGCTTAAAGTAGAAGTAGGAACACTACCTAACTAACATTAAATCTACTCTCAGCCACATTCTAAGCCTAATCTATCAAGCCCTGTAAAGAAAAAAATTGTATACTTACTCGAGTATATACTTACCGTATATACTCGAGTGTAAGCCGAGTTTTTCAGCACATTTTTTTGTGCTGAAAGTGCCCCCCTCGGCTTATACTTGAGTCAAGCACTTTTTTGCAGCAGAGAATGACATTTTCCGACCCGACTTTGGGGCCCCGTATCTCAAGGCCACTTGGTGGTTTGGGGTTCTTAGCACCAAGTGGCCCCGAGATACAGGGCCCCAAATTCGATCAACTGTGTCCACCTACAGCAATGTCATTTCGGGACCCTTTGGGTCCAGAGGCCCCATATTTTGGCTGCAGCTAGGGGGCATCTAGGAACCCTTAACTAGACCTATGGCTGCAAATGGGCACAGTGAGGCATGCAAATGGGCACAGTGAGGCTGCAAATGGGCATTGTTGACCCTCTTTTCCACTTACAGTAGCTGCGCATTTCTCACCCTAGGCTTATATTCGAGTCAATACGTTTTCCCAGTTTTTTGTGGTAAAATTAGGTGCCTCTGCTTATATTCGGGTTGGCTTATACTCAAGTATATACGGTACCTGTTCTGCAGCCATTCTGGTTCGATCTCCAGCAGCAGCTTCCATGTGCAGGTGAAAAAGGACAATGGCTGGGAAATGCCTGGAAAGTTATGTAGAATTACTATGGGGCTTCCGCTGTCCGCTGCCTCCCCTATACATGCTTACATATATGTATTTTAGCCTTGCTTTTACTGTACCTTGTTCCTCCAAGGTAAGATGTCTATTGACAAGCTTATCTGCAATATGAGAAAGCATATCGCTTCCAGATATCATGTTTATAGTTCAGCACAAATCTGCCAAGCACGCAGAACAACAAAACCACTTGATGTCCAGCCTTTGCTGGATCTTCGCCAACATATAGCGTTACCACTATTTTAAAACGGTTATAAACTAACGGCAATAAAGGAAACTATAGAAAACAATGTTTACTTTTCTTCAGATAATAAATGTCAGTAATCTGGCAGTGTGGAGTGTAATTATTCAGAGTTGATCACTCTGTTACATTTTATTTTTCTAAATTCAGGTCCAGCTAGCGGTGCTAAGCTTCTATACTCAAAACAGAGCAAACACTCTCTCAACCTAAGCACTTTTTAAGCACTTAAGGCTGTTTCATTACTTTGGTCATGGTGAATTAATTTAATAAAACAAAGACTATAACTTCAAGGAATAAAAGGCATGAAAAGAACTCTTAAGTTGGAAAACGGCCACATTAAATATTGATTTAAAAATCTGGTGCCTAAAGTCGTTCTTATCATTATTCGTTGTAACTATTATTTAATCAATGACCTCATAGTGCACCAGGAACTATTCTCTGTGTGAGGCTGGGTAAACACTATCCAGTATGTTAAGTAGTGTGACAGAGTCAGGTGTCTTTTGCAACAGTTTAAACATTTACGGGAAGTGGCGCTGGTAATCTGGCACACAACACTGGTGAAGTATCATATTGGAGAAATGGACGCTAGTAGTGTTTCATCGCTTTGTAAAAGAGTTGCCTGCCTATTGTTGGGCTCTCAGCATCAACATAAAGCACCAAAAATAGAAACAAATGTTTCAATGAGGTTATTTTTTAAGGTGCTCAAAAGCCAAATGTGAATAAAAATCTATTTTTTATTAAGCTTAACGTGTTACTAAACCCAGATCCTGCATTCACTAAGTCTTGTCGCCCACAGTACAAAGAACATGGAAATGCAATAGTTTTAGTAAATATAAACGGCTAAATAACTTTTTCCCATCAGCGGATATAGCAGTTAGTGCAGTCTTATGCCTTGTATCAGTGTGTGCTGAAAGCTTGTAGGAGGAGTTTTCATTTCTCCCATGATTGTCCTATCAGGCTTCAAGACTCCTGAACCTCTGTCTGGACAGTGCTGATTGGCCCTGTGCTGATCACATGCACTCTCCCAAGAAAAAAAAAACTCTCTAGTTCCACAGTGAGTATAACAAGCATGCTTTACTGCATATACAGACTGATTTTACTGTTGTGGGTTAAGTA
This sequence comes from Lithobates sylvaticus, assembly GCA_028564925.1. Taxonomy (NCBI): domain Eukaryota; kingdom Metazoa; phylum Chordata; class Amphibia; order Anura; family Ranidae; genus Lithobates; species Lithobates sylvaticus. The sequence goes on from CM053028.1 coordinate 82,433,179, forward strand.
ACACTTTAAAACAGTATTAAACCCAAATACAAACCTTTGTTAGAATTGATAAGCTGTAATATAAGACCCCTTATACACTGGAGTGGTGCGGGCGTTAGCACTAAAGCGCCGCTAGTTTTAGCGACACTTTACCGCTGTTATAACGGCGCTTTTCAACCTATAGCAGGGTGTTTTTAACGCCCGCTAGCGGCCGAGGAAAGGGTTAATAGCGCCAGTTTTGTGGCACTTCGGCACCGCTGCCCATTCGTTCCAATGAGCAGGGGCGGTGGAGGAGCGGTGTATATACCTCCTCCACCACCCCAAAGATGCTGCTTGCAGGACTTTTTTTCCTGTCCTGCAAGCACTCGAGCTTTCACACTGGGGTGGTTTGAGAGGCGCTTTTCAGGCACTATTTTTTGCATTAAAAGCCTGAAAAGCGTCCCAGTGTGAAAGGGGTCTCAGATGTGATGGCTTCATTAAGAGTTCCACTCAAAAGTCAATGCTCCACTAGTTTGCTCCCCCCCCCCCCCCCCCCTCCGTTGCCACATTTGGCACCTTTCGAGGAGCAGGGGGGAAAGGGTACCTGTTTTTGACAGGTACACGTCCCCACTTCCGGGTGACCTGACTGCGGCAAGGTCCCCTGGAAGTTCGGCCCCCCCTCCTCCTTCCGCCGCTGCGTGCAGCGTGCTTCGCGCATGCACAGTAGAGAACCGGCTGTGAAGCCGGAAGTCTTCATTGACACTTTCCCTTACCACAAATGGTGGTGGAAGCACCCGAGAGCCGATTGGAAAATTGGCTGGGATGCCGACATCGCGGGATCCCTGGACAGGCAAGTGTCGTAATATTAAAAGTCAGTAGCTACAGTATTTGTAGCTGCTGACTTTACATTTTTTTTGTAGGGTGCTGGACCTCCTCTTTTAAGTATGCTTTTTTTAGGTTTACTTTCTTCTATTTTCATCTAGTGATTTAACCAGTAGGTTTGTTTTTCAGAAGTTTAAGCTCTTTAGCAGAATGTATCAGTTTACATGGATGAGACAATACATTTAACACTGGCAGAGGTGATGACAATTATCAGCTTTTATTTATTCATGAAGAAAAAACAGTTGGCTGTAACTGATTATAAAGCTGAGAAGAAGGTGCGTCTAAGTTCAGTAATACAACACTTTAATGACAAGGAAGGGTTAAAAACACTTACACGATGGAAGTGAAAAACAGGCATATCAATGAATCCATAACATCCAGCCTCCTGGGAGTAAAGACAGCTGCAGGTGAAAGTTCCAGCCAACCACCAGACTGTGCTTCCCTTTTCTGAAGTGCTGCTGGGGTGCATTAATCACATCTCAAGAGCCAGTCGTGTACTATTTGTTAAAGTCTCCTTGTTATCCAGAGAGCCCTATTCTCCACACTTCTCTAACTGATTATTGGTTATATTATAAATGTGAGCTGGAGTTTGGCTTCAATGTGTTATTGCATTCACATCTGCTAATACATTTGTAGCCTCTGCCTCTTAGGCTGTATCTGTATTCCTCTAGCGCTGGGCTCGGATTACATGCATCATACTCCTGAGCCAAGCAGAGAGCATTGTGGGAACTGTAGTCTCCTGAACACACATCCTTGATCTGCAGAACTATCCACGAACTACACCTCCCAGCAAGCCATCTGCTCCAGGGAGAGAACTCTGGGAGGGACTATAAAGGGATCAGCAGACCAGGCCCAAGCCCTCTTGCTTTCCGGGTTCCATCAAGTAAACATCTCCTTTGCTGCTGTGTGAGAGGACTGTGGCCTACCACGCGGCAACACGGCGCTCCCAGCTCTGACCCAGGTGGGTCTGATGCCACTTGCTACACAAGGGGAACCTCCACAGCACCACTGTAAAAAGCGGGATCGGACCACTCAGTGTTACAGCAGTCCGTCTGCCATCTCCTACATCCGCATGGAAGAAAACCATCAGGCCTTCAGGAAAAAATTCAAGACCTACCTCTTCTAGGAAGCTTGACAACAAGGCACGAATACAGTGCCTTGAGGCGATTCAGTTCGCATTGTAGCGCTATACAAATTATTCATTCAGTCATTCATCTCAGGCCGTTTGCAGAAGGAAGAATCGACTTGGATCGCTCTTCAGGAAGTTCCTACCCTGTTCTCCAGATCGGCGAGAGGGAAAATGTCCACAAATCCAATACCAGCCACTAAGGATGAGCTCAGGCGTGTTCCCAAACAGCACATGCAGAGCCCGCTAGGAAGTTGGCACTGAGGAGCACTAATCACAAGCAGTGAGACATTGTCCCGATGCACGGCTGTAGAGATCGGGAAATGTCTCACAGCTTGTGATTTGCACTTCCCAGTGCCGACTTCCTGGCAGGCTCTGTATGTGTTGTTTGCGAACACGCCTGAGCTCATCCTTACCAGCCACTAGCATAGTCACAGGACACTGTATACAGACATCTTATACCTGGATTACCCTAAGGAATACTACTGGTCAGACTCAGCTGCTTTACCTTGACGGCAAATCACTAAGGCCCCTTTCACACTGGGGCGGTGAGCCGCGGTGACGGTAAAGCAGCGCTATATTTAGCGCTGCTTTACCGTCGTTTTCACCGCGGTTTTCGGCCGCTCGGGGTGCGGTTTTACCCCCCGCGAGCGGCCGAAAAAGGGTTAAACACCCCCCGCAGAGCGCCGCGGTAACCGCGGTTTTGCCGCGGTTTTACCGCGGTCTCCCATTGTAATCAATGGGAAGGAGCGGTATAGGAGCGGTGAACACACCGCTCCTATCCCGCTCCAAAGATGCTGCTAGCAGGACTTTTTTTGTCATCCTGCTAGCGCACCGCTCCAGTGTGAAAGCCCGCCGGCTTTCACACTGGAGTTAAAGGGGCAGGATTTTTTCATGCGGTGAACAGGCGCTATTTTTAGCGCTGCACCGCATGAAAAACGCCCCGGTGTGAAAGGGGCCTAAGCCACACTTAAATCTTGTTTCTTTGAGCTCCAACTGCCAGTGCAGCTGATTGCAAGGCCTTGCATTTCTGAACACTGTTATTCTATCGCTATTTAAAGGGAGCACGCCACTATTACCTATATTACTTCATCCACACTTTACCACTTACAATTATTCCTCTGAGATTTAGTATCTTGTTTTTTTTAATCTATCATTTGTTATGACAGTTTACAATTAGGCCCCTTTCACACTGGGGCGGGGAGCCGCGGTGACGGTAAAGCAGCGCTATATTTAGCGCTGCTTTACCGCCATTTTAACCGCGGTATTCGGCCGCTCGCGGTGCGGTTTTACCCCCCGCGAGCGGCCGAAAAAGGGTTAAACACCCCCGCTGCGGTATTGCCGCGGTTTTACCGCGGTTTCCCATTCAAATCAATGGGAAGGAGCGGTATAGGAGCGGTGAACACACCGCTCCTATACCGCTCCAAAGATGCTGCTAGCAGGACTTTTTTTTGCCGTCCTGCTAGCGCACCGATCCAGTGTGAAAGCCCGCCGGCTTTCACACTGGAGTTAAAGGGGCCGGATTTTTTGAACAGGTGCTATTTTTAGCGCTGTACCGCATGAAAAACGCCCCGGTGTGAAAGGGGCCTTACAGGATTGGCACAGTGTTAGCGCTGTAGGGTAGGGGTGTAGGAACCTCCTGGGCTTTTCGCCATCAGGTATTTGTGGTTTTGATTTGTAAGTCTGCTACCTGGTCTTCAGAGCATACGTTCACAAAATGTTATCAAGTGGATGTTCGAGCAGCCGAGGATTCGGCTTTCGGCCACAGTGTACTACGGGCTGCCATATAAGGTCTGATTGCTGTTGTTTGGCAGGGTGTCTCCCTCCCCTCAAGACTATTGCTCTGGGACATCCCAGCAGGTAATGAATATTAGCCTAACTCTGTGTCCCATGATGTATGAAAAAGAAAAAAGGATTTTTTCATCATACTTAACTGTAAAATAATTTTCTTTGAGTACATTATGGGACACAGAGGTCCCTTCCCTCTTTTTGAGTATTAAGTGCTTGCTACAAAACTGATGTACTTCCTGTATAGGAGGGGTTATATAGGGGATCACTTCCTGTCTAAAGACCTTTGGTCTACCAGTGTCCATTCACCTGGAGATGAAGTATAACCCAGTAGGTAATGATTATTAGCCTATCTCTGTGTCCCATGATGTACTCAAGGAAAAGGATTTTACAGGTAAGTATGACAAACAAATCCTATTTTCCAATGAAGGCTGTAAACATATATGCAATGCAAATTTGATCCAATTCAAAAAAGGCTGCTGTGCGAGTTTAGTGCATTGCAAATTTCAGCTCCATAGACTTCTTTGGGACCGAATTGAAATCGCAGTCCAGTGTTCACATCATTGCAATTTTATTTTTTTCCGAAAATAAAATCGCAGATGTGACCAAATTGGCTTGGAAACCGCACACGCTAAGCAGCATTCGCATTGCAATGTAAAAAAACTTGATATGTGGATTTGTGCGATGTACCACTTTAAATTCACACCACATCAGTGTGAACTGGGGCTCAAGGAGAAAATGGTGAATGTCCTTGCATGGCCTAGTATGAGCCCAGACTAAACCCCATTGAAAATATGTGGAATGACTTGACAACTGCAGTCAACAAACGGTCACCATCACATTTAACTGAACTTGAGCAGTTCTGCAGAGAAGAGTGGGTAATATTGCAAACTTGTGCAAAGTTAGTAGAGACATATCCCAACAGATTAAAGGTTATAATTAAAGCAAAAGGTGGTTCAACAAAATGCTGATAAAAGGGGGTGATCCTTTTTCCAACTTAAAAAAAAAAAAAATTGACATGTTGGTGTTATATCGTTCACTGGATGTTATAAATTGCACTAGTAGATACAGCTGGATAAAACAATAACTGTGTCTGACTTAATTTGCGCCTGCAAAGCAACAAAATGGGATTATTAAAAAGGGGCGATTCTTTATAGGCACACACATCCAAGGCCATTTTAGACAGGATCCAAAAAACCTACCAGCGTGTTTTTGGAGTGTGGGAGGAAACCAGAGTTTCTGAAGGAAACCTGCACAAGCAGAACATGCAAACTCCATGCAGATGGTGTTCTGGTTGAGATTTTAACCAAGCACCCTAGTGCTGCTAGGTAGAAGAGCTAACCACGAAGTCCTGTGCTGCATGTTGTTGAAGTTTTACCAGTACAAGTTGGATTTTTTAAAGGGTTGCAATGGGTTACTTCACTTTAAAATGTATCTAAAAAATTCATCACAAATTGAGGGGCCCTTGAAAAGAGGAGAATAGCAGCCTACCACCAACTGATTGATAAGCCTTCTAGTCAGTGGCTACAGGAAAATAAAAAATTAGATTTCTGTGAATTGTGGGGTTATATAGGAAAAAGAGACATGGATGGTACGCTCCTCTTCCTAAGGCTACTCTTGGAATGTGATGGATTTGTCGGACACAGGAGCACTTTAAGAATTATCTCCTAAGAATTAGCTGCGTTTTCTGAATAAGGCAGAAAGTGTCTGCGTGTTTTGGAACACCATTAAATCCTTTCATGCTATCCTAGATCACTTGGCTTTGTTTGCTTATATACCAACCATATTATTTCATGCAGTTTGCAGCGTGGCTCAATTAATATCAAGTGACCCGTATGTTGTTGTGCTGGAAGGGACGTTTTGGCTTAAAAGGGAATCTTAAGTGAACTGGCAGAGCCTAGTATTCCACACAACGCACATGGCTCAAGGGCAGTTTTCACAGCACAGATAAAAGAATATTTGACCCCCTTCTCCGTCACCTTTTACATCTGGGAAGCCAAGAGGTGTGTTTTCAGGTGCAGATAATCTTTGACTTGGGTGTAATTTGTGTCTAGCTAGCATTAAGATAAATACAGTTGTGTGGTTTTCCTTCACCACCCAAGAAGATGACTACCCTTGTGAGCCACTTTCACTATGAACACATTAACGAAACAGCACTTTGCAGTAAGGAATCCAGAAAAGAAAATACACTGTGTCAAACTGATCATTATATCTAATGGGGGATGGCTAGCAGGTCTCAGCCCAGGTCTCTGCAGTATGATTGACACAGCGGAAGGCAAGCTACTATATGCTTAGGAACAATGACAATTGTGTAGCCCACAATAAATCATGGAGGCTACATAGGCATTCTAATGGCGGTTTGGGGGATTGTTTCCTTCCTGCTATATAGTTTTCACTGACTTCTTCCTTTAAGCAAAAAAGTTTTGAAACCAGTGAAACGAATCCACTACAAATACAGGTCCACTGAGTGTGATAATCATGCATTGTTTTGTTGGCCGCGCATGTGCAGGCTCTCACTGATGAAATCAGACGTGGCTGAAAAAAAGCGTTTGCCAGTTTGTCGGCCCTACGGAGTTAGAGGAACTACAGTCATTTATACAAAAATTAGGAGTTAGCAGCTACAAGTACTTTACGTGCTAACGTTTAATAAACAGACTCTAACCTGTCCTGGAGTCCAGTGCGGTCATCACCCAGGCCAGTTATTCACCAGTCCTTGGTGCTGCCATCCTGGTTGTGTGAAGCCAGCTGTGACATCCTGCTGTTTTACAGCTAGATCCCCACTGTGAATGTGCGTGGTGCACTGTACTTAGACTGGACCTGGAACCTTTTGGGACGCGTCCCAGGCGGTTGCGGGTGAGTGGGGGGCGCACTTCTGTTCTTCTCGCTTAGTTGGAGCACCTATCTACCATAAATAGGTACCCGGAGGAAGAGGGTGAGTGGAACTTCCCATTTTTGGTGAAGTTCTGCTTAAAGGTGGCCATGCACGCGACCATTTTTTTTTTTTTCAACCTGCGGGCTGAACAAGCGAAATCCAAGAGATTCCTCCATCCAGGTTATGCTGGCTGTTGTATTTTGAAAATCCGGCACCTGCAACTCTCAGAATATCTGAACCCTGCATGTAACTGATTGGATGTAGGCAACAGTTGGCCAACAATTTTCCAATTGTCTCCTTCAACAAAAGTCTCTTAAACAGTCAACTTTTGTTGAGCTAGGTTGTGCCAGCAGTAGCACCCATGGCTGTTCTTATTTTTAAAAATTTTGTTCTATTTAGTGTGAATTGGCTGAAATTCAGGTGGTGTATGGCAGCCTTAAAATTATGAAAATATTTTCTTAATGTATGAATGTTGCACATTGCCTGTACACAGCTTGATGTATTCATATTTACTTTCTAATGTTGTAAAATGTGTGTTTTGTATACCATAAGTCCTTATAAGTGGCCTGGTTAATGGGCCCTGCACACTAAAAGACAACTTTGAAAATGCAGAATGAAGTGGAGGGATTTCTAGTTACACTAAATGCTGAATGCCAGACAGATATAAAAAATACAATTTTATTACAAATGAATGAGACTTGGAACTAGTACAATGCAATTAGTGTAAATGCTGTCATATACAACTAAAATGTTGGTTTATTCCTGCTGAATCGTCTGAAACTTCAACTGTAGGCGTCCCAGCCATGGGTACTGTCTGTCGGAATAAAATAGCCAGCAGGAAGATTTTTCTAAACGGTGAGGATGCTGTTTGATTTCTTTCACTGTTACAACTCACAGTCTGAACCAAAGAAATCTATGCTTGTATGGCCAGCTTAAGTACAACCTGGTAGCAGACTCTTGCAGTCCATGTACAACAGAGCTCAGTCTGAGGAAGGGAAATGCACCATGAGGAGACAGTGAATAGTGCATCAGTGTTCAAGGGCTAACAAGAAACACACTGTTAAAGCGGTTGTGCACACATTTCATTTAGTAAATCTCTTTGCCTTCCAAATCAGGCAAAGAGTACTAAATGAAATGTGTTTTTTTTCCCCTTACCTTGTAATCACTGACGTCCTTTCCTCTGTCCCTTCGGCGGTGGGCGGGGTCTCTGCGTCGATCGTCGTCACACCGCACTGTCTACTGGGATCTGGTGTCATTGATCCCAGGAGTCAGTGCGGACATCTTCCGAAATCTCGCGAGATTTCGGGCACATCTTCCGAAATCTCGCGAGATGTCGGCAGATGTGCTGAAATCTTGCGAGATTTCGGAGAATGTGAGCTGCACTTTGCCATTACTGCGCACGCGCGAGCTTGGCGCAGTAACGGCGGTGCATGCTGGGCCATCTGAAGTGCCTGTGGGGTTTCACATGCCCACAGGCAAGATGGCACCCAGCAAGAATACATTTTTTAAAAATATTTTATAGGATGAAAACCGGCAGCAATCAAATAAGAACATGGAACACGTGAGTCCCCCAATTTACCTCCTAATCCTATGCATTACATTAAAAAAAAAAAAAACAACACACAGTGCAGAACCGCTTTAAGGGGAGAGAGCAGAGATACAGAGCGATAAAACGCTGTGCTGCTTTTTCTTTCACTGTCCAGTTACAAGCTCAAATCAGGTCTTCCAATTTTGTCATACAGGGCTTTCCAATATGGCAGAGCTGTGTAATCTCAGAACTGGATGGACAGAAACAATTATCAGTAAAACGGTTTCTGTATATGAATTGCATTAGTGTATTTAATGGTTTGCCCAGAGTATAGCTTTTAGTTCAATGGCAGATATTATCTATCCCAGGAGAAAGGGTGCGTGTTTCTCTACTGAGACGTAGTAGAGGAAAGACATACAAAGTAACAGATGTCAGGGTAATCTTAATCCATCTATTTGCAGTGATAAACTGAGAACTCATAATGTATAATTTGAGATTCATATGGTGATTAAAAGGCTTTATTTTACTGCTGTGGGGTTTCTACTTCCAAGATTGATTACAAAACAGAAGGGGTATCAGTCATTATATGCCGTAAGAGCCCCATATGCTCTCTTACAAATAACTGTAGATGCACTTGCTAAAATAAAACCTAAGAACCTAAGCTATCAAGCAATTATCTTTAGAAACTAGCGATTCCTAAACTAGCTATGCCCATATAGATTTCTAATAGATTCCTAAACAGAGTGGATGGAGGAATTTCCATTACTGTCTATTGTATTCTGACAGCCGGCGCCCACCACTCTCAGAATACTCCCATCAATGACTCCATCGGGTTGGATGCAGTCGCTGTTTGGCCAGCAAGTTTCTACCCAATTCTTCCACAAATGTCAGTTAGAAAAGTTGACTTTTGTCAAGCTGGGTGTTGCCATCAGCGCCTTATTGTCCGGACTACTTTTATTGCACAACTAATTTGTGGTAACCACACAGCGACAATTTATGTGTGCATGGTTATCAGGTTGTTACAATGCACATATTGATTTTTTTTAGTGCTGCTTTTTTGATTTGAGGACTACAAAATCCTTTGTACAGAAAAAGTTCTGTTTTTGCACATTTTTTCCATTCATTTTCAACTGGTTATCCTACTATTAACACCATTCTTTTCCTGTGGGGACAACATTCACTCACTGTACTGTATATGAAGTGGAACTCCAGGAAAAGTTATTTTTTTATGTTTGCTGGGTCAGCTTTGATCTTCTGGGACAGATGTTGTGCAAGTTCTGTCGCTCGTACGGCAATGCTTGGAGGTCGCTCGCTCTTTACCTCCTCCATTCAGAAAATGTTATGTATTCTTTTCAAGGAATGCAAGAAGCTCTGTGAACGGACAAAGGGAGATTGCGATGTTCATCCACCCCTCTCTTTGTCCATTCGCAAAACATTTTATATTCTGTGGACAGAGTGACAGAGTGAGGAACCCACTAACATCAGAGGACGATCGAAGCTGACCGTGGTATCCGGCATAACACAACCATGTAGTATCACTGGCAGTCCTCTGGAATTAGAGGTAACTAAGCTGGAGCTGGCAATCCTCAAAAATAGTTATTTCTTTGTGTTTCACTTAATGAAGGAGCGACACAATATCACAAACCTCCATTTTTAGCCTTGTAAGTAAAATCGGGAATGTGACCGTTTTTGCGACTGTACCTTATACACACATAAATGCTGTTATGTAAAAGCGTTTCATTTAAAGTAATCTTTAAAGCTGACTGCCTTGGGAGTCATCCCATTAAAAAAAAAAATTGAAACGCAATGAGCGTATTTAATTGCATTATCCGCTAGCTCGGAAAAATTATGAAAAGTTTGGCATAAGTTTGTCAAACATAAACTCTGTGTGCATGATTAACTACATTAAACTTGTACATTTCACTCGCTGACTACAACTAAATCACCAAAAAGCTCTGCTTGTTTTTCAGGAAGCACATCTGCCTCTTCCTTTAGTATAAACTGACATCTGTCCAGGAAATCCCTGGACTCTTGGCCATATCTCCGATGAATTCTTATTTTAGTGCCATAGCCGGAATTTTGGCCCGGGAAGGATAGGGCTAGCAAAATGTGGAAAATATTAGTATACTGAAACAGAGGTTGGGTAGACGGGTGCAGTAAAGTATCGTATTAAAGATGCAATAATGTGTAATTATGAAAAATAAAAAATAAAAATTAAACTGTAAATGAACCAAGCAGTCTACAGAGAAAAACAAATCAGCCAAGAAATTATACACCCAAAGTGCTATAAAGTAATAGTTTATTTTTAATTAATTTAAATGTAAAATTATTTTAGTGGCTTTTGTAGTGGCCTTTTCACATTTATATTCTCAGTCAGCAGGTTATGGCATTTATTAAATCGCCATATAGTGGTTATTATTAGTGTTTATTTTAATGTTTTTTTTTTTTTAATATAGTGTAAAGTGATGTATTAAAAATAGAAAAAAAATGCTGCCTTGGCACAGCCCATCTTGAACAAAGTTTCAAATCTAAATCAGTACTCCTCTTTATAAGGGTCCATGTAATATGGTCATATTTTTGCACCTTTGGCCCACAGGTGTTGCGTACAGCCACCTGTACAAACTAATATCAGAATACAGCTGTATGAAACTCAGAGCATCAATATGCACAGGTCTGTACACACACATATGTTAATGCGAGTACTGGCATAGGACTGTTTACAACTGTATCCTGCAGTTCGTTTGTACTGACGGCTATACGCAACACCTGTGGCTCCCAGGTATGCCCAAAATATGGCTGTATTTTGCACTATATGACCAAATATTCCCATGTCTGTGAGCCATAAAACCTAACCATCTAGCTCCTTTTTCGGTATATAATAATTCTCAGCAAAAACGTCCTCTATCGTGAGCAAGCCAAGAACGGCGAAACGCGTTAAGCAAGGTTGTTTTTTCAGGTGGAGAGACTGCTGCATGCAGTCACTTTGACCTAAAGTACCCTAAAGGCCTGGTTCACACCTATGTGTTTTTTTGGTGCTTTTTACATTAACGTCCTGCTGTTTCTTTATCATGGTTTCCTATGGGACACGTTCACATCTATGCTCTTTTCAGCAGCTGCGTTTTTGGAAAGCGTCAGGGACATGCAAAACGGTACTTTTTTGATTTACCGCGATTTGCATTTTGCGTTTTTTAATCTGCCCAACATAAAGCATAAAAAATGCAATTTGTGTGTGCAAAACGCACAGCAAAAAGCACTGCAGAAATGCATCAAAAGCAAACTGCATAGGTGTGCCAACTGCTTAATTACCTCTGATGGGAAATTGCTGGCCTCCAAACTGTCCATCCAAACGTGCATGACGGAAAAACTTGTTTTCGTTTCAGTCATTAAAGCGGAGTTCCCCCCAAAAGTGGATCCTCCGCTTATCTGCTTCCTCTCCCCCTCCGGTGCCATATTTGGCACCTTTCAGGGGGGAGAACAGTTACCTGTTTTTGACCGGTACCCTTCCCCACTTCCGGGAGATGGTGCCATGGCACGCTCTCCCCGAAGTTCGCCCCCCTCCTCCTTCCGCTGCCGCCGCCTAGTCAATTAGAAAGCGCAGCTCGCTTCCTGCATGTGCAGTGTGAGATGGCGTCGGCAACATGATCTGAAAATCGGCTGGGGTACCGACATCGTGGACGTTTGTGTCCCTGCTAATACATTCCATCTCTTCCCCTAGTAAAAGCAGCACACACGGTGTAGTAAAACACTAGCTAGGCACATCGTTTACCCTTTGATCACCCCTGATGTTAACTCCTTCCCAGCCAGTGTCATTAGTACAGTGACAGTGCATATTTTTAGCACTGATCACTATATTCGTGTTACTGGCTCCCAAAAAGTGTCAGTGTCAGAATGTCTGCCACAATATCGCAATCCCTCTATAAGTCACTGATCGCCACCGTTACTAGTAAAAAAATTATAAATAAATAAATAAAAATATCCCATAGTTTGTAGACGTTTCGCGCAAATCAATCAATATACGCTTATTGGGATTTTTGTTTTACCAAAAATATGTAGGAGAATATATATTGGTGTAAATTAATGAAGGAATATGATTTATTATTTTATTGGATATGTTTAATAGAGAGTAAAAAATATATTTTTTTTTTCAAAATTGTCTGGCTTGTTTTTTTATAGCACAAAAAAAAAAAACCCGCAGAGGTGATCAAATCCCACCAAAAGAAAGCTCTATTTGTGGGGAAAAAAGGGTTTGCGTACAGTGTCGCATGACCACTCAATTGTCAGTTAAAATAATGCAGTGCCGTATAACAAAAAATGGCTTGGTCATGAAGGGGGAGGTCAAGTGGTTAAATGGTAGTATCTGGGTTTATAATGGTGTTTGGTGCAAATAAAGTGAATTTTTATCCTTTGTGATTATTGAGGAATATATTTAAATGAAGGTTTGTGTACCCACTGTTCAGCTTTAAGAACTGAAACTGGAAACATCTGTTTTGGAATTACCATAATACTGTGTTAATCAAATGTTCTTATCCTAAAAAAAAAAAATGGAATAAAATAAAAACACAATACGTTCACTTGAGTGGGAAATGCGAAAATGGCGATCCTCTCTGCTCAGATGAGAATGATAAACTGCCTGGGACTACAGACCGAGCCCAGATTTCAAGTGTCACTTGGTGCTCTGCAGTGCGATCTGTTAACACATTGATCCTGCGCTGACCCCCTTCTTTGTACATCTCCTGTGTTCTTCTGGTCAGGCCTGGCCTCGTACACTCACCTCTTCACATACAAAGCATTCCTCCAGAATTCCATACATGACATTCTGAGTAATATGCAAATAATAAAGATATGCTTGTCACTGGGAGCTGCTGGCACACCAGGCTCATTTGTCATAATGTTCTTCAAGAATGCAGAAGCAGACAAAAGGCTGATTGGTTCTTTTCCGAAATAACTGGCTGGAGTTGTACTATGAACAGGCTGTCTGCAGTGAACAACAATCACAATTCTTCATGTTGCTTCCTTTTTTTTTGTATCTATGTATTCAAGTCTTTGTCGAGATTATCAGGAATTCATTTACAAATTATAGTTAAAATATGTATCATATAAAAAAAAAAAAAGTCTCGTGGTATACAGATGACCTGCTTTATAGGCTAGGACAATAATGCTGCAACAAGAAATAAAAAATAAAAAAATACAATAATAATGATATTGCTACTGGAGATAAGTGTAGCTTATCTCCAGTATGTCAAACTCAAATGAAACAGAAGGCCGAACTGTGCAGAAAAAAGCTGTCTTTACAGCAGAAGAATTTTGTTTGAACATTCGTATGGAAATTCTAAAAAAATCATTCATCAGAGCATGCAAGTCAACTAATTATTGAGTCAACTAATTTCCTTTGAAAGACCTTAAAATTCTATCCAGACCTGCTGCTTGAATGGAGTTCCAGATGAAATAAAGTTTTCATTACAATATGTATAATTTTTCCCAAACAAAAACAACATTCACAGTCAGCGTTTCAATCATTCAAGAACATTTTTCCATCCTGCTCCTTCAAAATTTTCCAGCACTATTTATTTTTATTATCATACAGGATTTACTGTATATAGTAAAATCAAAATATACAATAAAAACACTGTGTTGTGCAGTCAAGTTAATTAAAAATAAAAAAAAAAAAGTAAAAAATTCAACGCTAATGGATACATATATGTGTCCTTGAAGTAATTAGCAATTTCGGTAAAGTCCAAATGCCACCACACCAGTGATAAGAAAATGCTGCTCCACAGTGATCTTGTTTTCACAAAAATCGCAATAACACCAAATGTGTAATGTATTGGCTCCCAGGATTTAGGATTATATAGCGCCAACAATTTGTGAAGCGTTTTATAAAAACGAACTGTGGTAGAAAATTATCGTATTAACCATTCGAAAATTGAACAAACGTTCCAAAAAGAAACATTTTCTAATGAAATTCTACTGACGTATAGCTAGCTTTAACCACTTCCGGAAAGATTTTTTGCCCTTCACGACCAGGCCATTTTTTGATATGGCACTACGATCCTATAACTGACAATTGCGCGGTCTAGCGACACTGTACCCAAATAAAATTGATTTCCTTTTTTCCCACAAATAGAGCTTTCTTTTGGTTGTATTTGATCACCTCTGTGGTTTTTATTTTTTGCATTATAAACCAAAAAAGAGCTACAAGACTTTATAAAGAATGCAACAAGAAATGTAAGGGTGCAATAAGGGCGGCTAAGATAGAACACGAAAGACACATAGTGGAGGAGAGCAAAAAAATCCCAAGAAATTCTTTAAGTATGTAAACAGTAAAAAAGAGGACGACAGACCATATTGGCCCCATAAAGAATGAGGAAGGACATCTGGTTACAAAGGATGGGGAGATGGCGAAGGTATTGAATTTATTCTTCTCCTCAGTCTTCACAAGGGAATCGGGGGGAACTCGGTCAAGTAATTGCCAGACCTTTGTTCCTAATTTTTACTGACAGTCTACTGACTGGAATGGTAGCAGCTGATTGGAGAAAAGCCAATGTAGCACCAATATTAAAAAGGGCCCAAAATACATCCCTGGGAATTACAGACCAGTTGGCCTAACATCAATAGTATACAAGCTCTTGGAGGGGATGATAAGGGACTATATACAAGATTTTAGTAACAAGAACGGTATCATTAGCAGTAATCCGCATGGATTCATGAAGAATCGTTCTTGCCAAACCAATCTATTAACCTTCTATGAGGAGGTGAGTTGCCATCTAGATAAAGGCCCGTAGACATGGTGTATCTGGATTTTGCAAAAGCATTTGACACAGTTCCCCATAAACGTGTACTGTACAAAATAAGGTCCGTTGGCATGGACCATAGGGTGAGTACTTGGATTGAATACTGCCTACAAGGGCGAGTTCAGAGGGTGGTGATAAATGGGGAGTACCTGGAATGGTCAGAGGTGGGTAGTGGTGTCCCCCGGGGTTCTGTGCTGGGACCATTTAATTAGTTCATAAATGACCTGGAGGATTGGGGGAAAAAAGTTCAAACCCTGTATTTGCGGACAATACTAATCTAAGCAGGGCAATAACTTCTCCGCAGGATGTGGAAACCTTGCAAAAAGATCTGAACAAATTAATGTGGTGGGCAACTATATGGCAAATGAGGTTTAATGTAGAAAAATTTAAAAAATGCATTTGGGTGGCAAAAAATATGAATGCAATCTATACACTGGGGGGAGAACCTCTGGGGGAATCTAAGATGGAAAAGGACCTGGGGGTCCTAGTAGATGATAGGCTCAGCCATGGCATGCAATGCCAAGCTGCTGCTAACAAAGCAAATAGAATATTGGCATGCATTAAAAAAGGGATTAACTCCAGGGATAAAGTGATAATTCTCCCACTCTACAAGACTTTGGTCCGGCCACACCTGGAGTATGCTGTCCACTTCTGGGCACCAGTCCTCAGGAAGGATGTACTAGAAATGGAGCGAGTACAAAGAAGGGCAACTAAGCTAATAAAGGGTCTGGAGGATATTGGTTATGAGGAAAGGTTGCGATCACTGAACTTATTCTCTCTGGAGAAGAGAAGCTTGAGAGGGGATATGATTTCAATATACAAATACCATACTGGTGATCCCACAATAGGGATAAAACTTTTTTTGCGGAAGGGAGTTTAACCAGACTTGTGGCCACTCATTAAAATTAGAAGAAAAGAGGTTTAACCTTAAACTACGTAGAGGGATCTTTACTGTAAGAGTTACAAGGATGTGGAATTCCCTTCCACATGCGGTGGTCTCAGCAGGAGGCATCGATAGTTTCAAAAAACTATCAGCTAAGCACCCGAACGACCGCAACATACAGGGATATACAATGTAATACTGACATATAATCACACACATAGGTTGGACTTGATGGACAATTAAGAAAAAAATAAATAAATATAGGCAGGTGAACAAAAAACCTCCACAAATTCTGATGAACTCCAAGCATTGATTATGCAAGAATGGGCCACCATCAGTCAGGATGTGGCCCTGAAGTAGATTGACAGCATGCCAGGGTGAATTGCCGAGGTCTTTAAAAAGAAGTGTCACTGCAAATATTGACTCTTTGCATAAACTTAACGTACTTGTCAATAAAGTCCTTTGGCATTTATGAAAAATGCTTCTAATTTTTACTTCAGTATACCATAGTAACATCTGACAAAAAGATCTAAAAACACTGAAGCAGTAGACTTTGTGAAAATTATTATCTGTGTAATTTTCAAAACATTTGGCCACGGCCATACACATGAGCCAAATGTTGATGCCGCCCGATATTTGGCCCGTGTGTACGGCCCTTTAGTCCTAACATAGTTCTTATTCTGAGTCCTATTTGTTGGTGGGACACAGGCAGTGAAAGATGTCTTCCTTTTCCTTGTCAGTTGCTTAGATTTCCCGCCATGTACTGTGCTCTACCTAGATGTGCTCAAGCCCTGTTTGCTTGTTAAAGCACATCATCTACAGTATATATGCAACATAATATATGGATTCAGAATGACTTGCTCTGACTTTGAGGCTCTGCAATATGGTCAGCGGGCCACTATTTCCTCTCCTTTTACAAATAAATCAGTCAGTTAATGCGTTTTATCATTTTACATCTGGAAAAACAGCAGGCCGTTGTGAGACTCCTCTTCAAATGGGGCGTGAAAAGGAAAATTGTCTTACTATGTAAATAGTACAGCTCTTTACTTTGGAAAATACAATACGATTAAATGTTACAAGCAATATACAGACACTCCCATAAGACATGTCATCTGCATTTCTCTTTATGAAGTATACAGTAGCAATCTCTCATGTATGTTTTGGTCATTGCTGCATAGTATTTTGTAATGCAAGCTGATTGTAGGCAATATGGCGCCTATGATATGTTTTTCTATACATTTGTATCCATCAGCATTGTAAACTGTGTCCAGGTTCATTAGGCTTGACCTCATCTATTAGGTCTTGTACTTGTGTGGCTATGGAAGCATTGTGTTATTTCCAGCTTCTTCGGATTACTCTACCTCCTTAATGTGTTGCAAGTTGTAACAGTCAATCTCTGTAATAACTATATTAGAAACCATTTTTAGAAAAGCTTTTAGCAGTTGCAGTTAATGTCATTCCCTTGATACCCAACTCTTCCTACTTCTTACTTCCCAGGGCTTCCATTTTCCCTATCCCAATATTCGGCTTTATGAACTACATATGACAAGTTGCCTTGGCATAGCAGCAAAGGTACTGAGGGGTACACCTACTAGACAGAAATTGTTTGTCTATTTCCCTTTGCCTAGCAAGCATACTCATATTCTGTTATTAGTTGTATCAGCCATTCTTAACTAGAGTATTATGTAACTCTAGGGTCCCTCCAGCAGCCGATAGACCTTTCATTTGATGCTGCTTGCATAATTCCAGGCCAAGGCCACTTGGAAGAGCCAGCAGCATGACCCCATCTTTTTACCTGTCTGTGAGGGGGGGATTCTAACCACCACTGTGGGAAAAGGTGTGTGTGGGGGGGGGGTGCACCCTGAGACCCTGACCCTTAATGTATTTGTTCTAGCAGGGTTTCCCCAACATATGACATTTATTTTAAGGGTTCCTCTAGAGAAAAAAAAGATTAAGAAAGTCTGCGCTAGATGATACACATATTCTCACAATTTGTGATATTACGTGAGATGTTAATGTGAGATGTTAATGTATGCTGTATGCCCAGTATTATTGAAGAAGACCTGTATTGTGGGAGCTATGCCCAAACTCCTCTCCCCTCCTAAAGTGCCCCCAGCACATATCCAAGCCCAGCCGCTAGCTCTAGCTCTCTCCCCCTCCCAAAGCGACCCCCCCACCACATATCAGACCCCCCCTTTCTAGCACTAGCCCTCTCCCCTCCCAAAGACTCCCCCAGCACATATCTAACTCCTCCCACCCACATGCTAGCACTAGCCATCTCCCTGGGACATATATGACCCCTGTATTTTGTACATTAAATATTTCTGACCCCTGCATTCCGTGCATAACACTCACAATTTGGCCTCACTGGTCACCGTGGTGCACCGCATTACTAATTTCTTTCAGGCCACCAAAAGTGTTCCAGCCAGACCTTTTACAATCTTATTGGGTATAAAACCCCCCCCCCCCCCCCCCCCCCCAAAAAAAAAAAAAAAAAAAACGCTGCTGCTAAAGTGTTCCGGTTTGGCCTGAAGAAAAGGTGGCAACAAGCAGCATAGTAGTGATATCACTAAATTTAATTTCAAATATTGTGAGAATAGGAGTCAGAGGTAGCAGTGTCTTAGATGTGCTCTCACTGCAAACTCTACAGTAGAAGAATGGGTCTGGGCAGGGTCACGTTACAGGAAGGGCACTTACAATTTTCAGGGTACTGCTTAGGCACAATTTCCATTTCTTGACGTTTCCTAATATAACAATGCTTCGCTTTTTTGGTTCAGGTCCAACTCAAAAGGGTCAGCCCACCCATTATTTATGCTCTTGCAGTCCTTGGTTTGTTCATTTTGTGGGCAATATGAGCAGTTCTCACTCTTGCGGTTGGTTTTGTAGTCAGTTCGTATTATGCAGAATGCACCAGACGGGACTGGAAGTTGTTTAAGGTGGACAAGATAATGCAAGACTCCTAGGTGGACATGAAGAAAGTTGAGAACTATTGTAAAGAGATATGGTGGAGTAACCAAGACATGTAAAATGGCAGGTGCTGAATTACCATGTTTCATGACTAAAATATCACTTTTTAGGTGTACTTAACCTTTATTAAAGCAGAACTTCACCCAAAAGGGGAAGCTCTGCTTTTCCGCTAGCTTCCCCCTCTTCTATCACTTTTTTATGGGGAGCTAGTACCTGGTTTTGACAGGTGCCCGCTCCCGATTCTGCTCAGGGGGAGGGATCTGAGCCTAGGCCACCTGAGTGGAAGCTCAACCCTCCTTCCCCTTTGCTCACAGTCTTCTGAGATACTTCACAGGTCCCAGATAGTGGCATGACCATTCACAAAGCACAGTGTGGCTTGCGCATGCACAGTGGGAAGCTGGCAGTGAAGCTGCAAGTGGTCCTTTTCTTAGTTAACATACTGGCACTGGGGACCTGAAGACCAGCAAAGAACCGGCCCAGATGAGGGCTGTGCTGCATCACTAGCCACGCAAGTGTCCTTTTTATTAAATGTCAGCAGTTTCCGTAATTTGGAATTTTTTTTTTTGTGGGGGAAACTGAAGATCCTCTTTTGTGTAGATGAAAAACAAACAACCACCGCTCCAAGACTCTGTACCCCCCTTTTTGCCGTGTTTGGATTGTAGTGTCTTTTTGCTTTTAAATAAACCCTTTGGATTTTATTTTCCCGGTGTGCGGCTGTCCGGAGTTCTTCTTTTTGATTTCTGAAGATCCTCTTTTATAATAAAAATATATTGTCGAGAGGAAGTTAGATTTGCCTGTGCTTGAAAGACCAGTTTGATATATAGGAAAAGCATAGTTCTGGAGTTGTAAAGCATACTGAGTATTATCCTGAGTGTGATATACTGTATGTTAATTATTTTGCATTATTAAGCGTTGGGACATCTCTAATTTGCTTTTGGAGATCAGAGATACTTGTTAGCACACATACATGGATCCACCATCACAAGTGATTCAATATGGCCAGCCTATGGATTACCTTACATTATAATCAATGCTCTGGTGTACCCAACAGTGCACACTTTATCCCATCACATCTGGCAAATGTGGTTGCGTAATGTGATCTCTCTAGTTATCAACTCTTTTTTGAAGTCCTTGTCAACTTGTGAATACTTTTAATGGACAAATCGCTAAATGATCTGTCTGCCCACTCCTTCATTTCCCATTTCACACTGTCTGCAATTAAAGACCACCTTTTAGCACTTTCCTGTTATTTCAAAAAGACTTAAAACAATTCGTTGCAAAATAAACACTACATTATTTGCACCATGAATGCCTCTTTAGGACCCAGTTTACATTACAGGCAATCATTTGGAATAGACATACCCAATTCCACTGCATATTTTGATTGAACACAAAAGTGTTTTCTAATAGCTAACATAAAATGCAACAGGAATAAGTGGGCTATGATTTGGAATAACAGAGGGATCGGCCATAATTGCTTAAGGTATTTAGATAGTTGTGAAAATAAAAGCTCGCTGGCTTTAATGATATCCCATAACTCTGCGAAAAAGTAATGAGTTTGCATTTTTTACTGTGTTTTGCTTATGCCTGGTGTACAGAGCCTTGGGTTCCTCTCTTCCTAGGAAAGTAATGCTGTAATTACAATTAATAGCCATGCCACCCACCAGCGGAAAAAGCGGGAGCCTTGCATGAATCAGCTCCACAAGCTAAGCTGGGGCTTGTAAGTACAAATGACACCTTCGTTTTCATCTGAATGGAAACATTGTCTACAGCAAAGCATTCTCTTAGATGACAAAAAAAAGTGACTTCTTTGTCAGAATTTTGTGGAGAAGTTCCGAGTCAGCAAGAGTAGAAATTGCTGACGTGCGTTGAGGTGCCCAGAGGACAACAGTTTTCTCGAACGAGTGCATTACTAGATGACTTATTACATTGGATAAAAAGGAAATCCATCTCTATGCCTTCCTTATCCCATCACATGTTATAAGAGCAGACAGGCCATGTTTAGGGATTAAAACTGAGCCCAGGAACAGCTGCTTTCTTCCTCATCTCGCTCTTCTTTTTTTTTTTTTTTTTTTTTTTTTTTCTGTCAATGATAAACCCAGCTTGAGATTAAGCTATATTTTAACATCTCCCTGATTAAAAGTTCTAATGGTTTCCAATGAGGATATTGTTATATTTAAATTACATTAAGCCACTGCGCCGTGTGGAGCTATCCCGCAAATCCTTTAAGACTGTACCAGATCAGCCCTACGATCAGAATGCACCAACTTTCTCATCCCAACTTTCCTTGTAGGCAAAGTGCTACTTTGACACTTTGCAAATTGCTGCCAAGCTGGAAGCAATCAGCTGGCAAATGAGGAAAATCTCCCTTTTATTTGTGGACAGGATACATTTCAGTGATGAATGTTGTAGGTTTGTCATTAGGGTAGCAGCTGTATTTAGATTTATCTTTATCAAAAGTGTATGTGTGGTTTCCTAAAAGTTATTTTGGGGAAGTTATAGGAGTTTTTGTTGCATGCACGCCCATGCTCAAGGTTGTAGGCAACAGTTTAGGCACCCT
Source organism: Lithobates sylvaticus (assembly GCA_028564925.1). NCBI lineage: Eukaryota > Metazoa > Chordata > Amphibia > Anura > Ranidae > Lithobates > Lithobates sylvaticus. The sequence continues at coordinate 82,454,534 of CM053028.1, forward strand.
GATCAATTTTTATTTCTAGCTGCTAGTTTAATATTAAGAAAAAAATCAATATCAGTTTTCTTTGCTTTAATAAACAGATGACTGCAATATTTTAAATTGCTTCCTGGGCGATGAGCATGGCTGAAGCTGCAGTGTCCACCCACTGAGATCTTTGCAGGTTTCAGGACTAGGGCTGCCACCTCATCCTTTTAAACCCGAACACGTAATAATTACACAGGCTCTGAGGCTAATTTAATGCAGATAAGGCACCAACTGAGTTTAATTACCACCTTAATCGGCCACAGAACCTGTGTAATTAATATGTGTTTGGTTTTAAAGGGATGAGGTGGCAACCCTGTTCAGGCAGGACCCATATTAACACTTCAGGGCCGGTTGACAATGGCACTGTGCAGGCATGCTATGCATTAACATGGCACCCTGTAGTTCCAATGCGGGAGCAAACGCAGGATTGTAAAAAAAGCAACCACAGCATTAGCAGCTTGTAGATGGTGATGTTGCACAGAGACATCACAACAAAACGCATATATGCTGGATCAGGTATTTATGTACATTTATCCAAAAGATCAATAAAAACATTGCATAATTAAATTAAGCAAATCATAAGGCTGTTATCAGAAAGGTGAATCTGCCGTTAGAGACAAATCACCAGCAGCAGGTTCGCTAAGAGCTTTCCTGTCTGTCCCTGTGGAATCACTTCCCTTGTAGCCAGATCAAGGGAGATGTCACTCTGTCGCCGGTGTGGATGCTGCTGGAGCTCCATATTTATTTATTTATCACAGGTACTCCTTCCCTTCACCCCCACCCACCTCTGAGCACCGTCCCTTGGTTTCACCCCCCCCCCCCCCCATCCACTTCCCAGTACAGAACCAAGTATTAAATTGTGGTGCTACAATTTGTATGTTTTTTGTTAATAACAAGAAAAGCAGTAAAATAGATCCCCTGCACTAAGCAACAGTAGTTCCCCCAACAATAATAGATACCCCTGTAGCAAAGTACCAGGGCCCCTGAGGCCTAATAGTGACCTCCAGAGTTGGGGACAGCTCACATCCTTCAGTGTAGAGTGTGTTGCAACGCATGCTGGGTGTAATACAAGATGTAATAGTGGGCGCCAGACACTTTTTGAATGCAGAGAGATTTATTGTCTCTTAAACAGAACTGTGGGAGAGAGGTTTAGGGCCAGGATACCCTTAGGTAGATGCAATGTTAATTGGCAGACTCTGAGACTTCTAAAGGTAGACCGCTATACAGGTGAAGGCCTCCAGCCAGACACCACTTCTGTATAGGTAGGACCGCTTTCTCCTATTGTGACAATCTTGTTATTAACAGTAAAGGTATTCAACTATCTGCAACATGTACAGTTCTCCTTACCCCACACTCACTCACTGTGGGTCTTCACTCAACGAGCTCCCAGTCTCTCTCACTAGACTTCAGATCCACTAGCCACTGGATCCCTTGAGCTCTTTCACTGTAGCACTCAGTACACTTCACTGCTGGGTCCCTGGCTTAGCACTCACAGATACTCCTCAAGCTTCACCCCTGCTGATATATTTGGTCCCTGGCTTGGCACTCCACAAGCGTCACCTCTGCTGTCCTGCTGGGTCCCTGAATTTTCACTTGCTGATGCTTTCCCACTTCTTCATCGTCCCTTCATCCTACTAACAACTTCTTACAAAGCCACCCACAACTTAGCCCCCAGCTATATCACTAAACTAGTCTCTAAATACCAACCTATTTGTTCTCTTCGTTCCTCTCAAGACCTCCTTCTCTCTAGCTCCCTCGTCACCTCCTCCCATGCTCGCCTCCTGGACTTCTCCAGAGCCTCTCCAATCCTATGGAACGCCTTACCCCAATCTGTCCCATTATCTCCTACTCTATTAGCTTTTAGACGATCCCTGAAAACACTTCTTTAGAGAAGCCTATCTTACCCACACCTAACAACTGTATTTTAATTTTCTCTATCACTTCATCCCCCACAGTTATTACCTTTTTGTTCCACTTGACCCTCCCTTCTAGATTGTAAGCTCTTACGAGCAGGGCCCTCTGATTTCTCCTGTATTGATTTGTTTCAGAACTGTACTGTCTTGACCCCGTGTTGTAAAGCGCTGCGCAAACTGTTGGTGCTATATAAATCCTGAATAATAATAAAACTATCACTAGTGGCTGTTATAGCCGCTAGTGATAATCACTGTCTTCTCCTAGTGGGGACGGCTTCCCCGATTCCCCCATCCGGGAGAAGACAATGGTTCAGCAGGAGGGATTCCTGCATCAACACTGTCTGTATTGATGGGAGAATTGAACAATTTTTTTTCCTGCAACCTGTGTGCGTATGGCCGGCCTTAGGCTTTAAATCTTAACAGTTGCTATGTGCAGTCAAAATTAAAACCACCAAAAAGGGACATAACTTCCAGTCAATAGATGTGTCCCTTGTGCTGATGCCTGTTCTGTTCGGTCAAATCCTCCTCAAAAAAATGCCCCTCCCCAACCTTGTGTAGACACTGCTGAGCAATTCATCCTCAAAATTCCTAGCAGAAGCACTGAAGTCAACCACATTGGGTCTTATCACTCTGCTCTACCCCCTCCCACAGCTCCTGCCGTATATTTACATCACAGATTAGAAGGCTTATAGGTCACTGCTGAGAGGGGGAACAGTGGGTTTGAAGCTCCTGAAAGTGCTTCTGCTGACCAAATTTGAGCATGAGTGGCTCTCCAGCTATAGAGGTAAGGGAGATATTGTCTTAAAGCTCATAAACTGCTTGTTAAGTATAAGTGCATAAAGTAACCGTGCAAACGTGTCTGACTGCATACTGTATGTAGTGCTGAGACAAGGTCATCTAGAGCCCAGGGCCAAGGTGCTAAACTGAGTCCCCCTCCCCCCCCCCCCCCAGGCTCTGTTCACATCTGAGCTATCCGAATCATGGGCAGGATAGCAGCGATTCAAAATAGTGGCAAATCGTGGGACGCCCATGTACTCCCCGTCACTTCCAATTGGCACCCCAATCACAGCACGATTTTGCCGCGATTATCGTCCAACTAATTGCGGTAAAAACGCAAAAACAAACTCACGGGATGCCTGTCACCCAAAAGAAGTACAAGAACTTCATGATTGGGGTGCCTGTGATTTGCTGCTATTTTGAATCGCGGTGATTCCACCCGTGATTTGGATCGCTCAGTTGTGAACGGAGCCTTAAAGCCAAACCCGAACACTTTAGCAGCCTGGGACACCTTTGAGTGTGCATAGTATGCCACAGCGAACAGTGGGTGTGGCCAAATTGCTCTTGCTGACATCAGCTTCCTGCCCCAGAGTGATGCCGCACCTGCCGCAACACAGCTGCTTGCAGCTCCCAGACAGCAACAGATTTGTGTGCGATTATCTTGGTTACTTAGGGTGCCACAGCCCGGTCTGAATAATGTGTCCAGGTTTCAGTCTGCCTAAAACCCAGACACATGATTCCACACCCGGACTGTCCGTGTATATCCCGAACATGTGGCAATCCTACTGCCCCCCAAGATGTATGAGCGTTGTCAGCTAAAATCCCTCCACAAAAGCACTGAGCACTTATCTGCATGCTCATCCCCTAAGCAATAATATAAATTCCCCCTCCTCCCAGTACAAATCCACCCCCCTACTGAAAACCCCCCTCTCAGTACAGATCTTTGCCCCCTGTAAAAATATATTCGATCCTCCTAGCCTAAATTTTCTACCCCTAAAATTTCCCCTCCGAGTAAACATCTTCTCACCCACTATAAATCCCCCTCCCAGCACAAATCCACCCCAAAATCCTCCCCTCCTAGCACAAATCTCCCTAAATCACTACTCTTGGCACTCCCACTCACAAATTTCCCCTCCTAGAACAATACTTATCCTCTCCCTCCTCAATCTCCTTGTGGTGCCCCCCACTTCACATGATACCACAGTGCCCAGGGCAGCTTCCCCTCCTGCCCACCCCTTGTCCCAGGCCTGACTGTATGTGCAATTTATAGCGTTTATCTTGCTGTTTACATACATATATGGCTCCCATCTCCACTATATGGGTTTAATGTTGAAAAGATCTGTCACATGACTGCCTGATGGGCACCCAAAGCGGAGTTACACCCATAGCTGCTGACTTTAAATTAGACATGTGCGCCATCAATAAATTCCATTTGTTTCGTTCCATTTCATTCCGTATTAAAATGAATTTGTATCGTAATTTGTGTTCGAAACTCAATTTGGATTCGTACGAAATACGAATTTTCGTAAACTTTTCGTAACAATTACAAATGTTCGTTATGATGAATTTATCATTATGAGGGGCCCCCACCATCCCTGTGCTGTGCTGACTTCCTGGGGTTTTTAACTTGAGCATAACGAATAATCGTAGTTAACGAACATTCTGTCCGATTCTATTTGGATTCGAAGTTCGTATACGAAATTTCTTACTTCGTACAAAATTTGTATTTTGGATTCGTACGAATGTACGAATTTCCGGAAATTCGTATGAAACTAATCGCACATGTCCACTTTAAATAAACCGACACTTACCTGCCCCACGATCCAGCGATGTGGCCGCCCGGAGGCTAGCTCTTCTCCCCCTCCTCTCCTCTGCGCCATCATGGTAACTGTGGGCACCTGGAAGTGACCACTTACGGCTTCATGGCCGAGCGCGCACTGCGCATGTACGAGTTGTGCTGCGCTCTCCTATTGGCCAGCCGATCTCCCTGGACCTGAATTGTGTCCCAGAAGTTTGCTGAGAGTCCACCTAGCGCGAGAGGAGTCGTCGCCTAGGTGGCCGAAGATGGGAAGCAGGACAGGAAGTCCCACAAAAAAAAGGGTACACATTGCCCACCCCCACAAAAAAAATGACATGCCAAATGTGGCATCTCAGGGGGCGAGGAGTGCTTAAAGCGGAAGTTCCCCTTTTGGGTGGAACTCCGCTTTAATAGATGCCTGTATGAAAAAGAACTCCTTTGGAGTGAATAAAAGGAGACTATTGCTCCCAGAGTAGATACATACACTATTCCAGTATTTCTTTCAAATAAAGGAGAATACAGAGTTTGTAGAAGCCACTTTTAAAAAGACTAATCATGAAAACGGGCGGATGCGGAATCTGCTCATTAAAGCTTTTACTCCTATTTGTTATATTATAGAAAATAATAACTTCCAAGTTGAAAGAGTTGTGTTCGATTTCCCGGGCGTCTTTCTTCCCTCTGAAGCTTTTGCCATTCTAGAATCCTATTATAAATGTGCAGAAGTCTCCCTGCAACCAAAGTGCCAACATTCACAGTAATTATACATTTGAAATTCAAGTAATAGGACATGCGAATAGACATGGAGGTTTATGCAGTCCACCCCGGCACTTTCATCAGGAGAGGGAAGACAAGTCAGGGCCAGTGTGCTGCTCCTAATCATGAAGCTAAGGAGGTACTGAGATCAGAACAATAAAACCTGGAGGATGAGCGCATCTAAGGAAATGTTATACTCGGCAAGCAACACAATACTCGGCTATATTTTCACATTTATTGTCGAGGGAAAAAAATCTACACCTACATATCTTGTTTTTGTCTTATGTTCTACAAATTGTGCTCCACCATCACAGACAGATCCTGTTAAATATAATCCCGAGTTTATTTATATACATATAAAACACAATACAGTGACCCCAGCTGGCTAATAAAATTTCTGCATGTTGTATTTGAATGTGATCCGTATCATGATTATATAGTATCTCACAAAAGTTAGTACACCCCTCACATTTTTGTAAATATTTTATTATATTATGTGACAACACTGAAGAAATGACAGTTTGCTACAATGTAAAGTAGTGAGTGTACAGCTTCTATAACAGTGTAAATTTGCTGTCCCCTCAAAATAACTCAACACACAGCCATTAAACTGCTGGCAACAACAGTGAGTACACTCCTAAGTGAAAATCTCCAATTTGGGCCCAGTTCGCCATTTTCCCTCACCGGTGTCATGTGACTCGTTCGTGTTACAAGGTCTCAGGTGTAAATGGGGAGCAGGTGTGTTAAATTTGGTGTTATCGCTCTCTCTCTCTTAGGGCTCTTTTACACGGACGGAACGTATGTCTGTTTTTCATCCTTCCGTTTTCGGATGCAAAACGGGCATACATGTATCCATATGGGATAGCGGGTGTCAGCGGATGAACATCCGCTGACACCCGATCTCGTCCGTGCCCGCTATGGTCCATTTCTGCAGATGGAGGAAAACCCTATTTTTCCATCCGTCTGCAGAGCGGATCGGATGACGACGGACTCTACGGTCCGTCGTCACCCGATCTACCATAGGGGAGAGCGGCACTGTGACAGGTCCGTCCCTGCACAGTGTGCAGAGACGGACCTGTCATCCTTCTGCTCAGCCGAGATCGCTCCGGCGATCCCCGCTGAGCAAGCGGATATCCACGGGCGGATCTGCACTGATCCGCCCCGTGTGAAAGAGCCCTTCCTGGTCACTGGAAGTTCAACATGGCACCTCATGGCAAAGAACTCTCTGAGGATCTGAAAAAAAATAATTGTTGCTCTACATAAAGATGGCCTCGGCCAGTGATTGCGAACCTTGGCACCCCAGATGTTTTGGAACTACATTTCCCATAATGCTCATCTGCACTGCAGAGTGCATGAGCATCATGGGAAATGTAGTTCCAAAACATCTGGGGTGCCAAGGTTCGCCATCACTGGCCTAGGCTATAAGAAGATTGCCAAGACTCTGACACTGAGCTGCAGCATGGTGGCCAAGGCCATACAGCGGTTTAACAGGACAGGTTCCACTCAGAGGTCTCGAACATCCACCAGCTCCGTGGTGTCATCATGGAGGAGTGGAAGAGGACTCCAGTGGCAACCTATGAAGCTCTGGGGAACTCCATGCCCAAAAGTGATGGCAAATAATGGTGCTGGAAAATAATGGTGGCCACACAAAATATTGACACATTTTTTCTTAGGGGTGTACTCACCTTTTTTGCCAGCTGTTTAGACATTAATAGCTGTGTGTTGTTGTTTTGAGGGGACAGCAAATTTACACTGTTATACAAGCTGTACACTCACTACTTTACATTGTAGCAAAGTGTAATTTCTTCAGTGTTGTCACAAGAAAAGAGGCAATAAAATATTTACAAAAATGTGAGGGGTGTACTCACTTTTGTGAGCTACTGTATGTGTGAACCATATAAGTAGTGCTGACTCTATGGCTAACAGGTCCTCTGTCCCCCAAAAGTGGCATGATTTGTGGCCTAAAATCTGACCATCTTTAAAGCACTCAATAAACTGATATGCTTTTCTCGGTCAAGCCAGTCAGTGTTGATGGGGGGAGTCCCTCACATTGAGCTATTGTGTCCCCCCCGTCCCGTGGGCGGGGTAGCTATACTTTCTGGGAGAACACAGTGATAGTTGCTAGTGGCTCTAACCCCTGGCAACAATCACATGTAAAAATCCAGGTGGATTCGCCTGTCCATAGATGGTTTAATTCTTGGCTGGTCCCTGCTGAGATTCAAACCATCTGTGGCCTACTATTCTAAAGTACCTGACCAGTGGTAACTGGCCAGTGCTGTTTGCAGGCACCCATAGCCATAAGATCTGTTTTCAGCCAAATGGCGCAGAGTACCATCAAACTTAAACTATTATTGTAAAGAGTTTTTTGTTGTTTTGCTTTGGATAGAGTTGGATAGAGTTGTGGTCTGTTGGTGACCTCATTAGGGAGATGTTCCCCTCACTTCCTGTCCATTTGATGCCCATACAAGAAATGGGTTCAGTCACTACTGAGACAGCAATCAACTGCCAAAAAAGTTTTAACTTTATCCTACTCTTGTTTTGGTTTCTGTCCTCATTAGAGATCATTAGACTGTCCTGATAGAAAGCGGGGCACTAAATAATGGGTGCTCAACCTGTGGCCCTCCAGCTGTTACAGAACTACAATTCCCATCATTCCTCTGCCTTTGGGAGTCATGCTTGTAACTGTCAGCCTTGCAATGCCTCATGGGAAATCCAAATGGAAGAGCTGGCACTGCTGGATAATTCATCTGTAATCTTTATTTTATCATACCAAGTTTAAACAAGGCTTGTAAACCTTACCCTGCTTCAAAAGAAAAAAAAAAACATATTTTTTTAAGATTATCCACTTCAGCCCCAGAAGGGAAGGATTTACCCCCTTCCTGACCAAGACCTTTTTTGCGATACGGCACTGTGTAGCTTTAACTGTCAATTGCGCGGTCGCGCAACGTTGTACCGAAGCAAAATTGACGTCCTATTTTTCCCACAAATAGAGCTTTCTTTTGGTGGTATTTGATCACCTCTGCGGTTTTTATTTTTTGCTCTAAAAACAAAAAAGAGCGACAATTTTGAAAAAAAAGCAATATTTTTTTTTTGCTATAATAAATATCCCCCAAAAATATATAAAAAAACAAATTTCTTCCACAGTTTAGGGCAATATGTATTCTACATATTGTTCATGAATTTTTTTTGCAATAAGCATATATTGATTGGTTTGCGCAAAAGTTATTGCGTCTACAAAATAGGAGATAGATTTATGGCATTTTTATTATTCTTTCTTATTAGTAATGGCGGCGATCTGCAATTTTTATCATGACTGCAACATTGCAGGGGACAGATCAGACACTTTTGACTATTTTGGGATCATTGGCATTTATACAGAGATCAGTGTTTTAAAAATGTACTGATTACTGTATAAATGTCACTGGCAGGGAAGGGGTTAAACACTAGGGGCGATAAAGGGGTTAACTGTGTTCCCTAAGCATGTTCTGTAGGGGGGATGGGCTCACTAGAACATGACAGAGATCACTGCTCCTGATTACTGGGAGCGCAGTAGATCCCTGTCATGTTGCTAGGCAGAACAGGGAAATGCCTTGTTTACATCTCCCTGTCCTGCCTCTCCGTGTTTTGGTGCCTGATAGATATTTATGGTTACTTGCTGCAGCTTTTGCCGTATATTTTTTCATTTATAACATTTTTTCTAGCGCAGTAATATTCTACTTTCTTTTTACACTCTCCGTGCCACTATCGCGGGCCATCTGCGGATATTGATCCCGCGGGCACACACCCTCTAGCCGCAGATGACGCAGCAAAGTACGGGTATGTTGTTTTGCGCACCCGTGACACTTCGCCGACATATATCGGTGTGAGCCGGTTGGCAAGTGGTTAAAAATAAATTTGTAACAGCTGCTCCCCAAGTGTAGGAGTTTCTAAACTGGAAAATAATAATTGCATGATGGGCGCTATAAACAATAGTGGTAAATGACCAAAAGCTCTAATAATTATAAATAAGACCAATACACAGAGAACAATCACCATAAATATAAAGACTGTATCATCTTACACTACATTTCTGAACTATTGGCCTTTAGCACTTTGCACTTTATGTCACCAAGCCTAGTATTGGTCTTATTCATAATTATTATAGCTTTTGGTCATTTAGCACTATTGTATTGATTGTAGCTTTATTATTATTTTGATTTATTAATGGTTTCCTTGCTCCATACTGGATCAGTAAAAGCATTATCATGATTTGTGTACTCACTTAAAAAGACCACAGATGTAATAATGTGTGAGACATTTTCGTATACATTAGAAAATATGTGGTCCTCCGATTTTGCTTCATCGCCTGCAGGAAGTTAACTACACCTTCGATTCACTCCACACAATGGTACTTCCTATATGAGTTTTATTACTGTTTAAAAATAAATATTTAAACCTATTTGGGCTTAATTCGCTTTTCACATCATTGCTTTTTTGTACTGCCTTACTGAACATCTATTTAAATGAGTTTTTTTTCAAAACGCTCCACTTAAAATCAATCGCGGTACTTGGTGTAATAGGACATGAAGCCACAACCCTGAGAAATATCAGTTATCATGAGGTGCTATTCAGTTCTTTAGATCAGTTCTTTGCTCGCAAGTCATCATCACAGGTATAAAAAGCACTGTACATTCACTGGTTTTACAGTGTTGTCTCAGTACATTGGCTACAAGATGTGAGATCCTGAAACATTATGTCCCCTGTACTGGCTTTATGCGTTTTGCTCCTTGTTAGCTGCATGTATTAGAGTACAATAATCTTAAGCCCACCAGTCCTTAGAAATATGGATTTAGGAGGGTTTATTGCCTTGAAACACATTGTGGTTGTCAAGAGTTAACGGCTATGTAGCAGATCTTTGCAGCTATAGCAAGTCTCTCTTATATTCAAGCAGTATCAAATTGGGGGCTTCACCTTTTGAACTTACAACGAGAATCAATTTAAATTCTCCATTCTTTTACACGTGGCGCATTGTGCGCGCGTCGCTCGGCAACCGCTTTCCCGTAGATGGAAGAGACACAACACAAACAAATTTGGATACTGTCAAGACAGAAAGGGTCATGTATGAAGGGTAATCAATACCGTAATGTTTCTTTGATAACTATATTTAAAAACTGGAATATTATAGGACTATTGTAACAGAAATCAAAGGATGCAAAAGAAGCATGCCTTCCCTGTAATTAGAAATTACTCAACTCTCCTGATCTAATGGTAATTTTAAAAGATCATAGTCACATCTTTTATCAGTACTTCAGCAGGTGAGCCAAACAATATACCTTGAATACAGACCCATCCCAGCATCCTTATCTTCTAAATGGCCCTAAGTTTGGACTGGCAAAAATGCATGCCTTTGTTTTTAAAGGATAGCTAAACCCAAGAGCAAAAATAGAATATAATGCTGCAATACGGTATATTAAAGAATTTTCAAACAAAAGAGGGCACACAGGCCTAGTGCATTATCCAACAGATTTTAAAAAGAAATAAAATAGGATACTTACAAACATATAAGTAAACATGCTTGTCCAGCAACACTTGCGTGGCTTGATTTTGCAGACCAGACGGTATGCCGAGCATAGGGTGTCCTTGTAGGCTTGCGCCTTTCGAAGGAGTTCCTTCTTCTTCAGAGCCAGACGACAAAGGTTCTTACACTAAACTGGACTATCACACGCATGCGCAGGAGATGCATGTTGCTGTTTTATATTACATTTTTGGTTTTGATACACTTTAAAGCTTCTGCTTTGAAGAATACAACAATCAAGTCGTACACTTTGGAACTTCCATCTCATGCTTCAAAGTATCTTGAGAAGAAGCTGCTGCTCACCCATAAGATGTGTGATGAACATGGTTGCATTCAATTCAGAAAATTCAGGCAACAAGTGAAATAAATCAGTAAATGGTCTACCTAAAACTTTGCAACTTTGATAGGCCACATACAACCAGTGCTTAAGATCAATGTGTAGGCAGGGGTTAACTTATGAAGAATCCTTCCAGAAAGTGAGGTGAGTTGTTATCGATTGGGCAACCGACTGATGGGAGTGACAGACCCTGGTCTGTGAGATGAGTTAAGGACTGATATCTAATTCTGCTAACCCCAGGATGGGCACCCTTCCTATTGGGAACTGAGGGGTACATTGCCACACAAAGATGACTTGTACTGCTTAAGATGGGAGAATACACTTAATTGAACTATTGCTGGGAACTGCCTAAAAAAAAATGGAGTTGGACTGAGCGTGTGGCTGCTTTGTGGTGAGTAAAGTGGATTCAAGTTACTGGTTGGAGATGTAAGGTGGGATAGAACCTCCGTTAGGCTAACTGCTAGACTGGTGCACCTCATGAATACACACAAAGTGGGATATAGGATCCCTGTGAAACAACTCTAGTGCAAACCTAGTTGGGGCAGGTGGTGGACAAGGGAAGAAATTGCCCTTTTTTTGGCAAGGATCTGACTCTCTCCATACAGCACACGGCAAGTGACCTTGGGCCCCCATGTCACATGGGCCTCAGGTGATTGGTGGACTGTGTGAGCTGCATCCTCAACACAAGAAATGTCCCTGCCAGAGGAGAGTTTGGTGGTGAGTAATGTGTCTAGGACTCACCATATGTGCACATAAGTATGTACAACAAAGTGTTACAAACATTTGCAAAGTTTTCTGCAAGATTTGAGCAGCTTTCATGAAGACTTAAAAACACCATACAACTTCAATATGTGGATCTAAAAGAGGAACTTAATTCCACCCTTATTTGTTTCCCTTGTTATCTTGTCTGCTGGGTTATCTAAAAATAATTAAAATAAAATAAAAATATTCACATGCCCTGTGAATCCAGGTTCTGGTATAACCTCTGCTTAACTTTTACACACCAGGCCCCACACTGCCATCTCCTCTTCTTATGTCATTGGTGGGCCGCCTGTCTGTTCTTGCAATTGCCTCCTGATGATGCAACATGGTACATGCACAGTGTGGCATATATTCCTGGGAAGCATGTTGTGAGTATTCAAGGAGGCTGTTGGCAGCTGGGGCTATGTCATTCTTGCCCAGGCAGAAAAGGCATAAGCTAGAGCTTAAAAAAAAGCAAAAAAATAAACAAAAATAATAATGCGGATGTGGTAAACAAGGGGTCGAATGAGCAATATTAAAGTATCAAATAGAAGGCCAGCCTTGAGAAGAAAAGCATTACTTTTTAACTGTATCACCTCCAGTACCGCTTATCTTCACTCTGGAAAAGAGCTACTGTGTCTTGTACTGAAGTAGAGGCTAGCACAGTGATGGCGAACCTTGGCACCCCAGATGTTTTGGAACTACATTTCCCATGATGCTCAACTATACTGCAGAGTGCATGCGCATCATGTTCCAAAACATCTGGGGCGCCAAGGTTCGCCATCACTGGGCTAGCAGATTGAACCACAGAACCCAGATTCTGCTGGATTTTTTCAGATTCTTAAAGTGGAAGTAAACCCCCCTATCGTTTTCAGACAAGGAAGCTGCCATCTTTGCCTCTGTTTAATCTTCAACTGCCACAGTGCTGTACATGTGATCCGTTATGACACCAGCCATTGGATGGTTTTACTGTTTGGTTGAGAGCACAGCCAATGTGCAGTTAGCATTCACGGCATGCCTTTTTTTTTTTAGACTGTTAAATCGATGGGTTTACTTCCGCTTTAAGGAAGTTGAGTGGCTATTTTCTGTATATCATTACCAGGTCACTGGTTGATTTCTCTGTTTGCATGAAATGCATGCTAATTATTTGTAGTTTTTACTGACGTGTACCTTTTTAAGTTAAATTTAGTGAACTTACTTATTTTAACACTGTGAATGTTTCTTAGATAGCATCAGCAGTTAAATCAACTTTAATTGTTGCTTGGAGACACTCCTAAAATAAGCCAGCATGTTTAATTGCAGTGTGTCAGTTCTAGCTATTGCTTTTGATGAAAAGATCTTGCGGTAATCGGCCATTACATGTTTCCTAACATTTTGAGGATCTCTATAGAAGCTTTACATGCATGTAACTCTCCACAGCAACAGCTAACTCTTTGCAAATAGCTGTTCACTTGCATATACAACATCAGATCCTTGGAGCATTAAGTGCCACTGGGGTGCTTTTCTGTTTGGTTACAGAGAGGAGATCAGAGGAATTGTAGTAAAAAGGAAACCCAGCGGCACCACTGTTCAGACTGACTGATCTCGTACAAAACATCTAAGATGACAAGGGAGAGCATCAGTTCACCAAGAGCGGGGAGCATGGATTAACAGCTGCTGCACCTCATCCTTGATATAATATTAACTAAATTTATCCTGCAGACCTTGTGAAGTGGTAAAACAAAGAATTTTATAAATCTAGAATAGGCCTGTTACTTTCCAGCATGGGACATGGATACATGTCACAGGAATCCCCTGAGGGAGTGGACATTGCTGTCTAATGTATGTATTCTTTGTATTATAACTGTTAGGTACCAAGTAGGAAAGAGCGAATTAAGTGGCAGTTCACTGTGGGGTGGCTGGATTGATTTAATATAGGCTAATCTGGAGCTTTCCACTTAATATGCTGTTTGCTGTTTTAATAAATTATAGGAGAGCCCATCTGCCATGTGCATATTCGGTGAAAATGGCAAAGACGATTAAACTAGAAAGCATCAGATTAGTGTCAAGTCAGATGGAGATCTGGTGCTTTGGCACAAATTATAATGTATTATTATTATACAGGAATAATATATTATTATTGTGTAGCGCTTTGCAAAATAAAGGGAGACCGTACAATTACAATGCAAGACCAGGAGGGTTATAGGGTCCAGCTTACCAGACCTCTATAAGTATACAAAGAAACACAACAAACTTATGTCTAAATATATATATATCTCAGTGTGGTGTGAATCACTTCTACTTTTTCATATTGGCCTTCCTGCTAATAGCTTATGGCATGTACATGAGGTTGGCACACCAGGGTGGAAAGAATAATATTGGTTGTAGCAATTTTGAACCAAAAATATACCTGCTGTGTGCCCAGACGATGGAAAATTCTCAGACTGTATGTTTTAAAATTGATCGCACTTGCTCCTGCCATGGCATCATATAAACCTGTTGGTGTGGGGAGATAATAATTTATGAATTCATAAAAGGTGGAGGTATCTAAGATTCATCTTTTTTCCAGACTTAATCTGGCCTTTCATATAAAGAAATTTGTAAAATCTCCCAATTGGCACTAAATATTGTGATGTGGATGGGTGAATCTCCTGCTGTCAGCTATTGTATTCTGACAGCTGGCATCAGTGGCTATATCTGAGCAATAACTGCAGCTGATTTGCTGTGGTCAGTGTTCGGCTGACTTTTTTCTGCCCAGCTCTTGCAATTTCTTACTCGAAGTTTGTTGAGCTGGGTGGTGTCGGCAGGGCCACCCACTGCTCAAATTATGCCCACTTGCAGGATTTGGCTAAAATTTGAGCCATGTATGGTCAGCTTAAAGAGGAGGTCCACCTGAAAAAAAAATTTAAAAGTCAGCAGCTACAAATACTGCAGCTGCTGACTTTTAATAAATAGACACTTACCTGTTCCAGGTTCCAGTGGTGTCGGCAGAAGATGGCGAGCGATCGCTCGTCTCTCGGCTGCCCCCGCCGCCATCCTCTGTCAGGGAATCAGAAAGTGAAGCTTGCGGCTTCACTGCCCGGTTCCCTACTGCGCATGCGCGAGTCGCGCGGCGCGTCTTTATTGGTCCCCGTTGTGTCCTGGGAACTGTGTTTCCCAAGACACAACGGGGCATCTTCGGATATGGGCGGGCCAGCTCCGGCTAGCTCGTCCCGAAAGTGGGTGCAGATACCTGTATTATACAGGTATCTGCACCCCCTCCCCCCTGAAAGGTGCCAATTGTGGCACCGGAGGGGGGGAGGAATCCGTTAAGCGGAAGTTCCACTTTAGGGTGGAGCTCCGCTTTAAGGTGCCAAAGCTCATCTCCAGCGAAAATGTTTAATTGCTTTTATTACCTATGTCAGCTTTTTATTGTTAAGGTTCCCTATTGTGGAAATTTCCCCTCACTTCCTATCATGCTTTAGGGCCTCCTCAAATTTGTCCATATTGATTAAGCAAAACTTTTGCTGCATGAAAATCCATGTCAAGTGGAAATCCCATTCTTTCCTATGTGACTAGTTCACATCTATACACTGCAGTTTTGTGTTCAATAAATTCTATGGGCCCAATCAAACGTAGACATGTATGTTACCATGCACAAAGCAAAGCAGTGTAAATACAGTTTTTTGAGACTTTCCCATGGTATATATATATATATATTTAACTCCTTTATCTCCATTATTGCTAATTAGAAAGTGGAATGGATACTTTAATAATTGTAACCCCATAAGGCTCCATTGTCCTCAGGTTACAGAGCATACAGGCCCGGACATATTCACAATCGATCAAATTTTCAGCTCAGGCCTGTATGTAGGAGTATGTGAAATAAGAAAGTGTTCAGTGTTTATATTTCCTTACTGTACTCAAGTTTCTTGCCAGGGTTTACTTCACTGGTTTACCCTGAGGGCGGATTTGTGTCATCGGTCTGCATTGTACAGGTTTATGTTTAGATTTACATATTTCATTACCAGCCTAAAATACATGAACAAACTTGCTCTGCCTGATACAAACTGGAAGGTATTGATTTTCCCTCACTTCTTGTCCCTGCCCATACAAGAATTTGGGGAGTTGAGTGATCATTAAGGCAGGAAGAGCTGGAAGCAATAAAAACACAGTCAAAACTTGGTAAACATAGCAAACCAGTGGCGCTGGTGGTATATATATATATATATATATATATATATATATATATATATTTATATATTTTTTTTTTTTTCTTTGGGGGGTGGCAAAGAATGCACACACAGCCACCCCCAATCTGGTCGGTCGGGTCACCGACATCGCTTCCTCCAGGCAGACGGCTTCCTCCAGGCAGACGGCTTCCCCTGCGTCTCCTCCCCCTCTGCATCATGGTGGCTTTTGCCGTGCGTCTCCGCCCTCCTCCTAGGTGGCCAATAGGATTGCTTCTCCTCTCGGCCAATCAGGTGGCGGGTCTCAAGACACGCTTCCTGAGTGGCCGGGAGGAGAATCTGGAAGACAATAGCAAATATTAATTTGCTATTATCACTCAAGTGAGTGGGCTTGGGGAGCAGTGCTCTGAGCCCCAAGCCCACCCTTTTTTTAAACCAATTAGAGCCTCAGGCACCCCATTGGAATCCATGCGTCCAGCGCCCTTCATGTAGATTAGGGGCCGGGCGCATGGATTGGGGGGGGGGGCAGCGTCCCTGCCACTACCACTGTATTGAAACCTTCCTTTCTTTACTAAAAGTATTTTTCTGTCCCCTTTGGAGAGATTTTTCATTACTTCCTGCCCTGATTTTCTGAGCTGGGGTTTAAAGCAAATCTAAATCCAATCATCAAAATCGGATATGTGCATTTCATGTTAATGAACTTTTAAAAGTATTTTTTTTTTTTGTATGAATACTTTGCTCAGTCACCACTGTGATAGGGGAGGAGAGAGCGTACTGTGCATGCTAGGCATTTCAGTTAGGAAATGCGATTCCTTCTGTAATACTGGGGGCAAATAATAAACATTTGATGTGTAAAGGAATCCAGCCAGGATCTAGGAATGTTCACAGCATGGGGGTATTTTGGCTAGGCTTCATTGGAAAGCAAAACGGACCTACATGTATGGCAAATACATTAAAGCCCAACTCTGGGAAAATTTTAAATGATCCCCTGCAGGGGTTAATAACTAATTTTGTCTAGGGGAGAGGATAAAAACTTTTACTTCCTAATCCTTAACTCTCCCGACATATGATCATCCTGTCCCTGATCATCCTCTTCTGGGGTCCCCCGCCAGTGCTCTGGTCTTCTCCTTTTCTTGATGTGCCACCATGGGAAAACTCTTCCTATTGTGGCACACCTGCAGGCTTGATCCGGCCCACTGCTGCCTTATCGAGCCAATGGCTCCTGCTGCTATCAATCTGCCCTGTGAGGAGGTAGAGAGCCACTGCTCAAGATTGGGCTAGGGTAAGTATAAGGGGGGGGGGGGGGGAGGGGGGAGCTGCATGCAAAAGGTATTTTACCTTAATGCATAAAATGCAATAAAGTAAAAAACCTTCTATCTTTACAACTACTTTCAAATCTACTTTTTATTGTTCCCCTAGACCGTAACAAGCAAATATTGCTTGCAATGCGGGCACAGCCCAGATGCAAGGGATAATCTTTTAGATGCCTGGAGTTGGGCTCTAAGCAATATTTTGAAAAAGGGCACAGTGCATTTTAACCTGCAAGCCCCTTTTCTGCATAGTCCATTATATGCAAAAGCTGAATTTAGTCTTTAAAAAAAATACTTTTGCATGAGTAGAAAGGAAGGAAATGCCCTCAACAAGGAAGCATTCTCATTCTATACATCATACATCGCCCCCATCTACATCACCAACCTCATCTGCAGATATCGCCCAACTCGTCCCCTCCGCTCCTCCCAGGACCTCCTGCTTTCTAGCTCCCTTGTTGCCTCCTCCCATGCTCGCCTTCAAGACTTCTCCAGAGCCTCTACCATGCTCTGGAACTCCCTGACCCAGTCTGTCCGATCAGCCCCTACCCTGTCCACCTTTAGGAGATCCCTGAAAACAAATTTATTCAGGGAAGCCTATCCCACAAACACCTAACAACAATTGTCCCCGAGCCACCCCCATCAAATCATTCTCTGCAGCTATTACCTTTTGTACCACCACCCCGTCCCTTTAGAATGTAAGCTCTACGAGCAGGGCCTTCCTGTACCTTTTGTATTGAACTGTACTGTAATTGTGTTGTCCCCCTATACATTGTAAAGCGCTGCGTAAACTGTTGGCGCTATATAAATCGTGTATAATCATAATAATTCCTGTAATGCTGAGGAAGAGTACCCAAGTCCGGAATGTTCCTGAAACTAGCCAGGGCATGGGAATGTAAATAGTATGGGAGAATTTTGCCCAAGGCTTCAGGGGAGGACCATAACAGGCCTACAGGTATTGTAATAACTTTAAATAATATTTTGAATTAATGGGACAATTAAAACAAAACCTACTGGGGTTCCCTGTCCCCATGGGCCATTTTATGCAAAAGGTTGGTGTGTTGGCGTTGGGAAGATTCTACTTGCTTCCTTTTGGGTCATTGGGGCAGCCAAAGAAGGAAAGTCTTCACAGTGGAGACACAACCATATAACCATATGAACCTGATGGAGTTACTAGTGTTTTCAACTCTAATAAACAGTGAACCTCTAGGACTGGGATTTTAAAGGCAACCATAATAGAAAAAATGCATAAAATTATATAATTTTTTATAAATTTATTATACAAAAGACCTAGAATATTTGAAACCACATATATATATTTCCATATTAGAGATAAAAAAAAAAAACGATGTTTCGAGATGATATGCATGGAGGTAGGTGAAAATACGGAATTTTCACCTACCTCCATGCATAGCATCTCGAAACATCGGTTTTGTTTTTATCTCTAATATGGAAATATATATATGTGGTTTCAAATATTCTATGTCTTTTGTATAATAAATTTATAAAAATGTATATAATTTTATGCATTTTTTCTATTATGGTTGCCTTTAAAATCCCAGTCCTAGAGGTTCACTGTTTATCATTTTTAGGGATGATGGCAACAGAATTTGTCTTGTGAATTGAGTTCAATCTATTTAGTGTTTTCAACTCTATTTAAAAAAAAAAACAAAAAAAAAAAGATTTTATTGCTGTACGTGTCCCTTTTGAAGACATCTCCTGTCTCGGCGAGTCTCCTTTATCACACAATACCATCTCTTTGATATAGCGTTATAACAATTGTTTGATGTAAATATACGTTACCTGTAACACAAACCCCACTTTCTGGAGCCCCTGACCTCTATCGTTTAAGGACATCTTTTCAACAGGAACAATCGCAATAAGCCTTTAATGGAGGGGACCTCTTGAAATTACAGAAATGAGAATGTTTTCCTGGAATGTTCCTATAGAAAATGTGAAGCAGAGAGTCCGTGGCCTCTTGTTTGCCTTGATAGCGTTCTTTAAGATGTGGCAGGCATTAAGCTTGGAAATGTAAATGGAGGAGAAATTCCCGAAACTTGTCAAACTGCTTTGTCTAAAAGAAGGATAATGTTTCAGCATTCCTTCACTGGCTGATGCATGTGGACAGTAGTTCTGACAGACAGTATACAGTACAGATGACTGAGCTGCCAGCACAAAGGTCAGCTCTCTGGCGTATGTCATTTACGTTAAAGCTCTTGACTCTTCGCTAATCTAACGCCTGATATGTATATTTTTTGTGCTTACAAAGATTAGAAACATAACTGTTTTTTTTATTTTTCTGGATCCCCCTCACCCATGTAGTTGGGTTTCATGATTGCTCTTTTATTCTATTGTTCTGGGATTACTCATTACAGATTATTCTTCTCTAATCCTTTGTTTACCCCAGAGCTAAATGAGTAGATTTTTAAAACGACACTTTGTGTCGTTTTCTTAGCTTTTTTTTTTGTGTCTTTTGTATTGGACAGATGTGTTTGCTAAGGGCTTTTCCACACCAGTTCTACTTTACTTGGATTTTCATTTGCCTTCTGCCTGCACTGTGAAATGCTCAAATAGGCTAATAGAATCCATGGTTTTCGCAAGTCTTGTTACTACTTCCATGCTGCGCTGTAGTGTGATGGGAAAAAATATTCAGCCTGATGAATTTTCCTAAGACCCCATACACACTATTAGATTTTCTGCAGATTTTTATTTTCAGATTTACCAAAATTGTATACTATGAGGTCAAACCTTAAGGTTCCATGCACACTGGACATTAAAATAACCTTATAAAAACGCCAGTAGCTTTGCAGTGAGTCTTTCAAATTTTTTTTAACGTTTTTGCAATAGTGTTTATTATCGTTTTTCCACGTTAGCGTTTTTTAGCATCTTTATCAATGGATCAAAAATATTAAACGCTGGTGGGCCAGGTTTATTTTTAGCATTTATCAACGTTTATCAGCGTTTGGCATTTTTTTGTGGTCAGAAAAATGACTCCTGAATGCGATTTTATGGCGTTCAGAAAACAGCACATAAACTCCACTGCTTATAAACATCCAAAAATGGACACACAGGATAACATAGAGGGGAGTTTATGGGCTGTTAAAAAAAAAAATGCCCAAACTCCCAAAAACGGCTGTTTATGAGCTTCAGCATGGAGCCTAATGCCGCGTACACACCATCGGAAATCTTGTTGGAAAAAGCTCTGACAGTTTTCCCGACGGAATTCCAACGGACTGCTCAAACTGTCTTGCCTACACACGGTCACACCAAAATCCGACCGTCAAGAACGCGGTGACGTACAACGAGCAGAGTTCAATGCTTCCGAGCATGCGTGGAAATTTTGAGCGTCAGAATTGCTACAGACTATCGGAATTTCCGATAGAAACCTTTTCCGTCTAAAAAATTTAGAACATGCTCTCAATTCTTTGCTGTCGGAAATTTTCCGATGAAAAGCTCTCATCTGTCTTTTTCTGGCCGGACATGGTTTTGGTAAATCTGAAGACAAAAATCAGCAGAAAATCTAATAGTGTGTATGGGGTCTAAGTTGCTCTACGTGGTCCTGTTCAATTCTAGTGAATGGGGACTTTTAACACACAGGTGCAATGCATATCTTAAGGCAAATCTTGTTCCTGCAACTTAAGCGAGCCATTGACATATATTTTTTTGTTAAGCCCATTGGCGAAAAATTGTTTTGTCTACGCTAAACAACAAAAATTAAGAAATCTCCCATGCCGGGTATTGTATTTTGACAGCTGGCATCCAAGGCTGTCATAATACCTGAACAGTAACTGACAATTTTCCACCCAGTTTCCTGGACAAAAGGCAAGTGAACAGTTAACCATTATTAAACTGGGTAATGCTGAGAGGGGTAACCACAGCTTACATTTTGGCTGATTAGGCAGGAATTGGCTGAAATTCAAGCTGTGTGTGGTAGTCTAACTTTGAATAGATGTGAATGAGCTATAATGGTTCTAGAAAAATTGGTTTTATTTTCTTAGAGTGAGACTCCCTGGAAAACCGATGATGGATAGTGGTCCTAGGTATTTAAAATTCTGAGGAAGGGTCCATGTTAAGGTTTTCTGCCTTTCATTGAGTTAGGGTTACTCCTTTATATGAAAAGTAAAACAAAATATCAGCAAAAGTACAAAAACATAAATATCTTTTCATATATACAGTGTATATATATATTATATATATATATATATATAGTGTGTGTGTGTGTGTGTGTATATATATATATATATATATATATATATATATTTTTATTTTTGTGTGTTTATATATATATATATATATATATATATATATATATATATATATTTTTTTTTTTTTTTTTTTGCATGTACTGTTTGGAAGGAAAAAAAATGGCATATAAAATATTGGACCTGTAGAAGAAATTAAGCAATGATAGTGTTTTGCCTTTGTGGACACCAGACAACATGAGTCATTATACACTGTGCAGGTGTGGACAACATTGAATCTTTGTTAATTTCATTTGTAATATTAGAAGAAGATGGTGATGTGTCGGGACTTTCCCAATGGTGCCACTTGTGGCAGCACTGAAAATCTATTCCTACTTACTCCCAGTGTAAATCCCTGCCCTTATTAAGCCGGCCATAGATGGTTTGAATCTTGGCTGGTTCAGCAGGAACCAGCTAAATTTGGGACAGGCTAAATGTACCCAAGTGGATCTATACAATCGGCCCGATGAATTTGAAATGCTATTATTGTTATCGGCTGTTTTAGCCGCTAGCAATAATCATTATGCTCTCCCTGTGGGGATGGCTTTCCCTGCCCCCCCCCCCCCCCCACCAGGAGAATACAATGGCTCTGCTGGAGGGATTTCCCCATCAACACAGAATGGGCTAAGCCTAAAGCTGGCCATAGATGTAGCGATTTTCTTTCCTGCAACCACAGTCTATCTATCTAGTCTGACGCCCCAGAAGAAGTCCTATTGCGATGAAACCGGTCGGGTTAAGGCATTGTTTCCTGTTGTTGTTTTTAGATTGAGCCTTTTGTTTTGGCTGATGAAGATTTTACTCCTATTGTAATGGCATGTCAATGCATTACTTAAATAAAACCTAATTTTAAGGATTTACACTATGTGGCTATGAGGGGTGTACTCACTATTGTGAGATACTGTATATTTGTGTGTGTGTGTATGTGTGTGTGTCTGTATATATGTGTATCTGTGTAAATCCAGGAAGTGAACAGGCAGCAGCTTCAGCTGCCCACAGTTAATATGGCTGCAGCTAGACTTCGTGGAGGAAGATT
The DNA here is from genome assembly GCA_028564925.1 of Lithobates sylvaticus. Classification (NCBI taxonomy): domain Eukaryota; kingdom Metazoa; phylum Chordata; class Amphibia; order Anura; family Ranidae; genus Lithobates; species Lithobates sylvaticus. The sequence continues at coordinate 82,477,157 of CM053028.1, forward strand.
TCTGCAGAATATTTGAAAGTACAGAATCACAGTATATATAAAATATGCAAAGTGGTTGGAGGGAAGCTTCAGAATGGCAAACATATTTTATTATAAATTATGTGAGCAGACTGTAGTAACTCTTTTTAAAAGAAATATGCACAGTTATACCGTATATACTCGAGTATAAGCCGAGTTTTTCAGCACATTTTTTTGTGCTGAAAGTGCCCCCTCGGCTTATACTCGAGTCAAGCACTTTTCTGCAGCAAAAAAAAAAAAAATTCCGACCCGACTTTGGGGCCCCGTATCTCGGGGCCACTTGGGTTTAGGAATCCCAAATTAGGTGTGCCAACCCAGTCGACCTAGCACTATAACATATCCAAATATGGGGTTCCTAAGTGGCCCCGAGATACGGGGCCCCAAAGTCGGTTCGGAAAAATGTCATTCTCTGCTGCAGAAAAGTGCTTGACATTTTCTGACCCGAATTTGGGGCCCCGTATCTCGGGGACACTTGGAGCTAGGAACCCCAAATTTGGCATTCAAACCCAGTTGAACTAGCACTACAACATATCCAAAGATGGGGTTCCTAGCACTAAGTGACCCCGAGATACAGGGCCCCAAATCGGTCAACTGTGTCCATCTGCATGGGCACAGTGAGGCTGCAAATGGGCATCGTTGACCCTCTTTTCCACTTACAGTAGCTGCGCATTTCTCATCCTAGGCTTATACTCGAGTCAATAAGTTTTCCCAGTTGTTTGTGGTAAAATTAGGTGCCTCGGCTTATATTCGGGTCGGCCTATACTCGAGTATATACGGTAATTTATTTAACCACTTCAATTCCCTGCCCATAGTCATATGACGCTCACAAGGTGGATCTCCCATCCTGTGTGGGCGTCATATGACGTCCTACCATTCCCGGCCGCCTAGGGGGCACGCGCGCGCGGCGTCGCTCGGGACCCGGTGCGCGTGCCCGGCGGCCCCGATGTCCGCCGGGCACCCGCGATTGCCCGTGAAAACAGCGGGACCGTGCGGGACCGTGGAGCTGTGTGTGTAAACACACAGCTCCACGTCCTGTCAGTGGAGAGGAGACCAATCATGTGATCCCAGTACGGAGGAACACCGATCGGTCTCCTCCCCTTGTGAGTCCCCTCCCCCCACAGTTAGAATCACTACAATAGGGAACATATTAACCCCTGCAGTGCCCCCTAGTGTTAACCTTTTCCCTGCCAGTCACATTTACACAGTAATCACTGCAATTTTATAGCAACGATCGCTGTGTAAATGTGAATGGTCCCAAAAATGTGTCAAAAGTGTCCAAAGTGTCCGCCACAATGTCGCAGTCACGAAAAAAAAAAATCGCAGATCGCCGCCATTACTAGTAAAAAAAAAAAAAAAAAAATGCAATAAATCTATCCCCTATTTTGTAGACACTTTAACTTTTGCGCAAACCGATATATATATATACGCTTATTGCGATTTTTTTTTTTTACCAAAAATATGTAGAAGAATACTTATCGGCCTAAACTGAGTAAAAATTAAAACAAAAAAACAAAAAAATGGGATACTTATTATAGCAAAAAGTAAAAAATATTGTGTTTTTTTTTCAAAATTGTTGCTCTTCTGTTGTTTATAGCGCAAAAAATAAAAACCGCAGAGGTGATCAAATACCACCAAAAGAAAGCTCTATTTGTGGGAAAAAAAAGGACGTCAATTTTGTTTGGGTGCCAGGTCGCACGACCGCACAATTGTTAGTTAAAGCGACACAGTGCCGATTCGCAAAAAGTGCTCTGGTAAGGAAGGGGGTAAAATCGCCCGGTGTTGAAGTGGTTAAGGATGAATATTCAGACTTGTGTAACCCCATTATAGGCTGGTTCTCTTTAATGCCCCAGACAGAGCTCCAGAGCAGCTGAAACCAGAAGTTGAATGTCTTTGGTAACAAGAGTGGCTCTGAAGGTGTTTGCATTTATTCATTAAGCCTCTGAAATCTTACTAGTACATTTCTTAAATCCTTGTAATCCAAACACACCATCACTTAGTACCAGGTGCTCGCAGCTCACTGAGCGGACCACCCTATAACAGGCACAATCTTGCTAGCAGGCAGCTGCTGGAAGCCACCAGTCCTGTAGGGGAACCTTGTTCAAATAAAAGGTAATTATTTCGGTGCACTTAGTATAGTTAGTTAAGACCAGTGACTTAATGATGGGAAATCCATTAACATCGCTGTAGTGAATAGCTAATTTAGATCAGTTTACACAAATCAGTGTTGCAGCAAAATTAGTACTGGAATCAACTATCTATTCATCTAGCACAAATCTGCTATTTTAGTGTAATTACTTTAAATCTAAAGTAAGGGATGCTTTTCTTAATGTCCAAAAATGTTGTAGAAGATCGTTACTAAAAATGTAGTTTAACCCCCTTTTCGGGAATGGGGTGGGGTTATGACACATGGCTTTACCCAAACAGGATATTGCTGTAAACCTGTAGGTAAATAAGAGAACCGGATCTTTTGTAAAGTGGAGGACTGGGTTTTGATAATAAAGTTGGCAGTCGCTCCACCCAGGACAGGGCCATTGAAAAGAAGGGAAATTAACCAGTAATCAAAGTAATTGGGAGCAGGCGAACTACTACAGCCTGCATATAACATTACCTATAAGTATATGGATGCAAACCAGTATGGCAATAATACAAGCTTTAGATAAGAAAACATAAAAAATCGTATATATTGTACATCCGATATAAAAACAGGTATTATCAGTATAGGGCTCAACACGAGTCCTGGTGGAATTGTGCACATATTCCTGGGTATATATAGTTATTAAAGCTGTAGTAAAGGTTAAAAAAAAAAAAAACCTGCAAGGTTTCGAAAAAATATGCTAGTATGCATTGCATACTAGCACATTATGAAAGTCTGACCTTGAAACAAAACCCTCCAGCAGCGTGCTGTCACCGCTGCAGAGACTTCATCTTCACCCGATCTTCCTTCCGGTTTCGTGGGCTGTGGCCGCTTCAATGGCTGAGCCGTGATGACGTTATAGCTACACTCTGAAGGAACGGCTAAGTAAGCCATTCCTTCAGAGTGTATGCGCCAGTGATATCACCAGCTGCTGCTCCCTAGAATATCTCCCAAACCGTAACCATTTTGGAGATATTCATTTAACCTACAGGTAAGCTTTATTATAAGCTTACCTGTAGCTAAAAATTTAATTACAGGGTTTACTACCACTTTAATACAAATACCTCCCAGATGAATGTTGCAGCAAAGTTCAGCTGGAGGGGCCCCTAAGGATAAGCGTGATGCTGGTGGAGCGTCTGTCCTGGTGTTGGAGACGAGATCAGTGGTAATGTGAAGATCCTCCAACTGTTGTCCAACCAGGTTGGAATGCAGCTTCTCTACAGGAGAAACTGTGGTGCAGCACTGGAACTCAGTCAGCCTATCTACTCTGCATCTTAGTCCCTACTAGCTTCACATCTATCATGCAACCGGATCTCTAACTATCAAGTGCCCATCAGATGCCTAATCTGGATCTAGCCTATGTTGGTTATTGACCCCTAAGTTAAAACTTGATATAGAATACGAGACCAGAAGGCACAACCTTAACTAAAATAACAGGAGCTGCATATAAACTCTATTGCAATAAACAGGTTCACCTACTAACATACAGCAAGTTGACCACTACACATACAGTAGCACATCCTAGCTATCTGGCACTGTGTATGTGAGATAATACCAATGGGGCAGAGATATGTCTGTTACAAAGATTCATATACACACCCAAAAAGCTATGGGCAGCTGTAGTTAAACTATTAGAACATAGGAAAACTTGCCTAATAGTCTCTGATTCTGGTCTAGGTGAAATACAATGGCATGTGTGGGTTTCGAGGTATAGGTCACATTTTTCACTCATAAAATATCTTGGTAGGTTAATTAGCTTCCATCCAAACTTACTGTGTGAAAATTTGTATAGGACTGTGGTGGGAATGTAAGACTGTAAGCTCCTTTTAGGGATTTACTTGAATGGTTCAACATGATCTGTTAAAGCTTGGCTCTAGGAAAATATAAAAGACACAAATTAATGCAGCTCTGTAATAATTATGTAGCATACAGACCGAATTGGTCTGGCGGTTTTGTCCCAGATTCTGTTCCCTGTTTGGCATACTGCAGCGAGGAACACAACATTTTCATACTCAGACTGTAAACAGGCCGTGCAGCTCTTTTTTTTGTTTTTTTTTCTTTTTTGGGTTTAACTTGGGGTGGGTATAACTTGGTATGGGAAGGGGTGAGTCTGGGGATACTTCAGAAAACTATAGTGTAAGAAATGAGGACTCTAATCTGACCCAAACGACAGGGTGAAAACACCCCCTTTGACGTTGCAATACTGAGCAGCACACAAACAGGAATTCCAATAGAGATGCAGTCCTGAATGCAGAAAGTTGTTACACTGAGCAGCAGGCAAACAGGAATCATCCAAATAGAGATGTCGTTTATAATGCAGAAAATAGTATTTTAAGTTCTTCCAGAGAATTTAGAAAAGTTTCTAGATCCCAGAGTCTTGTATTCGCTGTTTCTGATTTGCAGGTAGCCATGTGCAGGGTCAGCATACTTCAGTACTCCAGCAGCCTGGATCCTGGATCTGTAGTGGACCTTCAGAGAATACTCCAGAAAGGATAGGGCAGAGGTCCCCCAGCCAAGCTGTAGCTGGGACCCCACAAAAGTGCTGCAGTCCAAGGTGAAACTCCCAGGGATGCCACAGCCATGAGGCTGGGTCTTAATCACCCAGGACCACGATACCTGTGCTTTAGGCCCAAGCCCATTTTAACAGACAGGCTGGTAACGGAACTCCCCCATCCACTATGTCCTAGGATCCACAGGGGGAAGTAATTGAGTCCGAACCATTAGAGCCCAGAGAAGACCTAACTAATTGATAGGTGCTCTCTCTGGTTACAGGGAGGCCTAAAAACTAATTTAGAAAAAAAAAACAGCTCTCAGCATGCTACAGTTAATAGAATGTTAACTGTATTATGAAATTGCAAACAATGTAAGTACCTGACTTGGTATCAGTCATGTGTAGTTCCTGTCCACAGAGCAGCATAGGGAGCAAATCAAGTATGTTGTAGTGCAAGAAACATGTGAATAAGAGAAAGCAAACTGACAGAGAGATGAGCTCATCTGTGTGCTGATTTTCCTTTCACTGTAAAATCACAGGTTGGAGATGGGGTGGGATGGGGCCTATTAGTGGTAGAGAAACTGCAGCAAAGAAAGATCAGACCACCCTCTCTGCCAGACATAGCTGCACTGTGTGGCAGAGCTGTTTAAGTTTTGAACCTGGATAGAGAGAAATACAGTAGACTTAAAGTGGGGTGCCCCGTAAAAAAAAAAAAAAAAAAAAAGTCAGCAGATACAAATACTGCAGCTGCTGACTTTTAATAATCGGACACTTACCTGTCCCAGGGTCCAGCGATGCAGGGGAACGAAGTCCCCCCCCTCGTTCCCCACTCCGCTTGCGGCGCCGGCATGCTTACTGTGGGCACCCGGCTGCGCATGCGCGAGCGGTGCTGCGCGCCGTGATACGCCTGGGACACGTGACAGGTCCCAGATGACTGTGCGGCGCCATGGGGAAGTGATGTCAGTGCCCAGGCACTGAAGGTGGCAGACTACGAGGGACCCCCTAGCAACAGGCATTTAGAGGTGCGTAAAAAAACATTTTTTTCCAATTATTTTTTTATTTGTATTTTTTATGATTTTTAAGCTATTTTTTTTTTTGGTGGAAACACCACTTTAAGTCTACTGTTAAACTTTAGGCACTGCAGAATATATTGGTGCTAAACAGTAGAATACATATAGTAAATAAAAAATGGTGGGAATAATTAACAAAAAACCTGGTAGCTGAGTGAGCTATTTCTTTTGGGAATTTTGCGCGATCCCCTCCCATTTATTTTTTTTTTTAAATTCCTGTTTACCTGATATGGGATTGTCCTCAACTGAAATACTTCTTCACCCAGCAGATCCAGTATTGTCCTGCTGCAATCTGTTTCTCCACTGCCACTGCCAGTACTCAGGTCCCACACATTCATCTTCCTCATTGGAAGGAGGTTGTCTCTCCTGGGTTGAGGCAGCTGCCCCCTGATGACGCACTACCAGGCCTGCCCCACTGCTCCTTTCTTGAATGGGAGCAGATGCCTCCTGGGATATGTGATGTGCATAATCCCAGGAAGTTCTGGAAGCACGGCACATCATTCATTCCTAGGCCAGTATGGAAGAGGGGGGCAGACTACAGACTTAAAATCCGGACAGGGACTGGCTCTGCTACAATGGGGAGCTGTCCTCGGAAGCATTCATCTGTGTGAGCTTCATCTGATCTTCTGTTATTCTGTCTTTTCACAGCATAGCAGTAAATCTGGCTTTAAAAAAGCTTGACTTGTAACACTGTTTTGCCTACATTGGCAAGTTCATAAGCAATATATACAATATTTAGATGACTAAAAGAGAGTCTGACTCTGAACATAATAGAGACACATTATACAGAAATATTATCTATCCTCTTTAATAGAAAATGACGGATGCTTGTGGATAACTAAATTACTAATAAATATATTAGCTCATCATTTTCTGTGTTTTTATGTTCCCAGTTTGAAAGTAGTTTTTTCTTCTGCAGATAAACCACATAGATCATCATAATTTTCTTTCCTAGCTGATAATCCATGCAAATCCTTTTCCAGATGATTGAAGAAAACACATAATTCTTAGTCCTGTGAGTTGGCTGTACTTATGTAAGAATGACTTCATACAGTGCATTTCACATAACCACGTGTATGTGTATATTCATGGTGCACAGCTCTCTTCATAATGCTCTCACTGACTAACCTTCAGAATTTTCATTTGGGCTTAGTTAATATGCACAGGTTCTTACTCACACCTTCTTACAAGTGACCATAGAAGGATCTTCCGGGACCGCTTTAATTTAATATCCTTTCAGCAGGTCTTGTGTTTGGACTTGTTTGAATGCAGATAGCAATGTTCTGTGCAATGTTGATTATTGATTAAGCACTAAATAAATATATTAGGCTACTAGCTTTTAGTTTTCCACACAGCTTTGAAAATAAAAATCTTAAATTTTATTGTCCACTCTAGGCAACTGCTACAGTTTAGATATACAGTGGTGTGAAAAAGTGTTTGCCCCCTTCCTCATTTCCTGTTCCTTTGCATGTTTGTCACACTTAAGTGTTTCGGAACATCAAACCAATTTAAACAATAGTCAAGGACAACACAAGTAAACACAAAATGCAATTTGTAAATGAAGGTGTTTATTATTAAAGGTGAAAAAAAATCCAAACCATCATGGCCCTGTGTGAAAAAGTGATTGCCCCCTAAACCTAATAACTGGTTGGGCCACCCTTAGCAGCAACAACTGCAACCAAGCGTTTGCGATAACGTGCAATGAGGCTTTTACAGCGTCCTGGAGGAATTTTGGCCCACTCATCTTTGCAGAACTGTCCTAATTCAGTTACATTAGAGGGTTTTCGAGCATGAACGGCCTTTTTAAGGTCATACCACAACATCTCAATAGGATTCAGGTCAGGACTTTGGCTAGGCCACTCCAAAGTCTTCATTTTGTTTTTCTTCAGCCATTCGGTGGTGGACTTGCTGGTGTGTTTAGGATCATTGTCCTGCTGCAGAACCCAAGTTCGTTTCAGCTTGAGTACACGAACAGATGGTCGGACATTCTCCTTCAGGATCTCTTGGTAGACAGCAGAATTCATAGTTCCTTTTATCACGGCAAGTCTTCCAGGTCCTGAAGCAGCAAAACAGCCCCAGACCATCACACTACCACCACCATATTTTACTGTTGGTATAATGTTCTTTTTCTGAAATGCAGTGTTCCTTCTACGCCAGATATACTTGGACACACACCTTCCAAAGAGTTCCACTTTTGTCTCATCGGTCCACAGAATGTTGTCCCAAAAGTCTTGGGGATCATCAAGATGTGTTGTGGAGAAATTGAGACGAGCTTTGATGTTCTTTTTGCTCAGCAGTGGTTTTCTCCTTGGAACTCTGCCATGCAGGGCATTTTTGCCCAGTCTTTTCCTGATGGTGGAGGCATGAACGCTGACCTTAACTGAGGCAAGTGAGGCCTGCAGTTCCTTGGACGTTGTTGTGGGGTCTTTTGTGACCTCTTGGATGAGTCGCCGCTGCGCTCTTGGGGTAATTTTGGGCGGCCGGCCACTCCTGGGAAGGTTCTCCACTGTTCCATGTCTTCGCCATTTGTGGATAATGGCTCTCACTGTGGTTCGCTGGATTCCCAAAGCTTTGGAAATGGCTTTATAACCCTTTCCAGACTGATAGATCTCAATTACTTTCTTTCTCAATTGTTCCTGAATTTCTTTGGGTCTCGGCATGATGTGTAGCTTTTAAGGCTCTTCTGGTGGACCTTACTGTGTCAAGCAGCTCCTATTTAAGTGATGCCTTGATTGTGAACAGGTGTGGCAATAATCAGGCCTGGGTGTGGCTAGAGAAATTGAACTCAGGTGTGGACAACCACAGTTATAGTATGTTTTAACAAGGGGGGCAATCACTTTTTCACACAGGGCCATGATGGTTTGGATTTTTTTTCACCTTTTAATAATAAACACCTTCATTTACAAATTGCATTTTGTGTTTACTTGTGTTGTCCTTGACTATTGTTTAAATTGGTTTGATGTTGCGAAACACTTAAGTGTGACAAACATGCAAAGGAACAGGAAATGAGGAAGGGGGCAAACACTTTTTCACACCACTGTAGTTTGTCTCAGGCGCTTTCAAATTTTGATTAATCCCCCCCAGTTGTATTGTCGGCTCCAATGGGAGGTTAGGAGTACACTGGATTTCAATACAACAGGTATTTTACTGTCCTTCCATTGTCAAATGGAAAAAATATGTTGAGGTGTCAAAATAGTTTCCAGGGCTTCCCAGAATGCATGTAAACACTGGGTGGACTTGTCTGATAGCTCAGGATTTGTGAATGAAAGCCTATGGCATGATGGACAAACTTTTAAGCACCTCTGTTTCTATGAACCAGTGTAATGCTCTTCTCAATCTAAAACCCAAAGGTTTTATGAAATACCAACTAATTCTTGTGACACATGTTTTAACGGGCATAAAACAAATAATACCAAAAGCATAGCTATCCAATGGATGAACACTGGCTGAAGTCAAAGATAGACTTCACTGGACCTTCTCAAACAATTGATGGCGAGGCCCACAAACACAATGACTATATTCAAGAATATCTGGGACCCATCAGTCACCCATTTTCTTTTGCCAAGTTTCCTAATAGATTGCTCAAAGGTATCCCACAATTCAGCTTTAACTTGGCACATCACATTTGGCATGCAGTGCTGCTTGCCAAACACACTTATTGAAGTCTATGGGACAGCACGATAAACTTATAAAAAATGTTGAATACATTGTTCATGTATTTTTGTACAACTACAATATTCTTCAGCCAGTAGATGGCAGTGTTTATAGGTTTGTAGCTGCATCTATGGTTAAACTCTGTCTCTCCTCTGTATATTAAAGTTCCTGTTTTCTGTCTGCAGTTAAGCAGCAGCAAAGCCCATGTGAATTGTGCACTGTCGGTCTGTTTTGAAGGGATATAAAAGGATTTATAAACAAACAGGTACTCAGGAGGCAGCAGTATTGCCAATATCTACCATTGATTGATTTTCAGAAGGGGCAGTAAACTATGTTGGCAGTGGGAATGAGGATAAATTGATGGTGAGGGGTTGTGTTCTACAGGTATTTATTTTACACTGTGCCAGAACTTTATAGCCTGTTCACACTTGTCTGTTCTCTTGGAGTACAAACTTGCATTTTACTTCAGGAAATACATTTCTACTAGAAATCCTATTCAATACTACAAGGCTGGTTTACTGCAGATATGTGCAGGGCTGGGCTAAGAGGTAGACAGAAGAGGCGATTGCTTTAGATGCTTCAACAGGAGGGGGGCGCATAAAAGGAAACCTTTGATACTGCGGTACAGGCAGTCCCCTAGTTACAAACATCAGACTTAAAAATAACTCCTACTTGCAAACTGAGGGAGACAACAGGAAGTGAGAGGAAATCTACCCATAGGAAGGGAAATTCACTCTTTTAAGAGGAGTTATGGGGAAAAGGTACCTCCACTGATACTTTATCTCCAAGGCTTGTTTCCACAACAACCCAAAATTTTCAAAATCCAATTGTCATTGGGACAGAAAGTGAGGTAAAATCTTCTGAACAGGGGCACAGACCTCAAAACAAAACATTACAGGGGTGTTAACCCTTCCCTATGCTATCCAAAAAGCTTAAACATTTTTTTTTTGTCTGGAGCTACACTTACAAACAGAAACAGACCTACAGACCCTGTCTTGTTTGTAACTCGGGGCCCGTCTGTAGTTTACTTTGGCTTTTTCTGCATGGGTGCTGAAGGACTTTGTCCCAGCACTGGAAATCTACGTATGGAGTGTGTATAAAATGCAATTAAAAAAACCCATAAATGTGCAAAACAGATGTACAAAACCACACGTAAAGGCAATGAATGTCACAAATGCAAATGACTAAATGTGTAAGCATTTAGAGTTCCTAAAACAAATCTATCCCAAAACTCATATTAAAGTGATTGTAAAGTCATATTTTTTTTTCCTATAAAAAAAAATCAAACCTGTTATACTTAGATGCTCTGTTGCAGTGAATTTGCACAGGGCAGTCCGGATCCTCCTCTTCTCGGGTGCCATTTCTGTGATCCTGGCCCCTCCCTTCTGTTCAGTGCCCCCACAGCAAGCAGCTTGCTATGGGGGCACCCAAGCTGAGTCACAGCTCCCTGTGTCCATTAGGACATGGAGCCCTGACCTGGCCCCCTCCCCTCTCTTTACTGATTGGCTAGCTGACTTTGACATTGCTGGACAGAGAGGGACCTCAGGTAAGTATTAGGGGGACTGCTACACAAAGAAGGCTTATCATCTTAATGCATAGAATACTTTAAGATAAAAATACCTTCTGACTTTACAACCCCTTTAATGTGTTGGGTGGACACCAACTTTTTATATTTCACAAAGTGTGGTAAATGTCTTCCACCCTTAGGCCCCTTTCACACCGGGGCGTTTTTCATGCGGTGCAGCGCTAAAAATAGCGCCTGTTCACCGCATGAAAAAATCCGGCCCCTTTAACTCCAGTGTGAAAGCCGGCGGGCTTTCACACTGGAGCGGTGCGCTAGCAGGATGACAAAAAAAGTCCTGCTAGCAGCAGCTTTGGAGCGGGATAGGAGCGGTGTGTTCACCGCTCCTATACCGCTCCTTCCCATTGATTACAATGGGAGACCGCGGTAAAACCGCGGCAATACCGCGGTTACCGCGGCAATACCGCGGCTACGGCGGCGCTCTGCGGGGGGTGTTTAACCCTTTTTCGGCCGCTCGCGGGGGGTAAAACCGCACCGCAAGCGGCCGAAAACCGCGGTGAAAACGACAATAAAGCAGCGCTAAATATAGCGCTGCTTTACCGTCACCGCGGCTCACCGCCCCGGTGTGAAAGGGGCCTTACCACAAGCCCATAATGGTGTCACCCTGATGCAGCTGGATTTTCTAGTGGTTGCTTTATTTACAGGATCCCCAGGGAAGCAACTCTCTGCATGTTTTAATGTCATTAGGGGGCAGAGGTGAGAATTATGGAGATGATAGAGTATTTTGTCCTAGAGAGCTGTACAAATGAGGTATAGAAAAGGCATAATTTTGTTCAAGATATCAGAAACACTGCAAACCTGAAAATAATGTATTTGGATGGAGTTGGCTCTTGAGTCTGAATCTGTACTTGGGTTGGACATCTCTGTGTAACTCCATGAAGAAGTTCCTATGGCTACTGCTCTATGGGCATCTGCCCCCTGCTGCAATAGATACAAAAGAAATACTACAGGTACACAAATCCTGCATACCTACACAGTTTCACCAATGTTGGGGGCAGTCATAATTACCTGTGCTTTTCTTTAGAAAACCTGAGGAATTCCTAGCCCACCTAGGGTGTCTTTCACTTTTCATATCCTCCCTCCTTCCACTTTGAGTATAAAGGTAAATTATAGGTTGTATTGACTGTAGAGGGGCTATTCATTAACTGGTATTTTCTTGTGACCAGCTATTATAAGGGGTCTATATCTTTAATTTCACTTTGGTTCTTAAAAGTACAGGGGGTCCCCGGGTTACAAACAAGATAGGGACTGTAGGTTTGTTCTTAAGTTGATTCTGTTTGTAAGTCGGAACAGGTAAATTTGTGTAAAAATCGATTTTTACGTTTTTTAGATGACATAGAGAAGGGTTATCACCCCTGTAACATTTGTTTTGCTGTCTGTGCCCCTGTTCAGAAGATTTCACATCACTTTCTGTCCCAATGACAATTGGATTTTGAAAATTTTGGGTTGTTAGGGAAACATGGACTGGTGATAAAGCATCAGTGGGGACACCTTTTTCCCATATTAACTCTTAGGCCCCTTTCACACTGGGGCGGTTTGCAAGCGCTATTGCGCTAAGAATAGCGCCTGCAAACCGTACCGAAACAGCTGTTGCTGTTCCTTCAGTGTGAAAGCCCGAGGGCTTTCACACTGAAGCGGTGCGCTTGCAGGACGCTCAAAAATGTCCTGCAAGCCGCATCTTTGGCTCGCTATAGGAGCGGTAAATTTACCGCTCCTATAGCGCCCGGTCCCATTGAAAACAATGGGGGAGCGCGCCGAACCCGCCCGCAAAACGCCGCAATAGCGGCGGTTTGCGGGCGGTATTGACCCTTTTTCGGCCGCTCGCGGGGGGTAAAAACACCCCGCGAGCGGCCGCAATGCGCCGCTAAAACGCCGGTAAAGCGGCGCTAAATATAGCGCCGCTTTACCGCCAGCGCCCCCACCGCTCCAGTGTGAAAGTAGCCTTACAGGAGTGAATTTCCCTTCCTAGGGGTGGATTTTCTCTCACTTCCTGTTGTCTCCCTCCGTTTGTAAGTAGGAGTCATTTGTAAGTCGGATGTTTGCAAGTAGGGGACCCCCTGTATATAAGCGCACTCCATTGCTGCCACTGCAGTAATCGGATGAAAGCCTGCCATCGGTTATAAAGCCCAAATCAATGCTTTACAGGTTCCAAAGAAAAAAAAAGTGCAAATTTTTTTTTATATGCAAAAAAAGTGCATTTTCTTTTTTCTTTTTGTGTTTTTTTTTTTAAGGTGATCTTAACCTTTAGAGCTAAACTTAAGTAGAATGTACACTGAGATTTGCATGCAGTTTACATCCTGGCACAGTGCCTGTGTGCGGGAATTACCCCATTCCTTTGCATGTGTAGGAGTGACTTGTAGGCAGGTGCAGTTTACTTGTTCTGTTTCAGGTGGCGTTCTTTGGCAGCAGCATTGCAGTTGGAGAGGAAGTTTAGAGGAAAATGGTTCCTCTATGGTTTCCTGTGTCACTGAGGAATCTAACTTATTGGATGCTGCCACACCATGTGACTTTGGCAGCCATCTTTGGTCAGGCAGAGACTTTTTAAGGCTTTCAGGTGAGCACTTTGTGAGTGTTTAGAGTAGGGAAAGGTACTCCGCCTGGTAGGGACAGAACTAACAGCAGGGAAAGGTTCCTGACGAGGACAGAAAGCGAAGGGCTTGCAACTTCTCTGACATCTTTCCGTTTGGGCATCAGATGGCCAGGCCACACTCTTCCCCTCCTAACAGGTACCGTACGTTCAGGTGAAACATGCTTTCTACACGCTGCCGGATTTGTGAGTTCTCCCAGTTGGGTTGTCTTCTCCCAGGTTTATGGTGAACTGTCTTTGTATTATTTCAATACAAGTTCTTTCATCGCACTGGACCATGTGTATTCTTGCCGCCGCACAATGCTGCACACCACCTACATGCCAAAGACTGGCACCCGAAAGAAGTTGGGGGGGAAAATGCAGGCAAGGGACTTTGTGGTGGTCCGCTGAAGCAGAGGTAAATATTTTGGTATTTAGTTCCGCTTTAACCATACTCTATCCAAAGCAGAAAAGAAAAACGCTTTTGGCACCACATACACTTTAAGGCACGGTTTCTCAATCTTTTTACCTTTGAGGAACCATCAGTTAAAAGTTGTAGATCTTGTGGAACCCCTGAAATGTTCATATATATAGCTCAAGGAACATTGGTGTGATTAGCAAACTGTTGCTATAACAACAATTTTTAGAAATAAAATGTACCTATTCAATGTGAGACTTCTGCTTGCTTTTGTCTGCTCAGATGATCAGTTCTGGGTTCAACTTGAGATAAACAGAGTACCAGACGGCAGCAGGGCACTGTACAGGGGTTCAGGAGGGCACACTACATGGGAGGAAGCAGGGCTCATTATGTGGGAGCAGGGCACATTATGGGGCACACAGCAGGGCCCTTTACATAGGGCACACAGCAGATTACAGTATATGAGGCACACATCAGGGCACATTAAAGTAGCAGATGTTTCCTTCATATACAGAGCTAGGCAGGGAAGCAGCTGTTAACAATTCCTCGCCAGCCCCTCCTCAGCAGACAGCACACCATAGCCAACACCATCACAGCTGCTTCCTTGCCTAGCTCAGTATGTGTCTGCAGAAGGGATGCGTTCTATCCATCAGCTGCCTGGGTAGATTGCGGGGTAACTCCTGGGGATCTCTTACAGAACCCTGTTTAAGAAGCTCTGCTTTAGGGCTCGTACACAAAGCCACTTAGGGCCATAAACTGCCCATTTTATTGTATTTCTGCTATGGGTATGGCCAAGTGTTGCGATCAGCTGCGGATTGGAAACCTGTCAATTTGTACTCAGGGATGTCCGCCCTTGGACACTATTGTGCTCCTTGTGTTATTTCATGTGGACAGCATCATCATGTCATTGATTTGTACAGGCTCCTTGTCCATGGCTGGTCAACAATATGCTGATCTGGATGGTGAAGGCACTAAAAGGCCATGTACCTAAACCCTAGGAGCCACTTACTGATATTGGTATATACACTCACCTGCCACTTTATTAGGCACACCTTGCTAGTACCGGATTGGAACCCCTTTTTGCCTTCAGAACTGCCTTAATTCTTTGTGGCATAGATTCAACAAGGTGTTGGAAACATTCCTCAGAGATTTTGGTCCATATTGACATGATAGCATCACGCAGTTGCTGCAGATTTGTTGGCTGCACACTAAAATTCTATCGCATTCTATTTTATATATAAAACTACTATCGACTAGACAACACCATTGTGTTACAGTGCCTTGAAAAAGTATTCATACCCCTTAAAATATTCCACATTTTGTCATGTTACAACCGAAAAGGTAAATGTATTTTATTGGGGTTTTATGTGATAGACCAACACAGAGTTGCACATATCTCTAATTATGAAGTGGCATGAAAATGATAAATGGTTTTCAAAATGTTTTACAAATAAATATCTAAAAAGTGTGGCGTGCATTTGTATTCAGCCCCCTTTACTCTGATACCTCTAACTAAATTCAAATTGAACCAGTTGCCTTCAGAAGTCACCTAATTAGTAAATAGATTCCGCCTGTGTGTAATTTAACCTCAATATAAATACAGCTGTTCTGTGACACCATCAGAGGTTTGTTAGAGAACCTTGGAGAATAAACAGCATCATGAAAGCCAAGGAACACACCAGACAGGTCAGAGATAAAGTTGTGAAGAAGTTTAAAGCAGGGTAAGGTTATAAAAAAAATATCCCAAGCTTTAAACAACTCACAGAGCACTATTCAACCCATCATCCGAAAATGGAAAGAGTATGGCACAACTGCAAAGACATGGCTGTACACCTAAACTGACAGGCCAGGCAAGGAGAGCATTAATCAGAGAAGCAGCCAATAGGATCATGGTAACTCTGGAGGAGCTGCAGAGATTCACAGGTCAGGTTGGAGAATCTGTCTACAGGACAACTATTAGTCGTGCACTCCACAAAACTAGTCTTTATGGAAGAGTGGCAACAAGAAAGCCATTGTTGAAAAAAATCTATAAGAAGTCCCGTTTGCTGTTTGTGAGAAGCCATGTGGGGGACACAGCAAACATGTGGAAGTAGGTGCTCTGGTCAGATGAGACACACATTTAACTTTTTGACCTAAAAAAAAAAAATGCTATGTGTCCTGGAAAAATAATACTGCACATCACCCTGAACACACCAACATGGTGGTGGCAGCATCATGTTGTGGGGATGCTTCTCTTAAGCAGGGACAGGGAAGCTGGTCAGAGTTGATGGGAAGATACAGGGCAATCTTAGAATAAAACCTATTAGAGTATGCAAAAGACTTAAGACTGGGCTGGAGGTTCACCTTCCAGCAGGACAACAACCCTAAACATACAGCCAGAGCTACAATAGAATGGTTTAGACCAAAGTATCTATTAATGTGTTAGAATGCCCAGTCAGAGTCCAGACTTAAATCCAAATGAGAATCTGAGGCAAGGTGTCAAAATGGCTGTTCCGATGCTCTCCATCCAATCTGACAGAGCTTGAGCTATTTTGCAAAGAAGAATGGGCAAAAATGTCACTCTCTAGATGTGCAAAGCTGGTAGAGACATCCCAAAAAGACTTGCAACTGTAATAGCGAAAGGTAGTTTTACAAAGTATTGACTCCATTGATCATTTTCCTTCCATTTCACATTTGCTACTTTGTGTTGGTCTATCACATAAAATCCCAATAAAATACATTTAGGTTTTTTGTTGCAACATAACAAAATGTGAAAAAGGGGTATGAATACTTTTTCAAGGCACAGTACATGTGAATCTCCCATTCCACCACATCCCAAAGATGCATCTATTGGATTGAGATCTGGTGGCTGTGGAGGCCATTGGAGCACAGTGAACTAATTGTCATGTTCAAGAAATCATAATCAGAAGTCGTAAGATGATTTGAGCTTTGTGACATGGAACATTCTCCTGCTGGAAGTAGACATCAGAAGATGGGTACACTGTAGTTATAAAGGGATGGACATGGTCAGCAACAATACTCGGGTAGGCCGTGACATTTAAACAATGCTCAATTGCTACTAAGGGGCTCAAAGTGCCCCAAGAAAATATCACCACACGATTACACCACCACAAGCCTAAATCGTTTATACAAGGCAGGCTGGATCCATACTTTCATGTTGTTTACGTCAAATTCTGACCCTACTATCTGAATGTCGCAGCTGAAATCAAGACGGATCAGACCAGGCAACGTTTTTCCAATCTTCTATTGTCCAGTTTTGATGAGCTTGTGCGAATTGTAGCCTTAGTTTCCAGTTCTTAGCTGACAGGAGTGGCACCCGGTGTGGTCTTCTGATGCTGTAGCCCATCTTCTTCAAGGTTCGATGTGTTGTGCATTCAGAGAAGGTCTTCTGCATACCTTGGTTGTAAAGAGTGATTTTTTGAGTTATTCCCTGTACACACGGTCCAAAATTATGACGGAAAATGTCCGATTGGACCATGTTATCGGAAAACCCGCCCGTATGTGGGCTCCATCTGACTTTTTCCATCAGAATTTCCGACGGAAAAAATTTGAGAGCAGGATCTCAAATTTTCCGACAACAAAATCCGATCAGACTTTTTCCTATCGTGTGTCGAGAATTCAGACGGACAAAGTGCCACGCATGCTCAGATCAAATTACAAGACCAAATCTATTGGCTACTAGCCTCTACGTAGTTCCGTCGTACGCAATGAACGTCACCACATTCAGAATGATCAAATTTTTCCGACAACTTTGTCCGACCGTGTGTATGCAACACCAGTGTCGGACAAAATCCGTCGGAAAATATCAGACGGATTTTGTGGTCGGAATTTCCGACCATGTGTACGGGGGCTTACTGTTGCCTTTCTATCATCTCAAACCAGTCTGCCCGTTATCCTCTGAGCTCTGACATCAACAAGTCATTTTTCTCCACACAACTGCCGCTCACTGGATATTTTCGTTTTTTCGGGCCATTCTCTGTAAACCCTAGAGATGGTTGTGCATGAAAATCCAAGTAAATCATCAGTTTTTGAAATACTCAGACCAGCCCCTCTACCACCAACAACCATGCCACGTTCAAAGTCACTTAACCACTTTCAGACCGGACCAATTTGCAGCCAAAGGACCAGGCCCCTTTTTGCGATTCGGCACTGTGTCGCTTTAACTGACATTTGCGCGGTCGTGCGACGTGGCTCCCAAACAAAATTGATGTCCTTTTTTTCCCACAAGTAGAGCTTTCTTTTGGTGGTACTTGATCGCCCCTGCGGTTTTTATTTTTTGCGCTATAAACAAAAATAGAGCGTCAGTTTTGAAAAAAACGCATTTTTTTTATTTTTTGCTATAATAAATATCCCCCAAAAATATATAAAAAAACATTTTTTTTCCTCAGTTTAGGCCGATACGTATTCTTCTACATATTTTTGGTAAAAAAAATCGCAATAAGCGATTATTGATTGGTTTGCGCAGAAGTTATAGCGTTTACAAAATAGGGGATAGTTTTATAGCATTTTTATTAATAATTTTTTTTTTTAGTAATGGCGGCGATCAGCGATTTTTATTGTGACTGCGACATTATGGCGGACACATTTTTGGGACCATTGTCATTTTTATACAGCAATCAATGTTATTTAAATGCATTGATTCCTGTATAAATGACACTGGCAGTGAAGGGGTTAACCACTAGGGGGCAGGGTAGGGGTTAAGTGTGCCTAGGGGTGTGTTTTTCTTACTGTGGGGGGGGCGTGGCTGTCAGCTAGTGAATGCTGATCTCTGCTCCAATCACAGGGAGCAGAGATCGGCATCACTAGTTGCTAGGCAGAACAGGGAGATGCTGTTTATTTCCGCATCTCCCCGTTCAGCCTTCCCGTGAGACGATCGCGAGTGTCCCCACGGCGATCGAGTCCGCAGGACCCGCGACCCGGCCTCACGGGGGTCCCGACCGGCGCGAGCCCGATGGCACGGCGGCATCTTAAAGGGGACGTATATATACGCCCTCTGCCTGTCCGTGCCATTCTGCCGACGTATATCGTCGTGCGCCGGTCGGGAAGCGGTTAAATCCCTTTTCTTCCTCATTCTGATGCTCAGTTCGAACTTCAGCAAGTCGTCTACAGTACGTTTAGATGCCTAAATGCTGCCATGTGATTGGCTAATTAACAATTTGTGTTACCAAACAGTTTTGAACAGGTGTACCTAATAATGTGTCTGATGAGTGTATAAATTCATATGGACATTTTTTCCAGTCTAAAGACAAAAGAAGTTTGCATTTTTTCTAAGTTGTCAGGGGTGGGTTTTATTTCATATCTAGAGCATAGAGGAAGAAAGAATAGAGAGAGGTATGCAGGGAAAGGTTAGATCCATGTAATCAAATGTCTAACCTGAAGGAAATATGCAGCCTGTAAAGAATGTTTCTTTCAATGAAAAGTCTTCCACCCTCACCTCTGAAAAGATATTCACGTAACTCTACAAGCACAGTTAAAAGCCAATGTTCTAAAGTAACAGATTTCCCTGTAATTCTCCTCTAGTGTTCACCACTTGAGATTTGTATCTCGTGTTGACTTTACGTAACACGATAGCTGAATGTAATTGACTTTAAATGGTAGAGATTTTTCTAATGCTTTTCAAACAGATTGCCATTCACACAAATGAATTTAATAATCTAGCTTCCTCATGCTCGGCACTTCCATGTGACATATTTATGAAAATGTTTAGGAAGTAATAATATAGCAGTATGCCCTTTTAGTGTATTATTTCTACAGAGTCACAACTATGAAAAAAAAAACCAAAGTGCTCTTTTCAGGGGGAAGAATGTATTGCTCTGAGATTTAAAATCAAATGGAGAGACAAAAATTTCAATATTTTATAGTGCTGTGCTTTTATTTCAGATAGAAACGGTAGGGCTTCTTTTCTTTTTTGTTATTTTTCTAATTGTATTTAATTAGCATTTCTAAGGTGGATTATAAGGCAGATCTGTTAAGAACAAAAAAAAAAAAAAAAAAACATCTGAAAATTGCTTGTTTTACAATGATTGCAAAGAACAGCCCCACGACATCTTACCTTCAACTTCAATGAATCTTTGTTTTTCCTAATGGATTGCATCTTGAAATGTCAGAAATGTTCTAGCATGTTGTAAGCTGCTTGTAATCAACAATGCAGACAATCATTAGGCTATATACACTACTCAAGCAGCCCTTGAATCTATTGCAGAACTAGAAAATTGTATTTATGAACAGGGAGACTCGTATAGTGATAGTTGGGGAGGCAGAAGGGACTAGGCTGGAGGACAATCTTTATGAATTTCAGGGCATGTTCTTTAAATCTGAACTCCAGGATGAGCACATGTATTCTAAATAGAAGAGGTGTGTGTATGCTTACTTGAATCTTGGCGTGCTTTGTAAATTTCTAACAGATCTGTGCAATAATCCAGCTTGAAAATATGCCTTTGTATAGGAGTTTCCTGTATAGAAGGTTGGTCAGTACTGTTCTCTATGCTTGTCAACGGTGACTGGTCTTGTATTTGCCCCCTTCTGGTAGATTTCTGCTGGCAGCCTGCAGCGAGTAGACCTGTAGGGTCTTGGTGATGTGATGGCAAAGCCCCAGCTCCCCTATGTAGATATGTGAGCCAACAATGGGTCTTAACCACTTCAGCCCCAGACCAATTTGCAGCCAAAGGACCAGGCCCCTTTTTGCGATTCGGCACTGCGTCGCTTTAACTGACAATTGCGCGGTCGTACGACGTGGCTCCCAAACAAAATTGGCGTCCTTTTTTCCCCACATAGAGAGCTTTCTTTTGGTGGTATTTGATCACCTCTGCAGTTTTTTTTTTTTTTTTTTGCGCTATAAACAAAAATAGAGCGACAATTTTGAAAAAAATTCAATATTTTTTACTTTTTGCTATAATAAATATCCCCAAAAAATATATAAAAAACCTTTTTTTTTCCTCAGTTTAGGCTGATACGTATTCTTCTACATATTCTTTGTAAAAAAAACGCAATTAGCCATTATTGATTGGTTTGCGCAAAAGTTATAGCGTTTACAAAATAGGGGATAGTTCTATAGCATTTTTATTAATATATATTTTTTTTTTACTAGTAATGGCGGCGATCGGCGATTTTTATTGTGACAGCGACATTATGGCGGACACATCGGACATTTTTGACACATTTTTGGGACCATTGTCATTTATACAGCAATCAGTGCTATTTAACCACTTCCCGACCGTCGGCCGTCATATGACGGCCTCCGGTTTGCGGGGGTATATCTGAATGATGCCTGTAGCTACAGACATCATTCAGATATTGCCGGTTTCAGCCGGCGATTCCCTGCACCATAAGAACGGTCATAGCGGCTGTTCCGCCGCTTGATCGTTCTTATGGGCGGCGGGAGGGGACGCCCCCCCTCCCGCCGCCCTCCGGTGCTTCTACCGACTCACCGCTTCCATCGGTGAGTCGGACACAGGAACCGCCGGCACCGGATGATCACTATAGAGATTTCCGGCGGACCAGATGGTCGCCGGAGTCTCTATGATCGTTCGGAGGCCGGGCGCGATGTGATGACGTCACGCCCAGCCTCTGCATTTGAATAACGGCGCTGCCTCCGCTGGGAAGCGGTGATCGTTTTTTTTTTTTTTTAATTTTAGGCTTTCCAGCCTAGAGGTGAGATGTGGGGTCTTATTGACCCCATATCTCACTGTTAATAGGTCCGATCAGGTAATATTCCTATTACAAGGGATGTTTACATTCCTTGTAATAGGAATAAAAGTAATCAATTTTTTTTTTTTTTTTTTTTAAACTGTCAAATTAAAAAATTAAAAGTCAAATTAACAATAATAAAAAAAAAAAAAAAATTTTTAAAGCGCCCCTGTCCCCGTGAGCTCGTACGCAGAAGTGAACACATACGTAAGCCCCGCCCACATATGAAAACGGTGTTCAAACCACACATGTGAGGTATCGACGCGAACGTTAGAGCGAGAGCAATAATTTTAGCCCTAGACCTCCTCTGTAACTTAAAACATGTAACCAGTAGAAAATGTTAAAGCGTCGCCTATGGGGATTTTTAAATACCAAAGTTTGGCGCCATTCCACGAGCGCGTGCAATTTTGAAGCGTGACATGTTGGGTATCTATTTACTCGGCGTATCTTCATCTTTCACATTATGCAAAAAAAATCGGGCTAACTTTACTGTTTTGTTTTTTTTTAAGCATGAAATTGTTTTTTTTCTGAAAAAAACGTGTTCGAAAAATTGCTGCGCAAATACCGTGCGAGATAAAAAGTTGCAACGAGCGTCATTGTATTCTCTAGGGTCTTTGCTAAAAAAACATATATAATGTTTGGGGGTTCTATGTAATTTTCAAGCAAAAAAATTATGAATTTTACATGTAGGAGAGAAATGTCAGAATTGGCCTGGTTGCGAAGTGGTTAAATGCACTGATTCCTGTGTAAATTACACTGGCAGTGAAGGAGTTAACCACTAGGGGGTGGGGAGGGGTTAAGTGTGACGTGTGTGTGTGTTTTTTTTACTGTATGGGGAGCGTGGCTTGACATTCGACATCACTGATCGTCTTTTCCGATGACAGCCACGGTCACGGAGCTCAGAATCGGGTCGCGAGCGCGCCGCCAGCGGTGCGCCCGCGTGACCCACGGCTGGGTTCTTAAAGGACAACATACCTGTACGTTGATGTGCCCAGCCATGCCATTCTGCCGACGTAAATGTGCAGGAGGCGGTCCTTAAGTGGTTAAAGTCACCCACCACTTTCCACTGCTGTAACAGTTGTCGTCAGGGAAGTGATTTCACTCACCCTAGCCACAGCGGGCGCTCATTTACGCTAAGAAACTGGAGCTTGGCAGTTGCCTGACTGCTTGGAAGAAGACGAATAAAAGGTACTACACTGAGATGTCTTACAAACTGTATGCAGCATGTAAAAGAACAATGGGGAGGCAATTTTTAAACATGGATTATGGATTTACTTCCACTTAAACCACTTCTTGCCTACCCTGACGGCAGGAGGGAAGCTGGAAGGTTTGCCTAATCTAGTGACTTCTGTGACAGGTTCCTTGCAAGTTTAGGGCTGCATTTCTTCAAATGGAGTTGGAGCTTTGGACAGGATCAGTGGTGTCTTCAATGCTGAGAAATACGAGCAGATACCTATCCATCATGTCCTACCATCAGGGAAGTGTGTGATTGGCCCAAAATGTATTCTGCAGCAGGAAAATTACCCCAAACTACAACCAATATAATTAAAATGATAGTAAAGACACATTCTTTAAAGAAAAAAATAAACATGTTATACTTACCTGCTCTGTGCAGTGGTTTTGGACAGAGCAGCACAGATTTTCCTCTTCTTGGGTCCCCTGCCAATGATCCTGGCCCCTCCCTCTTGCCAAGTGCCCTCAGAGCAAACAGCTTGCTGTGGGGTCACCCAAGCAGGCTCTCTAGCGGTGTGGCCCCACCCCTTTCTTTTTTTATTGGCTCACTGGCTGCCAATGGCTCCCACTGCTGTCTCCAATGAGGAGGGAGAGTCGCCGGGGAGCCTGGGCTCTCATGCATATTGCTGGATTGCGATGGGGCTCAGGTAAGTACTTAGGGGGGGCTGCTGCACACAGAACTTTTTTTCTTAACCCTTTATAACCACTTTAAGAACTATCTTCAGCATTAAAAAAGTATTGGAAGTGATGGTTTAACCCCCACAGATCCCTGATCTCAACATCATCAAGTCTATCTGGGATTACATGAAGAGATGGAAGAATTTGAAGCAGTCTACATCCATAGAAGATCTGTGGTTAGCTCTCCAAGATGTTTGGAATAATCCGAGTTCCTGCCGAGTTCCTTCAAAAACTGTGTGCAAGTGTACCTAATAGAATTGGTACTATTCTGAAGCAAAGGGTGGTCAAACCAAATATTGATTTGATTTGGATTTCTCTTCTGTTTATTTACTTTCCATTTTATTGATAAAAATAAACTACTAACACTTCTATTTCTGAAAACCTTTTTAATTAACAGACTTTTTCACACCTACCTAAAACTTTTGCACAGTAGTACGTCTCCGTGAGGATAT
Source organism: Lithobates sylvaticus (assembly GCA_028564925.1). Lineage (NCBI taxonomy): Eukaryota > Metazoa > Chordata > Amphibia > Anura > Ranidae > Lithobates > Lithobates sylvaticus. The sequence goes on from CM053028.1 coordinate 82,501,139, forward strand.
GCACATCTTCTCTGCGCCGCTGTCATAAGTGTCGGGAAGGGAAGCTTCCTTTTGCGTCAACTATTGATCCCAAACTATCGGATCGTCTCACGTTCCATCACGGAAAACTATTCAGTCACAGAATCAGTTCACAAGTTTGGCTTTGTTGACAATCAGAAGTGATTACTCTTGAATGCATAAGTACTTCTGCAGCTGCTGGTGGCAGGTCTTAAATCAAAGCCGCTCCTCTTCCATGTTGATTTCCACTGCATTAGCAAAGGTGATTTATGTTAGTGAATTTTTATTCTCATTTCCAGTTATTTCCACATTTGAGTAATTAGCAAGCCCAAAGGGCTTTGGATGGGTGAAGACATTTACATGGTGCAGTTGTCAAGACTGTAGCTTATGTTATCACTGAAAGTAGTAAGTATGACACTCATGCTGCGTGCATGCAGAGCAAAAATGGGTATGCTAGCTTCACATGGTTGAAAGTGGTCTAACAAGTTATACAGTACATATTAATTCAAGTAACAGCTGTAAATGTAGATGTAAAAAAAAAAAAAAACACTATATGGGTGTAGCACCCTCCACCTAGTGTACGTGCTAAAGTGAGATTTTTTTTTTGTAGTGCAGGTAAATTTAGGCAGGCCTAGCTAAAAGCTAAGTCTGTTTGTTTTGATCTGTGGGGCTGGGAGTGGCTTAGAGTAGGCTGGTGACTTGCAGCTTGTTTCATCTTTGTTACCTCCCTTCTGCTTCTAGAAGGAAGGTGGGGAAGAAAGGTGGAGCTGTCTGGGGTGTTCTAAGGAGCCCTGACCAATCCCCAACCTGGATTGGCAGGGGGCAGGCCTCCTTAAATACCTGGAGTCAGCCCAGCTGGGGAGGAGTTCTGGTCGAAGAACTGGAGATGGAGTATTAAGCTGCCGGGGCCTTGGAGGGAGCCCCCCCAGTATTGGGGGGTGAGTTTAGGCCAGGGGCTCGGAGCTGAACAGGAACACCCACAACCAAAGGGGTGTCCTGAACAGAAGTAGGAGAGGACAGCGGGGAATACTGCCGTGCAAGTCTTCAGGAGGGATCATAAGGTGTTGGTGAGTGGCAGGCACATTCGGGAGAGCTGGGAGAAGCATGCCGCAGAGAACAGATTGTGCAGTCAGAGATGGATGTAGAGCCAGTGGGAGAGACTGTGATGTTACTGGCAGTGAAGTTGGGCCACTGCAGTCAGGAGGGCTGTCAGGGTCTGCAAAGAGGGCAGCTAGCACCAGCACTCCTCCATAAGTCTTTTGCTACACTCGAGGGGCCCGCGGTCCCTGCCTGTAATAAGGAACTTTGCTAAGGCCTGGCTGAAACCAGAGTTAGGCCTAACCATGTGCTAGCTGCGCCTGAAGAATTGTGCTAGAGGGAGAAGGAGAGATTGACTACTGCAAGTGTTGTGCAGGAGGAGAATATCTGAATTGTCCCAAACCATGCAAGAATAATTTTCTGTGCATCCCATGAATTCCTTAACCCCATCCAAGTTCTAATCCCTCAATAAAATACAAAAAACAAAGCTGATGGACTTGTTGATTGTCTTGGAATGTCTGGAAGCGAATGCCGGGCTGGGCAGGGTGACCGCTACATGGAGATTCTATTATTATTGTTTTTTTAATTGTGCTTCAATTCAATCAGCTGACTAGTGTGTATTTGTTGTATCAACCTGATAAGGTCAGGGATTGATTTCTGGATTGCCAACATAGATCGTGGTCAAAGGTGGCAGTATTGCAAGTGGCAGTACAGATTCACTCACACATCATGTTGATGTTGACTTCCAGGAACATATTTCTATTTATTATAAAAGGTTCAGACTGCTACCTTGCTTGCCAGTGTAATCTGGCTATGTACTCCTGTTGCGGTCCCTGTACAGTTTTTATGCAGTTTCACTGCAGGAATATTGGGTGTGTACTTTCACACCTAGAACCAAGCTGCTACAGAACAGAGCAACATTTTTCTAGTTGTCACTTCTAGATGTACTGACACATAGTGGGCAGACTGTAGGTTTTAGCCTTTCTACATCTTGGGTGGTTAAGATGTATGACCTTGTTAGTTTGCTACTAAGACTAGACAGGCTAACTATCTCTTTCTAGATACTCACTATACATGTGTGAGAAGTATAAATCCGACCCTGCCTCGGGTCCTTCCTGGGATAAAGAACTCCTACCTTCTAGCTTAGTCAACTCTACCTTTGTTCCTGCTCCAATGTTTATTAGCAAAGAGCACTTCTGCTGTGCAAGGCTAATGTTGCCAACATTTTTATGTACATTGTCAGGGTTTAACAGGTTTAGGTCTCGCGTATTTCCATGTGTTAAATTAAGCTACTTTTTTTTTTTTTTTTTTTTTTTATCTGTAATCTCTGCCCACATGACAGTCCTAGAATTATGCCCATCACACCAAAACTAGAAATTTTAGATACTAAAACTGGAGTGTGCAAAATCTGGTGCAGCTGTGCATGGTAGCCAATCAGCTTCTAACTTCAGCTTGTTCAATTAAGCTTTGACAAAAAAAAAATGGAAGCTGATTGGTTTCTATGCAGAGCTGCACTAGATTTTGCACTCTCCATTTTTAGTAAATCAACCCCAGTGTTACTAGAGTCTAACTGTCAATTCTGTCCTTTGTGTGAGATGTTCAGAGCAAGAATCAAGAAACCCCAGACTACATATGGTTGCCTTAAAGCTGGTTTAGGGTATAGCATTTGGTGGTTTAGGATTGGTAGAAAACAGGAATTGAGTCACATTTTCAAATTCTAACTTTGTAGGTTGTCTGACTTGGAGGTCTTATACTAGATTCATAACCCTTTTGGGCCAAAAACAATACTGTTTTGCTCTTTATTAAGTTAATTTTAAATTGTATATATTTTAAGGCCATTTGTTTAAATAGATTTTCTAGCGTTCCCTTTTGTAAAAATAAAAAATAATACATTTTAAGTTACCAAAAACCTAAATTTTTTTGATGCAAAGTGTATTACACTCGGGTGGGAAAAGGCTTAGTGTGGGTCAGGAAATGGCTATCCAGTGAATGTAAGGTTTGCTTTGTGTGTTGAGAGTTGGTGCAGACATATGCTTGCAATTTAAAACATGTTAGATAAGATGCACATGAAACTTCCTCCAACAATAACAAAAGAGAAACCCTTTTACTTGATAAATGTTGCCTGTGATAAAACTGTAATAACTTTGTTGATTTACTTATGAAAATATACACTCACAATTATTTCAAATGCATTTATAATCCAAAGAACACAGCAGGATCCCATTTACCAGTTTCATAACCAGGAAAAAAAGCATTGAAAAATAGAGAGGGCCAGTTGTGTCATTAAGGTTGGTGTCACCTGGTGTGGTAAAACATGGCACCACTCCCCCCCCCCCCCTCATGTTTTACTGCACCGCCACATCAGAGTGACTTTCCCCTCCAGCCTGCCACAGTGCTCTGTCTTGCTGCTGCGGAGTGACAGCATGTGCAGGAAACACTTGGAAGGCTAGCAAATCAGGCTCTTCTGTCTAGCCTGCCACAGTGCACTTGATTGAGGATTGCATGCTACCTACAGGGTGCAGCACTCAGGATCGTGCTATGTACAGGGGTAGGTTACAGAAGTGTGCTGTATACAGGGCACAAGGCTCAGGACGGCGCTACGTACAGGGTGCAGAGTTCAAACGCTCACTGTGTACAGGGGGCAGGGTTCAAAAACTCACAAAGTACAGGGTGCAAGGCTCAAGAGTTCATGGAGTTCATGGAGTACAGGGAGTACATTTACATGGAGTACAAGGTGTGAAGTTAAGTACTGCATATGTTCTGCAGAACAGAAGAGTGGACAGAGGGGCTGCTGCCAAAGAGCAGCTACAACTTAAAGAATTTGTGCAGTCTAAACTTTAGAAGGATCTGCCGCCCCCTCCCTCTCTGAGATACTGCTGGGCAGTGGATATCTTCCAATTGGCTGGTGCTGCTGCTGTCCTGTGATCGCTTTAGTTGGTCAGGAGAGATGGTGCGGGTGGTGTCTGCAGCACTGCTCGTCGGAGGCATTGTGACCCAGAGTGGCTTTGTGTGCTGTGTATGGGGGTTAATATGACACCAAGCATACAGCAGTCATAAGCGCACCTGTGGGGCTTGCATTTCAACTGTGTGCAGTGCACTGCACAGAGATGAATGATGCGCCACTGGTGTCTCCCCTCTGGCGGGTGTCACCCGTGTGCAGGGCGCACCCCCCCGCTCCATAGCGACGCCACTGGAGAGGGCATAGAAAAATAGATCCTTAGTATAAAACAAAGAAAACAAATCTGTGAACCTATATTCCAGGGTTTGTGTTCACAAGTGGTAGAGGTGTAGTCCACCCAGAGCTTATGTTCTCAACCTACTCCAGTCCTGTGGTCATCACTCTATCCCCCACTCATGAGAACCATTGCATTGGATAAGTGGAGTGTTGTCAAAGCCAGCCAAAGGTGCTGTTCATTTTGCTACAGTAAAGTACAAAGCAACCAGCAGGCTTTGCTAAGCAACTGTGTGTATTCATCCATTTTGTGTTCTTGCCCTCTAGGTGAGCTTATCATTTCACAATTCTCTCCTAAATTGAGTACACTGTGTGTTCAGGCTTTGTATGGTTACCTTCTGATGGGTTAAATGGCAGTGGTCTGTAAGGGCCCATTTGCTATATGCATGGCATCAATGCTCGTGCATGCTGCAAGGCACTTTGCGTTAAGCCAGTCAAAGCTTTTTTATTAAGCCGGCAGCACATCTTAATGCATGACAAAACAACCTGCAGAATTGTTGGCAACACTGCAGACCACAATCCATGTTGCATGCACAGGTCTGTGCCCCCCATAAGGCCAATTTAGGTGACTGCCTCAGGCAGCACTCAGAGGCATGGGCTCTATGTGTGCGTTGTGGTATACGGTTCTGGAGGTGAGTTGGAAGTTACTGTACAGGTGCATTGATATGCCATTCTGGTGCTGCGATGCACATCATATTGTATGATAAAGTGCACTGCATGTGGTAAACATGACTTTTAATTCAAATTCCCACAAAAATCGACTTAGGGCTTGTTCATACTATTTCCGTTGAGCTGTGCTGATCGGCATAGATCAATGCAGGTCCAGGGCAAAGGCACATCGACAATATTTTTCTGTGGCAATTTTTCACGCCACAAGGCTATGTTGAGGTGGGTTGTGGTGCATCACAATGTGCTTCAATGCATAAACTTGAATAAAATTAAATTTTTTGACATTTAAATAAAAAATAAAGTTAAAGAAAAAAGTAAACATTGCCTTGTGTTGTAACAATGCAAAGTACAGCCCCTACATCAGGGGTCTCCAAACTGCAGCCCGAGGGCCAGATATGTGGCCCTTGGGGCACAACTCAATCCACTGATATGAGGCACTATTCCTCTTGCTGACACCAACAATGGGGCACTATATCTTCCACCAATACCAATCATGGAATACTATTCCTCCTATTAATAGGGGGAATACTCCTCCTATTGACCACTAACTCTGAGGCCATATTCATTCTCACCGATGCTGGGCCCATGACATTTTCTGCCCCTGCTAGCCACCAGCCGGTGTCTTGCCGAAAAAGGTCCCCCGGTGGATAATGTCCCCCCTGTACTGCGCAGGCACAGTGTTTGCACAGTACGAAGGACTACGGAGCCACCAAAAGTTCTGTGTACTGTGGGAGACCAGATATACTGAATGCAGGGTCCTGGGTTTAGTAACACTTTAAGATAACTTAAGATGACTCTTCAGATAAGTGAATTATTACACAATACATGCCTGTTTAATATTCTGATAATTTCAGATAATGTTTAGGTAGTCAACAAAACTATGTACACAATACAATACCAGACGTTATCTGGATAGCACAATTGGTGTAGCTTGTTTGTTAACTGAATCTCCTTATTTAGCAGATGAGGGCTATTTATTACTTTCTTACTATGTTTTAGTATGTATTACCACCATGGCACATATTGTTTACTTTAACAGCACTAAATCACAGCTGAATCACATTGCCATGTTTTGTTGAAAACATGGCTGACAGGCAGGATGGACCCTCTGACCCTAAAAGAAAAATCTAAACAGGAAGTGGCATGTGGTATCAGGTAAAACAAAAAAAAAATTAAAAATGTTTGTTTACCTGCACATGCCTCCTGTATTTTCTACAAATGCACCTTTGTTTATTTTTCCCCATGTATCTTCCTGGGACACTTAACTGTTCATCAGACTGAAATCACCTTTGTTACCTAAAATCTACTTATTTTTTCATTTTATATTTACAATAAAGTAGATGTAAACCCTAACTGAATGACATTTAGTTTGCTAAAACACTGTTCATCATAAAGAAATGCTGTTTTTTTAAAATAAAGAAACAAAAAAACTTTTTCTGATTTTATTCTCATGCTTTATTGCATCTCATTGCCGATGTCCTCCTGCAGCCACTTCATGTCTTCATGTATACACTCCAGCGATGGCACATGACATTTCTTAAGGTGGGTTTTCTAATGGTGACAGTGGACTATGCCCACATAATACATGTTGAAACAGCCACTTGTAATCTCCACCTGAAGTTCGTGCAACAATGCAGGAGCACAGTTGGGAAACGGGGAGAGTGTGGTCACCCTACACCAGGAAGTGTGCAAACAAGGACCATCATGGCGGGATCACCAGGCATTATTTTATTACAGGCTGCAGACTTGAAAATACTGGCAATGAATTTTGGAATATCAATTTATTCCTATATGAGATTTTAGTGATTGATTTATATATACTTTCACTCTTGCTCTTCAACGCAGATAAGCTTTAGAAGCAGATGAGGAGAGATAGGCCTCATGCACACAGACGTTTTTGAGCTGCAAATGGCATAGGCGTTTTTAAGCTGTAAAAAAAAAACAGGACCAGTGCGTTCTGAGGCTCCAGCGTTAGAGCTGTAAAAACGTCAGACGCCGGCAAAGGGTGTTGAGTGGGAATTAACGAGGCTTAACGCTGTGGTAAACCTCATCCGGCGTTTCTGTCTCCATTCAAAATCAATGGTTCCCTGTGGAAGCCTATTGATTTGAATAGAAGTCACACCAGAAGTCGGATCAAGATGATCCAACCTGCGGTGCGACTTGTGTGCTGAGAATCTTGAAGGGGAACCCCGCTAAAATGAAAAAAAAAAACATTACGTGAGGTTCCCCCCAAGACGATACCAGACCCTTTGGTCTGGTATGGATCTTAAGGGGAACCCCCCACACCGAAAAAATGGCATGGGGTCCCCACCAAGATCCATACCAGACCCTTATCCGAGCACGCAGCCCGGTAGGTAAGGAAAGGGGAGCGAGCGCCCCCTCCTGAACCATACCAAGCCACATGCCCTCAACATGGGGGGGTGGTGCTTTGGGGTAGGGGGGGCCCTGCGCCCCCACCTCAAAGCACCTTGTCCCCATGTTGATGAGGACAAGGGCCTCTTCCCAACAACCCTGGCCGTTGGTTGTCGGGGTCTGCGGGCGGGGGGCTTATCGGAATCCGGGAGCCCCCTTTAATAAGGGGGCCCCCAGATCCTGGCCCCCCATGATGGAGACAGAGAAACGGGGCTGAAAGGTAGCGCGGCTTAGCGTGCATTGAATTCAATGCAAAATGTGAAAAAAAACACGTTTTTAATGCTGCTTTTCTCCTGGCGTCTGTACTAGCTTTACAGCCCGTTTTTTAAAACCGTGTGCATGGGACCTTAAAGCTGAGCTCTGGTCAGCTTACAAAAATCACATCTGAATGTAACCCCCATCCACCCCACCAGTGTATTAGGGTTTAATACTTGTTTAGTCTAGGGGGCATGCAATGAAGAGTGGGGTCTTCCCCACTGATTCTGGTATCCACAACCAATTCCACAAAGCCCCTCCTTTTCTCCAGTAGTGCGTCCAATCCTGTGGCCAACACCGCCATGTTCAACACAGGGTCAGGAGACACAGAGGACTTGCCCACATTTAAGGGCCAGCTCAGAAGTGGAGTGGAGTGCTGGCTGCTGGGAGAACAAGGAATAAGATGGATATTTCTTTATATTACATCTGGTCTCGATTTAAACAGGCATTATATCCTTAATAGATGGAAAGGGGATGATGACACTTGATTCTCTTATAAGCCGACTAGAGTTAAACTTTAAGGGCCCACTCAGATTGTAGAGGTCTGGTGTGCTGCATTTAAAGTGAATCTGTGACTGGCTGATGTGTTCTTTTCATACTGTTGCAATATTAAGCCAAATTTTGACAGTATGTCAAAAAAACAGTGTTGTTTTAATCCAACAATTTATTTTTACCTCCTCATTTGATTTGTGTTTGGCATGGGCAGAACTGTGCAGCCCATAAATAAAACTGTGAAGTGTAAGAAGTGGTAAAGTCTGTTTCATAAATGTTAATAAAGCTGTGCACAAATTATATAGCTTTATCATACAGCCTCAGTCACCAGGAACCTTGCTAGTCTAATAGCAGTATTATTAGACTTTTACAGGCTCTTCCTTGAACTGCACTCTGTCTCCTAATAAATCAAATGATGGTACAACATCAGTGGTCTATAATCTATCTTTATCTTTTCGTGTTAAGATTGACAAACCATACCTCTTAAAAACAGTTAGCTCAATCTACAGCACCTCTCCCAGATTCTAACAGAGAACAGAGAGAGCACGTTATCTTCACAGATCCAGATTTATCTGTAAAATGTAATTGCTGACATATCCAGCTATAAGAACCAGCTGTAAATTGCAGTGACTCATGATAGCAATAAAATCTTACAACAGTCTCACAAAAGTCTTCATAAATGCCCCTGTTTTGGAGGGATAGGTCGACTCTCAAAGCATTAGAAATGGTCAGGACTTGGGCAGGAACATGGCCAAAGTTTGGTGGGGTATGCTTAGGCCCCTTTCACACTGGGGCGGGAGCCACGGCGACGGTAAAGCAGCGTTATATTTAGCGCTGCTTTACCGTCGTTTTAGCCGCAGGATTCGTTCGCTCGCTGTGCGGTTTTACCCCCCGCGAGCGGCCGAAAAAGGGTTAAAATCCCCCGCAAAGCGCCGCCGTAGCGTATTGCCGCGGTATTACCGCGGTGTCCCATTGAAGTCAATGGGTAGGAGCGGTGAATATACCGCTCCAAAGATGCTGCTAGCAGAACTTTTTTTACCGTCCTGCTAGCGCACTGCTCCAGTGTAAAAGCCTGCCGGCTTTCACACTGGAGTGAATTGGGACGTTTTTTTCAGGCGGTGTACAGGCGCTATTTTTAGCGCTGTACCGCCTGAAAACAGCCCCAGTGTGAAAGGGGCCTTACTGAGATGGGATTCGACTGCTAGATAGAATTTGAGTTATAAAATAATGGGAAGTACTGCACAAGGCAGTATTTTCCTTTGTGCATCCTCTGATTGTCAAATGTAGAGCTCAATTTCTCCTGTTCTAGGATAACTCTGATGACCAACCTTTAGGACATTGGTTTATTGTGGTCAGCTAAAGGGGAAGTTGGTGTTCACTCAGGACTTCTAAATAGCTGGCTCTAAGACAGGCCATAGATAATACAATGGGTGGAAGTAAAGAAGATTGCTTGATTCCCCCATCAACACAATCGGTGTTGATGGGACAATGATTTCCGCAACACTATTGTGTTTTGCCAAGAGTGAGCCTTCAGCGTCAGGGGTATGCAAGATTGTCTCTAAGAAATCCCTACTCTGTTGGAACTTTTCTCTAGCCTTATGCTGGCCATAAATTATACAATTTTCTTATTCAATTTCCTTCAAACTTAACTTCAACTATGTAGTGTAAGGGCCTGCTTGATTGCTTACAAATTGGAAGTTTAGGTTTGACCTCCTATTATATGGTTTTGGTAAGTCTAAAGGAAAATTACACAAGGGAATTGTCTAATGTATGGACAGCATTAGCCTACCTGTCCCTAATCTTCAGGTCTCTTTCCCTGTCTATGTACTCCCCACACTGTAGATGTATGGCTGCCCAAATCCCCAGAGAGCTCTGTGCCAGTTAGACATTGGCTCCTCCAAGATGGCAACAGGGACCCTGTGCAGAGGACAAGACATTCCTCCGCACCAGAGGTAAGCAGATATCATGCAATCACTGTGTTTACTTTTGGCAGCTAACCAGGAAGTGAGTGAGCTTATCTGCAGCTGCACACCACCCTCCTTCAAGCAACTCACTAGATAGGGAAATTAGGATCTGGATGGCAGCACTGGACGGCAGCACTTGCAGAAACAAATCGGCAGCAGCAGGCTCTTAAATTCTTTCTGCATGGGCTCCCTTTAGGTGCATGTCGAATGATCTTTTATAGCATTGCCGCTGCTCCAATATACTGTAACTGTCTATCAGACAAGAGAGAATTATGAGATTGACTGATATCTTCCAGCTTAACATACGTTGCTAAGCTTACAGCATTCTTACCCCATATGTGTTAATGTCAAACATAAACACCACAATAATTTGCACAGTATGAAGCTATACTTAGAGAAAGTAATGTTACCCATAGATGAAAAAATGGTGACCTAGTGTAGGCTGAAATATACATGGCTGACCTTAGAGATGTCTAACATGATATCCCAGGTGATTTGTGAGCTGCTATCTGAATGGCATATAAACTGCGCTTCCTCTTTCTTTTGGAATGAATATAAACCAATTATATATATTTGTTTTCCCTTATCCACTGGCTCCTGCTGTGTGGAAATCTCCTATCTTTTGTTTCCAACCCCTATTTTTGGGTTGGTTGATTTCTCTCTACAGAAGCTCAGCTAAGACCTCTTTGTTGTGGATTTCTCTTTTTTGATTTCCTGGCTGAAATATCCTCTCTGGGATTAATCCTATTGTGTTCACTTCTTGCCTGTTACTTTTTTGTTTGTACTCCTATAGTAGTTTTTCCTTGTTTAATCTCTTGTGATAGACAGTTGATGTTATTGCATTTCTACAAATTGACCTCTTATTGCTGACTTTTACCATCGTTCTGTATTTGAAGAATGTCTATTTTCTGCAGGTAGTCTGTTGGAGCTAAGGATTAAAGTAGAGTTAAAAAAGACTGTTTGTTTTTTTTTCTGAAAAAAACAAAAAACAGTTAAGTATAGTCAGGTGTTTATACTTTTTATGTATGTTTTTCCTTTTTTAGGGTGCCAGAGAAATATTGGCCCGTTATCACATGCTTACTTTGGCTTTGATTTTGGGGTTTCTATCACCAGAAACAAAAAAATAATTTTAATGTCTCTATCTTGTTCCTTGATTAAGTGTACGGAATGTTAATAAAGATAAAACACAATCCTCGGTATCAAGTCTGAAACTCTATTGTTTTTTTTCTTTTGGCAGCCAAAGAGTTTCACCTTCACGCAACCTATGGGCATAAGAAATGTTTTATTTATTTTTTATTTTTTATTTTTTATAAAGGCATTGTTTGGTAGGGTTAGTAGATTCACTCTACTGAATACTATATCTCTATCCAGAAGGTTGAACAACCTTAGAACATAAACCTTAAATGTGAAACATGTATTCCCTAGTTAGAAGAAATTAAGCAAATGGGGTACTCCTTGTTAAATGTGCCTTTTGATTTTAACAATTCTTGTTACCCAGTATACCATAGCTAGAGAAAAACATGCATATAGGGTACTCTTTTTTAATGTGCCTCAGATTCTTACAACTTTTGTTGCCTCGCAATGAAAATAAACATGTATGGGCAGAACCTTCATCATAATATAATTGTGAGTGAACTATCACTTGAAACGGGACCAAGACCAAGTCATTGATCCCTGTTCAGATGCTAATAGAATATATCTTTTTTGTTCTCTTTTTTCATCTTTGCCTTCTTAGCTGTCTGTTGTGTATGTCTTCCTTGTTGTATTGTTTTGAGTGGATTAAGAGCATCACTGACCACATGGGTGCATGGCTGTATTGGGTCTTGTGTCCTGGCATTTGATACAGAAATGTTGTTGATTTTGATATTTGAAAACAAAATTGTTTTTATACACCTTTTTTTTTCTTTTTATAGTATATTGATTTTCAATTTATTTAGAAATTGCTGGAACACTGGTTTTCTAGTTTTTTTGTGGTTGCATTCCTTGCTGGGATCATCTGTCTCTCCAAAACTCATATTTCAGTTAATATTGGATATTGTTGTTCATTCACCCTCTTGGTTCTTCTTTCTCCCCTGACCTAGTCTTGCAATTGATTCTGGTAAGATTAGAATCCCTCCCAACTTGGATTCTGCAGCAGAAGAGTGGGTATTTCTGATGTGGTCTCAGTGACTTTAAAGTGATCATGTCTTGGTAGTGCTGTACCTGTAAAACAAAACAGCATATACCTGCCTCTCCTGGCTCCTATGGTGCCGAACGCCACATCAATCCTGAGAAACACTCTTCCAAAATCCTCATAAGAAACGCCAAACAGTGCTTTTGAATCCTTAAAAATCCTCCTCTGAAGTTTTCTGCAGCAACCTTCGCTTTCAGCAGTGTTGATCGCCAGGCCTTACTGCACTCAGTGGTTCCTCCTTAACTCCTACATCACTACAGGGTAGAAGGAACCAGTGAGCGCAGAATGGGACCAGGAGGTTGACCTCCTAAAATTGATAGTTCCTGCGTAAGACTTCAGAGGTGTATTTCTCAGAATAAGAGCAATGTTTGGCTGTTGGGATGGGAAGTACATCTTTCTTTATTAGGGGTACAGTATTAGATATTGTATAGAGTTGAAAGGGGGTTGCTTTAAAACAAATAAAATAGAGAACAGGGAGGGTAAGACCTCAATTTAATGACTGCAGTAGATAAACACATCCAGGGCTGTATTTTACATTAGGCATAGTAAAGTCTTTCACACACCGCTAGTTTTCGGTTTTGACCTTTTGACAGGCTTCTGTTGGACTGGCTGCCATACACATGGGCTGAATGTTTGCTGGTTTCCTTTTAATCGGCTGACATTTGGCCTGTGTGTACTAGGCTTAAGGTTTTGCTTATGGGTGGCCTTGACCTGAGCAGATATCAACCATACAATTATTTCTTATCCTCTGTCATGTTGTATTTTTTATTTTACATGGTATCACAACATCTTAAACAATGTTATGACAAGAAATAAAAGATCATTCTTTGTATTTTAATGGGGAAGGCTTTGAATGCCAAAAATTGTATGCTTACAGGCTCTAGTTAATCCAGCCCTGGGTGGAGTAGCATAGCAGATGCAGTATTTTTAACAAAAATACCAGTTTGGTAGACTCTAGACTATTGGACTATCACTCAAACATAGTTGCCTTTCGTGAGCATACACATTGGTGCATTTTAAATGTCCTTGCTCAGAAAACATAACAAATGGCTGACAGATAGAAAGTTGAAATCGGATTCTGGTGTTTTATTTTTTATTTTCGATTTATCTGTTGCCATGTCAGTGACTTCACACACTAATTTACAACAGCCCAACAGAAACACTTCAAAGAAGGCCAAAGTTTAGCAAGATTCCAGGCTGAAAAATAAAGCCAGATTGCTCTTGTCAGTACAATAGTTTGTGAATTTATAAATAGGTTTCTATAGTGATGTTTGCACATGGGTCATCAAGTAAGGAGGAAATGTTAGAGAGAATTTTATATCACAAATCAAACATAACTCTAACCCTAAAAACATCCTAAGCATATAATTTAGTGGTGGAAATGTGGGTGTAATTTGAAATTCTTTATGAAGTGAAATGTGGGAAGTTAAGACACTTTATTGAAAGAAAAAGATGCAGTCATGCAAATCATATGCTGTGTTTCCCGGACAATGTGCTAGACATAACATAAATAATATTTCACTAAGCTACAGCAAGCATTTAGTTCATCTTCTTTAACAAGCTATTAAACCATTGTAAGGAATGCATGTCCGTAATGATTGTCTCATAGTATAGATTATATGACTCATGGCTAATATGTTGACTATATGGCCTTCCCGTTGCAATGGTAGTAAAATGTTTTGAATTGTTCTATGATTTAATTTACTGTAGTTTGTTGATAAAAAGTATGGGTGCTGGGTGAGGTAATTCCAGATTAAAGATAAAATAAACAGATCCGTATTAAAGCACCCATGCACAGAGCAGTTATCAGCAGAAAAAGGTGTCCTTTCAGGTATCAGATGGTCACGATGGAATATGTTCTATAGGTTCTATAAAGCCTGCATTGAAATGCAGCCTCATAAAATAGCATATTTTATTCTGGCTGTTACTGTGTTTGTGGGTATCTCTTTGTTTCTACAATAGCCTTAAAGGGTCATTTATAGGTGGCCTGGGGGGGGGGGGGGCGAATTGTGACCCGACTATGAGCATTCTAATATTTATTAATTCTTACCAAAAAGTAAATAAATGTTAAAACAGATCTTGCTGACCTGTAGTTGCAGCCACAGTGGAGTAATTCATCCTCAGTTCGGAGTCATTAGGTAGCCCAGTTTCCTCTTCCAAAACTGTCAGCCATTTGATTACCAATGTAAATACAGGGCAGGTGAAGAAGAAGATGGAGAGTGCAAAGATCCAACCTGATTGACTTTACTACTTTTTTCTGAACTTGGAGGATCGTTTAATCTACCAGCCCTTCAACTACAGAGGTCAGTAAGCCCCGGTTCACACTAGAACATGTTGCAGGAAACTTGCGATCCATGCACATTTCTCACACTTTGCAATATGCAGCAGGTATCCGTGCAATGTTAACCACTTCAATACAGGGCTTTTAAACACCCTTCCTTACCAGAGCACTTTTTGCGATTCGGCACTGCGTCGCTTTAACTAACAATTGCGCGGTCGTGCGACGTTACACCCAAACAAAATTGACGTCCTTTTTTTCCCACAAATAGAGCTTTCTTTTGGTGGTATTTGATCACCTCTGCGGTTTTTATTTTTTGCGCTATAAACAGAAGAAGAGCGACAATTTTGAAAAAAAAAACACTATTTTTTACTTTTTGCTATAATAAATATCCCATTTTTTTTTAAAAAACAATTTTTTTCCTCAGTTTAGGCCGATACGTATTCTTCTACATATTTTTGGTAAAAAAAAATCGCAATAAGCGTATATTGATCGGTTTGCGCAAAAGTTATAGCGTCTACTACTGGGATCACATGATCGGTCTCCTCTCCGCTGACAGGACGTAAACACACAGCTCCACGGTCCCGTTGTTTTAACGGGCAATCGCGGGTGCCCGGCGGACATCGCGGCCGCCGGGCACTCGCACCGGGTCCCGAGCGACGCCGCGGGCGCGCGCCACCCCCCAGGCGGCCGGGAATGCGAGGACGTCATATGACGCCCACCCAGGATGGTAGATCCACCTTGTGGGCGTCATATGACTATACAGCGGTATTGAAGTGGTTAACAGCGCCACAAATGCAGGTTGCAAATGCAGTACATTTGCCTGCACTGGATTGCATGATATAAAACAACCATGCAACCAGGTTGCAGTGCATTTTAATATTGATGCATGCACTACTTTGGTAGAATGGGCTCAAATTCCTGTGCGATTCATAGTGTGAACCAGGGTTAAGGCATAATTTTTAAGCTGATTATCTGCTTGTTAAAAATATGTAAATATTTAAATGTCTATAACCTGGCCACAGTTCTACTTTGAAGTGATTTTTCTTTATAGCTGTATTTATCTTAATACACACATGCTGAAAAGCTCTAGAACCGGCCGTTGACGCATTGAAATTCTACTGGTTTAGCAGGAACCACTCAACTTTTGATTCATCTATGGGCAGGCTGGTTCTACTTAATTTGATCTGTTCATTTAACTTCAGTCAAACCAGCCTTTCAGATTATTTTTTGTATGATCGCTGCTGGTGGCCATAGCCGGCAGCATTGATCATTGTTGTCTGACCCTGGGGAAACCTCCTGTCGCTGTCAGAATACAATAGCACAGAGGGATGGATTTCCCCCATCAACACTGACTGTGTTGATGGGGAATCGAGCAATTTTCTTTCCTCATGGTGGCAAGAAAGAAAATTGAATAATCTATGGTCAGCTTAAAGCTATCACAGACATAGAACAATGGCCAGATCATGCCAGCCCAAATATATTTTTGTGTGTTTCCCAAAATATGTTCATATTGCTAATGCAAAAGGGAAGGATGGAACCCAACATGCACCCCCTGAGTTAGCCTATCTCAAGGAAAATCCAACTTGGCCAATTGACTCTCCTCCTTGTGGCTCCAGAAGACATATCCAGGGCCTGTCTGCCCTGGTCTATAAGCCCAGAACGGCATAGTTTGATTCTTTGATTTGGGGGAAAAAATGATGCTATGTGTATAAGACTTTTAAAGCATCAAAATACCATGAACTTCTAATATTTCCTTGCTAAACCATGTAGGTCAAACCCACTGTAGAAAGTGGGTGTAGGGACTAATGATCGGGATCGCACATCTCTCTGTAGATTACAGCAAAGGAACCCACTCCCCTTTCTCTTATTTAGTCAATTTAACAGCTGAATATCAGTGCTAAGTATAAGGCCAATAGCATGCTGCCTCCACTTTGTTTTGAAAAAAGTTATATGACAGAGAAGATATGATCACCCTTGCGTCCTCAGGGCAGTCCTGTCATTCTTTGCAGAAAATTAGCCCAAGTACTTTTATTAACTCTATTTTATAGTCTCTTGGAAACAGTTTTTTGCTTAACATTCTGCAACCTCTCCTTGGAAAGTGTCACATTGCTTCCACAATCATTTTTGCTCTATCAAACTTAAAAAAGGAAACAATAGCAGAAATGACTCCTTTAGCAAGCTTCTGGGTTGATGCTGTTTCTAAACTGGATTACAATAGAATCTATAAAGCCTCCCTAGCCTCTGATAAGCTTAGCTCCAAGCATGACAAGATAAATTTAGCAAACAATCAAGCTAGATGTCTCCCGCAGGGCAGATACTGACAGATAGCCGTATATGCCCTGTTTTCATATATTTCTCCAAATTCTTTCTTTCTTCTGTACAGTTTTTCCCTAGTGGAAAGATAACCTCTAGACATTTGCTTCCTGCTGAACACCAGCAGGTCTACAGATTTGTTACAGATTCTCAGAAGTTCTTGAAAATTTGCCACAGCCTCAAGCTGTCACTCTGTCTGTTCTATGATTTTGAAGTAAGATCTTCAGAAGGAAAGGAAGTCACAATATCCTCTGTGATTGAAAAATCTACCACAGAGTGATGTGTTGGGGCAGCAACTATAAATTCTTAGATGTGGCTATAGAAACGACTGGGATAAGCAAGTGGATTTACAAAACTTTGGGATTCATGATCAAAAGTATCTGAAGGGAGAACAGTTCTGGTTGTTCTTGGAAACCAGATTATCCCTCCTATTTTCCTACAGTGTACAAAATGGTTGGAATGAAATATTGGCTGGATATTATTATTATAAACAGTTGTTCTTCAAAACATCAGGCCATTCGTCAGTTGCTAAGTATCAGTCTAATGCCATGTACACATGACCAGTTTTCTAGTCGGAATAAACTCTGAAGTTTTTTCCGATGGAATTCTGACGGCATTCTGCTGAAACTGTTTTGCCTACACACGATCACACCAAAGTCCGACCGTCAAGAACGCAGTGACGTACGAAGGGACTAGAAAAAGGAAGTTCAATAGCCAGTAGCCAATAGCTTCCGTCTCATACTTGCTTCAGAGCATGCGTCGTTTTTGGTACGTCGGAACAGCATACAGACGAGCGGTTTTCCCAATAGGAATTGGTTCCGTCTGAAAAATTTAGAACATGTTCTCTTTCTAGGTCCGTCAGAATGTTCGACATAAAAAGTCAGATAGGGCATACACACGATCGGAATATACAATGAAAAGCTCCCTTCTGACTTTTTCTGTCGGACATTCCGCTCGTGTGTGCACGGCATAATGCTGATAGAGGTTAGGTGAGGGTCAGGTGTCTGGAAGTGATGCAACAATGAAATCAGGCATCGTAATCAAGTGCCAGATTAAAGTAGGATAGCACAAGAAGGGGCTACATTACTCGTTCTGACATTAGCGAAAAACTCCTATAGCACTACAGAATTAAAATACCAATTGTGTGGAGGATATTTTTAAAATCTTTTGAAATATTTAGCAATTGGTTTTGGCAATTTGATAACTATAGCCTTAATTTTACTCTTAGATATTGTATACTGTTTGTAAATATGATTCAAGGAAGCACCTTTATCAGTTATGGTGAAAGCTACCCATGCATAGGTGGAAACAAACCCTGTACTTTTGACAAAGAAATAAAATTGTTGTTACCACTCCTTCCACATGCACCACTGAACATTGGATGCACTGTTGCTGCATAATCATCCCTCATGCTGGGTTCACACTATCGCGAATTGAATGCAGGTTTCCCCGCAATAATATAAATATAGCAGGAGATAGTGACTGACTCTCTATGGATATTTAGAGGAGTGCCAACATTTATAGTGAGGTATAGAAAAAAGGGGTACCTTCGTCCGAACAAAATAGGGGATTTTTTGGGAGGCTGAAATGGACTTTAATGGTACCATACAAAAACTTGGGATAACATAGTATAAAAAGTAATTTTTTTTATTACAGTCGGTTCGGAAAATGTCATTCTCTGCTGCAGAAAAGTGCTTGACATTTTCTGACCCGACTTTGGGGCCCCGTATCTCGGGGCCACTTGGTGCTTGGAACCCCAAATTTGGTGTGTAAAACCAGTGGAACCAACACTACAACATATAGCACTAAGTGGCCCTGAGATACAGGGCCCCAAAATCGGTCAACTGTGTCCATCTGCAGCAATGTCATTTCAGGACTCTTTGGTTTTGGCTGCAGCTAGGGGGCATCTAGGAACCCTTAACTACCAAGTTTGAAGTTCAGGGGACCTATGGCTGCAAATGGGTACAGTGAGGCATGCAAATGGGCACAGTGAGGCTGCAAATGGGCATTGTTGACCCTCTTTTCCACTTACAGTAGCTGTGCATTTCTCACCCTAAGCTTATAGTCAATAAGTTTTCCCAGTTTTTTGTGGTAAAATTAGGTGCCTCGGCTTATATTCGGGTCGGCTTATACTCGAGTATATACAGTAATTAACTTTCACTAAAGTGTACTTGCTATGGGTTACAACATCCATCTTGATTTCACGACTGTTTCTTGAGCTGTAGCTGTACTGCAAGCCCTAGCGGGTTTCTGCTTGACAACAACAAAAAAGCCTCGATATGGCTAAACTCAGGAGGATGCTTTTGATTGCAGAGATGAGCATGTTATAGCATATGACCTACAGAATTATTAAAGCCAAGCTTTGAGACATTTCAGGTGCTGGTTCTCACCTGGTTCTTTGTTTTCTTGGTGGTTGTATCATTCTCTTGCACTTCCAAATCATTGCAGGAACCTAAAAGTTGTGTATCAAGTCCAAAGCTTTGAGGAAAGTGACAGCTTTTTGTTTTCAGTTCTTTTGAACACTTCTAAAGATTTTTGAAGCAGCAGACATGAAAGAGACAGTTTTTGATGTATGGAATAGTTTATGTATTTTCTGTTCCTTGCCACTATTGTACGCTGCATTTTTTTGAAAGCCTGTAGATTCCTATGACTTGTTGGCACACTGGTGTGAACAATCGGGTAATGTGACTTTATAAAAATGGAAAATGGAAAAACTGCGCTTGGTATGGTGAAAATAAACCTAAAAAGAAATATAAAAGCTGCAACTTATTGTGGGATATACACAAAATAGACAATAAAAAAGAGAAGTTGCGCTGATGTGAAAATTACAGTGCATTTAAAACTGAGTATCTAATAATCAATATGATTATATATGGAACTAAATTAGTGACACTTTATAACAGCAGTTGATAAGTGGCATCTAATGGTGAAATGACTTAATCCCGATGTAATTAGCAAGGGGCTAAACCAAAAACCAGAAAGGAATCCCTAATAAAAAAGTCCCAAATCAAAGTCCATAAATGAGATTGGATCACAAGAATCGCTTCCCATCCAAGATGGCCAAAGTACAAGAAAGTGGCTACTTCCAAATTGCATGTAGAGGCAAATACTTAAAATGTCCAAATAGTATGCTCACCAGAGGATAAGCAAGCATGCGCAGTTGGCTTATACCCAGCCTGGGCCTTTTGATGGAAATTCCAGCTGCCTTGCATTCATTCAATCACCTCAGAAATATTTGATTCCGTGTATTTGTGGCAAAGCAGAAAAAAATAAAAAACATAGCGTAATACTGCTAAAACACTAAATTTGTTTTCAAAAAACAAAATAATCACTTAAAAGTGAAAAAATCGTGAAAAAGATTTAATGAAAAAAATTAAGAAAATATATAAAAAAATATATAAAAAATAAAAAATAAAAAAGAGAAAAAGTAAAAGCACCCAGTGGTCAACTCAAACGACTTAGAGTGATCAAATGAAAAAAATCTGATCACTCTAAGTCGTTTGAGTTGACCACTGGGTGCTTTTACTTTTTCTCTTTTTTATTTTTTATTTTTTATATATTTTTTTATATATTTTCTTAATTTTTTTCATTAAATCTTTTTCACGATTTTTTCACTTTTAAGTGATTATTTTGTTTTTTTTGAAAACAAATTTAGTGTTTTAGCAGTATTACGCTATGTTTTTTATTTTTTTCTGCTTTGCCACAAATACACGGAATCAAATATTTCTGAGGTGATTGAATGAATGCAAGGCAGCTGGAATTTCCATCAAAAGGCCCAGGCTGGGTATAAGCCAACTGCGCATGCTTGCTTATCCTCTGGTGAGCATACTATTTGGACATTTTAAGTATTTGCCTCTACATGCAATTTGGAAGTAGCCACTTTCTTGTACTTTGGCCATCTTGGATGGGAAGCGATTCTTGTGATCCAATCTCATTTATGGACTTTGATTTGGGACTTTTTTATTAGGGATTCCTTTCTGGTTTTTGGTTTAGCCCCTTGCTAATTACATCGGGATTAAGTCATTTCACCATTAGATGCCACTTATCAACTGCTGTTATAAAGTGTCACTAATTTAGTTCCATATATAATCATATTGATTATTAGATACTCAGTTTTAAATGCACTGTAATTTTCACATCAGCGCAACTTCTCTTTTTTATTGACTTTATAAAAAGCTTTAGAATATTTCAGAAGATGCCACTGATAAGTCAGGGAAAACACTACAGGTTCTAGTTTTTAGGCATTTCTGTCAAGTTTTGTAGTTTCCCTCATTAGCGTCCTGCGTTTGTGGAATAATTGGCTCTGGCAAGTCATGTAGCTACACAGCCTTCTAATGTTTCAATGGCCCTGGCTTTTTATCCTTGTTCTCAGTTGATGGTGTTTAAATGTTTTTTTTTCCAAATACAGACATAAAAAGTTTTTTTGTGGGTATATAGGCTGCATAAATAAAAATAACTTTTATGCTTAACATTAAATTTGCGTAAAATGATTTTGACTGTAATCAATTAGTAAACAAATCCTTTGGGAAATGGGTGTTAAGCTGATCACAAATTGCTAGATCTTGTATCAGCTGAATAAATTATGAAGCAAGGGTGCAACCACAGTGTTTTTTGTGACTATTTAAGAATATGTGAGCCTTAAAACATCATAGAAGTGTAATGGGGCATTGGATTAAGTGTGTATGGTTACCCCTACGACTATATATTTGTCTGCAACAAAATATGCACATATGGGAATCCTGCCTATAGTGGCAAAAAATAGTAGTACTTGCCGCATAAATTGCGGGGGGGTGTAATCAAAATAACTTAGCAGAGAACAAGAAAAAAAAAAAAAATGGAATGATATAAACACTCACCCTAAAGAGTTATTCTACATATTATTATTCTTTTTTTTCGCTGAAAAAAGAGCAAAAATACAAAAAGATACCAACATAAATATCCAAATTCCCAGATAAAATACCAAACGAGGATCCCCAAGGGGTAAAACCTCCCATGGAAAAAATTCCCCAAAAGTTAGGTCAATGATTCAAAATTCTCACAAAATAATGAGGAAGGGGTGAATCATGCAGTGGGGTAGATCCCTCCCTCCCCCAATATAAGGGGTAGATCCCTCCCTTCCCCAATATAAACATCCCCTATGAGCACCTGAAAATACCCTGTGACCTAGGGCGAAGAGCTAAACTGGATGATTCCTGAAGGGGACAGTGTGATTCCATAACCACGGAAGTAATTCACACTGTTTCACTTCTGAAATGATTCAGTCACAGAGACCTGAAATGGAAAAATCAAACAGTCAGTCAGGAATGGAATATTATTGAGGGCAACCTGGGATAATGTATAGTCCAAAGAATGAAAAAAATGAGGGAGAGAAAAAATGTTCTCCTCACAGATATTTGTAAATTTGTATGGCCAGACAATTACTACACAGCTAGTGTGAAAAGGCAGACATGCCCCAGAAACTTTAAGGCTGGATTTCCCCGCATCCAATTTGCATGACAGGAGATTGTGACCGGCTCTCTATCTCCATTGAGGCTGTGGAGCCGATTGCACAGGAGTGCTGTGTGTCTTCGGGCCGAATTCAGGCAAAAATTCGGCCCTGATTCGTCCCTGAAACGGAGAACGGATGCACCAGACCCCTGCTGCAAACCGCATTCCATCGGAGGTGTGAACCCAGCCTTAAGCTTACCCTCTGAGATTTCCATATGTACCATCCTTGTCTTAAACAGAGCTGCTAGTGAATTTAGTTATGCTAGGTGGTAACTAGCCTGGCTAATTTGTAGTCTTGATCCGCTGGTTTCTGGCCTAAGCTTAAAGTGATTGTAAAGCCCCGTACACCTGATCAGATTTTCCGACAACAAAACCGTGGATTTTTTTCCGAAGGATGTTGGCTCAAACTTGTCTTGCATACACACGGTCACACAAATGTTGGCCAAAAATTCCAAACGTGAGAACGAGGTGACGTACAAGACGTACAACGAGCCGAGAAAAAAGTTCATTAGCCAGTGCGGCTCCTTCTGCTTGATTTTGAGCATGCATGAACTTTTATTGCGATGGACTTGTGTACACACGATCGGAAATTCCGACAACAAGTTTTGTTGGCGGAAAATTTGTGAACCTGCTCCCAATCGTTTGTGAGTGGAAATTCAGACAGCAAATGTTCGATGAAGCATACACATGGTCGGACTTTGCGACAACAAGCTTACATCCAACATTTGTTGTCGGAAAATCCGATCGTGTACATTTTTGGGTGCACCAACAGCAGCTGTGCTTGGCTGCTGGGAATGAGCCCATTGCAAT
Organism: Lithobates sylvaticus; assembly: GCA_028564925.1. Lineage (NCBI taxonomy): Eukaryota > Metazoa > Chordata > Amphibia > Anura > Ranidae > Lithobates > Lithobates sylvaticus. The sequence goes on from CM053028.1 coordinate 82,524,262, forward strand.
CAAACTTCAAATCATGACCTGACATGCTTGGCAACCTTAAACATGACTAATGCCGCGTACACACGGTCGGAATTCTCGTCGGAAAAAGCTCTGATGGTTTTCCCGTCGGAATTCTGATGGAATTTCGCTCAAACTGTCTTGCCTACACACGGTCACACCAAATTCCGACGGTCAGTAACACAGCGGCATAAAACACGTTCGACAGCACTATAAAAGGGAAGTTTAATGCTTCCGAGCATGCGTCAAATTGTTTTTTGAGCATGCGTCGGAATTTTGCGTGTCGGAATTGCATACACACGATCAGAAAATCCGATAGAAAGGTTTTCCGTCGGAAAAATTGAGAACAGGTTCTCAATCCAAAGTCCGTCGGAAATTCCGACAGAAAAAGACCGATGGGCATACACACGGTCAGAAAATCCGTTGAAAAGCTCCCATCGGACTGTTTCCATCGGAAATTCCGACCGTGTGTACACGGCATTAGGCCTCTCTTGCTGCCCCCATGTGACAGTATTGGGTGTAGTCAGTCATCAAGCACCAATGTTGTTATATGGGAGGAGAGTGAATTATATGCATTCCCCCCAGCTAAACAGAGGAAAAGCTAAGGGAAATAAAGAGCAAGCTGCTGGTGGGTTACCACTAATGTGAATCTGTTGATATTCAGTGCATGAGCAAATCAAAGGGTCATTTTAAGCAGGTATAACCTGAATCTTGTTTATTTAGATCCATTGTTAACCAGCACTGTAGATCAAAGCATCGTACAAAACACAATCAAAGTTTATACAGGTATATGGTAGCTATGGCAATTACAATAAACAAGTGACTGGTGTGCAAGAATTCAGCCTGAAATTCCAACTAGACAACACCATTGTGTTACAGTGCCTTGAAAAAGTATTCATACCCCTTGAAATTTTCTACATTTTGTCATGTTACAACCAAAAATGTAAATGTATTTTATTGGGATTTTATATGAAAGACCAACACAAAGTGGCACATAATTGTGAAGTTGAAGGAAAATGATAAATAATTTTCAACATCTTTTACAAATAAATATGTGAAAAGTGTGGCATGCATTTGTTTTCAGCCCACTTTACTCTGATACCCCTAACTAGTCTAGTGGAACCAATTGCCTCCAGAATTCACCTAATTAGTAAATTGAGTCCACCTGTATGTAATTTAATCTCAGTATAAATGTTGCTGTTCTGTGAAGCCCTCAGAGGTTTGTTAGAGAACTTTAGTGAACAAACAGCATCATGAAGAGCAAGGAACACACCAAACAGGTCAGGGATAAAGTTGTGGAGAAGTTTAAAGCAGGGTTAGGTTATAAAAAAATATCCCAAGCTTTGAACATATCATGGAGCACTGTTCAATCCATCATCCGAAAATGGAAAGAGTATGGCATAACGGCAAACCTACCAAGACATGGCCGTCCACCTAAACTGACAGGCCGGGCAAGGAGAGCATTAATCAGCATTAATCAGAGAAGCAGTCAAGAGGCCCATGGTAACTCTAGAGGAGCTGCAGAGATCCACAGCTCAGGTGGGAGAATAGGTCCACAGGACAACTATTAGTCGTATACTCCACAAATCTGCCCTTTATGAAAGAGTGGCAAGAAGAAGCCCATTGTTGAAAGAAAGACAAAAGAAGTCCTGTTTGCAGTTTGCGAGAAGCCTTGTGGTGGTCAGATAAGACCAGAATTTTATTTTGGCCTAAAAGCAAAACGTAGGCTCCCAAGTCCATGATCTTTCATATGTATATCTGCTTCGAGGGTTTAACCAGATGGTGTAACTCCTGTGTTTTATATTACTAGAACGGTCTAGTAGTATTATATAAAAAGTTGATGTCTTCCTTAAACTTCAGTTTACTCACGTTAAGGCTGCATTCACACCTGAGCGTTTTGTCGCCTGAAGCTACAAAACGCTAGAGGGGAAAAAGTACATTATTCTCTATGGAGATGGTTTACATCTCCACTCCAAAACGCCTGAAGCTCAAACGTTCCGGACCCCTTTTTGTCGTTCGAATTGGGCAGATTTTGGCGTTTTTCTTCTTTTTACATTGGTGACCTTTTGCTCTGCACAAAATTGCGGCAAACGTGATAAAAAACGCAGCGAAATTGTGGTAAAAAACGCTGCAATTTGCGCGATTTTCTGCCTGAAAACGCTACGCTCAGGTGTGAATGCAGCCAAAAGGTCCCCACGGCAGCTCTTATCAAGATGCTGTGGTCCTCATCAGTTTCTACCCAGCCTTGTATTTGTATGTTTCCCCGTTACATGCTTGGAGCAGACGAGGATTGTTCGCAGCTCCATTATATGATCTCTTTGTCTTTTTTTACTTTACTTGTTTTCTAAAAAAACAATAAAAACGATTGAAACAGAATTGCCTAGTCAAAGTCCAGACCTAAATCCAATTTAGAATCTGTGGCAAGAGTTGAAAATTGCTGTTCACAGACGCTCTCCATCCAATCTGACAGAGCTTGAGCTATTTTGCAAAGAATTGGCAAAAATGTCACTCTAGATGTGCAAAGCTGGTAGAGACATACCCAAAAAGACTTGCCGCTGTAATTGCAGCGAAAGGTGATTCTTCCAAGTATTGACTCGGGAGGGTTGAATACAAATGCACCCCACACTTTTCACACTTTATTTTTTTTTACAAAAAAAGAAAATAAAAAACATTTATCATTTTTCTTCCAGTTCACAAATTTTCTGTTGGTTAATTACATAAAATCCCAATAAAATACATTTACGGTTTTGGTTGTAACATGAGAAAATGTGGAAAATTTCAAGGGGGTATGATTACTTTTTCAAGGCACTGTATATAGCAAAATACTGATTATTTTTAGTAGGTCAAGTTCACACCAATACCCTGCGTTGGTGTGCACTTTTTGAAAAGGGAACTTGCTGATTTTAACAGCAACATGTTATGTATTGCAACACACATTAAGGAAAGAAAAATAAAGTAATTTGGCTCCAGCTGTGAACCAAACCATGCAATAGAACATGTTTAAAAAAACATATCAACTCAAGTGTGTTTAGCAATGTCAATGTGTACTAAACATGATGCAAGTTGTGTGAATCCAGCCAAGACAAAGTCCAGCTTTAAGACCCTTTCACACCGAGGGTGCTTTGCAGGCGCTGTAGTGTTAGAAATAGCGTCTGCAATCCGCCCTCAAACTGCTGCTCCATTGTCTCCATTGTGGAAGCCCGAGGGCTTTCACACTGGAGCGGTGCGCTGGCAGGGCATCAGGAAAAGTCCTGCCAGCAGCTTCTTTGGCGCGGTAAAGGAGAGGTGTGTTTACCGCTCCTCCACCGCTGCTCGCCATTGAAATCAATCGGGCAGCGCTGCAATACCATCGGCAAGACGCCGCTATAGTGGCGTATTGCAGGCATTTTTAACCCTTTCTCGGCCTCTATCGGGGGGTAAAAGCGGCCGAAATGCACCGTAAATCCGACGGTAAAACATCGCTAAAAATAGCAGCGTTTTACCTGCCAACGCTATGGGCAGCTTGGTGTGAAAGCCCTCTTAAGCCCCATACACACGGTCGGACAATCCGCGGACCAGGTCCGTCGGACCATGTCCGTCATACTTTGTCCGATGTTGGTTTTGCGTACACACGGTCGGACAAAGTTGTCGGAAAATCCGATCATTCTGAACGTGGTGACGTTTGTTGCCTACGACGGGACTACGTAGAGGCTAGTAGCCAATAGCTTTGGTCTTGTAATGTGATCTGAGCATGCGCAGCACTTTGTCCGGTCGGACAACCGTACACACGATCGGATTTGGTGTGATCGGACCGTGTTGTCGGCAAATCTTTCCAGCAGGAGATAAGACTTTGTCCGTCGGACAATCCGACGTACACTGTCCGATGGTGCATACACACGGTCTGATTTTTCAACAACATTGTCCGATCGGACAGAATCCATGAAAAAGTCCGACCGTGTGTATGGGGCTTTAAAGTGGTTATATTCAAAATGGCTCCATAGCTAATCCAAAGTGTTAGTACCAGTATTATCCTCCAACTACAAAAGCTTCTCTCTGTACTGCGGCAATATAAACTTGTTATTTTTAAAAATAAATTGCTTATTAAAACAAAAATGATCTTTCTGTTGACTTTTTAAAACCGGTTTTCTAAAAATAAGCAGATGCATATGAATTATAACACAACAAATGTCTATTGAGCATTATAAAGCGCCACATTTTCCAAAGCAAGGTCTTTCTACATATTTAAAATTTTTAGTATTCTGTTAGTTTGAGGTTTTATGCGGTTCATAGGAGCTGTGAGCCGCTGATGAGTTTCCTGGGTTTCCCTGTGTGCATCTGTAGCACTGCTGTCCTTAGGCAGGTAATCACTGTACTTAATGTTACAGGCAGCTGGCGCTGTTGTCAATTAGGCACTGATTTTAGGGGAATTTTGATGATTTTCACGTTTTCTCCCACAAAGACTTCTCATCTCCTTAAGACTTCTCATCGTTCTCAAGAAAGAAAACATTTGCTGCGAGAAATATGTAGAATGCCATCAGTGACCTCCTTCAGATTTATATACTGTATAGTCTGGACATTCGGCACACCAGATCATGGAAAGGCAAAGATAAATTACATCATGGCAGATTCAATTTTTTTGCAAAAAAGTATTTTATTATCCCACTGTTACATGCTTTTAATACCCTTACCAATGATCAATAAAGGAGACTTCAATGTAAATTATACCAAGTGTGTTAAGGTCCGTTCACATGTGTGGTGCAGTCTGAAGAGCAATCCATGGCCAGACTCCTATTCAGAGACAGGCATTCTATTACCCCCTCACCACCTACTTTAACCCCTTGATCCTGGCACTAGCAATTATGGGGTGCTTGCAGAACAACCCCATTCACTTTGAATGGGTCTAGTTTTGTGAATTCAATGTCTGCCAAAAGCGACAGTGGGTATAATCCTTGATGCAAAACATCGCAGCATGATAAGCTACTGCCTTGCAAATATCAGCATTGGGGTCAGTCTGCTGTGCGTAGTCCTCCAGTTTATCACTGAGCTGCCAATCAGGTCTGTCAGATAGGCAGCCCAATGGCCAACTGATGGAGCTCCCATGGTAGGCAGACAACACTGCTGCTGGTTGTAAGTCAGTGGTTTAAGGTTGTCAGTCTACAAAAGAAAGTCATGTTTAGGGATGAGCCGAACACCCCCGGGTTCGGTTCGCACCAGAACCTTCGAACGGACCGAAAGTTTGCGCGAATTTTCGAACCCTATACGTTATAATGGACGCGAACGTTCGAAATCAAAAGTGCTAATTACAACGGCCAATATGCATGTTAATGTCATAAAACAGGTTTGGGGACCCGGGTCCTGCCCCAGGGGACATATATCAATGCAAAAAGAACTTTTAAAAACTAACGTTTTTTCGGGAGCAGTCATTTTAATGATGCATAAAGTGAAAAAAAAAAAGTGAAATTTTCCTTTAAATATGGTACCTGGGGGGTGTCTAAAGTATGCCTGTGAAGTGGCATGTGTTTCCCGTGTTTAGAACTGTCCTTGCACAAAATGACATTTGTAAAGGAAAAAAAGAAGCCATTTAAAACCACTTGCGGCTTTAGGTTTGTTCTTAAGTATAATCTGAACAGGTACATTATGAAGTGTAGCTCCATCCCAAAAAAATCTATTTTTAAGCTTTTTGGAGAACATAGGGAGGGGTTATCACCCCTGTAACATTTGCTGTCTTTGCACATCTGTTCAGAACATGTCACCTCACTTTCCGTCCCAATGACAAATGTTTTTGGAAAAAGTGGGGTTTTAATTGAAACAAGGATTGGTGATAAAGTATCAGTAGAGAGGAGATACCTTTTTCCCAAATTAAATCTAACAGGATAGAATTTCCCTTCCTAGGGGTAGATTTCCTCTCACTTCCTGTTTTCTCTTTCCATTTGCAAGTAGGAGTCGTTTGTAAGTTGGATGTTTGAAAGTAGGGGCCTGGCGTATATACTCTGCAGAAATTTGCCCTATTAGATGTTGGTGTAGCCACAAGACTGGTGGGCACAGGAATGGGCCCTGCTGTGAGTTAATAGATCAAGATTTGTAATTGCATGCACCTGTTAAACAGGGCAGAAAAATTGGGGGTGGTGGTGGACGGTGTTGCCACAAGACTGTAAGCTCTCACAGTTACTCTTGGTGGGCGCAGGAATGGGCCCTGCTGTGAGTTATTAGATCAAGATTTGTAATTGCAAGCACCTGATGAACAGGGCAGAAAAATTGGGCCTTTGGCGGTGGTGGTGGACGGTGTTGCCACAAGACTGTAGGCCCTCATAGTTACTCTTGGTGGGCGCAGGAATGGGCCCTGCTGTGAGGTATTAGATCAAGATTTGTAATTGCAAGCACCTGATGAACAGGGCAGAAAAAATTGGGCCTTTGGCGGTGGTGGTGGACGGTGTTGCCACAAGACTGTAGGCCCTCATAGTTACTCTTGGTGGGCGCAGGAATGGGCCCTGCTGTGAACTATTAGATCAAGATTTGTAATTACCCGCCCCTGTTAAACAGGGGCTGAAAAATTGTGCCTTAGGCACTGGTGCTGGTGCCACAACACTGCAACCCCTCACAGATACTGTACTTGGAGCACAGCAGTCACACGTGTTGCGAAGCATTTTTTTAAAAAATTGTAAGTACACGCCCCTGTTAAACAGGGGCTGAAAAATTGTGCCTTAGGCACTGGTGCTGGTGCCACAACACTGCAACCCCTCACAGATACTGTACTTGGAGCACAGCAGTCACACGTGTTGCGAAGCATTTTTTTAAAAAATTGTAATTATCCGCCCCTGTTAAACAGGGGCTGAAAAATTGTGCCTTAGGCACTGGTGCTGGTGCCACAACACTGCAACCCCTCACAGATACTGTACTTGGAGCACAGCAGTCACACGTGTTGCGAAGCATTTTTTTAAAAAATTGTAAGTACACGCCCCTGTTAAACAGGGGCTGAAAAATTGTGCCTTAGGCACTGGTGCTGGTGCCACAACACTGCAACCCCTCACAGATACTGTACTTGGAGCACAGCAGTCACACGTGTTGCGAAGCATTTTTTTATAAAAATTGTATGTACACGCCCCTGTTAAACAGGGGCTGAAAAATTGTGCCTTAGGCACTGGTGTGGTGGCATGGATCATTGAGGAGGAGGAAGAGGATAGTCAGTGAACATAAGAGGACAGTCACTCAGCATCAGCATAGGCAGTCTTGAAGGGATGTGACATTAAAAATTATTCGGTTATATCCGCCTCAGGTGCCTGGTAGCTGGTGGTGATCCAAGACTGATTCATTTTGATGAAGGTCAGTCGATCAACCGAGGCGGTGGACAGGCGCACCCTATGATCGGTGACAAATCCTCCAGCAGCACTGAATGTGCGTTCGGAAAGAACGCTGGAGGCAGGACAGGCCAGTAGCTCAATTGCATACTGTGCAAGCTCTGGCCAGTGATCCATCCTAAGGACACAGTAAGCCAGAGGATTTTCGGTGGGAAAGGTGTCCAAGTCTGACCTTGCCCCAAGGTATTCCTGCACCATGTATATCAGACGCTGGCGATGGTTGCTGGAACCGATCATACCTTGGGGCTGCGGACTAAAAAATTGTCTGAACGCATCGGTCAGACGTCCACCTTCCCCACCGCTCCTTCTGCTACTGACCGAAGCCTCAGCAACTCGTCGCCCAGGACCAGGAGTTTGTAAGCTCCCAGTTTCTGGGAACGCGTTGCACAGACCTTTCTGCAAGGCCTCCCTGAGATGTCTCATCCTCTGCTCCCTCTGCGACGGCAAGATAAGGTCCGCAACCTTACCCTTGTACCGCGGATCAAGGAGAGTGGCCAGCCAGTAATGGTCCCTCTCCTTGATCCGAAGAACACGAGGATCCTTCCGCAGGCTTTGCAGGATCAGGGAGGCCATGCAGCGTAGGTTAGCTGAGGCATTCGGTACGGAGTCTTCTGGGTCACTGAGGATGACATGATCGCCAGCCACCTCCTCCCAGCCACGTACAAGTCCACTGGTTTGTTGGGACTGTACATCATCCCTAAAAGACTGCTGCTGCTGATGCTGAGTGCCAGGCTCCACCTCCATGCTCACACAATCCTCCTCCTCCTCCTCCTCCTCATCCTCTTCCTGTGTGATGGGTGGGACAGAAGGAACACTGTCCGGATAAAGGGGGCCTTGAGAGGCAAGGAAGTCCTCCTCTTCCTGCCTCTGTTCTGCCTCAAGTGCCCTGTCCATATCCCACGCAGCGTATGCTCCAACAGGTGGACAAGAGGGACAGTGTCACTGATGCATGCACTGTCACTGCTCACCATCCTCGTGGCCTCCTCAAATGGTGAGAGGACAGTGCATGCATCCCTGATCATGCTCCACTGACGTGGGGAAAAAAAAAACCAAGCTCCCCTGACCCTGTCCTGGTGCCATAGTCGCAAAGGTACTCATTGATGGCCCTCTGCTGCGTGTGCAGTCGCTGCAGCATGGCCAACGTTGAGTTCCACCTGGTGGGCATGTCACATATTAGGCGGTTCTTGGGCAGGTTCAGCTCCTTTTGCAGCTCAGTCAGGCGAGCACTGGCATTATAAGATCGGCGGAAATGCACACAGACTTTCCTGGCCTGCCTCAGGACATCCTGTAAGCCTGGGAACCTGCCCAAGAACCGCTGCACCACCAGGTTGAGGACGTGAGCCATGCAGGGCACATGGGTGAGCTGCCCCTGTCGCAGGGCGGAGAGGAGGTTGGTGCCATTGTCAGAAACGACCATTCCTGGCTTAAGCTGACGTGGCGTCAACCACCTCTCGGCCTGCCCCTGCAGAGCTGCCAGAACCTCTGGCCCAGTGTGGCTCCTGTCCCCCAAACACACCAGCGCAAGCACGGCATGGCATCTTTTTGCCTGCGTACTTGCGTAGCCCCTTGTACGCCTACGGAGCACCGCTGGTTGCAAGGACAGAGCACTGGAGGAAGAAGAAGAGGAGGGGGTGGAGGAGAGAGGTGTGTCACAACCAGTAGCAGTAGTAGCGTTTTGGAGGCGTGGTGGCGGAACAACCTCCAACACTACTGCACCTTGTCCTGCATCCCTCCCAGCTGCCAATAGAGTGACCCAATGGGCCGTGAAAGAAAGGTACCGTCCCTGTCCATGCCTGCTGGACCATGAGTCAGCGGTAATATGCACCTTATCGCTGACCGCCCTGTCCAGCGAGGCATGGACATTGCCTTCCACATGCCGGTAGAGAGACGGAATCGCCTTCCTTGAGAAAAAGTGGCGTTTGGGAACCTGCCACTGAGGAACCGCACATTGAACAAACTCACGGAAGGGGGCCGAGTCTACCAACTGAAAAGGCAGCAGTTGAAGTGCTAGCAATTTAGCCAAGCTAGCATTCAACCGCTGGGCATGTGGATGGCTGGGAGTGTACTTCTTTCTACGGTCCAGCAGCTGGGGCAGGGAAATTTGCCTGCTGCAATCAGACGTCGGTGTACTGCAAGTACTTGGTTGTGACACACCTAATTCTACACCTTCAGTCCTCTCAGAGCAGCTTTCAGAGAGGACTGAAGGTGTAGTGGGGATGGAGATCCCAGCTGATGAGGAGCAAGGAGAGGTCCGCTTAGTTCTTTGGTGTGGGTCTTTTATGTGTGCCTGCCAACGAGCTGCATGGCAGGTCGACATATGTCTGGTCATGCTTGTGGTGCCCAAGCGGCTGATGTTTTGGCCACGCGAGATACGCTTGAGACAAATATTGCAAATAGCAGTGGTGCGATCTGATGCACTCGTCTCAAAAAAGGCCCACACCAAAGAACTTTTCTGATAACGTGCAGAGGCAGCGCCCTGCACAGGCGGAGCTCTGCGGTGTTGTACAGTTGCTGTGCTGGCCTCTACCTGGCCTCCAGGGGGCATCCTGCCTCGTTGGACATGTGACGCCGCATCCTCCTCCTCCTCGTCCTCCTCCTCATCCTCTCTCCCTTCAGGCACCCACGTGGAGTCAGTGACCTCATCATCCCCTCCCTCTTCACCACTAGAGCAAACCTGGCAGTAAGCTGCAGCTGGTGGAACAGTACTGCCAGATTCCTCAAGCTGGGTATCATCATCCGAGCCTTCGAATCGTTGGGCATCCTCCTGGAGCATGTACCCAACACTGTGCTCAAAGAGTTCGGGGGACTCCTCAGGAGGACATGGTGGGTCTAGGGAAGGGGTGGCTGATGATGCCATTGAGTACGCGTTGGCAGCTGCTCTGTCAGTACCCTGAGCCTGGGTGAGAGAGGATGAGGAGGATGAGGAGGGCTTGGTCATCCATTCTACCAAGCCTTCAGCATGATGCGGCTCCACATGTCCAGCTGCCGAAAACAAAGACGCGCGTGTCCCATGGCCACGTGCTGATGACGATGCACGACCACGTCCACGGCCACGTCCACTAGAAACAGAGCCTGCCTGCCCTGTGTTCTTGGCTCTGCACGCTCTGCCTCCCCTTGGCGGTCTTCCAGCCATTGTAGTCGGTAGTCCTGTGGGTGCTGCTGAGAAGAAAATATAGGAGCTCTGTGTGATGCCACTAACACACTAGAAGTCCTATGGGTGCTTCTGCAAAGAAAATAGAGGAGCTCTGTGTGATGCCACTAAGACACTAGAAGTCCTATGGGTGCTTCTGCAAAGAAAATAGAGGAGCTCTGTGTGATGCCACTAACACACTAGAAGTCCTGTGGGTGCTGCTGAGAAGACAATATAGGAGCTCTGTGTGATGCCACTAACACACTAGAAGTCCTATGGGTGCTTCTGCAAAGAAAATAGAGGAGCTCTGTGTGATGCCACTAACACACTAGAAGTCCTGTGGGTGCTGCTGAGAAGACAATATAGGAGCTCTGTGTGATGCCACTAACACACTAGAAGTCCTATGGGTGCTTCTGCAAAGAAAATAGAGGAGCTCTGTGTGATGCCACTAACACACTAGAAGTCCTATGGGTGCTTCTGCAAAGAAAATAGAGGAGCTCTGTGTGATGCCACTAACACACTAGAAGTCCTGTGGGTGCTGCTGAGAAGACAATATAGGAGCTCTGTGTGATGCCACTAACACACTAGAAGTCCTATGGGTGCTTCTGCAAAGAAGATAGAGGAGCTCTGTGTGATGCCACTAACACACTAGAAGTCCTGTGGGTGCTGCTGAGAAGAAAATATAGGAGCTCTGTGTGATGCCACTAACACACTAGAAGTCCTATGGGTGCTTCTGCAAAGAAAATAGAGGATCTCTGTGTGATGGGACTTACACACTTCAAGTCCTATAGGTGCTTCTGGGAACAAAATATAGCTCTGTGTGATGGGACTAACACACTTCAAGTCCTATAGGTGCTTCTGGGAACAAAATATAGGATCTCTGTATGATGGAACTAACACACTTCAAGTCCTATAGGTGCTTCTGGGAACAAAATATAGGTCTGTGTGATGGGACTAACACACTTCAAGTCCTATAGGTGCTTCTGGGAACAAAATATAGGATCTCTGTGTGATGGGACTAACACACTTCAAGTCCTATGGGTGCTTCTGGGAACAAAATATAGGTCTGTGTGATGGGACTAACACACTTCAAGTCCTATAGGTGCTTCTGGGAAGAAAATGTAGGTCTGTGTGATGGGACTAACACACTTCAAGTCCTATAGGTGCTTCTGGGAACAAAATATATGATCTCTGTGTGATGGGACTAACACACTTCAAGTCCTATAGGTGCTTCTGGGAAAAAATGTAGGTCTGTGTGATGGGACTAACACACTTCAAGTCCTATAGGTGCTTCTGGGAAGAAAATGTAGGTCTGTGTGATGGGACTAACACACTTCAAGTCCTATAGGTGCTTCTGGGAACAAAATATAGGTCTGTGTGATGGGACTAACACACTTCAAGTCCTATAGGTGCTTCTGGGAACAAAATATATGATCTCTGTGTGATGGGACTAACACACTTCAAGTCCTATGGGTGCTTCTGGGAAGAAAATATAGGTCTGTGTGATGGGATTAACACACTTCAAGTCCTATAGGTGCTTCTGGGAAGAAAATGTAGGTCTGTGTGATGGGACTAACACACTTCAAGTCCTATAGGTGCTTCTGGGAAGAAAATATAGGTCTGTGTGATGGGACTAACACACTTCAAGTCCTATAGGTGCTTCTGGGAACAAAATATATGATCTCTGTGTGATGGGGACTAACACACTTCAAGTCCTATAGGTGCTTCTGGGAAGAAAATGTAGGTCTGTGTGATGGGACTAACACACTTCAAGTCCTATAGGTGCTTCTGGGAACAAAATATATGATCTCTGTGTGATGGGACTAACACACTTCAAGTCCTATGGGTGCTTCTGGGAACAAAATATAGGTCTGTGTGATGGGACTAACACACTTCAAGTCCTATAGGTGCTTCTGGGAAGAAAATGTAGGTCTGTGTGATGGGACTAACACACTAGAAGTCCTATGGGTGCTTCTGGGAACAAAATATATGATCTCTGTGTGATGGGACTAACACACTTCAAGTCCTATAGGTGCTTCTGGGAACAAAATATAGGATCTCTGTGTGATGGGACTAACACACTTCAAGTCCTATGGGTGCTTCTGGGAAGAAAATATAGGTCTGTGTGATGGGACTAACACACTTCAAGTCCTATAGGTGCTTCTGGGAACAAAATATATGATCTCTGTGTGATGGGACTAACACACTTCAAGTCCTATAGGTGCTTCTGGGAAGAAAATGTAGGTCTGTGTGATGGGACTAACACACTTCAAGTCCTATAGGTGCTTCTGGGAAGAAAATATAGGTCTGTGTGATGGGACTAACACACTTCAAGTCCTATAGGTGCTTCTGGGAACAAAATATATGATCTCTGTGTGATGGGACTAACACACTTCAAGTCCTATAGGTGCTTCTGGGAAGAAAATATAGGTCCGTGTGATGGGACTAACACACTTCAAGTCCTATAGGTGCCTCTGGGAACAAAATATATGATCTCTGTGTGATGGGACTAACACACTACAAGTCCTATAGGTGCTTCTGGGAAGAAAATGTAGGTCTGTGTGATGGGACTAACACACTTCAAGTCCTATAGGTGCTTCTGGGAACAAAATATAGGAGCTCTGCCTGCCTGCCACGAACACACTACAAGTCCTATAGGTGCTTCTGGGAACAAAATATAGGAGCTCTGCCTGCCTGCCACGAACACACTACAAGTCCTATAGGTGCTTCTGGGAACAAAATATAGGAGCTCTGCCTGCCTGCCACGAACACACTACAAGTCCTATAGGTGCTTCTGGGAACAAAATATAGGAGCTCTGCCTGCCTGCCACGAACACACTACAAGTCCTATAGGTGCTTCTGGGAACAAAATACAGGAGCTCTGTTTGCTGCCAGTGCCTGCCTGCCACGAACACACTACAAGCCCCTCTTTCTAAATCAATCCTTCTAAATGAATCTATCTAACTCAATCTCTCTAAGTGAATCTATCTAACTAAATCCAGCAGAGTGACACAGAACGATCCTGCTCTATCTACGCCGGAACAGCATGTGACCGGCGCAGACGGCGTGGCGGCCTTTTATAAGAGGGGGCGTGTACTAAAGCCCCTGAGCTGTAATTGGCTACAGGCGTCCTGCCTGTAGCCAATTATGGCTCTTCGAGTTTCCGGCGCTGTGATTGGCCAAGCATGCGGGGTCACAGTGCATGCTTGGCCAATCATCAGCCAGCAATGCACTGCGCCGGCCGCGCCGGCCGCAATGCATTGCGGGGCCGCTCGCATCACACGAACGTGATGCGAGCGGTCAAAATAGTTCTGGGCTCGCCGAGCGAGCGAACACCCGGTGCTCGATGCGAACATGGGTTCGCATCGAGCACCGGGCCCATCCCTAGTCATGTTACTGGCAGGCCCTCCGGGTAAGAAAGTTTGCCACAGATTCACAAAAACTGTATACATTGAGGTATGATGCAAAAGTCTAAAAATAGGTTTAGGATTTATATGAATTTTACCTGAAGAGATGAACAGGTACTATATCACTTTTTATGTTGTACAGGTAAGTACCTTTGAGCCAGTAATCTACTCCTGTATAGAGATGGAAGATATGCAAGTAATTGGCCATAAAAGGGGCATGGGGGTTCGGGTACTGCCCTGAGGGACATGTATCAATGAAAACAAAATATTTAAAAGCGATATTTTTTTTCAGGAGCAGTGATTTTAATGAAGCTTAAAGTGCAACAATAAAAATGAAAACTTTAATTAAATATGATGCCTGGGGGTCCCCTTAGTCTACCTGTAAAGTGGTGCATCTGTAGCATATATCGAACATGCTGTAGAAAAAATGGCATTTCTAAAGAACAAAAAAGTCAAATCACATTTAAAATGACGGTTGCCATTGCCAGCACCCAGCTTCTGAACTGCAAAAGTGAAGGCATAATGTGCTAGTATGCATCGCATACTAGCAAATTATGTTAAACTTAGCCGCAAATGTCCTCCTTCTGAGTCCATGGACTCCCGCTGTGTGACTGGCCGAAACCAGGTGACATCACTCCCACGCATGCGCACGGGAGCCACCGCTCACGGTACAGGGTTCTGAAGAAATGGCCTGGGTGGCCTTCCTTCAGAGTGCATGCGCTGATGACGTAATCAGCTGCGTATATAGTAAACATCTTGTAAACTGTGCACGTTTAGGAGATATTTACAGTAACTATGGGTAAGCCTTATTATAGGCTTACTTATAGGAACAACCAATATTATTTATTTAATTTCTAATGGCAGAGCTTTTAATATTTCTAAATATGACCTATAAACAATTTTGTCTCCGTTTCTAAAATTAAGAGCCCCACTAATGTTCAAATTGGCTGTTTTACTCAATCTACTATCTAAAATAACTTTGTTTTGGGCGTCAAAGGAAGGAAACATTTTTATTAACAGAAGTTGAGCTTTTTGGGTCCTATATCAAACCTACTTAGATACCTTATGCCACACTTCTTAGAAAATTAAAATATGGGTACTGGTTAACCTGCTAAAGAATTTGTAATTCAATTTTGTTATCCAGCCTTCCCTGTTGCAAAAAAGTAGTGTGGTCAGGAATCTTCACTGCAGCTTTAGGCCCCTTTCACACTGGGGCGGGAGCGGCGTTGGCGGTAAAGCAGCGCTATATTTAGCCCTACTTTACCGTCGTTTTAGCCGCGGTATTCGGCCACTAGCGGTGCGGTTTTAACCCCCGCTAGCGGCCGGAAAAGGGTTAAAGACCCCCGCAGAGCGCCGCCGAAGCTGTATTGCCGTGGTATTACTGCGGTGTCCCATTGATTTCAATGGGTAGGAGTGGTATAGGAGCGGTGAATACATCGCTCCAAAGATGCTGCTAGCAGGACTTTTTTGACCGTCCTGCTAGCGCACCGCTCCAGTGTAAAAGCCCTCCGGCTTTCACACTGGAGCGAATGGGGCCGGATTTTTTCAGGTGCTGTACAGGCGCTATTTTTAGCGCTGTAGCGCCTAAAAAACGCCCCAGTGTGAAAGGGGCCTTAGGATAGCCTGTGCTCTTTTCCCAGCTTGCTAATTGGACAATTAGGCAGAAGCAGCACACCAGTGAGGTAATCCCTCTTCTCACTCTGCTGTCTGCAATTTTCAAGCCAGTATATTGGCATCACAGCAAAAAAGTGCATTTGGCCCTTTTTTTTTTTTTTTTTTACTATTTAATGATCATATTTCAGTGGAATGTCTGTATCCAGTGTATATTAATGAAGCTATAATAAATATCAGCATACCAACTACAAATAATGTTTTAAGCAATTGTCACACAATCATTCTAGCTTTTCTTTCAGGGTCATATCGGGTAAATGAGTTGTACTCGGCCCCTTGCTGAGGTTGCAGATATTTAGCACTGTGCGCTTTAGGATGGTTCTTGGAGTCCAGAGTTTGAAAAATGGGCATTTCAAATTTGTATCCTAATAATAATGATATATGACTGTCAACAGTGCTGTGCGCATGAAAAATACATTAATAATGTTACGAGGCATACTTTACTTCAAGGTTACATACAAATTAGGACAGTGTGTTCTTTTTCGAATTTGGCATTTTGTGGATCAATGATAAGATGTAGAAAAATGTTGTCATTTAGGTTATATGCTGTTTCTAGCTGTTACGAGTTTATATAGCTCACTAAAATTAATGTACATCTGTCTTCTTAACTCAACGATTGCAGATCCAGCTGCCATCCTAAACTGATCAGTCTGTGCTGCTTGATTGGAAAGAAAAGAAATGCGGTGCACAGATAGCTGTGTCCAGAGAAGTTGCCAGATCCCCGTTACATCGGTCATGTGCGCTCAAACTTTTATTTTTATTTTTTGAGTGGTCTAGGTATTTTCCCGCTGGCAGTCACCCTTCAAACTTTATTGAAACCTGGTCCTGATTTTCCCTGTATATTCAAATTTTTATCTCTTCTTGTAATTACATTTCCCTCTCTTTAGAGTTATGTTGGGTAGATAATTTAGTAAATAAAACAGTAGTGCTTAAAGTTAATTATTGGATGTCTGTGTTTACCTGTGCTGCGTGATATAGAAATAGATGAGAAACTTTGGCAAGTTTATCTTTTTTTTATGTATTTTTTTCTTTTTTTTAAGTAATACACCTAGTTTTAATTTTCAATAATTTTATAATATTTATAAAATTGCAGTGTTGATTAGAGTTACAAGAAAAGAAAAAACACTGCTCCAGGTGTATAGAGATAAGGATGATTGGAGTATCTTGCAGAGTGCTAGCCCCGGCCCGCCTCCATGGGAAACTTGGAAAGAAGAAAGAAATGGCTGCACATCCAGAACTTTCGATTGCCTTTTACATTGTTTCACAAAGATAACACCAAAGACACCAATCTGTGGTCACGTAGACGCGTTTCACACATACATCTTGTGCTTAATCATTAAAATGATTAAGCACAAGATGTATGTGTGAAACGCGTGTACGTGACCACAGTTTGGAGTCTTTGGTGTTATCTTTGTGAAACAAAATAAAAGGTAATCGAAAGTTCTGGATGTGCAGCCATTTCTTTCTTGATTAGAGTTATGCATGATCAGAAATTCCGCCAGCTAGTCCGATGAGAGCTTTTCGTCGGAAAATATGATCGTGTGTATGCTCCATTGGACTTTTGCTGGCGGAATTGAGATCATGATATTGAGAGCATGTTCTCAATTTTTCGATCAGAAATTCCGATCGTCTGTACAAATTCCGACGTGCAAAATTCCTACGCATGCTCGGAAGCATTGAACTTAATTTTCTTGGCTCATTGTAGAGTTGTACGTCACCGCGTTCTTGGCGGTCGAAAGTTCAAGGAACTTTTGTGTGACTGTGTGTATGCAAGCCAAGCTTGAGGGGAATTCCGTCGGAAAAAACATCCAAGTTTTTTCCGACGGAAAATCCGCTCGTGTGTACGGGGCATTAGACTTCTGCATAGCCAACATATTGGCTATATAAAGTTGAAGAGAATATTTGAGTTGCGCCACAGTCTATAAAGCGGGAATAGACAGCTATCCAAATGATATATATACAGTGGTGTGAAAAAGTGTTTGCCCCCTTCCTCATTTCCTGTTCCTTTGCCTGTTTGTCACACTTAAGTGTTTCGGAACATCAAACCAATTTAAACAATAGTCAAGGACAACACAAGTAAACACAAAATGCAATTTGTAAATGAAGGTGTTTATTATTAAAGGTGAAAAAAAATCCAAACCATCATGGCCCTGTGTGAAAAAGTGATTGCCCCCTAAACCTAATAACTGGTTGGGCCACCCTTAGCAGCAACAACTGCAACCAAGCGTTTGCGATAACGTGCAATGAGGCTTTTACAGCGTCCTGGAGGAATTTTGGCCCACTCATCTTTGCAGAATTGTCCTAATTCAGTTACATTAGAGGGTTTTCGAGCATGAACGGCCTTTTTAGGGTCATACCACAACATCTCAATAGGATTCAGGTCAGGACTTTGGCTAGGCCACTCCAAAGTCTTCATTTTGTTTTTCTTCAGCCATTCGGTGGTGGACTTGCTGGTGTGTTTAGAATCATTGTCCTGCTGCAGAACCCAAGTTCGTTTCAGCTTGAGTACACGAACAGATGGTCGGACATTCTCCTTCAGGATCTCTTGGTAGACAGCAGAATTCATAGTTCCTTTTATCACGGCAAGTCTTCCAGGTCCTGAAGCAGCAAAACAGCCCCAGACCATCACACTACCACCACCATATTTTACTGTTGGTATAATGTTCTTTTTCTGAAATGCAGTGTTCCTTCTACGCCAGATATACTTGGACACACACCTTCCAAAGAGTTCCACTTTTGTCTCATCGGTCCACAGAATGTTGTCCCAAAAGTCTTGGGGATCATCAAGATGTGTTGTGGAGAAATTGAGACGAGCTTTGATGTTCTTTTTGCTCAGCAGTGGTTTTCTCCTTGGAACTCTGCCATGCAGGCCATTTTTGCCCAGTCTTTTCCTGATGGTGGAGGCATGAACGCTGACCTTAACTGAGGCAAGTGAGGCCTGCAGTTCCTTGGACGTTGTTGTGGGGTCTTTTGTGACCTCTTGGATGAGTCGTCGCTGCGCTCTTGGGGTAATTTTGGGCGGCCGGCCACTCCTGGGAAGGTTCACCACTGTTCCATGTCTTCGCCATTTGTGGATAATGGCTCTCACTGTGGTTCGCTGGATTCCCAAAGCTTTGGAAATGGCATTATAACCCTTTCCAGACTGATAGATCTCAATTACTTTCTTTCTCAATTGTTCCTGAATTTCTTTGGGTCTCGGCATGATGTGTAGCTTTTAAGGATCTTCTGGTGGACCTTACTGTGTCAAGCAGCTCCTATTTAAGTGATGCCTTGATTGTGAACAGGTGTGGCAATAATCAGGCCTGGGTGTGGCTAGAGAAATTGAACTCAGGTGTGGACAACCACAGTTATAGTATGTTTTAACAAGGGGGGCAATCACTTTTTCACACAGGGCCATGATGGTTTGGATTTTTTTTCACCTTTAATAATAAACACCTTCATTTACAAATTGCATTTTGTGTTTACTTGTGTTGTCCTTGACTATTGTTTAAATTGGTTTGATGTTCCGAAACACTTAAGTGTGACAAACATGCAAAGGAACAGGAAATGAGGAAGGGGGCAAACACTTTTTCACACCACTGTATATATATATATATATATATATATATATATATATAGATCACGATGGTATATTCGTTTAAAAGAGACAGCGCTACTAAAGAAAAAAATATATATAGTAAGGTGCAAAATGTACTTAATTATCCACGTGCAGACCAGCTGACATAGATTTACTGTAGCAGGTTGGCAGCGCTGAGCCAATCGCCGTACCTGTACGGCTGCTCGTCAAGTTGTGGGCCAACACGCTCTCACTCCCACTGCGGGAGTGTGCCCGCGGGTCAGGCAGACTCAATGTCCTCCGGCGACCTGCGATCGCCTAGTCCAGAGGCAGAATGGGGATCTGCATGTGTAAACAAGCGGATCCCTCTTCTGACAGGGAACATGTCAGAGATCTTCTGTTCCCAGTGATCGGGAACAGTGATCTCTGTCATGTCCCAGTGAGCCCATCCCCCCTACAGTGGGAACACATTTAACCCCTTGATTGGCCCATAGTGTTAACCCCTTCCCTGCCAGTGTAATTTTTACATTGATCAGCCCATTTTTATAGCACTAATCAATTTAATAATGTCACTGGTCCCCAAAAAGTGTAATTTGGGGTCAGATTTGTCCGCCGCAATGCCACAGAACCACTAAAAATCGCAAGTCGCTGCCATTACTAGTAAAAACATTAAAAAATAAAAGTCCCTAAATCTATCCCATAATTTGTAGAAACTATATCTTTTTGTGCAAACCAATCAATATATGCCTATTGTGATTTTCTTTTCTTTTTTATCAAAAATATGTAGAAGAATATATATTGGCCTAAACTGATGAATAAATGTGTTTTTTTTATATGTATATTTGTTGGGATATGTATTATAGCAAACAGTTAAAAAAAATATATTTTTTTTCTAAATTGTCGCTCTTTGTTTATAGCACAAAACAAAAAAAGGCAGAGGTGATCAGATATCACCAAAAGAAAGCTCTATTTGTGAGGAAAAAAAAAAAAACGTCAATTTTGTTTAAGTACAATTGTCAGTTAAAGCAATGCAGCGCCGTATCGCAAAAAAAGGACCTGGTCATTAGGGGGCAAATCCTTCCGGTCCTTAAGTGTATAATATCTCTCCCCTACTAAACTAACAATTATCATTGTACAAACAACTGCTGCCAGTGCAAACAAAAAATGCAGTTCAAGAATCACAAATTCATAATTTTTCTAAAAACTGAAAAAAGTTAATCAAGAAGTGTATATGCAAAAATGTTGCCTAACATCAATAAATCAACATATATGATTCTCTAATAAAAATATAAAGTCCATTATGTAAAGAATTTATACTAATTCTTAAATATTCACCAAAAATGCTCTCCACCACCATGAAAACTAGGTAACTCACCAGAGCCCAATGCTGGTAAGATTGTAAATCAGCAACAAGCGCACACCAGTCTAAAAATGGCAATCCGCAGCTTCCAGAGATCACGCAGTGAAAGTATTCCATATCAGTTATTGGCTCGTAAGGAGGAAAGTGAGAAAAGAGGCTCTCATAGCCTGAAACCATCTTAAAATATTTAATTTAAAAAAAAAATCTAATTTTTCTGTCTCCACTGACACAATCTTCAATAAAACAGTATGTTGCCACTGGCCAAAAAAACAAAGCCGCGAGGACGATCACAGCGTTCGTGGTGATGTCACATCCAAACCTGCACTATTATTGGTTTATTTTGGATAAAGAAGGAACCCAATTGTTCATCTACTATACTGCATAAAGCCAAGAATGTGAAACATGGTGCACTTTAATGCTGATTTTTGTACTTCAGAGTCTTTTGTTTTGCCATTCCACCACACATCTCCCGTATTCATCTATTAATGGTTGCCTCCCACATAGCACTTGTTTTCATTATGTGTCCTAAGGTTCTGGTTCATTCAATGTACACCCTTGAGATTACTGCCTTTAGTAAGCCCACCAACTCTGCAGTCTAGGCAAATTTCAGACTTGTTCTTCTGGCATTGACAGCCATGACCTTTAAAAAGTTTGCTAGGTCACGCTCTAGGCCTATACTCACTAGTCTGTTTATATGTAAAGCAGGTGTAGAAAAGGAGTTGCTTTTGCAAGTCTCTGTTTATGTAGTTCCACATATGCAAATGTCAGGGGGCCCAGTTCAGCCATAGGTTCTGTCAAGGTTTTTATTATTCTTACCACTAAGCGTATGTAAGAAAGTGTAGCCTTTATGAAAGAACAAACATTTTGAGACCTCACTTAGCTCAAATTCTCAAACTAACCAAGGGGTAGGGATGAGTCGAACCTGCCTGAGTTAATTTCAAGTGTTGTTCAGCAAACCTCAGAGACGTTTGGATATAGAACCCCATTGAAACCAATGAGAGATGCATCTGTCCTATTAAAATTGCCCATTTAATAGACAAGGAGGTGTAAAAAAAAATATAGCAATGAAATGTACCAATGAAAAAAAAAAAAAAAATGTTTAAAAAAATTCTATCTGCCAAAAGCACTTTTTTTTTTTTTTTAAATGCTTAAAATGAAACCCTAAAAATGCCCAATTCCTTTAACCACTTTACCCCCGGAAGAATTTACCCCCTTCCTGACCAGAGCACTGCGATTCGGCACTGCGTCGCTTAAACTGACAATTGCGCGGTCGTGCGATGTTGCACCCAAACAAAATTGACGTCCTTTCCCCACAAATAGAGCTTTCTTTTGGTGGTATTTGATCGCTTCTGCAGTTTTTATTTTTTGCGCTATAAACAAAAATGGAGCGACAATTTTGAAAAAAAAAAACAATATTTTTTTAACTTTTTCCTATAATAAATATCCTCCAAAAATATATAAACACATTTCTTTCTCAGTTCAGGGCGATATGTATTCTAATACATACTTTTGGTAAAAAAAAAAATCGCAATAGGCGTATAGTGATTGGTTTGCGCAAAAGCTATAGTGTCTACAAAATAGGGGATGTATTTATGGCATTTTTATTATTAGTTTTTTTATTAGTAATGGTGGCGATCTGCGATTTTTATCGTGACTGCGACATTATAGCGGACACATCAGACACTTTTGACACTATTTTGGGACCATTGTCATTTATACAGCGATCAGTGCTATAAAAATGCACTGATTACTGTGTAAATTACACTGGCAGGCAAGGGGTTAAGTGTGTCCTAGGGAGTGATTCTAACTGTAGGGGGATACACCCGGATTCTGCCTGTGAATGGGAGCAACCATCGGCTCATCCCTTTTCAGGGGCAAAAGGCATGTGTACCCATACAAGGCTCCAATTTTGGCCAATTCCTACTAAATTGGCAAAAATTTGAGCCTAAAATCACTTACTAAAGCACAAAGGATTGGTTTGATTTGCCTACCATGGGATAAGCTTTATAGTCGGTCACTAAATAAGCTTTTCTAGTTGTTTGAGCATAAAGTATGTTCATATTTAGATTGTGTGTGTGTGTGTGAATTCTAACATTGATTTTTCATATTTTCTCAACTGATTAAATTAACCATAGAAGGAATTTAGTTATATCTGTTCAGTAATTAAAAAAATATATATCTATTGATATTGAAACAGAAATCTAGTGCTTACCTGCACTCCACTGCAATTAAATATTAAGCAGCATTATTAGCCTTAAAAAATGAAAAACTCCTATAGTGAGTAAAAATTTATTATAAGTGTTGTAAAAATAATTAATAACTTACAGTTTTGAATATTCATTAAGGGCCAGTTCACACCACTTGCAGTCCAGTGCGTTTTTTTCAGCGTCAAAAACGCAGTGGAGAGTAGATTATATAGTTTACAATGACATAGTTCACACCAGTGCTTTTCCAGTTAGTGCAGTTCCAGTGCGTTCTAGTTCCAGAAAAAAAGTATAACATGCTGCATTTTTCCTGTACTGAAATGCTGTAAAAGGCATCAAAAACGCACTGTAACTCACCAGAATGCACCTAAACGGACCAAAAACACACTGGAACACACATGTCCTTATTTAAGGTTAAGAAAAAAGAGGGGGCGGAAATGCACTGGATTGCATCCAAAATGCACCAAAAATGTGCATGCAGGAAAGCATTTGGATTTCATCTGGACTGCACTTCTATGGTGTGAACTGACCCTAAGTGTAAAATAGATATTAAATCACAGAAAATGAGGAAACAATTGTGCCAAAAAATATGTAGCAGAGTTTTAAATAAAGTTCAAAGTATAATTCTAAACAAAAAGCTTCCTTATTCTTCAATGGAAGTATCATTTGAATCACCATCACCGATTTCATTTCCACCTAATGTGCTCTATTGGAATGTCACTCACCAGATAACCATGACCCCTTTATCTAAAAAAAATTGCCAAAAATCGCCTGTTTGTTAGATTTCTTGATGAGTCTTCATACATGACCCACACCTGTCATGGATCCACAGAACCACTCCTCCGCTCCCCCATGTCACCATGAATTGGAGAAAGAGCTAGTATATATTTTTTTTTTTTTACATAAACGGTATTACAGTAAACATTTACAAGCTGCTGATATGAAGAGATGCCTTCCTCTGCATTGAATTTTTACGCCTGCTGTGGTGAACGAGAACGCTGCTGCTCTGTTATAGCCCTGGAGCCGGCATGCGTTCCACTCGCTGGTCGTTAAAAAAAGAAAAAAACGGAGCCGGACCCGGAAGTGGCGTGACCTGAAGTTATGGCTCAATAAACTTATTAGCCTCATTTAACAGCAATGCAACTGCCTGCACGGGGTTTCGTGGTACACCTCTGCATCCTTGAGTGGGTAAAAATGGCCATCACATGAGAAATGGATTTATACAGCGAAAGAGGAAGAGACCTTAGCTGTAAATTTGCCAAAAAGTTAGGAAGTTGATTTTTAGTGGGGCCAAACCCATTCACTTAAAAGTCCCTTACCACTTGCTAGTTGTAGTTTTTCTGCAGTACTTTGAGTCAAGCTTCAACACGATTGTGTGCTCTGTATGCCATTGATACCAGAACCCATTACAATATATATTTTATCAACAGCAGTTAGTATTTCATATTAATGGACAGTCATGGGTTAATGTAGTACTATATATTTCCAAACATCTCTGGTAGATATTGCTCATTTATAGGCACAAAATTCAGCTTTTTCTCCTATATTCACCGACCAACACAGCTCCTCTCTGTAACAAATGGGTTGTTAGCCTTATCACTAGGAGAATACTAGGCATAGTTGTAATAAAACACTCAGAACTCTTAGTTCCGCCCAGGGGGCGGTCCCTTGGGTAACAACCCTCCTGTCTGCAGACAGATCTCAGTTTTATTTTGCCTAGTAAAGGCAAACCCTGCGGGCCCATCGGTCCGTGTTTTTTTATGCAGAAGCTTGGCTTTTTGCGCAAGATGACTGATCCTGTGATCTACTATCAACAGCTGGCTGGGTGACAGGCTGGATACTCTTATCCTTGTAGTCTCCCCAGTCCGGCCATCGAGCGTGTGCAGGTCGCAGCTACGGCTCGGCAGGCCACGACGAAACCTCACAGGTGGTCGGTGAGCTTTTATGCTCCGGGCGTACATATGACCGGGCTACTGATGTCTGCGTCACAGTATGCCGAGGCCAGCAGATACCCTGTACTGATCAGTGAGTAGTTCTGCCCCACATTTTGATATGAGCATTACTACAATGCACCATCTAGGGTCACATTATTCCCCTTACCTGGGTCCAGAAGTCATAAATATAGACCAATTCCAATTTTTTATTGCACTCTGTGTCCCTATTTTGGGAACTTTCTCTTAACTTCCTGTCCATTTGATGGGTGTTAGACCCAACAGGAAGTCAGAAAAAATATCTCCAATTCCTGTCTATTCAGCACGTTTAAGACAGAATAGAAAGTGAGGGAAAATCCCCCCAACCGGGAAACACTTAGAATTTAAAACATAAGATCTAGTAAAGTGGGGAAAGTTTAAAACCTCTGTCAGCATTTTTTGTCATTACATGAGCGTCGCCCACTCCTGAAAGAGTGCCCACCCCCTGCCATCATGTGAGACAGAAGCGGAAGCTGCTAGCTAGAAGACTGGAGGAAAAATGTATGTTTTTTTTTATTATTAAAAAGGCTGGGGTATGCTTAGGGGGTGGTAGGAGGTGGTTGCGTAAAACTGGAGTTCCGCCTAACTGGTGGAGTCCAGTCAAAACATCCTGGAATTATTAAGTCTTATGTTTCTAATAAAATAGCCCATTTTATTTCTGTAATGGCTTAGAACAGACTAAATTAGCCGCTTCATTTTGGCCCTTCTATTCAGGCAACATTATTCATGTACACAGCCTGTATTATCCTGTATGGCTTTATTTTTCCCTCCTAATCTGTCTAAAATTAATTCTGCACGTAGTCTGTTTTTGCAGTTAGACACACAATGACGCTTTTAGCCTCAACATCAATTTAACAACAAGAAAACCTTAATGTATTCACTTTCCCTGCATGTGTTACACCTTAGGGTACAACAAGTGCAGCAGAAGAACTAACATATTGATTAGTTTAACCGCTGTATCTGCTGACCTGTTGATTTACAGGTGGGTGAGTGCGTCTCTTGGGCATAAACTGCCGCGTAGCACAAAACTCCAAGACACAATCCAATATAGAGGAGTCAGCACAGGACACACCAACAAGGATTCAAATAAAAGTACATTTCATTCTAAGAAAAAAAAAAAACGATGTCCCCTTATCTGATACTGCTCTTATTCTAGCACAGTCGAAATCTGGGAAATAACGTGAAATTGTTGTACAAAATGCCACAGTTATTATATGTAAAATGCCAACTTGTGTTTTTTTTTTTTTTTTTTTTTTTTTTACATTTTACAGTTAAAGGACAAGTGAACTTTTAACAAAAGGTGCACTAGTCCACCATCCCTAGTCATCCTAACCTAAACTAACCTTGCTACACCCAACTCAGCTGCATACTTGACTCCACTTTGCAGCAACTTGTCCTTTAAGGTACCATTTGCGCGGGTGTTTTGTGACAGTGCGAATGCCAGCGGCAGGAATTTACAGATTCCTGCTGCTGGAATTGACAGCTGTGTGTGAGCCCATACACTGCAATGACTTTGGCTTGCTGTGCTCCTTTTTCCTCTCACAATCCAGCTCTGCTGTCTAGGACCGCTAGATGCTTATACCAGGTCAATGCTTGCATTTAAATATTAATTTAATGATTACTGATCTGCATTAGCTTGTGTCGCTTGTATGTGGCGATCAGCTTTAACTATGTGGTTATTACAGTACAGAAGCAACATATAGTAGAACTAACTTGAAACAAGTTGAATAAAACCATGTAGGCACTCTGCTGTTATACCCTAATAACTTTCTGATGAGTGGCTAATGCAGCCCTGGTACTCATTTCAGGCAAGGAACCACAGAAAAGTAAGATTCCAAGGTTTAAAGTTCATCAAAGATTGCAATGCGGTCATGGTAGTAGGGATGGGATGGGAGACTGAGAATACAAGTGAAGCATCTTATAATCGATTAGGAAGGCTTTAGAATCTGGATTACTGGCAGATATTTTCTATTGACTAGGAGAATGACTTGTATATAGTGCAATATCCCCTGAGAGGTACCTTTTAGCATAAGCAATAGGCAAAGGTTTCTGTGTAGCAGCTGTAAAGGGACAGTCTTTATTCCTAACTCTTCAGACGGCTAGGGTTGGGGCTCAGTTGAACTATTGGTGCACTTTAGAATAGTCCCAGTCAATCCTACAAGCAGCAATAAGGCTACTAAATGATTGTATGGTCAGTTCCTAAAGGGCTCAGTCTCCTTAGATCAAATAGTAAATCCCCACAGCAGCAGCTCACCAGTCCCAGCAATATTGCAGCTCACCGACCAGTCATACATAGCAATTAGTTCACTCTTTGCTCTGCACCCAGGTGACTCTGTCTGTTGGCACCCCCAAACTCAGCGCTCCATGTGCCACTGCGCCAATTGTGCACCCTGGACAGTGATGTGCTCTCTCTGTTCTCGCTTGTAGCAATAGAAAGCTCTGTCCTGTACAGCCTGAGAAAATGTATCTCTTTTCTCTCATCCTGACAATCTGTATCTGGAAAATGCAGTTTAAAGGCTCTTGATTACAGTGGAGTCTCTCTCCTCTGGACTACAGTTCCCGCAGTGCTACTTTTTGCAGTCCATTGAACTATTCCTGCTCAGTGGCTCCCTCCTCTCACCGATATAGCTGTTAACCAGTTCAGCACCATAGGGCAGCTGCCACCAAGAGCAGCCAAAGCCAGTCTTTGCCTCACTCTCAACTCCTGGCTACAAATAGAATAAGAAATATACTCACCTGTCTAGCAATTGTCCCCATTCCATCACTGCAGCCTTCATCAGATTCCTTAGCATATGACACTTCTGGGAGTGTCAGATGCCTGTGTGACCCCATACTCAGACCCCTATCACAGTGTGTCTTTTAAGGCCTGTGTCAATGTTCACTTCAAACTTTTGTTTGTATTCCAAAAGTCTATGGGAATGCAAAACTCACTTGAAGCAGGTCAGGAGGTGATCCAATGCACAGGTCGGGTCAGGAGTTGGTCAAATGCACAGGTCAATGAATTCTGAATAATTTCAGGCGCTCCTCAAACCATTACAACAGGCCCATAGTACTGTGGGGCACTAAAGGACCCAGAGCTACAGGTTTTGTATATCACTTGTGTAGGTGGTGAGCAACAGATTTTCTGCCTTTGCTGTTTTCAATGTCAGTCACCCCTCTCTCGATACGCCACATCTAATGTATTGAATTTTTTTTTTTTTAAAGTAATAATGTATGATTGCAATTTTATGTTACGTTTTTCTCATGCCTCTGGGTACAGTGATTCTTATTGATTCCTCACTGCCAGCCATAAAAGCCATCACTGTGGCTCTGCAACTTGATACTGCTCTGTGTTTACAAGGAAACCATGTATCAATAATGTACTTCAAGGGGAATGTGGTTATTGTGGCATGGGATGATTGCTCTGTTATACATAAAATATAATTACGTTAAAATGAGTGAACACCAGAGGAAGATCACCCACCTCCTCCTCCTCCTCCTAGACTGAGCCCAGGCTGGGTACTGCTTGGTGATGTATCGTGCTGTTCCCATTTTTTTTTTCTCCGCTACCAAATCAAATAAAATGAGGTGACACATAAGAAAGTCTCTGCAAGCGTGTATGAGGTAGTGTAGCCAACGTTCTCATAAATAACACAGCTCACGGTTCCAGCACTCTGATGTTTTATTGATGAACTGAAATCTGTCTATAGTATTGGCAAATGTTTCTTCTTTTATTTTACTGCTGTGGCATTGATTAGTGTATCTTATGAATCATTTCCTCCATTAAAATGTTTATTACTGTGTTTTCTGACAAGGCTGTAGTGTGAAAAGGGAGCAGGCTTGTCCAGACACTTGATGTGCTAAGTGTATTACACAGTGACTGTAGAATGTTAACCAGTAGAGTGCCAAGATGAAAAACCAATGAGCAATAAAAGCTGCGTGGCTGTTGATGTAGCTTGGGTAATAGGCAACTCTTTCCCTAAAGAACAATAATATAGTAATTGCTATTTCAATAGCTGTCATTTTGTAAATTGTTGGTATTAAAATTGCCTTTTCATTTCAGCATGGTGGTGCAGCTATGATTTTCTAAAACAAAAAAGATCAAATGTCAGTTCCTTTCTAATGGAGTGAAAGCTTATGTTTGCTACAATGATAAGGTTCCATGAACTCCCCAGAATGGAACTATGAACACTGATTTGAGCATTGATACTACTTACAGTTCATGAAGGATATGGTGTAATTGTATATTGGATGCAACTTCCATTCTTGGTTGGGGTATTGTTGGCATTAGTTGACGTGTATATTAGAGGGTGTTGCTTTTCTTTTATGTCTTAATATTTTTTGAAAGATTAAAAAAAACTATTAGGTATTTAACCAAAATTCAGCAAAATACAAATAACATAGTATGTTCTATTAAAAATAAAGTTATCCTTACAGTATTTTACAGTTATAACAAAGTAATACTTATAAAGAGTACATAGAGTACGTATAAAAAGTTTTTAATCTTTGGACAAATCA
The DNA here is from genome assembly GCA_028564925.1 of Lithobates sylvaticus. Taxonomy (NCBI): domain Eukaryota; kingdom Metazoa; phylum Chordata; class Amphibia; order Anura; family Ranidae; genus Lithobates; species Lithobates sylvaticus. The sequence goes on from CM053028.1 coordinate 82,553,388, forward strand.
AATATACACTTTTTAATCAACAGCCTCATGTTGTGCCAATAAAGTCTGCTTTTTTGATAGTAGGTTTCCCATTATCTTCATATATATATGAGTGATTGTACTTGTTTCCATTGGATCTGTAATTTTGATCATAATTATTCTCATGATTAATGTAACAGTCTGTCTTTTATATCAAATAATCGTGAATTAGGGGCCTAAAATTACTACACTCACTCCAACATTTCTGGTGATACCTCATGTGTGGTGCAATCATTTCCAAATGCTTGCTGGACCTACGTGCGCCTTTGTATTTGTGTGTATGCACCACGGGACAGGGTCGCTTTTACATTTTTAAATTATTTTTATAAAAAATGTTTTACACTTTTAAAAAATATATATTTAATTTACCTTTATTGCTATCACAAGGGGGCGAACAAGCTTTGGGCAGTTGACATGGCGACATCAGACCCCTGATGTCTCCCCTGTCACCCAAAACCGCTTAGACCCCTTTCACATTGGAGGCGTTTTTCAGGCTCTACATCGCTAAAAATAGAGCCTGCATAGCGCCTCAGCTGCAAACCCAGTGTCACAAAAAGTCCTGCCAGCAGCTTCTTTGCAGTGGTGGAGGAGCCGTGAATACACCACTCCTCCACCGCTCCTGCCCATTGAAATCAATGGGCAGCGCTGCCGAACGGCCAGCAAAGTGCCGCTGCAGTGGCATTTTGCGGGCTGATTTAACCCTTTTTCGGCCACTAGAGGGGGTTAAAACCGCCCGCTAGCAGCCAAATGGTGCTGTTAAAACAACGGTAAAGTGGCGCTAAACATAGCGCCATTTTACTGCCGATGCCCGGGCACTTTCAGTGTGAAAGGGCATTTACTGAGTACAGATTGTGCTTAGTTAACTGGTTCCCTGGCTGTAATAGCTAGGAAATTATAGCTCTGAAACTGAAAGTGACAAACTCATTGTTGTTTCCTGGGTTCATTTGTCACAGAGGAGATCAGGAAATGGATGTTCCTCCATTACCTCTGTGGGCAGCTGCCCTGACTATTTACTGCAGTCCCAGGCTCCCCGGAGGAGCCCTGAACCACTGGCGGTGGTGGCAGGAGATGGGGGGCAGGGGGGTGCTTTGCGAAACTGAAAAGGTGTTTGTGTGGCTGTAAAGCCACCAAGAACACTTCTACCAGAAATTTGATGGATGGATGAAGAAAACCAGTACCAGGATCATGGCTGCAACTGTAGCCATGATCCTGGTATAACCATTTGCTGACGGGATATTTTAACATGCATGTCAGTCAGCAAGTCGTTAACAAATAAGAACTGATTTAAAAAAAAAAAAAGTAATTTTGTTTCAACGTGGAAACCTGAGGGAGTCTGGTGCATTGTATCCTGTCCCAACAAAAATCTCTTCTTTTGCTCATTTGAGTCACTGTTGTTCTTGGAAGAATGCACAGGGCTTGAACTCAAATTGTAGGTATCCCCTGTCATAGGAGATACTTACACATGTTAATGTAAACCAATATTTCCCATTCAGGATTACAAGGGGTGCATATCAAATATGTGATATTTCATATTTAACTAACTAGCTATGTAAAACCTTAAACAATTTTTTTTTTTTGTCTTGAACATAAAATATACAAAGCTAATGCATGCAAAACTTTATACATTCCTTTAAGTAAAATACATTTTGTAGTGATGTGTATTTCAGGGAACTGGGAATTTTGATGCATACTCTCATCATACAAGCATGCCTTGGGGACAGCATTGAGCTGGGGAAACAAACTGAGTTGGTATAAAAGTTTTTTAAGTGTGTATATTATGGCATAGGAATAGGCCGGGCCTGTTTCTCAACCAGGGGAGCTACTTAAAATTTGCATACCAGACGGCTGTAGGGTTCAGGGCTGCTGGTGCACTGAACAGATGAAGTGGAGGCACCTGCTTTTTGATACCAGCAGCACTTCAGAAAATGTGATATCCCTTTTAGGTTTGCTTTAACTTGTATCTGTACCTTTTTATATTCGTTTATATTTATATATTGCCCCGTTGTGTAAATTCCTCCATTTGCCAAGAATTTAATCCTAAAATTGTGATTTTGCCTAACAACTGTCCTAATTCTGCAGCCTTTCATTGCCAACTAATACAAAACCTTGACCATTCATGTCTGGTCAGCAATGATTATGTACTGGCTGGTGATCTCTTTTGGGCCTAATTCTGTTTTTTATCCTGTTTTTCTATAAAAAAATTATTTGTGGCTCATTACCGCTGGGTGGCTCATTACCGCTGGCTTCGAAGGGTCTCTAGAACACGTGGATTCTGGTTAGGCATGGCAAGAGGAAACACCAGAACCATTTTATTTGCATGTTCTCCCTGTGCCTCCATGGGTTTCCTCTGGGTACTCTGGTTTTCTCCCACACTCCAAAGACATGCTGGTAGGTTAATTGGCTCCTATATAAATTGGTGCTAGTATGTGTATGTATGAGGTAGGGACCTTAGATTGTAAGCTCCTTGAGTGCAGGGACTTATCAAAATGTATAATATATGTGTAAAGCGCTGCATAAAATTGACAGCGCTATAAAAGTGCCTGTAATAAAAATAAATAAATGTGCACACCTAAATTCAATTTTTTTGCCCCTTGCTCTTGATTGGGCATTCTTTGCAAAGTGAAATTTCACCACATTTACCAAGTTTTGCCTTACAAAGGACAACTACCCCCGCAAAGATAACATCATATTTACCTTTAGTAAATCAATCATGTGGTGTGAACGTAATTTTGATTTGAGGAGAACTCTTTTCACAACAGAACAGAGATTAAATGGCAAGCGCAAGACTGCAAGTTGGAAAGCAATATCTAGCAGACTCTGTGTGAAACACAGCATAACAACATGAACACACCATGTGACCTGCTGTTGCCTGACTCTTAAAGTGATAGTTCATTATAGCACACATTGGTGGAAGCAAAAGTGCAGGATGGTAACATGACTTCTAATGCCCCGTACACACGATCGGACATTCCGACAACAAAATCCATGGATTTTTTCCGACGGATGTTGGCTCAAACTTGTCTTGCATACACACGGTCACACAAATCTTGCCGGAAATTCCAAACGTCAAGAACGCGGTGATGTACAACACTTATGACGAGCCGAGAAAAAAATAAGTTCAATAGCCGGTGTGGCTCTTCTGCTTGATTCTGAGCATGTGTAGCATGATTTTGTTGTCGGAAAATTTGAGAACCAGATCTCAAATTTTGTGCGACGGAAATTCCGATGGAAACTGTCCGATGGAGCCTACACACGGTCAGAATTCCCGACAACAAGCTCCGATTGCACATTTTATGAAGAAAAGTCTGGCCGTGTGTACGCGGCATTAGAGGTCTTGCACATACGGTCGTGTTCAGTCTGGCAATAGGATACCTAGATCTTTCAGTACAGGTTTCCTTTAAGTGTCTTGGCAACGTTTCTTTGGCTATTCACTGAATTATTTTATTGTTACGTAAAATAGTCAGCCTTAATTATAATTATTATTAGTTATACCATACTGAATTCTGTTGTCACTGGGACAGTCACTGGGTGAAAACTGACCCATGTAGTATAACATTCGGTGTCAATTCAAGCCTTGTTTGCTGTTCCCAGCTGCCTTTGCTATGTCAATGACATTTACATACTGTATGAGGTGTAGTGTGATGTGCACTCCAGCCAGATCATTTGGTTATCGTAAATAAACGGTCTAACGCCTCTGGCTATTTTTAAAAGGAAGTGAGCAGGGTTATAAACCATATTTCCCAGCACTGAGAGATGTCTCCCTGAAAAGCTTTTAGCTTTACGGGTAATCTTGAATTGAAATCTAATCTTCCATGTGAAAACAGCTTCCATCTTGGAGATGTCATCACGTTTTGAAAGCTCAGTCTTCATTACCTGTGGGGTCAGGTACTTAACATTGCTGACAAAATGCTAGTGGTTTGTAATATGAATCAATCGGCCTTGCTCAACCTCTATACCAAAGAGGAACCCTTGAAATAATTTTCATGTCTCAGGTAACTTCTGCTAAAGAGGATTATATCTACAACTCCGAGTACATTAGTGTGAGTTGTAGATATAAGAAAAAAAAAAAAAATAAGAATATGGTGTACCCAATATATTTGACTCTTATTTTCACATAGTCAATAAATGACAGTGAAAATTGTAGTGTCCCTTTAAATGTATGCACAGTGGACAATTTCCACCTTATATTTGTGGTCTGAGTAGTGTCCCCTTGCTTTTGTGGTCCATGAAGAAGGGCCCTCTTATATTGATAGTCAGTAGAAAATGTCTCTCCTACATTGGTGGTCAGTGCAAAAGGGCCCTCTTACATTGGTAGTCAGTAGAAATGGGCTCCCCTACATTGGTTATCAGTTGAGAAGGGCTTCTTCTACATTGGTTATCAGTGGAGAAGGTCACCTTTTGCATCGGTGGTACGTAGAAGTAATCCCCTAGATTGGTGGTCAGTTGTAGAAGGACCGTCTTACTTTGGTCGTCAATAGGAAAGGTACTCCCTTACACTGGTAGTAGGTGGAAAAAATGGCCTCTTAAAATGGTGATAAGTGGGAAGAATGGCCGTTACACTGGTTGTCAGTGTGGTGCCCCCTTGGTTTAATGGTCTGTGGGAAGGATACCCTGTTACACTTGAGGTCGTTTGGAAGAATGCTACCCTACCCTATGACATTTATACTTGTGGGCTGTCATGAGATCCATATTTTTTGGAAGTGCTGGAGGAAGACTAACACACAGAGGAGATGTAATTTGTGCTCCTTAAGTCCTCATGCAAGTGTCCTTGATACGCCACAGCAGAGAGCATCACATCCGGCTCTGCTCTTCTGCAATGTGAACATCTGCTGTTTCTATGCCACTGCATAACTGTTTAGGATAAGATGACAGACAAAATAAATGTAACCTCACTCGCACTAGAACTGTAAAAAAAAAAAAAATATATATATATATATATATATATATATATATATATATATATACACATATACACAATCTCACAAAAGTGAGTACACCCCTCACATTTTTGTAAATAGTTTATTATATCTTTTCATGTGACAAGACTGAAATAAACGACACTTTGCTACAATGTAAAGTAGTGAGTGTACAGCTTGTATAACAGTGTAAATTTGCTGTCCCCTCAAAATAACTCAACACACAGCCATTAATATAGAAAGGGTTAAAGTGGAAACTGCGCTAAATAGTATTCAAAACACATGTGGGTTCCCCCCGCTAGTGTGTGCTATGCTGCGGTGTCCCCAACAGCCTATAGTGCCAAATGTGCAGGTGCTAGCCTATAATATATTAATACCTTGTTCCAAAATAAAAAATAGAGGACAAAAAACAAAAACCAAAGATACCCAAATGTGTCAGGTGCCTGTGTTGGCTTTATGCCTTATTAAGGCTATTTAAAGTGCTTAGTGCATGCGGATATCATAAATTGCTATCCTGTGCAGTTTGGGCTTATATCTAAGCTAATTACAGGGTAAGGTGCTCTTTCTAAAAGTGACAAATGTATTCCATCAGTAGCCCATCTTCACTCCCCCAAATATGATAGTACAACGGGGCATGTATAGCAGATGTCTATTACATATCGTATAATCAATATCCCAATCCCATCAGTTTAGCCATATACAAAACAATTGTTCAATTTGTCGATATCATGCAATCTAACGTGAACAAACACAAAAGAGCCGAGTTATGAACTATAAAAACTGTATAAAAAGAGTCCGTGCCAACACCGCTTGTGCTTAATACAAATAATTTGTGCAGATTTCTTGACTGTCACCACCTATGGAATGGATCACTTACCAGAACTTGGTAAGTGTCGGGCCTGCGGTTACTTTAGGATAACCAATCCTATCAGTGGCCTCTCTCTTTCTCTCACCTCCTGGTCAGGTGTTGTATGGGTGTTTTTGCAAACGGGCTCCACAGCGGGTATCCCCCAAAATGAAATAATAAACAGGGGGCTTCCAATAGTGAAGTATGTTTATCAAAAGGGTATTTATTAAAAGAAAATTGTTTAAAAACTCACATGGTTCAGGTGCCGCAGCTGGCACCAAGCATATCCAGCCTTGTGTTTTTAAATTTGCGTCCTGGCTTCCCTTCCTGGTCTGAGGTGTCTCTCCCGGAAGTGGTGCAAGCGTACGATTACCCAGCAGCCTCTACGCGTTTCGCAAAGGTTATTGCGTCATCAGGAACACAGCCATTAATGTCTAAACCGCTGGCAACAAATGTGAGTACACCCCTAAGTGAAAATGTCCAAACTGGGCCCAATTAGCCTTTTTCCCTCCACGCTGTCATGCGACTCATTAGTGTTACAAGGTCTCAGGTGTGAATGGGGAAAAGGTGTGTTAAATTTGGTGTTATCGCTCTCTCTCTCATACTGGTCACTGGAAGTTCAACATGGCACCTCATGGCAAAGAACTCTCTGAGGATCTTAAAAAAAAGAATTGTTCCTCTACATAAAGATGGTCTAGGCTATAAGAAAATTGGAGAGACCCTGAAACTGAGCTGCAGCACGGTGGCCAAGACCATACAGTGATTTTACAGGACAGGTTCCACTCAGAACAGGCCTCACCATGGTTGACCAAAGAAGTTGAGTGCACGTGCTCAGCATCATATCCAGAGGTTGTCTTTGGGAAATAGACGTATCACTGCTGTCAGCATTGCTGCAGAGGTTGAAGGGGTGGAGGGTCAGCCTGTCAGTGCTCAGACCATTCGCCGCACACTGCATCAAATTGATCTGCATGGCTATTGTCCCAGAAGGAAGACAAGTGTGTCTTGTTTACAGTCAAGCATGGTGGTGGGAGTGTCATGGTCTGGTACTGCATGCGTGCTGCCATCACTGGGGAGCTACAGTTCATTGAGGGAACCATGAATGCCAATATGTACTGTGACATACTGAAGCAGAGCGTGATCCCCTCCCTTGACTGGGAGACTGTGCCGCAAGGCAGTATTCAAACATAACAACCCCAAACACACCTCCAAGACGACCACTGCCTTGCTAAAGAAGCTGAGGGTAAAGGTGATGGACTGACCAAGCATGTCTCCAGACCGAAACCCTATTGAACATCTGTGGGCATCCTCAATTGGAAGGTGGAAGAGTGCAAGGTCTCTAACATAAACCAGCTCCATGATGTCATGGAGGAGTGGAAAAAGACTCCAGTGGTAACCTGTGAAGCTCTGGTGAACTCCATGCCCAAGAGGGTTAAGGCAGTGCTGGAAAATAATGGTGGCCTCACAAAATATTGTCACTTTGGTACAATTTGGACATTTTTACTTAGGGATGTAATCGCTTTTGCTGCCAGCGGTTTATACATTAATTGCTGTGTGTTGAGTGATTTTGAGGGGACAACAAATTTACACTGTTAAACAAGCTGTACACTCACTACTTTATATTGTAGCAAAGTGTAATTTCTTCAGTCTTATCGCATGAAAAGATATAATAAAATATTATTTACAAAAATGTGAGGGGTGTACTCACTTTTGTGAGATACTGTATATATACTTTTGCTGTCATAGTACATTTAGCTTAAATTGCCTGGGTGTCCATGTTCTAAATATAAACACACTACACAATTATATATTTTGGGCTATATGCTGATTTTTGGACAGATACACTGACACACAGTCAAGTCACGATTTATGACTACTTCTGTAGTTTGTTGCAGGAATTGACAGGAAACTACTTGTTCTGATTGCTCACCTCTTGTTGACATTCAGTGCTGTCAGTCACTTTACTTTTTTGACAAGTGTGTCACTCCTCTCTTGGATTTAAACTTCCTAGCTCTTATACTGCTGGCAACATTTACAATGGAGCTCAGGAATGTAATGCATTTTATGGTTCAGAAAAAGGTTATTTTTTTTTTTTTTTTTAATATAGATTAGGGAGCTGCATGCAGCCAATACCTACATATTATAGTATGCCACCCAACCCACGGCTTCTTTTTGAGCTCCATTATAGCCTCAACCCTGCATAGCCTGCAGGCTCTGTAATTGCAACTATGCTTTAATCAGAATCTAGGAGGCTTCTTCCAAACTTTTGTCAATTTAAAGACTCCTGCTATGTTGCAAGGGGGGATATTAGAGACTTTTGTCATGTTATAAGAAGCAGTTAGACTACTGCCAAGTTACTGCAGAATACCAAAGGCCGCTACACGGTTACAAACGACTACCAGAGGCAGCACCATATTATAAATTACTGAATGTTAGCACAAGGAAATCTTTCCTACATGCCATGCATGTTAATTTGGTAGGGATCAAGCCCTGATCTTGAACGAGTCTAAAGCTGTATATATGTGCATGCAGCTGTCTATCCTGGATGGAGGTACAGAGAATATAACACATAGTATAATACTTTGCTGGTAGTCTTCACATGAAAAGGCCAACTAGAACTGTAGCATTGCAGTAAAGCTGAGTCGTGTTAGTATGTTGGTAGTATCCACCATGGCAAACAAAACCAAAGAAATATGTAGTATTTGCAAATGTGTGCAAAGTAAACCCATGTTTTTAATGCATACTGTTAGACAGGTTCATTTGGTTGGTAAGGGAAGCTGGGATTTATTTTTGGTTTTGTTTGACATGCGTCACCCTTCCATGTGCTCCTTGCTGCAATGGCCAGTTACAGGTTTGGCAGTGGCCATTTGTTTGTAGTGTCCACCATGACCCTGGCCTATGTTCCCTGGCTTAGGAATGTTGAGGCTGGGATGGATTTTGCTAGCCAATTGATTGTTTTCCTTGAGACATCTGGTGACCCCTTTGTCTCCTTTCTTCATCGGCATAAACATGCAAGTTGTCATGTTTGAAGAATTTGCTTCCAAAAGCCGACTAGAAACTGGGTTGCATACAAAAATCTGCCCACTATCTAAGGTCTGCAGGCAGCATCCTAGACTAAAATAATTCAAGTATAAACTTTTACTAATATCTAACCCCTGGTTCACATTGGTATGATTTGACATGCAATTTGCCGGTGTTGTGTTTAATACTGTCCCCCGCCGGATAGTGTCCACCCTGTACTGCGCTTGTGCAGTACGGAGGGCAAGGAGAAGCCAAAGGTCTCCGCAGATGAACGGCGCCTGCGCACTGAGTCCAGGTTCAAGCCCCACCATCCAAGTGGACATAGAGTTGGAATAAAAAATTGCAGAGCGAAGCGAGGCCGTGCCAAAGCGCGGTGAGTGAAGCGAGACCGCGAGGGGCCCTGTTACTAAGTGCTACCGTATGTCTACTTGCATGGCGGAGCTTGAACCTGGACTCAGTGCGCAGGCGCCGTTCATCTAAGGAGACTTTCAGAGTCTCCTTGTCCTCCGTAGTGTGCAAGTGCTGCGCCTGCGCAGTACGGGGTGGACACTAGCCGATGGGGGGAAAGTTTTTGGCAGAACACTGGCAATGGCACAGTCCTATTTGATGCAACGCTGCGATTGCGGCGCCGCACTGATTTCAAAAAGTAGTTTCTGTACTACTTTTTGCAATATAGGGCTGTGATTTACATTGACACCTGTGCAGAAACCTCTGAAATTGCGACTGAAATTGGGACTGACATGCAGGAGTGAAATCGTGCAAGTGCAGCTGAACTCGCAGGGCGTTTCTTTCCCGCAGCTCAGTGTGAACCTGGGCTTAACCTAATTCAAAGATTTTACATACAATTTTGTAGCAGCTCAAAGATTTTTTTGTAGATAATAGAAAAGTTAAGTACCATAAGTGATGATTCTTTTTTTTTCATGAGGTTCTGGTGTGGTACACTATTTTCCATCTTTTCAAGTGGCTGTGCTAGTGACCAGTAACGTACCTATCAAAGCATAGCACCTTGGCCGGATCTGAAGTTGAAAGTGTTTTTCCTTTCTTTGTCAAAGCTAATTAATCCTGTTTTCTGCTTTCTAGTCTTTGGTCTTCCAAGCTCACTCCTAGCTAAATGTCTTCAAAGAACACACAGGAATGGTATTTAGATAATGTGGAATTTTTTTCAAAAGACATTGTGCTGTGAAAATGTTATATCTTGACAGCGTTTTAATTAAATACTTTAGGCTTCATAATCAGAAGTGTGGCATGAAACTGTTGATGCATCAGCTGTGAAAATAATTTAGATATGCTTAAGAAGAATATCTCTGGTGGGAACTGATGTAGTCAGTGTGTCATTGATTTACAACAGCCCAGGTGTGTGAAATGGAAATGCACCATCCTAGCAGAACACATTGGTCACTTGTAGTTGTGCTGAACATAACAAGCTTTATTTTGTGTATGTGACCTTAATATTTCCTTTTTTTTTTTTTTTTCAGCAAACTCGAGTCTTCTTGGAGGAGGTGGAGGTAGGTGCTTTTTGATTTTTCTTGTTCTAAAATTAGTTAACTTGGCAAAAAGACTATGAAACCTACAGTACATGTAAATTGTGTCCTTTTAATAATACAAAAATCCGTAAGTTGGTGTTGTTTGACCAGAGTGATTGAAAATTCCTGGTTGGTTCATAAAAAACCTGTCTACTCTTTAACTTTGAACATCAAGACACAGCTAAAAACAAACTGATATTCTTCATGAAGCAATGATGTATGAAACGTTGAAAACCTTTGCATTTAAATGCAACATGTGCAAAAGAAGTTGGTTTCCAAAAATACCCAGGGGATTGGACAGGACCATGTAAATCTCTCCTAGAGGCAACCTGCCTTAAAAGAAATATGGAGGCTGACCTCCCGTTTTAAAAATTCTAGTTGCCTTGAAGTCATGATGACCCTGTTGCTTCAAGATTTTGATTCACTGACTTGTAGATAAGGCTTTGTGGTCTCACTTTAAATTTCCTGACCTGCCATACTTGTACAGGTCAGGAAAAATCCATGACTTTTATCAAATCCACATCTGTTACAGACAGCAGTAGTAGAGACTATTAGTGCAAAACATTTTGCGTGATCCTAAGTACCCATTCAGATTGTTATTTTGTTGCTGCATAATAGAACCAAACTTGAATGGTCACTAGTCTTGATTTCCTGTGTATTGCATTTCCAAAGTTGTGTCAGACTGCGCAGTCATTAGATAAAGAGCTTAAGTATCCTCAAGTTAACCTATGCAAGAGCCTAGGGCCTGGGGAATGTTCAGGGGCACAGTTGCAATGTATATGCTCCCGCTGTAAACAAGGAAAATAACATGATTAATCACAGCTGCATACCCACCTATAACTTAACAAGGGAGTGTGCATTTTTCGACAATTGGAGTTTAATAGGGAGGGGGCCATGCCAGTACAGACAATGACATTGCGGTGGATTATTTGTGCCTATTGCCTAGGGCTTCATTCTCCATTAATCCATCTCTAAGGTCCAAAGAATACAATTATTTTTGTTATTTTGTATGCTTGTTTGACCATCAGTTTCTGTTGCCACATAGTAACACTAGATGTTGACAACCAACCAATATTTGCGTAGAAATCCCTTGGGTTGGTTGATCTTTTGTCTGACAGTGTCAGGTGTTGGCAGTCAAACTGCACAATTTTTCTGAAAGAGTAAACATTTAAAAAAAACATTGAACAATATGTATTAGTAAAGGTCATATGTGTGTAGATGCCCGATGTGTGTGTTATAGTGCTGGACCAACAGAAGTTAAATTTGGTTCTGATGAGTCTACCAAAAGTGATTTTGTTTCCTTAAAAGAAGCAAATCCCTGAATGAAACATAATATTGGGTGGACCCTTTTCTGGTTGTATTCTGCTACCTCTCTGATAACGACACAAGGAAGCACTTGCCAGATGGTAGATTCTTGAATATGTACAGAGGAGCTGCTGAAACAAAGGTTCATCTTACTCAAAGGACATTTTGAAATATTTAATAGTCTTCATCAAGCCTTAACACGTGTCCCTTTGTGCTTTCTGTTGTGATTTCTATTAAAAAGGGCTTCTCAAACCCTGAAGGAGGAGTTGGCTGTATCTGATGGTCTTGACCATTACATGTTTCAAAAACTCCTCCAAAGTGTTACTAAAGTATATATTTTTTTTAATTAAAATAACAAACATGTTATACTCACCTGCTCTGTGCAGTGGTATTGCACTGAGTGGCCCCAATCTTCCTGTTCTCGGGTCCCCAGGTGGCGATCCTCTTCTTCAGGTGTTCCCATAGCTATCCGCTTGCTATGGAGGCACACAGTGTCTGCACTCCAAAGACTTAGGCCCCTTTCACACGGGGCGGATCCGTATTGATCCGCCCCATGAAGAGCCGCTGCTCAGCGGGGATCGCACAGCTGTTCCCCGCTGAGCCGGTTGATGACAGGGCGGTCCCTGCACACTGTGCAGGGACCGCCCTGTCAGTTCTCCGCTCTCCTCTATGGGGGATCGGATGAACACGGACCGTCTGTCCGCGTTCATCCGATCCGCTCTGCAGACGGATGAAAAAATAGGGTTTTCCTCCGTCTGCAGAATCGGACAATTGCGGAGGCGGACAATAGCGGGTGTCAGCGGATGCTCATCTGCTGACACCCGCTATCCCATAGACATGCATGTATGTCCGTTTTTCATCCAAAAACGGATGGATGAAAAACGGACATACGGTCCGCATGCGTGAAAGGGGCCTTACCAAGCAGGACTTGGTCCCGCCCCCTTACTTCCTCCTCACTGTATTTAATTGACAGCAGCAGGAGCCAATGGCTCTTGCTCCTGCTCGAGTGCTGTGTGAAGAGGGGAGAAGAGATGCAGCCATGCACAGTGCTGGATCTATTCTTCCCTCTTATCCCATTCATACAGGGAAGGGGGGTGGCAGAGAAATAGGAAACATTTTTTACCTTAATGTAAGGAATGTTTTTAGCTTTAGCATCAATTTAAGTCAGATGAACTTTGGTACCAGGTGCTCCTCCATGAATATTTGAGAATCTACTATATAAGTGTAGAGGCATAGCCAACCTAAAAAACCGTAGCAGATACCGAGGTCAATTTAATAAAGGAGTTGAGAATCTTTACTCAATACATTTCATAAATATTTACTTCAATTATCCAATTATCTGAAAAGAAAATTTGTGTTTACTTATTTCAGTTGCACATGTTTGGATATTCAAAGTGAACAGGAATTTTTCCTTTTGACATGATTTATTAACTGAAAATGCAATCATTTTTCACAAGAAAATCTGCTAATTTAGAGCCTTATCTATGTGTGCATTAGGTATGACATATTCTATAGATAAGAATACTATGATAGACTCGATGGAATGCTAAAATCGTTTTAAAATCCTTATTCATTTTTAAAAAATTGTATTTAAAGTTAGACATGATTGAACACTGTAATTAATATCCTCGTAAAATGACATATTTCAATGTTTTAATCTGACTTTTCCCTCTCTATAGCATGTTGCAGTAAAAATAGTCTTAGTCAAAACCCAGAGTAGCATAAAACTTGCATAACCATATAAAGAAAGGAAGAAAAAAAAATCACAATTTCCTGTGTTAATTTGGCCTTCCTTTATCACAGGGGTAGGCAACCTTGACCCTCTAGCTGTTTTGAAACTACAAGTCCCATGAGACATTGCAAGACCCTAGCAATCACAGGCATGACTCCTAGAGGCAGAGGTATGGTGGGATTTGTAGTTTCACCACAGCTGGAGGGCCGAGGTTACCTACCCCTGCTTTATCGGATCCCCATTCAGTCATGTTTGCAGTAACTTCCACACATGAGTTATCAGCTCCAGAGTGACAATTCCTTAAAGGCAGTGGGCAAATGGCCGATGTAGACTTAATATTTATAGAGAAAATGTCAACTCATTTACAAACGCGGGGCAGCTGGAATGGGGTTAGTCCTATTATAATTGCTATGGTTGTGAAATATTACTTCATCATATATTTTTTATACTACTCTGTGACTATGAAGATCCGCCAAGTCTGCTAGATTTCTGGTATGACCCACCAGAGTGCAAAAAAAATCCTGTGCAAGTTTTATTATAAATGAACACATCCTGCACTCATGTGATCCCATTGGAGCATGGTGATTGTCCATTCACACATGAGGCTCTAAACTGCGGGAGGCATGGGAGTCGTCACAAATTCTGGGTATTTTACATCGCTCCTGTGGCTGAACAGGGCATGGGGTGTAGTTATAGGTACCATACATTTACTGCTGCTTAGATAAGTAAATATGTATAAAGCATTCAAACGAATAAAAGCTCATAGGCCGAAACTACAACTAGGGAAAAGCTGAGATTTTCTTATAAATGGAGCAGCGTATATCTCTGGATCTTCTGATCATTTTGACATGCAGTTTTATTAACAACTATACTGATGGTGAATGAGTTTAAAAAATAAAAGGTGTTTGTAGTTACAGTTTTCACTAAAGGCAACCTCTGCTCATACATTTTATCATTGTATATCATGGTGACAGGTTTACTTTGAGGCCAAATGTGAAAGTGGAGGCTCAATTTCTGAAATGCACTGTAGTGATCCCCACATAGTAGGCATTGGATGAGATGGGTCCTCTGTTCTTTGCCTCAACCTTCTCAAGAACCTCAGCCCCTCTGACACACCAGGTTGAGTGTACAAACATGCAATATCGCAGGAAATCACTGAAAGTGATACTTGGTACCCTATAGTAGTGCTATATCAAAGAAAACCGACACCAATTCAGGTAGTAAAGACAAATTTAATATATTGTCATCCAATATGGTTAGTAACTAGGTAAGCATAAAATGGACTAACAGTGGTAATTACACAATTTAGCATACAAGGTAATTAACAGTAGGGAATAGGCATAGGATGACATTTGGCATCCAGATCAGCATAAACAGTAGCAAGGCCACCTCAAGTGCAGCAGTGAACTATAGTGAAGTTTAATCTACCAAGTGCTGGAATTATACTGCCAGGGGGCATTTATGGCAATGTGGCTAATCCTAGACTGACTGGATATGCACTGTCCAAAAGAAAAGGAGGATGGTAGCAGAGGGTACATGGGAACAAAGGGGGCTTGCAGAATAATAATTATGAGAGGGTCAATCCTTTGATGTGTTGTTCTGCTGGCAATCGTTGGGGCCCTTAAGAGCATTGGTGCACTTAATGACCGTCACAGTTAACCTGAATGCAGTATAGGAACGAAATAGTCTTTGCACAGGTGCAAGGTAGATTTGGTAAAGATGCTGTAAAAGTTCTACATAACATGGTATAGGGTTGTTATAGGTGCAGTCTGACTTTGGAATAAGTGCAGTATGGGTTTGGTATAGATTGGGTACACTTGGCGTCCTGCTCTTAGTGGCTCAGTCCCTGCTAGCAGTATCAGCAAAGGGGGAATAGTCCTTTTACAAGTCCCGAGGATGCTGCGACCTCTCACTGTAAAAGAGGGGCCCCCTTGGTCTCTCCCTGAAAGCCTCTGGTGATCAGCAGTGGGAAGCAGAGGGTGAGTGGATGCTTCAGTCTCCCTGAGGCAGCAGTGCAGATGCTGTAATTTGGGTGGGGCTGTGCTACCCTGGGTGTACTCACTTACAGCCTCAGGCTTGGATCTTCACTAGTTTTGTCTCCCTCTGGCAGGCAAATATCCAGATAGAGGTACTCTTTCTCTAACTCCCTCAGTGAGGAGGAAGACCATTCCTAGGCAATTTAATAAAAAATCACCTTTTTACTCCTCTTACTGCACATTGGGATCTGTAGTTTAAGGAGTCTTTTTGTCCCATTATATGGCTGCCATCCTAAATTAACACATTTAGGATTCTCAGCACTCTGGAAGTCTATAGGCTTGATTGACTTTCGCTTTCCCCCTGCTGGCTGGAGGAGAATGGTGCATCATAACATCAGTATCTCAGTAGTATCTCAGTAGAGGGAGAAACGAATAAAAGGCAATGTCTTAATGCCTTATTGTTGCAGCCCATCACCTGGCTACATCACAGTTTACGTTCTCACAGAATTCTGAGAGCAGTGCTTGTCCAGTATCATTGCACTGTATCCAGGGGCGGTCTGTCCATTCAGGGCGCATGAGCACCACCCCCCCTGTCCATCGCAGCCTCCCTTATCCATGCATCTGGCCCCTTTCAGGACATCGGTGCATGGATTTGAATGCAGAGGGGCTGTTTTTTTGAAGCACTGATTAGAGCCAAAGGCTCTAATAGGCTTTAATATAGGGTGGGCTGGGGTTGCAGAGAGTGCACTCTGAGCCCACCCAGGTGTGTTAAAACAGTGAATCCATATTCACTGTTGTAACACTGATCCTCCTCCCGGCCAATGAGGAAGCGGGTTTTCGACACTGGTCACCCGATTGGCTATAAGTACAGACGAGCCTATTGGATGTCGAGGAGGGAGGAGCCACATGAAGAAAGCCGCAGTGATGCAGAGAGGACACAGGAGCCGCTGCCCGCCGCCCGTAGGAGCCCACAACCTGGCCGCTGCCCATAGGAGTCCTCCCACCTACAACCGATGGGATAAGTGCTGGGGTGGGGGGGTGCCACTCACCAACCAAATGGGGGGGGGGGGGTTGTTTGCCACTCCCTCAAAAAAAAAAAACACCAGCCGCCACTGACTGTATCACTTAACACCAAAAAGAATATTACAAGGTAAATTTTGTAATAAGTGGGGGTCAGTGGAATGGGGAAGAAGGTTAGCATTTCATGGACCCTCAATCTTATGAGTAGATATTTGAAACCTGCTTTGGAAGTCAACGCACAGATGAAAGGTGCTGGACTGTGCCCAACCAGGACTACAAGGTTCATACTGTAGAACTTACTTTAGTGTACATCCTGCCTTTACCATGGCTCACCAATATGCTTTGCACATACATTGCCCTTTAACTGCATTTCCATTTTGCATTCCTAAAGCCAAACATCTGTTTAGATGTTTATTTAGGAACAAGTGACTTTAGCTGAGGGGCAATAGTGTATCCTCTTCTATTTATCAATTTTTTCTGTGACTCTTGACCCACCCAATATATTCCCGAAATCTTTAGTGTGCATTATATTTATTGGTTACTGTATTTAAGGGGGGGGGGGGTGCACAGGTATGGGTGACCAGTAATAATGCTGAATATTCTTACATCATACTAATGTGGCAGAAGTTATAATAATTTAGCTACTGCTTAAACCAATGATCCACAGCAAGAGGCTCAGAAGCAACGAGACCCTCAATCACCCTATATGTTGCTTGCAGCAGCCTCCCAGCAGATGCTTGGTTCTGTTCTGTCTGAACACCTGCTACGTTCTATATTTCTGTAAGCATGGAGTCATTTGGAGTTTGCCTAATTTATACAATTACATTACAGTAATTACTTTAGTGTTATTTTTCAAACTTACTGTAATCACTTCTGGTTGTATTTGAATGTGACTAATATGCTGTCAAAGGTTGGGGACTACGAGCCTAAACACAAAAGAATCAGTCTAGCAAGAGTTTTAAGAAACCACATCTCACTGTCATCAAGGAAAATTTTCATTTATAGTCATATGAAGGTTTAAAAAGTTTAAAATTAAACTATTTTAACTAAATTTTATAGTTCTTTCCTAGTTGTATAAATCTTTTTTTGTTTTAACAAACACATTTTTAATTCAGATACCAGCACTTGTCATAGAGCATTAAGGGTTTTCTAACAAGCGAGCATAGCTGAAGCTGTTTTCAGACCTTCTATGATTGAATCTCCCTATGCTCCTTATGAATAGAGCAGAAAAGTAGGGTAAGGGAAGAGCCAAGAGCCATCTTTCTCTTTCCACTGTGTACTGAATAAATTTGCACTACAGCTCCCGAACTCTATACAGAACAGGTCTTTGTTAGTAAAGCAAAACCAGCAGTATTTAATAATTACTTGGCAAAAAATGTATATATTTTTAGAAATTGTGTTTTTCAATCTTACGGAGATACGAAACATAATGAAGAAAGAAAGACGATATATACAAAACCCCATATGTTTCCTATAAAATATAGCTGCAGAGCATTTACACTTACGTTACGTTCACCTGATCTCCCCATAAACTGCAAAGCAATTACTTATTTTATTACCTTGTTTATTAACACCTGTCCCCCCCATAAGTCCTTCACTTACCTGTCCCTTTCCAGACCCTTTTCAGAAACGTCTCCATTGGGTCGTGCATAAACAATATACAGTACTGTCCAATCAATCCTGTTACATGTTCATATACCATAGTTCAGCTGTGTGTGCACCTCGCCTCCAGAAATTAGAATGGAGTAAACATATTAATCATTCACTGCATGTATCTATATTACTCTAGGTCAGGGGTCTCAAACTGGTGGCCCTCCAGCTGTTTCGGAACTACAAGTCCCATCATGCCTCTGCCTGAGGGAGTCATGCTTGTAACTGTCAACCTTGCAATGCATCATGGGACTTGTAGTTTTGCAACAGCTGGAGGGCCATCAGTTTGAGACCCCTGCTCTAGGTGCATAGATATTTAAAATAATGTGTGATCCATAAACAAGCAAATCCGGACTTCATATTCACCTTGCTGGTCCAGCAAATTTCACTTGGGAAAGTATAAAACAGTAGAAGGTTTGGATTAACCACTTCAGCCCGGAAGATTTGGCTGCTCAATTACCAGGCCATTTTTTGCGATACGGCGCTGCGTCGCTTTAACTGACAATTGCGCGGTCATGCGATGCTGTACCCGAACAAAATTGACGTCCTTTTTTTCACAAAAATAGAGCTTTCTTTTGTGTGGTATTTGATCACTTCTGTGGTTTTTATTTTTTGAGCGACAAGAAGAGCGACAGATTTGAATAAAAAAAAACACAATCTTTTACTTTTTGCTATAATAAATATCCCAATGTTTTTTTAAAAAAAACGATTTTTTTTCCACAGTTTAGGCCAATATGTATACTTCTACATATTTTTGGTAAAAAAAAAAAAAAATAAGCATATATTGATTGGTTTGCGCAAAAGTTATAATATCTACAAAATAGGGGATAGATTTATGGCATTTTTATTATTATTATTTTTTTTACTAGTAATGGCGGTAATTTGCGATTTTTTTTTTTTATTGGGACTGCGACATTATGGCGGACAAATTGGACACTTTTGACACATGTTTGGGACCATTGACAATTATACAGCGATCAGTGCTATAAAAATACACTGATTACTGTAAAAATGTCACTGTCAGGGAAGTAGTTAACACTAGGGGGCGATCAAGGGGTTAACTTTGTTCCCTAGGTGTGTGTCTAACTGTGGGGGGGGGATGGGACTGACTAGGGGAGGCGAGAGATCGGTGTTCATACTTAGTATGCACACATGATCTCTCTCTCCCCTGAGAGAACCGGGATTTGTGTGTTTACACACAGAGATCCCGGTTCTCGCTCTGTCACGAGCGATCGCATCGGCTACGGGCACACGTTGCGGGCGCACGCCTCCTACAGCGTCTTAAAGGGCCGACGCACAGCAACGACGGCTCGCCCAGGAGAGCCATTCTGACACAATATAACTGTGGCGGCCAGTCAGGAACCGGTTAAAGCAGCCCTGGTACCAATGATAATTTTTCATGTCAAAGTGTGCGTCCTCAGGGCAGTAGAACATGTGTGTTCTGCATGTGTGAGCCTTTCCCAACCTTTTTAACACAGAGAAAAAATAAAGGTCCGCTCTGAGGGAACCCCTGCTAATAATTACGACAAAATGATTGAATAAAAAAAAAATCAGTCCAGCTGATCACTTATTTTTAAAAGAACTATAGCGGCCAAAGGAGGTTAAAACTGCACACAAACATGGCTGTTGTCACCCGATCTGGAGGAAATTTGCTAAATTATCCAAGAAATCCCATGTCTGTGGATACCTTTACAGCAGATACTTATTTTCAGTTTCAACCAATATAGCATGTTTTACATGTAACCTCATGTATTCACAAGTGGAATAATTAGCATCCTAGCATTGCAGTTTAGCTACCTGTACAGATGTGGTTTGAGAAACGTTTTATAGTATCAAGTTTGCGGTAATTAAAGCATTTTTTTCATTGCTGCAACAATGGAACACCAGGAAAGCAGCTAAATACAAAGATGTGTGAATTTTCTACTATGGCAGTAGCTCTTTTGCATCAGAATTGTGATCTGAGCCTCCCTTCCAGATGGCATAGCCAGGTGACCAACCAATCTTCTTCTCTACTGCTTTTAAGAAGTACACCTTGCACAAGGTCACACCCACAACCTATTGGGTAGAAAGTGAAGGGGCATGACAACACTGTTGGCATCATCAATTGCTCATGGGACAGAAGGCTACACCCTTCAATAACTTAAGACATAACAATAAATAACAATACATAAATACTTAAGTTAAATAGGAAAAACATACACACAAATAATTTTGGCATAGAAATGGCCGTGGCACTTTTATTGGTTTAATATGAATAAACCAATCCTTAAAGAGGAAGTAAACCCTCTTTTACAACTTTAGCTTACAGGTAAGCCTATATTAAGGCTTAGCTGTAGCTAACAGGGATATACCTGTATTTGCATGTGCCGACGTCATGCGGCACATGCGCACTAGCGACAACTGAAGCAACGGCGCTATATGCCGATGCTTCAGTTGTTATATGCCGCTCTCGTGCGCATGCGCGTGACGTCATCGCGGCTCCGGCAAATCACAGCGCCTGAGCCGCGATACCCGGAAGTCACTCCGGGAGAAGATGTCGGCGGTCGGAGGGGGAGAAGAGGACCGATGCCGAGGCTTCGATCTCAGGTAAGTGATACATAATTAGCTAGTATGCTATGCATACTAGCTAATTATGCCTTTGTCTTGCAGGTTTTTTTTTTTTTTTCTTGTTTTTGTTAAGAGGGTTTACTTCCTCTTTAATTTTATTATATTTCAATGTTGTTTGATTTAATAAACACATATCGCTTAGTCACAGAACTCAAGCAAAATATAATCCAGAGTAATCATAACCAAAGCTCCCCCTCTGATCAAGGGTGACATACCACATAAAGTGCCTGCGACAAGGGTGGGAGGGTGGGGAGCTCGCCAAGCAGATGCCAGTCAACTGTTAAAGACCCCGGCCAGAAGCCCTTTTATATAGGGGTACCGAATGTTCTAGAAGGGACAGGCAGACTTCAGTCTTCCCACCACTATTCATGCAACAGGTGAGTTGAAATCTTAAAGGGCCAGTAGCCTTCTTTTTTTTTTTTTTTTAGATATATTACAATCTGACTGGTGTACAGTACTGTCCCTTCTCTTTGTTAGTTTGATTCTTACTGGGCAGGGAATTGAAGAAAGATAATCTAAAAAAAAGTCTTGAGTATGTATACTTGCTCCTTTTCAAAATCGGTTTTACTGAAAGTGTAAGTAGATTTCAGCTTAGAGCCCTGCTTCAACCCCTGTAATACTGTATATTCATATGTAATTCGTTTGTTTTTAGTTTTTATCTCCTGGTAAATGTTTGGATTGTTTCTATTTTCAGAACATGAAACAATAGCATTTTTATTATAATGTTATTTTAATTGTGATTTAGACCACCTTCTGCCAATGATAGATCAACTGCTGTGATATAGGAGCAGTAAGTGGGAAGCGATCTGTGCTCCTGTTTCCACTAAAACCGCAATTATATTTGTTCGCTTTGACCTGAATAGATCCAGACATTTTATAACAGTTGCCGATGCCAATTATTGAGGCTGCACATCTGTTTGTTGGTTTGGCTTTTGCCGTCCAAAGTGTTATTGTGGAATTGAGAGGAGCTCGCTCGCTGATGGTGCGTTTTAAATAATAGACACTCTTTGTTGTCCAACTGTTCATAATTACTGTGTTGACGCTGCTGGGCTATGTGGGTTTATGCTGGCTTGTTCTAATTCAACTAATTAGTATGTTTAGAAGATCAAAACTGCTGCAACATATTTATGTAATGTTCTCTACCATTCAGCCATTGTGTATATGCAACAGACTTGACTTTGTTCACTTTTCCTGGATCGCTTCATTTTTACACAGATTTCAGCACAGTTTTTCGGCACAGATAATGTGGTATGTTGTAAATTTTAATACATGATTTTTTTCATTGGGTGAGTAATTTTAGTGCTGGTATTTGCATGATCGCGTGTATCAAAATAACATACAGTAATATTAATTTTCACCTGAGGTTAACCACTTGAGTCCCGGACCAATTGGCAGCCAAAGGACCAGGCCTCTTTTTGCGATTCGGCACTGCGTTTAACTGACAATTGCACGGTCGTGCGACGTGGCTCCCAACAAAATTGGCGTCCTTTTTTTCCCACAAATAGAGATTTCTTTTGGTGGTATTTGATCGCCCCTGCGGTTTTATTTTTTGCGCTATAAACAAAAATAGAGCGACAATTTTGAAAAAAATGCAATATTTTTTGCTATAATAAATATCCTAAAAAATATATAAAAAAACATTTTTTTTCCTCAGTTTAGGCCGATACGTATTCTTCTACATATTTTTGGTAAAAAAAAACGCAATTAGCAACTATTGATTGGTTTGCGCAAAAGTTATAGCGTTTACAAAATAGGGGATAGTTTTATAGCATTTTTATTAATATATTTTTTTTTACTAGTAATGGCGGAGATCAGCGATTTTTATTGTGACTGCGACATTATGGCAGACACATCGGACATTTTTGACACATTTTTGAGACCATTGTCATTTATGCAGTAATCAATGCTATTTAAATGCATTGATTCCTGTATAAATGACACTGGCAGTGAAAGAGTTAACCACTAGGGGGAGGGGAGGGGTTATGGGCTGTGACGTGTGTTTTTTTTTAACATTAGGGGGCGGGGCTAACGTCTGACGTCATTGATCGGCTTTCCCGATGACAGGGAACAGCCGATCAATGACAGGCAGAGTAGGAAGCGCAGGGGAGAGGTTTGTTTACACAGACCTCTCCCCGTTCTTCAGCTCTGTGACCCGATCGCGGGACACCAGCGGCGATCGGGTCCGCTGGTCCCGCGGCCGTGGTCACGGGCTAGGCTCTTAAAGGGCCACGTACCTGTACGTGGTTTTGCCTAGCTGTGCCATTCTGCCGACATACATCGGCATGAGGCAGTCGGGAAGCAGTTAAGTTTAGGTGTGTTTAAAGATTAGGAAAAATTAGTCTGTTGCTTTGCCATTTTGGGGCAAAGTAACACGCTCTCCACCCACTAACTTACAATCACCATCCCTTCTCTCTCCTGACATGCTCTTGCCTGACAGAACTCACTGGGGTTGATATACTAAAACTGGAGAGTGCAAAATCTGGTGCAGCTCTGCATAGAAACCAATCAGCTTCCAGGTTTTTTTTTTTTTTGTCAAAGCTTAATTGAACAAGCTGAAGTTAGAAGCTTATTGGCTACCATGCACAGCTGCACCATATTTTGCGCACTCCAGTTTTAGTAAATCAACCCCAGTGTCTAATACCTGGTATGTGGTGTTCAATTGCTTTCCCCATCCAATTACCATGTTTGGGCCTAGATATTACCTGCTTAGGCCCCATCACTGCATCATATATATTCTACACATATACAGTGTAAGTATGTATGTGTCTATACAGTGCCTTGAAAAAGCATTCACACCCCTTGGAATTTTCCACATTTTGTCATGTTACAACCAAAAACGTAAATATATTTTATTGGGATTTTATGTGATAGACCAACACAAATGGCACATAATTGTGAAGTGGAAGGAAAATTATAAATGTTTTTCAAACCTTTTTACAAATAAATATGGCTTTCTTCTTGCCACTCTTCTTCTTTCCATAAAGGCCAGATTTGTGAAGTGCATGACTAATAATTGTCCTGTGGACATATTCTCCCACCTGAGCTTTGGATCTCTGTAGCTCCTCCAGAGTTACCATGGGCCTCTTGACTGCTTCTCTGATTAATGCTCTCCTTGCCCGGCCTGTCAGTTTAGGTGGACGGCCATGTCTTGGTAGGTTTGCCGTTGTACCATATTCTTTCCATTTTCGGATGATGGATTGAACAGTGCTCCATTATATGTTCAAAGCTTGGGATATTTTTTTAATAGCCTAACCCTGCTTTAAACATCTCCACAACTTTATCCCTGACCTGTCTGGTGTGTTCCTTGGCTTTCGTGATGCTGTCTGTTCACTAAGGTTCTCTAACAAACCTCTGAGGACTTCACAGAACAGCTGTGTTTATACTGAGATTAAATTACACCCAGGTGGACTCCATTTACTAATTAGGGGACTTCTGAGGGCAATTGGTTCCACTAGATTTTAGCAATGGGTATCAGAGTAAAGGGGGCTGAATACAAATGCATGCCACACTTTCCAGATATTTATTTGTAAAAAAATGTTAAAAAACATTTATTATTTTCCTTCCGCTTTGCAATTATGTGCCACTTTGTGTTAGTCTATCTCATAAAATCCCAATAAAATACATTTACATTTTTGGTTGTAGCATGACAAAATGTGGAAAATTTCAAGGGGTATTAGTACTTTTCCAAGGCACTTTATATACACTGTATGAATGTGTGTGTGTGTGTGTGTGTGTGTGTGTATATATATATATATATATATATATATATATATATATATATATATATATATGTATTTATATATAGAGAGAGAGAGAGCTTTAACCTTTTGATGTGCCACGCCTGACAGATGTTAGCAGTTTTTTCTTTAAAGCTCGAAGAATCAATCATTGCAGTATTTTCAATTCACTGGGGTTGAACAGCTGCCTTGTTAGATCATTTTCATATTGAATGAGGTAACAGCATAGCTTCTTTTGATAAATTCATATTTATAAATAAATAGATATCTTATGTGTTGGGTACACAGCTCTATCACTGAAAAATGTTGGCAACTTCTCAATTAATGGTGAGTTGTTTTGATCTTGTCTTTCAGAGTCTTGATCTCTTTCCTTTTGAATAGGAGTTGGGGATGATTACTTTGACAAAGTCTTTTCGTGTGTCAGGCAAATGCCATCTGATCAGCACATGTCACAAAAACATTACGATAACTAGATAAGCTCAATGTAATATTTTATGCATGGGAGGGAGTGCTTTTTTTGAGGGTGGTTTTAATAAAAATGTTTGCGTGTCTTAATAAAGTGAACTCATATTCCATTTTAGGCAAGAGTTCTGATACTCTTCGACTGATATTAGCTTTGTAGGCCCTATGCATTCAGGAAAAAATTCATAGATTGCTGAAGATCTACCACTTGGTACAGAGTTTAGTCTTATCCAGCCATGGCCTACCATAGACTTTGACAGGCTGCAAGCAGTGGATGCTGCACCTGTGCCTCTTGGATGCACCAAAATGCCATGATGCAAGCTGTGCAGCTAGACACCTTTTGTGTGCAAAGGGCCCAAGCTCCACCGATTGCCAGTCCAATGTTGGATGAGAGTGTCTACATTAGACAGGGTAATTGCAGTTGGCAGGAATCGGCCCTGAAATCAGGGTAAGGTGTCCCTGAGGCTAGCAAATATAAATCTGGAAATAACACAAAAATATGTGATTCTGGTTAATAAAGATAATAGCTGATGTTGTACTGTGTCTATTCTTTTTTTAATTCTATTTATTAGAAAATTACATGTTTAAGGTACAAAACATAGCCATTGGGGCATACCCCAGCTAACAGGTGCACATAACCATGTGCTTAACAGAGTACAACTCACAACTTATCTTATACCTCTAACCACACACTGCTCAGATCCACAGTTAATAGGAGTATCACTAGGATAAATATTACCTGTAAGAACCATTCTCCCTCCTGTTCATCAGAGCTTGGAAGTTTTACATTGTTGTTACATCAGTATCCAAGCCTGTACAGCACTGTGTCTATTCTTAAGCTGGCCATAGATCAGGGGTACCCAACCTTTTGAAGAGTGAGGGCCACTTAAGCGAATTGGTAAATGGTCGCGGGCCACAATGAGCAGAGCGGGAGGATAACCGGTCCGTGTCCACGGACATAGCCCACTCTACTCTATGGGCCCTCTGATCTAATCCGATTCGCCCAGACGGAAGGGGTAGATCCCTTTCTATTTTTTTTAGGTAGGCGGGTGTAAACAGACATAAAACAGACAAGTCCATTTACATCTGCTGCTCCATAGAGGTGAATAGTAAGTCAGATTGGGTCGGACCAATCATGTAAAAGGGGCCTAAGGCTGCTTTCACACTGATGCGCTGTGATTTGCCCAAACCGTGGGTGCAGCGCAGTGAACCTGTGGATTTTCTGCTTGTTAGCTGCACTTTTCCGTAAACTTCTACTATATCATGCAGGTGTGGCACACTTTCTGAAGGCGCAACAAACCCGCAGGTAATAACAGAAGTCTATGGCTCAAAGCAGGTAACCGGATCAGTTTGAAAGCAGCCCAGTAACCACTGCAAAACGGGTATATCCATATATACTGTGAATTTTGTAGTAAACTTACCCTTAATAACCGTCTTCCATTCTGGTATCGCTGGCTGTTGCTGTCCCAGGCAGAGTGCATTTGGTATCATCCTGCCTGTGACAGGAGTGGGCGCTATACAGGAAGCATTGGCTTATGTGGCTCTGCTCCATAGCCACTTGCTTCCACAACCAGCGGCTTCATTCACAAAACTGCTGCTGTGGGATGGCGGGTCCGCAACCTGTGATCTGGGCTTGCCAACCTGCCATCTTAGAGCAGGAGGTTAAGGGCCACATCAGAGGGCTCCGTGGGCCACATGTGGCCCCCGGGCCACTGGTTTGGCACCACTGCCATAGATGGATTGAAATTTAGCCAGGTTAGCTAGGAACTGGCTGAATTTCGATCCATGTGTGGTCCTCCCTGTTCCACAAAAGTTGATTGTTAGAACCGACAAGTAGGAAAACATTTGTCTATCAGTGGTATATTCTGACAGTTCCGGGTCCCACTGTCAGAATACAATGCCCCATAAGGGGGGATGCCTCCATCCACCTCGCATTTGTGGATAGAGAAATCTATTTATTGTTGTTTTTTTCCCCATAAAGCCCACTGGCTCAAGTTAACAAAAATGAACTGTCTATGGCCAGCTATAGGCTGAACTTATACATTTATATGTAAAAAAAAAACTGTAAATGTGTGTACTATAATTATATATAGGTAAAAATGCAAAATGTGAATGTTGAAGAATAGATTTTTCGCACACATGACTCCTGTTCATTCACTATTTAGTAATAACTCCTAACTGTCCCTCACTTAGAGGGGGTGTTTCCCCAGCCAAATCCTGCTGCTCCTCTGTTCTTATCAGTTGTCTTTCTTTGTGGTCTAATGTATAGGTGTAAAAAATTTACGATTTTACGATCAAGAAAATGTTCTACTACTCTTAATCTTTCAAAATTTTAAGTATAACTACAGGCAAAACTTTTTTTCGTTTTGGATAGAGTGGAGAAGAAATAGAATATCTGTTAATTTGCATTGCTGTCGGTGCCCGGTGCCTATTTGTCCTGTTTACCATTATTATTGAAAGTGAAAGTAAAAGATGTTTTGGGTTGTCCCCAGAAAAGTAATAAAGGGGAAATAATCCAATAGAGGCACTGGCTCTGGTGTGACCTGGGGGTTCCCAAAAAATCCCTTAATTTGGAGGGATTTTCTCTCGCGTCCTGTTTGTCTTTGGGACAGGAAGTGTAGGTAAATCTCCCGAATGGGACCAAGACGGCAAAAATAAACTTTACAGGGATTATAACCCTTACTCTAAAACGGGAAAAAATAAGTTTTGCCTACAGTTCTACTTTACCCTCTAAATGTTTGCAGTCTTGTATACATGATGAGAATATCGGATGAATGATCGTCCATTTTTTTTGCATGCTAGTCTCATATATCGAAAATTAAGAGGTTTCTAAACTTCAGAAAAACCACAAGCATGCGTGGTCTTGTTCTTTCAATTTTTTGCTGTACTGATTAAAAGAAAATCTTACTAACTGGTATTGTACTAGAATAATTTTCATGTTTGTCCCTTTGGATAATTTCAGAGTAACTGTAGTGATGGGCTCTCGAAAGCTGTGTACTAACAATCAGATTATCGTACGATCGCTTTGAAAGCAGTATTTTTCATATGATTTTCTGATCATGTATACTAGGCTAGGTTGAAAAGCAAGTGTAAAGGAATAGCAGTGGTGCAATCAAAAACACTTTTTAGTTTAATGGATACTTTTTTGCATATTAATTCTTCATGGTCTGCATAACTAGAAGTTTTGCAGGAGTTTGGCCTTTTGGTTTATGTACTAAACCATATCTTTTAATTTTCTGAGAACAGAAAGATGTATATCTTTCTGTGCAAGTACATACCTAGTGATGAGTTCAGGCAAGTTTTGAAAACTAGTTTGATGTCACTGTGGGCTGCCAAGCCTAAGTAGGTGAGCCATTCCTAACACCGCAGTCGTACATATACATGCCCCTTATGTATATGAATGGCTGTGAGACAGGGAATAGCTCGGCTGTTTTTGGTTAGTGGTCCACAGAGGCTGCTTCCTAGTGGAATAGCTCAGGCGGGTTCAGACTAGTATCCAACATCTCCAGCTATGTACTTGTGCTGAAAGGTGCCTATCTTTCTAATCTCAGAATGCTGGAAAATGTGGTTTAGCATAAAAAAAAAGTATATACATATATAAAATGTTATTTAGTGCTACCTATAGTCTTCAATAAACAGTAAGATTGTTGTGTAATCATTTGTTTTGGATCATGGTATCAAGCACTTCACGTTTTCAATCCTCGATTGTGCAATACGATGACTTATATTCCAACAACTCAAAAATAATACGAAATCTACCAAGATCTAAAACCACTATCTGTATTTGCAATATAAGAGCATCCCTCTGACATTTCCAACATTCCATGGCAATGAGAAAGCATGCTAATCTGTTAGCTCAGGTCAGACGTGTCATGGCAAGTTCTTGCTGTATGCAGAATGTGTTTCCTAGAAAACACACAGCAAAACTGACCCAAACTGAAGCCAATATGAAGGACAACCAAGTGCACTTCTTAAATGCTTATAAATAATTTATATTTCAGCAATACAAACTGACATTACAATTTACATTCTTGAAATGAGGTCTCTGTAAAATATAAATTTAAAGTTGTTGTGCTTTGTTATTTAGGGGAGCAACATTCATTAAAGTACTGGACAGTTAAACCACCTAACAGTAACCTCCTAGGATCTCTATTGATAGGGTTTCTGCACTTCACTTTCTGGGTTTGCACACCTGCTGTGCTCATTTTGTGGGGGTCCTGAACGCAAAAAAACATAAAGACAGAAAAGTGATGCCAGAATAAAGACCAAGTACAGGGGGTCCCCGACTTACAAACATCCGACTTACAAACGACTCCTACTTACAAACGGAGGGAGACAACAGGAAGTGAGAGGAAATCCACCCCTAGAAAGGGAAATTCACTCCTGTAAGAGTTAATATGGGAAAAAGGTGTCCCCACTGATGCTTTATCACCAGTCCATGCTTCCCTAACAATCCAAAATTTTCCAAATCCAATTGTTATTGGGACAGAAAGTGAGGTGAAATCTTCTGAACA
Source organism: Lithobates sylvaticus (assembly GCA_028564925.1). NCBI lineage: Eukaryota > Metazoa > Chordata > Amphibia > Anura > Ranidae > Lithobates > Lithobates sylvaticus. The sequence goes on from CM053028.1 coordinate 82,582,713, forward strand.
GGGACCCAGACAGCAAAACAAATGTTACAGGGGTGATAACCCTTCTCTATGTTATCAAAAAAAAATTAAAAATAGATTTTTTGGCTGGAGCTACACTTAAAAAATTTACCTGTTCCGACTTACAAACAGATTCAACTTAAGAACAAACCTACAGTCCCTATCTTGTTTGTAACCCGGGGACCCCCTGTAGTCTATTGAGTGCCTGTTTTATTAATTTTTGCTATGTTTGTCCCAAGCATGTTTGAAGCCACTTACTGTTGACTGTCTCACTACCTTTGCTAGAAGTTTATTCAAAGCATTAATTACCCTTTCAGTAAAATAATACTTTCTAAGATTAGTTTTGAACTTTTCTCCAGTTAGTTTGAGGTCATGTTCCTGTGTTCTTGATTTTGGTTTCATGTTGAAAAAACTGCCCTCTTGATGTATTTAAAGGTTTCAATCATATCTTCCCTTTACATTCTTTTCTCCAGACTGTACAAATTAAGTTCCTGATGTCGCCCTTGATATGTTTTTTTACCATAGACCTCTTACCATTTTTGTTACCCATCTGTGGACTCCTATCTTATCAATATCTTTGTGTAAGTAAGGTCTTTAGAACTGCACACAGTATTCTAAATGAGGTCTCACTAATTATCTATATAGGGAGATCAGTATCTCTTTCCTCCTGCTGGTGATCCCTCTAGTGATGCATCCTAGAAATCTATTCGCTTTTCCCACTGCCTGGTCAAGCTGCTCATTTTGCAATCATCTGACTATGGAACCCCCAAATCTTTTTCTTCTGTAGTGCTGGCCAATATTGTACCCCCAATGTTGTATTCTCTCAGGGAATGCTTTTTCCCTAGGTGTATTATTTTATATTTAAAAACATTGAACTGCAATTTCCTCTGCTTTGACCGATCTTCCAGCGATGCCAAATCATGTTCCATGTTGCAGACACCTCCAGGGATATCAGCCCTGTTAGACACCATTGTGTCATCTGCAAAAAGACATACCTTGCCCAATAAACCTTCAGTTATATTACTTACATATAGATTAAATAGTACAGGACCGAGTACAGAGCCTTGTGGTACACCACTAGTGACTGGTCTCTTTTCCGTGTGAACCCCATTTACAACCACACTCTGGTATCTATCCTTTAGCAAACTGCATATCCACTGAGCCACCCAAGGGTTAAGTCTTAGCTTGTACAATTTTTGTATTAGATAATTATGTGGAACTTTATCAAATGTTTTGCTGAAATCAAGATATGCTATGTCCACAACACCACCCTGGTCCAAATATTGGTAATATAGTCAAACCCACTCCTTGTTGTATTTTGTATTTTACATACACTGAATGCAACAGATAGGTCTAGAGTGCACACAGGTGGTGAGTAAGGATGAGCTCAGGCGTGTTCCAGGTGAAAATGCTAAAGTATGCACTTACCATTCCAAACTGAGATAGACAGAAGGAGCTTGCTCATCTGCACATAGAGGGGGAGATTTACTAAAACTGGAGCACTAGTGCAGAGGTGCATGGTAAGCAAACCGCTTCTAACTTCAGCTTTTTCAAGTAAGCTTTGACAATAATGCCTCATGCACACTGGACGTTATAAAAACACCAGTAGCGTTAGCTGTAGAATGAGGTTTGCACCGTTATTGCAGTAGCGTTTTTCAAAGTTTTTTTTCCGCTGAAGCAGCTTTTAGCTTTTTTTTTTTTTTTTTTTTTAGAAAAACTATACTTCCACAAAAGCTTATGGCTCAAAAACGCTGATAAACGCTAAATAGCTGTGTTTTTCAGTATTTTTAAGCTTTTATCAGACTCCTCTTAAAACCCACTAGTTCTGGATTATTTTTCCAGACAGAAAACGCCCATGCCAAAAAACGCTATGTTAAGCCTATGTATGCATGAACACGTAGGATAACATGCTGGGGAGTTTACTGGCTGTAGAAAAAAACAGCAGCTGTAAAAGCGTCCAGTGTGCATGAGGCCTAAAACTTGGAAGCTGATTGGTTTCTAGGCACAGCTGCACCAGATTTTGCACACTCCAGTTTTAGTAAATAACCCCCACAGTGTCCAGGTGAGTGCTGGATACAAAAATGAGAGCCATTGTCCTCAGGCCCTGGGGTTACCATCTTTTTTTCCAAGGGCAAAGAAGGGGAAGGGGGTGCTTGTGATCTGTTTATAGTGGTAGTAAAGTCAAAAGATTTTTTTTCTCAATGCATTCTATGCATTAAGATGAAAAACCGTGTGCAGAAGCCCCCTTAATACTTACCTGAGCCCCGTCTCTCCAGCAATGTTCACAAGTTCCTCGGCCGTCCAGGACTCTCCCGCTGCTGTCAATCAAAATCAGTTAGCCAGTCTGAGAGATGGGGCTGTGCTGAACGGGGGCTCCGTGTCTAAATGGACACAGGTAGCTGTGCCTCAGCTCAGTGCCCCCATAGCAAGCTGTGGGGGCACTCAACAGGTGACAGGGGCCAGGAGAGCCGAAGTGGGACCCAAGAAGAGGAGGATCCAGGCTGCCCTGTGCAAAACCATTACACAGAGCAGGTAAGTATAATATGTTTAGTTGTTTTTTTTTGTTTTGTTTTTCTAAAAATAACAGACCTTTCAATCACTTAAAGCCAGTGTGATTTAGTCATTATCAGCTAATTAAAACATATTTATCATAATGAAAATGTGTTCTTTTGTCTGGGAGCTAAAGTAGTTAATAACCCATTAAAATTGGACATTTTATTTTGTGATTTGACTCTTTTATAAATAGAAGTGCGTTCTGGACACTTACTAAAGAATACTGGATCCCAATAGAAGCTTATTTAGTAACAAGGCTTCCTGGCTTCCACACGGCCAAAGAATTAAATTCAAAATACTAACAACTTCGTACAAAGCCATCCACAATTTCGCCCCCAGCTACATCACTAGCCTAGTCTCTAAATACCAACCTACTCGTTCTCTTCGTTCCTCTCAAGACCTCCTGCTCTCTTGCTCCCTCGTCACCTCCTCCATGCTCGCCTCCAGGACTTTTCCAGAGCCTCTCCAATCCTATGGAATGCCTTACCCCAATCTGTCCGCCTATCTCCTACTTTATTAGCTTTTAAAGCAGGGGTCTCAAACTACCGGCCCTCCAGATGTTGCGGAACTACAAGTCCCATCATGCCTCGCCATGCCTGTAACTGTCAGCCTTGCAATGCCTCATGGGAATTGTAGTTCTGCAACAGCTGGAGGGCCACCAGTTTGAGACCCCTGTTTTAAAGGATCCCTAAAAACCCTTCTCTTCAGAGAAGCATATCCTACCCACACCTAACAACTGTATTTTCATTTTCTCCATCAGCTCATCCCCCCCCCCCCCCCCCCCCACAGTATTACCTTTTGTTCCAATTGACCCTCCCTTCTAGATTGTAAGCTCCAACAAGCAGGGCCCTCTGATCCCTCCTGTATTGATTTGTATTGTAAGTGTACTGTCTGCCCTCATGTTGTAAAGCACAGCGCAAACTGTTGGCGCTATATAAATCCTGTATAATAATAATAATAATAAGCTTTCTCAGGGAAGAATTGATTGACTGGTATAGATTTTTCAAGATCACTGTTGTTTTATTCTGTGAAATGCTAGTGCTGGGATTGTCACACAAGTGCTTCATCTTTTTTCAATGTAGAAACCCACATCCATTTTTTACAGTGCTTGTTTATTATTGTTTGTTCATTAGGATGATTGTTAGACCACCAGATTTGGCATGATCCAGCTGCTGGATCATTACAACGTATAAATTCCTTTATTGTTGATGAAGCAGAGATGGGAAGAGCATGTGGACATGTCTTCATCTTCAACCTTGGGGAAGTAATAATTATTGGGCTAATAACATTTCAACTTGATCAATTTCTATTTCCTCCTAGAATAGTTTGCTGGGGTTGCCTGCTGCCGTCTATTGCATGTCATGTTGATGTTTACCTTTACTAAAATGTGGTTCATTTTTTCTGTTATTTTGTGAAGCAGCAATGTATTGGTTAAACCCAGCTCTAGGCTTCCATAATATCCTTGTCTATAGTGATGCTAAGAGTCTACCTCTTGACAATAAAGCTTAACGTGTGGATCTGGCTGATGAACAATAACCATTTTTGTTTTATTCTACAATTCATTTCACCCATGTTATATTTTACACCTTTTCACCCAGTTATATTTTAAAGTGTATTTAAACTCTGATGTCTCAGATTTGCTCTTTTGTGTTATGGTAAATATACAGTTTAAAGTATTTTATTTAGGGCTGTTACTGATTGAAATTTTCGCGTTCGATTAATTGATTTTTTTTTAATCTACTAATTTCGTTTAATTATAACGCACATACAGATCCAACTACTTTTAGCTGATCACCTTGCATTGCAACTCTGCATTAGTCAGTGGTAAATGTGGTATACACTATATACAATCACCCGACACTAGTTAGATTCCACAATCCATGACTTAACTTCACAGTTCACACAAATATGTTTTAAATTCAAACTGCAGCACTGACGTAAGTCATTTTTTTTTTACACAGTAGCGTGACAATCCCTCCACCTCCGGTCTAACTAATCACTCTCACCTTATGACATGGACCCCTGTGCAAACAGGTGGTCATGCAAGCGGGTATCAAAAGGGTTAACACGAACCATAAACTTCTCTCATGTCTCCTTAGATCTCAGCAAGGACGCCAGGTCATGGGTGGAAAGAAAAGATCTAAGTGCTCACCGCTTAAGTATAAGATTTAATTTTTGTGTTCGAGGAATTAATCTTTAATTTCCACAGCCCTAATTTTATTATATCTGTACAACTAGTTGCTGTTCATCCAGCCAAAAAATATTATAACCTGTACTTTCTACCTCACTTTCATTTAGCATTGTTCCCAGCCATCTACATTGACTACAAAACACCTCCCCCCTATGTTATGGAGAGGGAGAGATGTTCTATAGTCCTAATACACACTCTTTGGGGGGACAACTCTACTCCTCCTGGATACAGTACAATTGTCACTGTAGAACAGGAGGTGTGTTCTGGCAGGATTATCTGGTGAAAATAAAATTTAAAAAAATATGAAAAATTAAATCTAATGCAGTCACCAAGGTAAGCTTTATGAGGCTCAATTCACATCTATGTATGTTGCTTTTGAGCGTGTCTGCAGTGCTTTTTGCGCTGCTTGCTGCGTATTTGGACACACGTTTTTGCCGCGATGATTATTTTTTTTTACACGTATATAGCTGGTTGCTAAGGAGGGGGTTGGGAAGCCTTAACAACCGATGAATCTTTAGTTGTCAGCTGGCTTCCCGCTGAATGTAAAAAAAAATTGCTGCTGGCTAAAAAAAAATTGAGAGAAAAAAAACGGCATGGGGAAAAAGCGGCCACACACACCAAAATTAAAAAAAAAAAATGGGGGTTCCCCCCAAATCCATACCAGACCCTTATCCAAGCATGCAGCCCGGCAGGTCAGGAAAGGGAGGGGAAAGCACCTTGCCCCTAGTTGATGGGGACAAGGGCCACCTTCCGACAACCCTTGCCCGGTGGAAAGGGAGGGAAAAGCACCTTGCCCCTAGTTGATGGGGACAAGGGCCACCTTCCGACAACCCTTGCCCGGTTGTTGTCGGGGTCTGCGGGCGTGGGGCTTATCAGAATCTGGAAGCCCCCTTTAACAACATGTACCCCATACTCATTCACATGGGGGGGTGGGATCTGGGGGCCCCCTTGTTAAAGAGGGCTTTCAGATTCTGATAAGTCCCCGGCCCGCAGACCCCAACAACCACCGGGCAAGGGTTGTCGGGAAGAGGCCCTTGTCCCCATCAACATGGGGGCAAGGTGCTTTGGGGTGGGGGGCGCACCAAGCCTTAGATTCCATGTTTTTGGGTTTAGATACACTTATGCCCCATACACACGGTCGGAAAATCCGACCACAAAATCCATTGGATTTTGTCCGACGGATTTAGTCCGACACTGGTGTTGCATACACACGGTCAGACAAAGTTGTCGGAAAATCCGATCATTCTGAACGTGGTGACGTTTCTTGCCTACGACGGGACTACGTAGAGGCTAGTAGCCAATAGCTTTGGTCTCGTAATGTGATCTGAGCATGCGTGGCACTTTGTCCGTCAGAATTCGCTACACACGATCGGAATTGGTGTGATTGGACTTTGTTGTCGGAAAATCTATCCAGCAGGAGATAGAACTTTGTCCGTCGGACAATCCGATGGAAACTGTCCGATGGTGCCTACACACGGTCGGAATTTCCGACAACATTGTCCGATAGGACAGAATCCATCGGAAAAACAGACCGTGTGTATGGGGCTTTAGGGTTATGTTTTTCTTTGAATAATCTAAAATATTTTATGGCTGTACTGTTGGTTTGTCCACCTTAAATGATTGCTTTATGTGGTTTGCCAAACAATAATTGAATTTCCATCTATATAATTTTCTCTGTTAAAAAGGGCTGATTTGTAGCAATCAATCTATTTGTAAATCATCCTTGTTCCTCCATCATAATTATTTTATTATTCCCATTCAGAGGCTAAAGTCACCAACTTTATATTCTGTAAAAAAAACACACCTGTGCTGATATAGTTAACATTTAAATAGAATTAAAATGACATTTTCAAGTAAAAATAAGACAAATTTGCAAGGTGTGTTTGACTATGCTTCGGAGAGGACCTGCAGCTTTTAGCCAAACCATAGAGCTAACAGATTTGAGGCCCAAAGTGGGGGTATCCTCTAGACCCATATTATTGAAGATGCCTCCTTGTGGTATAGTCATAGGAAGTTGGTTGTAGGTGGAAACTAGAGAGGCAACAGGCTTAAAATGAATGCACTGTGTGCAATCTTAGCTGGCCATACACAGTCGGTGGACTCTTGGTCTTGCAGGCACCATCCAGCCATTTTCGTAAAGTCAGTCTGATGAATGGACCAGAAGGTTTGGATGTGATCTTCTCAGACAAATGGCTTCTCAGAGGTACTTGAAGGCTTTAGAGGTTATTTGAAAATGCTGGCATGATTTGGGCACCCTTGGGGCAGTAACCACTCTGAATGTTCCATGAATTTGTAAGATTGGATGTGCTGTTCTAAAAAGAAAATGTCAGTGAAGATGGGAGAAGGGAGAGGGGCTAAAGAACAAAAGCCACTGGGACAGGTTTTCTTACCTGCCAGCTCAATGTTTCCCTTAAGTTACCTGGCATGTATCCTCTTGTCTTCATATAGAAGTTAAATTGTCACCAGATCTGTCCAAAAAAATGCCATATCTGGTGATTGCAATTGCATATCTCTGGGCTATTGAAATTTCTTGTTTCAGGTCCTGTAGTACTATCTCTTGCATATTAGTAGCATTTATAGATTGATTTTAGACTCCACTTTGATCATCTGCTATGAGAACTCCTGGTGAGTTCAGGGTCAGGATTTTACAACTCTTGTATTCAATGGTAAGTTTAGCATTACTGATTTGTCACTGTGTCCAGTCTGGAGACATGTATAGTTTATTACTTGCTAAAATAAAGAAGGCAGCAATTCTACTGATTAGATTATTTGTGCTCAGATTCACTGTCTCCCAGAACAATGTTTGCAGAGTAGGTTCACAGTTCTATCTTGTTTGCAATCTGGAATTCAGATGTCGGCTTCCCACAGGTTTGCATTGATAGAATTGTTTTAATGGACAATTGTAATTATGTGTAAAGTCTTCTGTTGTATGCTGTATTTGGAAAAACTGTGGAATTGGTACATGTCTAAGAATGTATAATCTCCAAATGTATGTCTTTGAAATGCAAATGTAATGCCGCGTACACAGGATCGGAAATTCGGCCAGCAAAAGACCGATGAGAGCTTTTGGTCGGAAAATGCAACCGTGTGTATGCTCCATCGGACTTTTGCTGTCTGAATTCCCGCCAGCAAAAGATTGAGAGCAGGTTCTCATTTTTTCGGTCGGAAAAAGTTCTGATCGTTTGTACCAATTCCGACACGGAAAATTCCTACGCATGCTCGGAAACAATTTGACGCATTGAACTTCATTTTCTCGGCTTGTCGTAGTGTTGTACGTCACCGCGTTCTTGACGGTCAAAAATTCAGCGAACTTTTATGTGACTGTGTTTATGCAAGCCAAGCTTGAGCGGAATTCTGTCGGAAAAACCATCCAAGATTTTTCCGATGGAAAATCCGCTCGTGCGTACGCGGCATAAGTTTTCAGTTTCTCACAGGACAATTCAAATATAAAAAAAGGTTCCTGAAGACATTAATGGGTTGAATGGGAAATGTTTGTGGGTCCATGTGAGATGCTGGGGGACCCTCTGATGGATTTTTCTAGCCAATCGCTGTTTGCGCACAGACAGTTGGCATCTGCAGCACTCTCTCTCACCCTCTGTAGGCACAATCATACCAACTTGATGGTAGCAAACTTGCATGTTCATAGCAACATCTTTTGTTAGAAAGATCTTCAGTGCCCAAGTTGATCCACCACCATTTAATTTCTTTAGGAAGCACAAGGCTTGTCATTGATGGGCAGTGAGTCATCTGTCATTTAATAACTATATCACCATTGTTTGTCCAATGAGAAGAAGAGGCTTATGTGAAGGTCTTATTCAACAATGTTTTTACAAATACAGTTTTTTCCAGCATGTTGGAATTTTTTTGAGCACAGAAGGATAAGTTTACCTTTTGTAACTTGGGACATGTTATACCCACATTCAGGGTGTAACATGTTACAGATGCACCAGCCTCCACACCCCCCAAATCCCCTGTTTTCACAGCGAGCTGGGGATCTTCTTTCAGGCTCCCCCACCCAGCCACATCATTTATCCACTGTGTTCTGTGAATGTGCAGACAAGTACCGACAGCCTTTGCAGCTGTCGGCTTGTAGTTCTCAATGAACTAGCAGAGCACTGTTGAGCGCTCTAGGTAGTTTATTGAGTCTTTGGCCTCATTCTCACAAGGCGGATCCGCTTGCATGTAGTCCGCCTGCTCAGCGGGAGATCTCTGCATTGATCTCCGCTGAGCCGGCGGATGACAGGTCCCTCTCTGCTCACTGAGCGGGGAGGGGCTTGTCGAGCGCCGCTGGTTTCTATGGAGAGATCGGACGAAAATGGACAGCATGTCTGTTTTCATCAGATCTCACCCGATCCGCCAGCGACGGATGCGAACGTAGGGCCATCCATCTGCTTTTAGCGGATCGGACCGGGTCGGATGTCAGCGGACATGTCACCGCTGACATCCGTCGCTCCATAGACCAGCATGGAGCGCCCGTTCAGTTCTGCCTTCAAAACTGACAGGCGGACCTGAATGGTTCGACAGTGTGAAAGGGGCCTTACGATCAGAGTGTAACTGCCTGCTTATGCGAGGTACGAGCAGACAGCTTACACAGACTGTCTGCAAGAACCCTGCATTGCACCTGCGATCTGCTGATTGTGGGTGTAATGCTTTGCAGGCTCATAGTAAAAAATAACTGCCAATTTTTTTATTTATTTATTTACCTGCAAAAAGATGTGCATTTATTATAATTTTTTTTTTTTTTTTACAAAGGTGAACTTATCCTTTAAAGAAAGCTATTCCAATTGTTCATCATCACCCTCTTACTTATCCCAAGGTTGACCATACATGGGCTAATTTCCTAAATGATAATAACGTGTGATGAGAGATCTGCTTGTTATCTAGAAAATTGCTGCAATGCTAAATGATCAAAAATAATTTTGCCTGGTTTGGCTGACAATTGTATTAAAGCGGGATTGTACTGAAAAAAAAAAATTTAAAAGCCAGCAGCTACAAATACTGCAGCTGCTGACTTTTAAAAAATGGACACTTACCTGTTCCAGGGTCCAGCGGTGTCGGCAGCAGAGGCCGATCGATCGCTCGGCTCCCTGCTGTAGCCGGCGCCATTCTCGGTGAGGGAATCAGGAAGTGGCTTCACTTCCCGATTCCCTACTGCGCATGCGCGAGTCGCGCGGCGCAATGAGAATCCTCAGCGCCGTCTGCCGGGTCACGTGTGTGTCCCGGCAGACAGCGCGCCGGGACAGGAGGTGACGTAAACTCCCGTGGGAGTTTATGCCCGGAAGTGGGTGCAGATACCTGTCTTAGACAGGTATCTGCACCCCCCTCCCCCCTGAAAGGTGCCAAATGTGACACCGGAGGGGGGGGGGGAGAGTTCCGAAAAGCCGGAGTTCCACTTTAGGGTGGAATCCCCCTTTAAGGACAGCTTTTCCTTTTTCTTTGGCATTAACAGAATGATTGCTCATTAGTAACAGGAGGGTTTTCATAACATGTGGAAACATGTTGGAACATTCCTGCAAGTGACAACAAACACTTCAGTTTCTCACAAGTGCTCGTGTGTTGCTCACAAGAATATGGTGCATCTGATTAGTGAAATAATCCTATAGCCTCATACACACGATCGGACTTTGTACCAACTTTCCCGTGGATTTTTGTACAAAGGGCGTTGGCCCCAAGTTTGTATTGCATACACACAATCAGACTTTTTAGGCAACAAACATGAACGTAGTGACGTTTCAACGTACTGACGACACTTCAAAAGAGGACGTTCCATTACTCCGGCGCCACCTTTGGTCAACTTCTGTATTGTTGTCTGATCTTTTTCATTGGTTCTGAGCATGCGTGTTTGTACTTTGGACTAAAGTCCGATGGTTTTATGTACACACGGTCAGACTTTGCTCCATCAGACTTTTGTTGACAGAAAGTTGGTCCGTTCGCACAGCCAACAAAAGTCCGATGAAAACTGAAAAAGTTGGTCGGATGGAGCGTACACAACAGTTGGTCCAAAACAGCTAATTTGCATGTGTGTTGTCAAAAAGTATGATCGTGTGTACGGCCCTTATGACAGCACATGCAAAAACCTTCCCTTATATGAGTACCTTTAGGTTATACAAGACTAAAACTGGCCACTGACACTGGAGGGCAATTAGACATACAGGCAATTTGTACCTGCCTTTAGGCATCCATGGCAATCAGCGCATCCCTTAACACAAATGGTCACTTCAGGTGAGTGGCGAAAGCACTTTGTAGGATATTTCAGGTGAAAACCAGACCTATTAAGGCCAGTGAAAATTTCAGCCTATAAGAATTTCTCTTTATCAGCTCTTGACATGAAATATTTATTACCTCTGACCACAATGGAATTGATGACATTGCCTCAAGTTGAATAAACAAAGTGTAATTCTCTAAAGCTGACCATACACATGGCAAGCTAATAGAGCACAATTATATTTTTTGTCAAAATTACAAAGCTATTGAAGAAATAAATGATAGTTTTGTTCACTTGCAAAAGCGGAAATCAAAATTGCCCCAGGTGAACCTGTCGGGAAAAATCTTATCACTTTTGGTGAAATTGCCAAAGTTCTTTCTTTTGACTCCATTTTAATTTTATTTTCCCAAATAAAGTTTTGAAGCTGTGAGTTTATGGTCCAGTTTTGACTTCATGATAGACCAAATTCTGTACTTGTGGATGGTAAATAGTTTGGTCTCTTGTGTATTACTTGCAATTGTATTTGTGATCCCTTGTATCTCAAAATTAGTTGAAACTGACTGAAAATTGCATTGTGTATGATTTAGCCTTAAAGGGGTTGTGAAGGCTTGTGTTTTTTCACCTTAATGCATCCTAGGCATTAACGTGAAAAAACACCTTGCAGTCACCGGCCCCCCGTTTTACTTACCTGAGCCCCAAATTTCCATTGGTGCTTCTTGTCTTCCCTCTCTCAAAAGGTTCCTGGCTCTTGATTGGATAGATTGATAGCAGCGCAGCCATTGTCTCCCGCTGCTGTCAATTAAATTCAATGACGTGGGCACCGGGGGGTGGGGCCGAGTACTGCATTCGGCCTCTATGGACGCTGAATGCTGGACTCTAGAGTGCACCCGTAAGGTAACCCTGTCGGGAGAGCACTTCTCCAAGAGGTTTATCTAATGAGGGGAGGAGCCACAAAAGCTGCCGAGGGACCCCAGAACTGGATGTTCGGGCCACTCTGTGCAAAACAAGCTGCACAGTGGAGGTAAGTATGACATGTTTGTTATTTAAAAAAAAAAATAACGATCCTTTAGTATGACTTTAAGCTGGCCATGCATGACTCAGTTCTTTTCATTCAGCCAGTGATGATCGCACTAAAGTTTTTCAGCAATCAGTAGATGGACCGCCCATAGATGTATCAAAATTCAGTTGGTCCCTGCTGAACTGGCTTAATTTTGATCCATCTATGGCCAGTTTAAGGCCGACTATAAATGTGATTTTCTTTCCTGCAGTCAATGTTGATGGGGAAATCCCTCCTGCAGAGCTATTGTGTTCTCTCGCTATGGGGGTGGAGCTGTACTGGCCAGGAGAACACAGTGGTTTGACAGACTAGTTGTACCCAAATTGATCGATTGATCAACCTTGGTAAATCAGCCTGTCTATACGTGGGTCGAATCTCGGGCGGTCCCTGTTGAACCAGCTGAGATTCGAACCGTCTATGGCCCACCTAAAGTTTTGTTAACCGAAAAACAAAAAAATCAGATCCTGGTCCCTTATAGCAGATTAAACAGCACAGTGCTTGTGCTGTGTAATCTGCCCCCATCTAAACTGTAAAAAAAAAACTCCCTGAACCTTCCTGTATCCCCTCTCTGTACTGACCATGAAAATCAGGGCTGCTGAGCCCTGACCATACGCAGCTGTCCTCTCTGCTCTTCTCTCCCCCCTCACCCCCTCCTCCTTGCCTGTCAGCTCCCTCTCTGTGTCTCTGTCTCTGCCCCCCCACCTCTATCATTAAAAATAAAAAAACCTACAAAGGCCACCACCAGCTCCTCTATTAGAGATTGGCATACCACACTATGTTAGTCATTTCTAAAAACTAGCATTGTGAATACCTATTTAGCACTATCTTCAGGCCGGTCACGTGACTCGCAGACACTTTACAGCTCTGAGACAGTAACAGTTACTATAAATAAATAGGTATTAGATGATCAGCTGTAAGAGTGATACGTTTGGGGTCAATATTTTACAACTCTTTTATTCATTGGTAAATTTGACAATACCTAATTTTCCATTGTATGCAATGGAGATTGCATACAAACTGAAGGCTTCCATAGATTTTTTTGAATTTAGCCCGATTTCTACTGAATTAGCTTCAATTCGAGCTGTGGGGCCCTGCAAGCATCAAATAGCTTGCCAAAAGTTGATTAAAATTTGACTAAACTGGGTGGAAAATTATCGGCTGAATAGTGACTGCATCCTATCAGACAATAGCTGGCAGTGGTGATTCTTGTGGCGATGGATGGTGGAATGGGTTCTTTTTTTTTTCTCTTCAGGCCACAGGCTGAAAGAGAGAACGCTGAGCCATGTATAGTGACCTTAAAGGAGTGTAACACCCTCTTGTGTGTGCTAGATGTGAGTGTAGGCAAACCATACTCTTGACTCACAGTTAAGCTGTCTTAATTGGGTCAGGGTTTACTAGAGTTCAGGGCTGGGATGTTCATCCTGGTAGCTCTCTGGTGCCTCCCCCTGGTCTAGAAAGTTGTAGAATCTTCTAGAACTAGAGGGTGGGTGTTAGGAGGAGCTGCCTTGAATATTTATGAAGCCTTGGTCAATCCTCAGCAGTGGGCCAGCAGGGGGCTAAGATAACTCCATATATAGACATGGGACACTGCCAGCAGGGGCAGTCAGGTGGAAGATGGAGATACAGTGTTGAGGCTGTCGGTGGCCCTCAGGGGTGCCCCCTAGTCTGGGGAAAGGGGAAGTGTCCTGCCTTGGTCCGGGGCTCAGGTGCTGAAAGAATCCTGCAAAAACACACAGAAGGAGGTTTTCCTGGAGGCACGGGAGCAAAAGAGGACAGAGTGATTAGTGCAACTCTGTGGGGACTAATAAAGGGGAAAGACTGTTACATGTAGCCAGTCTCCCTTGAAGACAATGGTGTTCTTAAATCTTCTATTCTTTTCCTCAGCCCACCCGGCTGATTCTCAGGAGATCTCCCGGGAAGAGTCAGTCGGGTAGACTGGTGTAGAGAGGCAGCCAGGAGGGTTGGTGAAAGGGGCAGATGCTGCCAGGAGAACTGGCATTGCCTAAAGAAGTGGTGCTAGGATCAGTGGCCACAAGAGTAGCTGTTTCACTACAATTGTGCTACTTTTAAGGAACAGGTTCCTGCCTGTAATGGGCTGCTACTGAACTTACAAGGGGCCTGTCAGTTCCACTGAGCGTGAACCAGCAGGAGCTCTACAGAGGAAGGCTACTTTCACACTGAGGCGCTTTGCAGGCGCTATAGTGCTAAAAATAATGCCTGCAAAGCGTCCTGAAAGAGCCGCTCAATTCACTCCAATGTGAAAGCCCGAGGGCTTTCACACTGGAGCGGTGTGCTTGCAGGACAGTCAAAAAAGTCCTGCAAGCTGCATCTTTGCAGCGCTATAGGAGCGGTTTTAACCCCTGCTAGCGGCCGAATAGCGCCGCTTAAACAACGGTAAAGCGGTGCTTAAAATAGCACCGCTTTACTGCCGGCGCCCGCCCGCCCCAGTGTGAAAGTAGCCGAAGAGAGAAGCAAAGAGTGTGCAGAAGTGTATATAGACAGTATATAGGAAGTTGTCCCTGAAGATCTTTCAAGTCAAGTGAGCATCCCATAACCACCCATCCCTATCCACGTTAATAACCCCCCTAATTAATAACAAAAACAAAGCTACGGACTATTCTCTGTGTGACTGTGAAGATTTGGTGTGCCTGGCTGTGCAGGAATGGGGGATCCCTTTTTTCTGCAGCTCCTACGTGGGGTGTGCTACAGAAGGCATCAGTTCTATTGATTAGATTATATGTACTTAGAGCCCTGGTCTTGCAAGTTTGAGTTAGTAAACTAGGGCTAGCCATAGACTGTTCGAATCTGGGCCGGTTAACCTCCCTGGCGGTGTTCCCGAGTCTGGCTCGGGTTGAGTTTTTTGTACCAAAAGCGGTAACCCCGAGCCAGACTCGGGCTGCATTGCAGGATACAGGGGGAAGTTACTTACTTACCTTTTCCCCTGGATCCTGCGATGTCTCCCCGATGTGTGTGTGAGCCGTCCGCTCGCTCGATTCACACAGTGCCCGAGTGCCGCTGATCTCCGTTCCCTGCGACGTTACGACGCACGGGAACGGAGACCGGCGCCAAATTCAAAAAAGTTTAAAAACACAATACACATACAGTACTGTAATCTTACAGATTACAGTACTGTATACAAAAAATACACATCCCCTTTGTCCCTAGTGTTCTGCCCAGTGCCCTGCATGTCACTTTATATAATAAAAAGATTTTTTTCTGCCTGGAAACTGGAGATTGTCCATAGCAACCAAAAAGTGTCCCTTTATGTCAAAAGTGGTTTTAGACCAGCTAGAAAACACTGATAAAAAATTAGAATCACAATTTATCATCAAACAATAAATTGAATGACAGCGGCAATTCTGCAACTGAGCAAATGTCAGTGTTTTTGATTTGATTACATTATTGAATCATTTTTATATATATTTTTATTATATTATAATTTATGATTTTGTGTTTCAAACTTTATCATACCCGGGATGTCTACTAGACTTCGGACAGATTTAAGTGAGTTATGCATAAGAATTGCATGCCTACAATATAAAAACGCCAAATTTCCATGCAAAATCATTGTACCGCTTTCAGCACTAAATTCCAGACAGAATCATACCGCCAGGGAGGTTAAGCAGGAACCGGTTGAGATTCAAACTGTGTGTGGGCAGGCTGAATTTACCAAGGTGATCAATCAATCAACTTTGGTACAACCAGCCTGCCGGATTCACTTGTGATTATCACTAGCGTCTGCTATAGCCGCTAGCAATAATCACTGACTTCTCCCAGCTGGGATGGTTTTTCCCCGTCAGGATGTATTCTCCTGTCAGCACTATATGTGCTGATGGGGAAATTGTGCAAATTTCTTTCCTGCAACCACAGGTTGCAGGAAAGACATTTGCACGGTCTATGGTTGGCCTAGGTTAACAAAAAATGTGAGATTCCCTGTTTCACCTAAAATCCATATCTAGATGTAAGCTATAAACAAGGGCAGGATCTTTGGAGAACAATGGTCACTGAACCAAACCAAAGTATGTCGTTCTGTGATTATTTCTAACTCATTCATTCCTATAGATGGCAGCTATAGTACTTATCATAATAGTGTCATACTATTTTTAAATACATTAGGACGATATATACACTTCCTCAATTATCAAGTTGATATAGACAAGCTTTCAGACTTTCTGTGTATTTTTTCATGGATTAAACTTTCAAGTTGTCTAAAAGTATTATGTAGTTTTAAGCCCTGAAATATGCAAGTAATTTCAACATATATTTCAGGACTTAAATGAGCCTTTAGACTGTTCTGTCTTTTCCCACAGATTCATTTTCTTCTGGGCAGATTAGTAACTCCAACTGTGTCTGCTTTTTATCGAATTAAATAAGCATATTTCTGTGTAAGAATAGAGTTTTAACAGCTGAAGGAAATATTGTAAGTGCAGACATTAGATTTGGCAGGTTTGTGTGGTGGACATTAAGAATGATCTGCTTGCTCCACTTTGTTAGTTAAAAGTCTTGCTGTGTAACCTCAAGTCGTCCATTTTTCCCACAGTGTGAGGGCAATGCTACCAACCAGCACATTTTCATTTACAAACTGCTTCTCTGTCAGAGTTCTGTCTCAATATGACATAGAAACACGGGGACTTGTTTTAATGTTCCCAATAGGTTTTTTAATGTCCTATTATATATATATATAAAAAAAAGCTTTATTAAAAATGTACTTCACCTGATGTATTTGGAATGTGTAGACTCCATGCCATGGAGATTTGCCTAACAACAAAAAAAAAAAATAAAAAAAAAAAATATATATATATACATATACAAATTTATAAATCCACCACAGACAACAAGACCTACCAGAGGGCTGATCTGGGAATACAAAGTCCTTGCCATCCCTAATGCCGCGTACACGGTCGGAATTCTCGTCGGAAAAAGCTCTGATGGTTTTCCCGACGGAATTTCGCTCAAACTGTCTTGCCTACACACGGTCAAGCCAAATTCCGGCTGTCAATAACACCGCGGCATACAACACGTTTGACTGCACTATAAAAGTGAAGTTTAATGCTTCCGAGCATGCGTCGGAATTTTGCGTGTCGGAATTGCATACACACGATCGGAAAATCCGATAGAAAGGTAGAAAAATTAAGAACAGGTTCTCAATCCAAAGTCCGTCGGAAATTCCGACAGAAAAAGACCGATGGGCATACACACGGTTGGAAAATCAGATGAAAAGCTCCAATTGGACTGTTTCCATCGGAAATTCCGACCGCGTGTACGCGGCATAAGAGAAAAGGGGAAGCTCATAGGTGAATTGACCAACCATCATCCACTTCTCCTGATGTCCTAAATTTGTTGAAGAAATCACTTAATTCCCTCATTCACATTAAACCGCATGGATGACACCCTAATCACCCTATGTGGTGCAAATCCCCCTATTTAGACCCTTGATATTTCACCAAATCTAAAAAAGCTTTCTCCTAAAAAAGAATTGTAAAAAATTATAAAAAAATAAATAAAAAATTGTAAAAATAAAAAATACTAAATAATATGATAAAAATAAAAACTACTGACAACATCCACTGCCCTACTAACACCCATCTCTGCCCTTATGACACCATCCACTGCTCTACTGACACTGTCAGTATATATATATATATATATATATATATATATATATATATACACACATGCACACACGCATATGTGTTTGAGCTTGTGCACACCTACGTCCAGAACCAAGGCTGCATCTGATTGGATGCAGCCGCTGTTCGGCTGAAAATTTTCCTCCTGACTCCTTTAAGTTTTTATGATCAAATAATGTAGGAGGACTGGTTCAACAGCTTTAGCCTTGAGTAGACTGGCTGTGTAATATCTGGCATAAAGTGTAACTAAACACAAGAACAAGAATTAAAAGCGGGGCTCCACCCAAATGGGTAAGAAGCACCCCCCCAAATTTGACACATTTGGCATGTGATTTATTTGGGGGGGGGGGGCAGGTACCTAGTTTTGACAGGTATCTGCTCCCACTTCCGCTTGAGCCACCTAGGCGGCTCAAGCAGAAATTCTCCTCTGGAACACATCACAGTTCACAGAAGATTGCCTGACCAATGGGGAGGCACTATAAGCTGTCACAGCTGGGTGCCCACACTTGCAATGCCCGCGCCGCGGATAGGAAAAAGAGAGAAGCGAGGGTTCGGGCGGCCACATCGCTGGACCATGGGACAGGTGAGTGTGTGTTGATTAAAAGTCAGCAGCTACACTTTTTGTAGCTGCTGACTTTTAATAAACACAAAAAGGAGTGAAACGCCGCAGTAATATATTGCAACTCAATCCTTAGATGCGGTGGCTGCATCAGCTTTCTTTTTTCTTTTTTGATCAAAATTTGTTTTAGCAAGTACAGAAAAAACTTGTTGATCTTGCCAGAAATGCAGTGACTGCATGTATGGGAGAGGAAAATCTAATTTTGAAAATTAGCTGTTTGATTCACTATTTATGGGATGGAGATTGCTGCAGATGATACATTATCCCTGCGGGGTAAACTGCCTATTTGCAAAACATGAGAATTTAAGGCAACTTTATCTGATGAGTGGGGAAGTGGTGGCACGCTCTCACGTGGTGCCGTGTGAAGATCTAGTAACGTCACATTACTGGGTTACTATGGACTGTACTTTAATGAACATTTGCACTATTGTGTTTATTTGGACCTTTTATATGAACTTTTTTTCCTCTGTCACTGCTATTTCACTGGGTGATCTCTCAGTTTTATGAGTTTAAGCACGTATATGGTTATTAGTGATCATATACATTCATTATATTGGTTTATTATCTAGCGCCGCTACTTACCTTGTAGTATTTAGGTGAAGTTGGATTCATTAACGTTACTACTGCTTACTGCTGACTGAGGTGAGACCACTGAGGTGGCCTTGATACTATGTATGCTAATCTGGATTCCAACTGTCCTTTTATGCCTAGTCCTTATGCGGCGTACACACGGTCGGAATTTCCGATGGAAACAGTCCGATGGGAGCTTTTCATCGGATTTTCCGACCGTGTGTATGCCCAACGGTCTTTTTCTGTCGGAATTTCTGACGGACTTTGAATTGAGAACCTGTTCTCAATTTTTCCGACGGAAAACCTTTCTATCGGATTTTCCGATCGTGTGTATGCAATTCCGACACGGAAAATTCCGACACATGCTCGGAAACAATTCGACGCATGCTCGGAAGCATTAAACTTCCCTTTTATAGTGCTGTCGAACGTGTTTTATGCCGCTGTGTTATTGACCGTCGGAATTTGGTGTGATCGTGTGTAGGCAACACAGCTTGAGCGGAATTCCGTTGGAAAAACCGTCAGAGTTTTTTCCGACGAGAATTCCGATCGTGTGTACGTGACATAAGTGTTAATCATTTTGGCTACTAAATTGTGTTATCAGAGGAAAGAAACGATCCCCCACGTTGGGGTTTTTAGGCAGCGTACAATGGAAGGGAGTCAGAGTTTGTGAGTAAAAAAGTTGACTATTTTATTAGTTTTAAAAAATGATTAACATCATTGAGTCAAAACATGAGCTCCAATGGGGACAATAACAAATCACTATACATTTACATAAAAGCAAACATGGATATACAATGGCAGACTATTATTCACATAACAACAGTAGCAATCTGTCGTAAATGGGAAATTGTCCCTGACGCGTTTCAACCCCAAAGGGGTCTTCCTCAGAGGGAAAGAAAGTCTGCGCTGTGATGTATATCTTGAAAGTAGAAATTGTGATGTTCCCACTGGAGAGTTTATAGCATGGAGAGGGGTGTCGTCCTCACCTCCGGGGCACACCAGGCAGGCTCCACCAGTCCCCACCCAGGCCAGGGGGCGCCGTATGCCTTACGAGACGTCACACGTTGGGGAGCTCCCCTCCTACTGGTCCTGCTGGCCAAGCATGAACATCAGAGGAGAGGGAACAACCCGAGAAGGGTGAAAGGGCGCGCGGATGCAACCAATGATTGGGTCTGGATTTATAGAGATCAATCATAGACTGCTGACCGTAGAGTGTAATAATAACCAATACTGTGTTTTGCAGTATGAAAGAGGACCCTCAGCCCCCTATCACTTATGTGGTGATGTTGTAATGGGATTGCTGGATCACTGGGATGAGATAAGGCACCCAATCGTGTGTCAATCCCAATGTTGGTCTGGTCCTGCAGAGGTAGCTACCTCTGCAGGACCAGACTAACATTGGGATTGACATACGATTGGGTGCCTTATCTCATCCCAGTGATCCAGCAATCCTATTACAACATCACCACATAAGTGATACGGGGCTGAGGGTCCTCTTTCATACTGCAAAACACAGTATTGGTTATTATTACACTCTACGGTCAGCAGTCTATGATTGATCTCTATAAATCCAGACCCAATCATTGGTTGCATCCGCGCGCCCTTTCACCCTTCTCGGGTTGTTCTCTCTCCTCTGATGTTCATGCTTGGCCAGCAGGACCAGTAGGAGGGGAGCTCCCCAACGTGTGACGTCTCGTAAGGCATACGGCGCCCCCTGGCCTGGGTGGGGACTGGTGGAGCCTGCCTGGTGTGCCCCGGAGGTGAGGACGACACCCCTCTCCATGCTATAAACTCTCCAGTGGGAACATCACAATTTCTACTTTCAAGATATACATCACAGTGCAGACTTTCTTTCCCTCTGAGGAAGACCCCTTTGGGGTTGAAACGCGTCAGGGACAATTTCCCATTTACGACAGATTGCTACTGTTATGTGAATAATAGTCTGCCATTGTATATCCATGTTTGCTTTTATGTAAATGTATAGTGATTTGTTATTGTCCCCATTGGAGCTCATGTTTTGACTCAATGATGTTAATCATTTTTTAAAACTAATAAAATAGTCAACTTTTTTACTCACAAACTCTGACTCCCTTCCATTGTACGCTGCCTAAAAACCCCAACGTGGGGGATCGTTTCTTTCCTCTGGTTTTGCCTTTTAGGGGTGAGCAGCACTCTTTTTTGACCTTCGGGTCTGTGTCTTTCCCTTCATGCTAAATTGTGTTATAACCATTCTTAATCCATTTTATGCTTGCCTAATTACCTACCATGTTGGGTGACAATATATTAAGTTTAACTTCACTACCTGGTTTGGTGCTTAGTTTATTTGACATACAGCTACTAGTTTGCACTAAGTTCATTTTGAGTAATTTCCTGTAATATTGTAGATTTATACAGTTAACCCGGTGTGTTAGGGGCTGAGGTTTTTTGGAAAAGGTTGAGGCAAAAAACAGAGGACATATCCTAATCAGTGGCTCCTACAGGGGTAGAGCTACAAAGGCATGAATTATTCTTAGATCAATCAATATTGAATAAGGAATGATTGGATATCCAACAGGCAGCTGTCACTTTGATCTCCTATAGTTATTCATGTATTCCATATGTTTGTCTTGAGAAACAAATAGCTATTATATATTTAGCCACATATATGTATAAAAATTGTGACAGGCACACAAGAGAGCAATCCAGAAGACAGGCCTAGGTTTTTGAAAAATAATATAATTTTAAATGCAGTTAAAATAATCATGTGCCACAAAGTATCAGGAGGAACAGTACCAGTGCACTGAGCAGCTTTGCAAAGTTGAATTACCAAAGTTGAGTTGATACCAATGTTCCAGTTGGATTTCTTCAATGCAGAGATTGGCAAAGATCTCTGGAAGGTATGGGCATCCAGAATGTGTATATATAACTGTATATAAACATATTTATCTGCCTCTGCTTGTTCCCCTCATTTAATTTTTTTTTTTTTGTGGAAAAGACCCTCTAGTAATAATAACATGTATTGCATTATTATTGATTCTTACATAATGACTCTTCATAAGCTTTAGGTCCACTATGCCTATTCGGTTTTATTCACCTAGGAGGTTTATGGGAAAATTTGATCAATCGGACATTTCTTAACCACTTTAAGACCAGCCTTGTTTTGGATGTTAGGTGTTTACATGTTTAAAACAGTTTTTTTTGCTAGAAAAAAACTTAGAACCCCCAAACATTATTTATTTTTTATTTTTTTCTAACACCCTAGAGAATAAAATGGCGGTCGTTGCAATACTTTTTTTCACAGCGTATTTGCGCAGCGGTCTTGCAAGCGCACTTTTTTTGGAAAAAATGCACTTTTTTGAATAAAAAAAATAAGACAACAGTAAAGTTAGTCCAATTTTTTTATATATTGTGAAAGATAATGTTACGCCGAGTAAATTGATACCTAACATGTCACGCTTCAAAATTGTGCTCGCTCGTGGAATGGCATCAAACTTTTACCCTCAAAAATCTCCATAGACGACGTTTAAAAAATTCTACAGGTTGCATATTTTGCGTTACAGAAGAGGTCTACGGCTATAATTATTGCTCTCGCTCTACCGATCGTAGCGATAGCTCACATGTGTGGTTTGACCACCGTTTTCATATGCGGGCGCTTCTGCGCACGAGCTCGTCGGGATGGGGTGCTTTAAAAAAATTATTTTTTGTTTTTCTTATTTATTTTTCTTGATTTTATTTATTTTTACACTGTTTTTAAAAACAGTGTTTTTTTTAATTGGCTCACTTTTATTCCTATTACAAGGAATGTAAACATCCCTTGTAATAGAAAAAAGCATGACAGGTCCTCTTAAATATGAGATCTGGGGTCAAAAAGTCCTCAGATCTCATATTTGGACTTAAAAGCAAAAAAAAAAAAAAGCACGACAGGTCCTCTTAAAAAAAAAAAAAATGTCATTTAAAAAAAATGGAAAAATTTGGAAAATGTTCCTTTAAGAGGTATGGGCGGAAGTGACGTTTTGACGTCGCTCCCGCCCTGCTATGGTATAGAGACGGGTGGTGGCCATCTTAGCCTCACTCGTCGCTATACCCAGCACGGAGGAGGACCCGATCGCTTCCAGGGGGGGCACCTCTCCCGCCGCCGATAACGGTGATCTTGCGGCGAATCCGCCGCGATGACCACCATTATCGGAATGCCGACCGGCGCCTGAAGAGATGGATATCTCGGTTGTGGCAGCAGCTGCTGCCGTTACCGAGATATCCCTCTTCAAAAAAGGGACGTACATCGTCGTGCACTGGTCGGAAAGTGGTTAAAAAATATTTTGGCCAGACTAGTTAACACTTTTGCAGGACATAAGTTACGATATACAGATATTGTTGGAGCACCATCATCACAAAAATAATAGCTAATTAAGGGTATGAGCTTGAATGAATATGTTGGGTGGCATAGATATGTTGCTAAACAGATCATGAACAAATCTGGCCACACATGGCATGAATTGTGGCAGACTTCCTCTGAATCGACAGAAATTCAACCCATGGGTGGCCCCGTTGGCACAACCCGGCTTTAAAAACATTGATGGAAAAATTGAAGGAGCCAGGTGGAAAATTTTTGGTTGCATTCAAGCAGATATAGCCACCGTTAGGGTGCTCTGACAGCCATGGGCACTAAGTGTCAGAATACAATAGTAGGTAGGAGAGATTTTACACTCCAGCGTGGATGGAGGAATCTATTGGATTTCTCTCATTCAGCCCCATCTTTCACATCCCATGCAAATTTAATAAGAAATAAAAAGACATTTAATTTTCACAGAAGCTGAAAGAATAAAACCTGCATGTGTAGATGCAAATGATGAATCGATAAAAAAAAGAAAAATGTGTGAGTTTGGAATTGGCAGTCTTCATTATTCCAGCTGTTTTGGAACTATAGCTCCAGTAATCCTTTCTCAGCCGCTATGTGAGATATCACGAATTTTATCCCACACATGTCATGTATATGAAGCAGCAGTCTAACAGGCAAAAAGTAGCTTAACAGCAAATGTTCAATGCCGTTTTTCACGCCTAGTCTTTCTCCCAAAGCCAATAAATTTGGATTTCAGGCTCCTCCCGGCTAATACTTTTCACATAATCGTTACATTGAAAGTCTTGCTCACAACACTGAATTGCTTACTGTTCCCTCGCAGGCCTGCTTGTAAAGAGCATCAAAGAGAATGGCCCCTATTGAACTAACTTTAAAACCCACAAATAAAATATAGATCAAACGCTCCCAGCAAAATATGCTAACACACCATATCTTTAAGAGAAGGTCTTTAGGGACACACGTCTCCCTTTGTATGGAATTTGGGAAGACTGGTCTTTTCAGGGAGTTAGCTGTCGACTACTGGTTAATGATTGTTACAGGACAAGGATCCCGGCTTCTGAGCTGTTTATTAACAAGGAATTTCTTTGTGTTTTTAAATGAATTAAACATATGTTGCTTTGTCTCTTTATGTCCTGTACATGGCGAGCTGTGCATCTAAAAGAAAGAGAAAAAGACAGCAAAATGCAAATGAAGGTGCGCGTTTTGTGTCATGGTTTCCTTTCTAGCACAGCCTAAATAATCATTTTTCACATCTCTCAGGAAACTGCTGAGAGTGACAGAATGTTTGCTAGCTGGGAATCTGCATTCTTCCATACTGAAAGTTGGGTGTTGTGGTAAAGCTGACCTCCCTAGTGTAGGAAAATCGTTCATTAGAATGGATAATTGAGTGTAAATCATAAACTAGGATTTAAAATGTAGCTTACATTTTCAGAGTAAAAGAATTTAATTTAACGTTGCGCTTTGTTAAGCCCCATACACATGGTCGGAAAATCCGACCACCAAATCCATCGGATTTGGTCCGACGGATTTAGTCCGACACTGGTGTTGCATACACACGGTCGGACAAAGTTGTCGGAAAATCCGATCATTCTGAACGTGGTGACGTTTGTTGCCTACGACGGGACTACGTAGAGGCTAGTAGCCAATAGCTTTGGTCTTGTAATGTGATCTGAGCATGCGTGGCACTTTGTCCGTCGGAATTCGCTACACACGATCGGAATTGGTATGATCGGACTTTGTTGTCGGAATATTTATAGAGCAGGAGAATAGAACTTTGTCCGTCGGACAATCCGATGGAAACTGTCCGATGGTGCCTACACACGGTCAGAATTTCCGACAACATTGTCCGATAGGACAGAATCCATCTGAAAATCCGACCGTGTGTATGGGGCTTTAGTATCAGTTAGTATTAATTGTGAGTTCCATCTATGAAGATGTTGATTATATATCTGGATACCGTAATCAGTTACATATGATATTATTATGGGAAAATACAAATTCTTTATGTGAAACTGTTGTAGGCCCTTACCCTGACATAGGTCCTTATTATCCATTGGGCCATGCTGGCCACTTGTGCTGATGACTTATTTTTGTTTTGTGTTTTTTCTTTTTTGTGTTGTTACTTGACACATGTCATTCTTATACTATGTTGAAAATTTTAAATAAAAAGAATAAAAAAAAAAGAATTTGGTTTTAATTGACCTTGATCTTCTCTACCACTGAAGATGAATTATTTTCCCATGGTCATTTACTGCCTTTTTTTGTGTGCTGGTGCCCTGGGAAACTGCTGGGTATGATGGAACACGTGTCCCTTTCTTTCACGAAGCAGTGATTTGCACCCCCTTGGCCAATTGCTGGACCCAAGCACTGTCATTTTGCCAATTGTAAACTAAGGCCCAGACCAACCTGGAATTTCAACAGAGCGGATGGAATTATAGGCTGCAGAGTGGGCAGGCTGACATGGCAGCATCATGTTGTGGGGGTGCTCATCAGTGTTGATGAGAAGAAGGATGGAGCCAAATACAGGGAAATCTCAGAAGAAAACCTGTTAGCCCCTATACACACGGTCAGAAAATCCGACCACAAAATCCGTCAGATTTTTTTCGAGGGACTTTGTCCGAAACTGGTGTTGCATATACACGGTCGGACAAAGTTATCGGAAAATCAAATCATTCTGAACGTGATGACGTTCGTTCGTTACGACGGGACTACTTTCACGTTAGTAGCCAATAGCTTTGGTCTCTTAATTTGATCTGAGCATTTGGCACTTTGTCCGTCGGAATTCTCGAGACACGATCAGAAAAATTTCGATAGGATTTTGTTGTCGGAAAATTTGAGTTCCTGCTCTCAAATTTTTTCCGTTGGAATTTCCGACAAAAAAAGTCCGATATAGCCCATACACGGTCGGATTTTCCGACAACATAATCCGATCTGACTTTTCCCGTCGGATTTTCCGACCGTGTGTACGGGGCATAAGTCTGCAAAAGACTTGAGACTGGGGCGGAGGTTCATCTTTCAGCAGGACAACAACCTTTGTAAGAGAAGAAAGAAATGGCTGCACATCCAGAAATCACGATTTCCTTTTATTGTTCACAATGATAACACCAAAGACACCAACATATGGTCACGTAGATGCGTTTCACACATACATCTTGTGCTTAATCATTATGTTGGTAATGATTAAGCACAAGATGTATGTGTGAAACGCGTCTACGTGACCATATGTTGGTGTCTTTGGTGTTATCATTGTGAACAATAAAAAGCAATTGGGATTTCTGGATGTGCAGCCATTTTTTTCTTCTCTTACAAGTTTCCCACAGAGGCGGGCTGGGGCTGGCACTCTATGAGATACTCCATTTCAGTCTCTCATCATACACCTGGAGCAGCGATTCTTTTTCTTGTATACCAGGACAACGACCCTAAATATATAGCCAGAGCTATATGAATGGTTTAGATCAAAGCATATTCATGTGTTAGGATGGCCCAGTGAAAGTCGAGACCAAAATCCAATTGAGAATCTGTGGCAAGACTTGAAAATTGCTGTTCACAGACGCTCTCCATCCAATCTGACAGAGCTTGAGCTATTTTGCAAAGAAAAATGGGCAAAAACGTCACTCTCTAGATGTGCAAAGCTGGTAGAGACATCCCCAAAAAGACTTACAGATGTAATTGCAGTGAAAGGTGGTTCTACAAAGACTCAGGGGGGCTGAATACAAATGTACGCCACACTTGTCAGATATTTATTTGTAAACCATTTTAAAAAACTATTTTCATTTTCCTTCTACTTCACAATTATGTGCCACTTTGTGTTGGTCTATCACATAAAATCCCAATAAAATACATTTACGTTTTTGGTTGTAACATGACAAAATGAAAAATGTCAAGGGGTATTAATACTTTTTCAAGGCACTGTATATCATGGTAACATTGAGTTTGCTTCGCATTGACGAAGAATCATGCCGTAAAAACATGCCAAGTTATCTCTAAAAGGATGGCAAGATTTTGTAATCGCCCTAGAGATCTTTTTGCCTGTGGGCAACTTTATGCAGATCAGCTTCTCTGAAAATGTCTGGGCTGCATTAATTAATTAACAGTTTAATTGTAAATGTAATTGCCTAATTTAGAAAAGGTTACTAAAGCTGGAAAATAAGTGAGGAAAAGGAGTCAGCACAATGTTATCACCCCATAGAAAAGGATTTTGAAGTCTTGTTTCGAGCAAGGTTACAAATAATAGCTTTTAGTAAAAGATATCATTGTAGTAAAGAACAATGTGCACAGTGCAGAAACTCATACCAAAACAAATTCATCTGTTATTGATCTGTCTACAGAAAATGCAACTCTTGTTGAGAGTAATGGCATTGTTAATTTTATCAATAGTTTAATTAGGGACTTAAAAAAAAAAAAAAAAAAGTAGACTCATTTGCAAACTTGTGATTTACAACTGTTGTAATATGAATAGGAAATACTTTCTTTGGACACTTTGTTGCCATGCTACTGTCATTATGTCCAATAAAGCCTTACTTCACTTACCATACTCTGTTTTTTTAACCACTTCAATACCAGACACTTAGACACCTTCCTGCCCAGGCCAATTTTCAGCTTTCAGCGCTGTCGCAATTTGAATGACAATTGCGCGGTCATGCTACACTGCACCCAAACAAATGTTTTATCATTTTGTTCCCACAAATAGAGTTTCTTTTGGTGGTATTTGATCACCTCTGCGATTTTTATTTTTTGCGCAACAAACAAAAAAAGACCCAAATTTTTGCAAAAAAAAAAGTTTTTCTTTGTTACTGTTAATTTTTTTTGTAAATAAGTGCGTTTTATTCTTCAATGACAGGCACTGATAGGGCTGCACTGATGGGCACCGATAGGTAGCACTGATGGGCACTGATAGGTGGCACTGATGGGCACTCATAGGTGGCACTGATGGGCACTCATAGGTGGCACTGATGGGCACTCATAGGCAGCACTGATGGGTACTTATGGGTGGCACTGATGCATACTTATAGGTGGCACTGATAGGTGGCATGGATGGGCACTGATAGGTGGGCACTGATGGGCACTGATAGGTGGCACTGATGACACTGATGGGTGGCATTGCTGGGCATCCCTGTTTTATAACGTAAATATGAGGTGCCAGTCAGTGCCCAATTGTCAGTTAAAGCGACGCAGTGCCGAATCGCAAAAAGTTGCTCTGGTCAGGAAGGGGGTAAATTCTTCCGGGGCTGAAGTGGTTAAGGTAAAAAAAAAATTATATATATATATGATGTTAGAACCACTTAAAATGATATTAAACCCATTTTTGTTTTACTATTTAAAGTGGTAGTAAACTCTGAAACAAAAAACAAACAAACAACTTTCTCCCTGCAACATGAAGGCATGATGTATCGCATACTAGCACATTATGAATTTACTACCACTTTAAGATGCTGGTGGCGGCACTTAAATTACGTAGTGCTTCTTCTAAAGCGTCTGCTCTGCAATCCTCTCATTCGCCTGGTTTCTGATTGCTGGTCCCTGATTTGCTATTGTAAGGGGGGGCTCCTTGGCTTGCAGGGTGCACCCTTACATGCACATTCATGGTATATTTGCCACCTCTTCCTGCACTGGATGCATATAGGCAATTCTAGAGGCATAGAATGATAATGTCCTAAACCATAAGGCTCCTTTCAGACGAGGCGGATCCGCTTCCACGGAGTCTGCCTCTGTCCGCCGGCTCAGCGGGAGATCTCTCCGTTGATCTCCGCTGAGCCGGCGGATGACAGGTCCCTCTCTGCTCACTGAGCGGGGAGGGGCTTGTCGAGCGCCGCTGGTCTCTATGGAGAGATCGGATGAAAAAGGACAGCGTGTCCGTTTTTCATCAGATCTCACCTGATCCGATCCGCCAGGATCCCGACATGTCTCTGCTGACATCCGTCGCTCCATAGACTAGCATGGAGCGCCCGTTCAGGTCCGCCGTCAAAACTGACAGTGTGAAAGAGGTACACAGGACACTTTTTTACATTCAGAGTGCACACTCACCAGAAGTTTGGGGAAGCTGTAAGGAAGAAGCGGAACCAATTAAATTAAGAGAATTACATTGTGGTAAAAAATTCTAATCCAGTTGTAATTGTTCAAGATAGATGCATCTGTAAAGAAAAAAAAGAAATAAGTTTGGGCGTTAGTACTACTTTAACAAAGTGTTTTTTTTTTTTGTTTTTTTTTACCTGCCCTATTATTTATGTAACTGAAATGCATAAAAAAATCCATGTTTTCTGGTGAACTTGTATTATCAATTATATCCAGACATTTATTACTCAGGAGCAGTTTTTACAGCAATGTCATGTGACAGTGAAGTGTAGCAATTAGCACGTCTGAAGCAGAAAATCTTTCCTGGGATGTGAATTTTGTCACAGTTTCAACAAATAAGTGTAGAATTCAGTAGTCGTATTTTTATTGTTTATTTACATTGTCAGTTCAGCTGTTAAAAAGCTCAGCTCTTGCCACTAATGCCTTCTGCAGGTCTTTGTGCTTATCCTAGGCACCCCTATCAGAACCCCCATGGAGAGTGAGAACTTGTATCCTGGGAATCTCCCAGCTAAAAACAAGGCACAGTCCAAAACTGCCTAGGCTTTATTTGGACATCTGCAGAGGAATAGACTTATTTTAGCCTATTAGTCAGTACAATATTCATAGCATTTTCATAAAAAGGTGTCACGCTTAGAGATCAAAGGGGATCTATAGGTATGATTGTTATCTAGTTTGGATGATTGTTATGGTTATATGTATAGCTTAAGGTAATCTCTGCAAATCTTTCTTAAGGTTTAATAATTAGGGATGAGCGAATCATTCCGGATTCAATTTGTTATGGGGGGGGGGGGGGGTTGTTGAATCCTGCTTGAAATCCACAAAACCTCAGCTTTGCAGCGAACTCCACTGAAGTCAATGGGGGAGGGGGTGAATCTTAAAGTGGAGCTGCACCCGCACAAAAAATATTAAGTCAGCAGCTACAAATAGTGCAGCTGCTGACTTTTAATAAATGGACACTTACCTGTTCCTGGTTCCAGCGGTGTAGGCAGAATGTGACGAGAGACCGCTCGTCTCTCGCTGCCCCGCCGCCATCCTCTGTCAGGGAATCAGGAAGTGAAGACGCAACGTCTTCATTGCCCGGTTCCCTACTGCACATGCGCGAGTCATGCTGCGTGCCTCTATTGGTCCCCGCTATGTCCTGGGAACTGTGTTTCCCAAGACACAACGGGGCAGCTCCGGATAGGGGCGGGGCAGCTATCCAGAAGTGGGTG
Source organism: Lithobates sylvaticus (assembly GCA_028564925.1). NCBI lineage: Eukaryota > Metazoa > Chordata > Amphibia > Anura > Ranidae > Lithobates > Lithobates sylvaticus. The sequence continues at coordinate 82,613,151 of CM053028.1, forward strand.
CAGATACCTGTATTATACAGGTATCTGCACCCCCCTCCCCCCTGAAAGGTGCCAATTGTGGCACCAGAGGGGGGGAGGAATCCGATAAGCGGAAGTTCCACTTTAGGGTGGAACTCCGCTTTAATACTAAATTCTGTCTATTTTTAAGGATAAGGGGCAAGCTATTGTCAAAAAGGGCATAGCTTGATTAAAAACATTGAATAAAATACCATACGGTGGTGAGTGGGTCATTTGAGTACAACTTTGAGGGTGACAGAGAAAAAAAAACAATCCTTTGGTACGCATATATGCAGCCTCTCGGCTGATGGGCCTTAACGCTGAGCGGCCACATAAATGAGTACCAGAATGTAAACAGAGCTGTGCTGAGAGCACGTGCCTTGTGCACTCCTGGCACAGTTACCGGCGGCTAACGGAAAACTCCCGAACTCTACATGCAATAAGGAGCTTTCGGATCATGTGACCACTGTGACAGCCAATCACAGCTGTCACATGATCAAAACCCCCGCCCCACTTCCCGGCATCAAAATCCTCTTAAAGGGCTTGGAGGCACTGGTGTTAAGAGGTTGAATTACAGCCTTCAGGTTCTATATGATAAGGAACAGTACAATTTTCATGTATTACTGACACCATATTCTGGCATCACATATTCTGGATGTAGAATTTATATTCTTACTTTTACATTTAACTTGGCCTAAATTCAGCAGCAGAAACACAATATTTAATTTCAACTTGAAAAAATACTTTTTTTTGTTGATTATTTTTGGCTGCAACATGTTTTAATCAAGCAATAATAGGCCTGAATTAACTGGTGGAAATAGAAGCACCATGCAAAAGCTATATGAAATTTTACTCTTAGAAAATAAAGTTAAAGCCCACAACTTCTTATAGATTGGCCAGTGAGTGGCACAACCGTTTATTAGAATATTTTTTTTGCAATACCGCACTGCATTGTCTTAAAAGTTTAATAAAATGTCAAAACAGAGTGCACTAAAACCAGACCTATATATATATATATTTAACCCCTCTCATCCCTGAATCTTCAGTTATTCTTAAAATATTCAAAATATAAACTTCAGGTATGTGTATGGTAGAAACCAGCTAGCTCCAAGACCGTATGCAAGCACTTTAATGGGCAGCAAATAAAAAGAGATAGAGACAATATAAATTAGAGTGTATTATAGCTACAAATCAGTGGTGGCTGGTGCTCAATTTTCCGGGGGGCCTCCCCAACCACTTTCCCACCCCCCCAGCCTGCCAGACAACCAACCCCCCCGCCCGGCGCTTGATCGATCACCGCGGCCCCCCTCGAGCTCCGCACAACTGTCCTGCGCCCCCGAGACCACCCTTTTTAAAGCCAATTAGAGGCTCAAATCATGTGCCTCAAAAAAAACATTGGAATTAGTTTGTCTGGCACCCTGCATGTAGATTAGATGCCAGGCACATTGATTAGGGGGGCTGCGCCCCTGCATGAGTGTCCGCCACTGCTACAAATGTTGTTTAGTGACTGGACAGTATGTAAGCAGCTTGGATAGGCAGCAATATAAGGAGAGACGGGTTTTTATTGAAATAAACCTTAGAGTGTACTGTCTGAGAGACAATAGTGAGAATGCAAGAGCATTGGAATAGGCCACAAGCTTCAAGGCACAAGGTAGGCTTTACTTTACAGTAAGCATTAGAAGTGTGGCAGCTGAGGTGCAGCTGCGGAAACTGTGCATGGCACCTTCATAGTGCTGGAGCACTAAAATAGGCTGGGATCCTACGTTCAAGAATCAGAAGCATGTTGGTCATCAAAGAGGATCCTGCTACCAGCAGATACGTGGTTGTTCAAAGTAGAGTCCACTGGCATCTGCACTGCTACAGCTTTTCTTCTTCTTTCAGCTGTGGACATGCCAGGTGAGCCCATGAGCCATTTTGTACACTAACCACTGTTGGTAAGCAAAGGCCAAACTCCAGTGACCTCACTTCCTTCAAAAAGCGTTCTTCAGCTGTACATGCACACCCAGTAGTCCTGCCTGTACAGAGTATAACCCAGTCTGATGCATTTTATTCTGGGACAGGATTATTCAACGGCTTACTATTTTTAGCATTTAACAGGATTCACCCATATCCAAGAGAAGGGAATAGTAATAAATGCCTCCTACAAAGTAAAACAAAATAGATATTTGATCTGAAATATATAATGCTTTAGGCTAAAACCTTTAACAGACTCAAATGGGTTAATATAGACATGATGTATGCAGTTGTGCTCAGTTGCAGAAGTACTTGCAGAAAGACAGGATATAGCATCAAGTTGTCATTCAGTGTGGAAGCAAGAGTCACCTAAGAAAGTTGTGTATGCCTATGAATATTCAATGTAAATATTGCTAATACAGTGAATCTAAATTCCCTCTGCATGCTTTACTCCACACTACCTAATAAATCCTAACTACTTAAAGTAGATCTATAGGCAAAACTTTTGTAAGTTTTATTTTTGCCATCTTTGTCTCATTGGGGAGATTTAGCTTCACGTCCTGTCCCATAGCCAAACAGGAAGTGAGAGGAAATCCTTGCAAATTAAGGGATTTTTTTGGGGACCCCCAGGTCACCAAAACTAATGCCCCCCTTGTAAGATTTTCCCTCTATTACTTTTCTGCATACAACCCAAAATTAGCGATTTTCTTTTACTTTCACTTGCAATTATAATGGTAAACAGGACAAATAGAGAGGATGAATCTCCCTGATGGGGGCACAGCTAGCTATAGAACCTGACAGGTATTCTAATCCCCCTCTACTCAATCCAAAACGAAAGCCCCGTACACACAGGCAGTGTCAGGAGACATTTGCCGTTAAAAAAAAAAAGGCCAACATTCTGCCCGTGTGTATGCCGGTCTGTCTGATGTGCATGCTGGAAAACCAGCAGCTGACTGACTCCCGATCAGCGCTCTCAGCCAATGGCAGAAAGCGCTGTTCAGAATGTTCTGTCTGGGGGGGGGGGGGGGGGGGCGTCCCTCTGTCATAAAACAATAGCTCAGCAGGGGAGATTGCTGAACTAACCTTGCATGGTTAGTACAGTGTCTCTGACCGGAGCCTGACCCGTAGGGTTCCACGAAAAAAAAAGCTGTTTAGTGCGTACCCGGCTTTAGAAAAAAAGTTTTGCCTTTTAGTTATACTTTAAACACATTCTACTAACTTAACTAACAAAGTTAGTAGTATTTACCTATCACCTCCTCCCATGGATTCTTAAGTCTCAGCTGTCGTGTCCCCTGCTGGTCACTAAACCTCACCTCCTTAAAAAAAAAAGAGAGGGAAGAAAATATAGTGATTTCATGTTGTGAATGTGCCATACAACATTACACAAATCATATATAAAAAAAAAAAAAAGACATTGGTAATGTTGGCTTTGTTGCCTTCCCAGGGGGCATCTGTGTGGGTGGGGCACACATTGCCTTCAAAGAAATCAGAAAATGAAGAAATCAAGAAAAAGTTAAGTAAAAGCAAAAAAGTTCTAAAAACATAAATGTTGGATGATTTCACAGCATGTAGAGGTGCATTCTGATGTGAATTTTAGGTAAAGGTAAACTTCAGTAAACTATAAGCTATAAACAGTAACTATATAGAACACATAAAGTAAACAATACATTGGTTGTTTGCACAAATTCATTTGATTACTTTTCTCACGTCCCATATCACATTTCATTAGGATCCAAAAACCCAATTAATTAGCACCCTGAGTGTCTTGTAGTTCAGTACAGTCTGGAAATGCTTCTGATCTTTGTTTTTCTGCCTTCCTACATTTGACTATGTGTTGTCTCAGTGGTTCTAAATTTAGGATACTGATTAATTAACCAGATTTGTCCAGTGTCTTCTCCACAGGTGTAGACTGAATATGCGTAGATTTGATTTTTTCGTCTTCTGGCCCTTGAAAAAAAAAATTTGTCTTTTTAATGAATGAATTCCGTATCTGCTTGTGCTTTATATCTCCCACATACTACTTTCAAGGGTGCAGCGCTCTCCTTTAATACGTTGACTGCATACATGAATTAATATATCAGAAAATAATATGAATAAAATACAATAACTATTATATACAAATATATATAAAAATATATCAAAGTGAGTCCTTCTTTCAGTGCCAGTCCCTAAAGATATATAAAATCTGGGAATCGTGTAATCCCATACACCAAAAATAATCCCTTCACCCCAACTAAGGGTGTCTTCTCTGATTGGATGGACCCCGCTACCTAAAGGATGCGAGTATGCGCCTTTGCAGTGTAAAAGTGGCACTGCCTCCACTAACATATTCAATTCCATTCCACAGCTCTTAGCGTAGTATCATACATGTAAGAGGCAAGAGTGCAGATCGCCCATACAATAGATGTATTAAGAGTAAAAATACCACTCAGGATTCAGAAGTCAAATACAGGCATATTTCAGTATTATCCTCTGTTTGCACAGCTCCACTTGGCTCCGTCCAGCGTGATTACGTCACCAATCAATGGGCTTCCTCAAAGGTCTAGGTAGTGGGGTCCTCCCAAGCAGGTGAGAAGACACTCTTAGGTAGGATGAAGGGCACCGTGGTGAACAAGGGTCGATTTGTTTTTTGGTTTATGGGATTACACGGGTCACAGATTTTATACATACACTATATTACCAAAAGTATTGGGATGCCTGCCTTTACACGCACATGACCTTTTAATGGCATCCCAGTCTTAGTCCGTAGGGTTCAATATTGAGTTGGCCCACCCTTTGCAGCTATAACAGCTTCAACTCTTCTGGGAAGGCTGTCCACAAGGTTTAGGAGTGTGTCTATGGGAATGTTTGACCATTCTTCCAGAAGTGCATTTATGAGGTCAGGCACTGTTGTGGACGAGAAGGCCTGGTTCGCAGTCTCCGCTCTAATTCATCCCAAAGGTGTTCTATTGGGTTGAGGTCAGGACACTGCGCAGGCCAGTCAAGTTCCTCCACCCCAAACTCACTCATCCATGTCTTTTATCGACCTTGCTTTTGTGCACTGGTCCAAATCATTTGGTGGAGGGGGGATTATGGTGTGGGGTTGTTATTCAGGTTTTGGCTTGGCCCCTTAGTTCCAGTGAAGGGAACTCTTAAGTCCTCAGCATACCAAGGCATTTTGAACAATTTCATGCTCCCAAAACAACAGTTTTGGGATGGCCCCTTCCTGTTCTACCATGACTGCGCACCAGTGCTCAACAAGGTCCATAAAGATGTGGATGAGCGAGTTTGGGGTGGAGGAACTTGACTGGCCTGACCTCAACCCGATAGAACACCTTTGGAATAAATTAGAGCGGAGACTGTAAGCCATGCCTTTTTCGTCCACATCAGTGCCTGACCTCAGAAATGCACTTCTGGAAGATTGGTCAAACATTCCCATAGACACACTCCTAAACCTCGTGGACAGCCTTCCCAGAAGAGTTGACGCTGTTATAGCTGCAAAGGGTGGGCCAACTCAATAATAAAACCTATGGACTAAGACTGGGAAGCCATTAAAGTTCATGTGCGTGTAAAGGCAGGCGTCCCAATAGTTTAGGTAATATAGTGTGTGTGTGTGTGTGTGTGTGTGTGTGTGTGTGTGTATATATATATATATATATATATATATATATATATATATATATAAAAACTGCCATCAGGAAATACCATTTCCATTAAGGGATGTACGTTGGTCAGCAAAAATGTTTAGGTAGGTGGTACGTGTCAAATAACATCCACATGAATGGCAGGACCCAAGGTTTCCCAGCAGAACATTGTTCATCGCATCACACTGCTGGGCTACCTTCTTCTCATACTGTATCCTGGTGCCTCTATTCCTCAGGTAAGCAATGAACACACCCTGCCATCCATATGATGTAAAAGAAAACATGATTCACCAGACCAGGCTATCTTTTTCCATTGATCTGTAGTCCAGTTCTGGTGCTCACTTGCCCATCGTAGGCACTTTTGGCTGTGGACACGGGTCAGCATGGGCACACTGACGTCAATTTTTTCTGCTTTCAATGCATAAACTTCATGGACAACATGTTTACTTGCTGCCTAATATATTCTATAAAGAAAGGCAAATTATTTTAAATACCAAATTTTTTTCTAATATATCCTGCTGATTTTCAGATGCCACTGTAATGTGTAAATCAATGTTACTTACTTAAGCCTAGTACACATTGGGTTGAATGAGACCCCCCGCTAGTTTGAACTTAAAAAAAACCTGACAGCTCAGATCGGAGACGATGCACTAACAATCCAATGTTAGTACAGCAATCTCTCCTGCTTAACTGTTGTGTTCTGACAGGGGGACATCCCCTCCCTGCCAGAACACCCCGGTCAGTGCTGTATAACTTCATCCAGGTGTCCTGTTATTTTAAGGTGGGTGCTTGGATGTGGTTAAACTATGGCTAAGCCCGTTGGCTGAGAGCGCTGATTGGTAGCTGGTCGGCTGCTGGATTTCCAGCATGCTCGTCTGACAGAGGCTGGGCATTTAGCCAGCTTCTGTCCGACCAGCTGCCATGGACCAAATGTCAACAGTTTTTTATTGAACTGGCCAATGTTGCCCGATGTTCGGCCCGTATGTACTAGACTTTTACCTGTCACTGATCATAAAGTTATGGCTGCTCAGCTAGGACAAGGGGACTCTAAAGACGATGCATTCTGATCTCCATGCTCTTCAAGTCATTATCGAAGCATAGTTGTAAGCTGGAATCCTTCTCCAATTAGTAAATATGAATTGTTGATAGGCAGTACTTCATATTTACTAAATTAAATAAGTTGAGGAGATTGTTATCAAAATATGTTTTTAGCCCTGAACAGAAAACATGAGACATATTAATACATTGAAAATGATGCATCCCTGTGAAAGGATCATGTAAAGCCCCTTGTGTTTTGTAATCTAATATACGAACTGCGCCTTTTTGTAATAATATGAATGAACTAAGTCTCTTATAGTGTAAGTTAAAGTCTGTGTAAAGCCCCATACACACAGTAGGATTTTCCCATGGATTCTGTCCTATCGGACAATGTTGTCGAAAAATCCGACCGTGTGTAGGCACCATCGGACAGTGTACGTCGGATTGTCCAACGGACAAAGTCCTATCTCCTGCTGGATAGATTTTTCGACAACAAAGTCCGATCACACCAAATCCGATCGTGTGTATCGAATTCCTGACGGACAAAGTGCTACGCATGCTCAGATCACATTACAAGACCAAAGCTATTGGCTACTAGCCTCTACGTAGTCCCGTCATACGCAACAAACGTCACCACGTTCAGAATGATCGGATTTTCCGACAACTTTGTCCGACAGTGTGTATGCAAAACCAACATCGGACAAAGTACGACGGACAGGATCCGACGGACCTGGTCCTCGGATAATCCGCGCGTGTGTATGGGGCTTAAGAATGTTTGCACAAACCCCCCCCCCCCCCTCATTTTGATCAAGCCTGTTCTCGGAATGTATATCCTGTTTAGCCTTAGGCAATCGGCTAAGATATATGACTAATGACCAGATGTCCTATCTAACTGTTGAAAGATATACATCAAGTTTAGACATGTGCACAACCAAAAAATTTGTTTATTTTCGTTTCGTTTTTTTCGTTTCCGAAAAAAATTTGTTTATTTTCGTTTTGTTTTTTTCGTTTCCGTTGATTGGTAACGATTCGTACATTCGTAAGTCGTCGGTGTTCGTATTCGTACATTCTTAAGTCGTCGGTTTTCGTATTCGTAACGATTCGTACATTCGTAAGAGTTATTTTTGTCGTTGATTCGTTTTTCGTTAGTTTCATTTTCAGACGCATTCGTATTTATTTGTACATTCGTAACATTCGTAAATTCGTAATCGGAGCATAATTCATAATTTTATGTAATGTGTATGCTATTATTACATTTTAATAATTTACGAATCGAAAAAAAAAAGTTACGAATCGAAAAAAAAGTTAGGAATGTACGAATTTTTTTGTTCAATCCATTCGAAGCACCTTAAGCAGCACCATTGTAAGGGACACGGAAAATTACCAATTCAACAAAAAAAAAAGTTACAATGTACAAATTTTTTTGTTCGTTTTTCGGATTTTCTTCATTAGTACATTCGTTGTTTCTAATTAGTTTTTTTCGGATTTTCGTTGTTTTTCGATGATTCGTTAATCGGATTCGTTATTCGGATTCGAACGATTCGTTCATTCGTACGAAAACGAACGAACGAACGAAAAAAACGAAAAAAAACGAAATGAATTGCACATGTCTAATCAAGTTACACACTGGTATAACCCTAGACACGTATGTATTAAACTAACCACTCCCCCTCCTTTGTTCTATACTGAAAATAAGCTACTTTTGTGCTCAATAAAGATGGACATATGAATGTTAATACACACAGTATAGGTATCCTTTCACTAGATTTTTTTTTTTACTAGATTTTTTTAATTTAGCTTGAGAGTTCGTTGACTCTAAACCTGATTATTACATTCATCACATCTAGAAATAGTACAACTTGTTGGAGGGTTACACTGATGAATGTAAAACGAGGACATACTAGCTTTTCCCATCTGTCAGAGGTCCACCATGTTCACTCGATAGAGAAAATTCTCAACTAGATGAGCCCTTAGGCAGTTCGATCATATCACATGTGCACAATGTAGCCAAGTGCCACTCACTGGGAAAACTTTGTCCTTGGTGATGTCCCTGTTGATTATATTGATCACCTGCGTCACAAGCTACTCTTATACTATACTAGGCAGAGGAAATGAGGGGTGGGTGTCTTATTCTATCTGCTGATTTAATATCATGTTTGACATGGTTAATTGTCATCTTTCTCAACCAATTAGCAAAGCAGATTAAAGGTGATGTACTTAGTAAATTGAGCTGCATTTCATTTTAGGATAAGAGCAGAAAATTCTTTCAATTAACAACAATGATAAGAAGTTCGATGCCTTGCCTCCTATGATGATGATAGATCAGATGATAGTGAAAGATTGTCAGAGGCACCTAATAGCACAACCATGCTCTGCTATCGGTGTTTGAGCATGTTGACTTTTTTTTAATGTTTATAAGTTGTTTTTATGTGATTTTTGTAATTTTCATATTAAAAATCAATATTTATTACAGGGTGCTTCTGTGAACTCCTATTTTTTAACCTATTTTTGGTTTGTGGACTATGCATTGTAATATTGTCTAGCATAGAAGTTATAAGTAGAAGGTTAATACGGCATACAATAGCGCCCCCTATATATTTTACATACTGTTCTGTGTGTGAGATCACACATTTTTTGGGTGGCAGTTGGTTCACTATTTTCCCCTAAGGGCAATTTATACACTTATACTGCATTTAGTATTGGTGGCGCGGGGGGTACTCATATTCACTATGTGACACTGCAATGACTTTCTCTCAGCTCACTTGTTGCCTGTCTCCATCTCTCTCTGATTGATGCTTCCTAAAGCGGTCTATGAACTAGAGACCGGTGAGGTTGTGCATCCCTGCTCTGACTCTGAGCCCCGGTTCACACCAGTGCTCTGTGCGATATCGCACGTGATTCGCACTGCGGTGTAAATCGAATGCAATGTCTGTGCGATGCGATTTCAGCCATACAGATAGTATGGCTGAATTTGCATCGTATTTGGACCAAACTCACACAGGACCCTTTTTTTGGTCCGCAGCAGAATCGGATCCCATGCGATCTGATTCATGTCCAAGCTGACAGTTCGCACTGCGATATGCAAAGTGATTTGGGGGTGTCATTACTTTCTATTACCGCTCCCAGCAGGTGTAATGCGGAAACCTGCAGTGGATTCTCAGGGTTTCTGCATCGCACAAGCCTGAAAAGAGCTAAATGGCAGGCGATCAGTTACACTCTACAGCAAAGAAGTAAATAATTGCCCAAAAAAAATAAAAAATGCTACACAGCTCCACCCACTGGCCAAACATTGTTAGTATGAAATACTCTTATGCAATATTTTATATGTAGCTAAGTAGAAAAAAAATAAAATAAATCTTAAAATTGTAACACCTAGTTCCAAAAATGACAAATACAAAAAATGATCTACATCCCCTATAATGTTGTCAGTATAAAATTGGTGTAAGTGTTATGAAATATCTAAGTACCATCTAAAGTCTGTGACATAAAGTACAACACCCTATTCAATGATAGACATGTGCACAATAGAAAAATTTGTTTATTTTCGTTTCGTTTCTGTTCGTTTCCGTTGATTCGTAACGATTCGTAATTTCGTAAGTCGTCGGTGTTCGTATTCGTAACGATTCGTATTTTCGTAAGTTATTTTTTCGTTAATTCGTTTTTCCGTTAGTTTAATTTTCGTTTATTCGAAATTCGGCCGCCACCTGTTCAGGTCAATATGGCTGTGCTATAGACATGTGCACAATAGAAAAATTTGTTTCGTTTCGTTTCGTTTCCATTGATTCATAACGATTCGTATTTTTGTAAGAGTTATTTTTTCATTGATTAGTTTTTCCGTTTAATTTTCGTTTATTCGAAATTCGGACGCATTCGTATTTTCGTAAGATTGATTTATTCGTACTTTCGTAACATTGTTTTCGTAGATTCGTAATCGGAGCATAATTCATAATTTTATGTAATGTGTATGCTATTATTACATTGTAAGAGACACGGAAAATTACGAATCGAAAAAAAAAAGTTACGAATGTACGAATTTTTTCATCAATCTATTCGAAGCACGTTAAGCAGCACCATTGTAAGAGACACGGAAAATTACGAATCGCAAAAAAAAAAAAAAAAAAAAAGTTACGAATGTACGAATTTTTTCGTTCAATCCATTCGAAGCACGTTAAGCAGCGCCATTGTAAGAGACACGGGAAATTACCAATTCAACAAAAAAAAAAAAGTTACAAATTTTTTCGTTCATTTTGATTTTCGTTGTTCTTGTTTTCGTTTTTCGGATTTTCTTCTTTCGTAGTTTCGTTGTTTCTAATTTGGTTATTTCGGGTTTTTGTCGTTTTTCATATTCGTTTGATTCGATAATTCGTTCATTAAAATTTTTAGCGAATCATTCGTACGATAACGAATGAACGAATATAACGAATTTTAACGGAAAACAAATTAAAACGAAACGAATTGCACATGTCTATTCAATGACTCTATGCAACACCCAGGTAAGGATAGGGTTAAGATTAAGGTTATTGTAGGGTACTATAACATGTACTTTTGACAGACGGATGTTCATTATGACATACTGAGATTTTTCAGTCTAACGTGACAGCTCCTTCTCAGTTCTCAGTGTGAAACAGGGAATAAAGGTGTCTATCTAATCCCAAGAACAAACATGTAGTATACTGCAATTTACCAGTCCTTAGATATGATGACTGCACTCTTTTTTTTTTTCTTTTTTTTTTTTCAGGCTTGTTTCTTTTATTTCATCTGTGATCCTGCTAGTAACACTCTACTGACTTAGTGTTATCAAACCCACAACAGTAAACTCAGTGTGTATATGCAGTAAAGCATGCTTGTTATACTCACTGTGGAACCTAAGGGGTTAATCCAACGCATTGTGTAAAAAGGCTGTTTGATCCTGTCTTCTCGTATCCTCCCCTTCTTCCACTGTCCCCAATTCACCTCCTGATAGTACAGAGCCTTTGGAGTCACTCTGTACATGCTCAGTTTGGTGTGTATTGCTAGAGAATTCGTTTTTTTTTTCTTGGCAGAGTGCATATGATCAGCACAGGGCCAATCAGCACTGTCCAGACAGAGGGTCAGGGGTCATGCAGCCTCATAGGACAGTCAGAGTATAATGAAAACTCCTCCTACAAGCTTTAACCAGTGCTCGGCCAGACACTGATAGACATCACAAGACTGCTATGTACTGCTGATGAGAAAAGGTATTTAGCAGATAATCATTATTAAACTAATTGCATTTCCAAGTTCTGTTTACTGTGGGAAACCAGATATAGTGAATGCAGGGTCCTGGGTTTAGTTACACTTTAGGATGACAATGTTTACCCACTGCATTGAACATCTAAAGAGTCACATTGGCACACTAGGACAGTGACCTAGGACTACAGGATACCTAATCCTCCCCTCTTCTCCATAATATGGGGGAGCTGTTCTGTAGTCCACAGTGGGAGCAAGGCTAACTGAGCAGCAAAGGCAGAGGACAAGGCAAGTTAGAAATAAGAGAAAAAAACAACAAACTTTTTATTTCTTTATTTAAAAGACTAAAAGGGAGCAAATAAGAGAAGTTCATTATTAGGGTTTGCATATAATTTTTTTTTTTTGTTTACAAACTATTTTATTGAGTGCAAAAGGTTGCATATAATTTAACTACGTGTTCTTCATCCTTGTCCATTAAGGGACAGGTTCAGGTACTACAGACTGATTGTTTAGGGAGACAGCTGTCTGTCTCTGGACAGCCATACTCCTGAGTCCTGATGCTAAATAGCAACAAAATAAAACAACATAATATTTCATTAATAAAGCAACTCAACTGTATCTGAGCACCAGAAACTGAAAACGCTGTTTAATTAATTTTTAACATTCAAAGCAAACTCACCCTTCCATGTCTCCATGCTTTATTTTGTTGACTAATTTGAAAAGCACCCCCCTAGCATTTTAGCTGTGGCCATCTTAAATAAGGGGAGATGATTATGTAGCATTTACTTCCTGGTATCCCTCTGCCCTTTGCTCAGACATTCAGGAAGGAGGGTGTGCTTACCTGAAAAAACCCTTCCTAAACACTGTTTAATTTATTTTTACTATTCAAAGCAAACTCCCCCATCCAACCATGTCTCCTCGCTTTATTTTGTTGAGTAACCCCTAGCATCTTAAGGAAGGTCAAATGATTAATGTAGCTTTTACTTTCAAGGAATGCATCAGTCCTTAGCTCAAGCATGCAAACAAGTGGGTGTGCTTGACTGAGAACCCCCTCCTCTCATCTCCTCCCCTCCTGAAGACTTCTGGGATGTATGACATCATTTGCCTAGGCAAGAAACCAGGAAGTAACACACAAGTGCAGCAGCACATCAAAGCATTATAAATATGCAGAGAGGGCCGGAACGAGAATGGACTGCAGGGTAATGGTAGTGTAGGGCCGTACATGACAGTGTGTCTAGTGACACACAGGGAGGATAAAGGGGTGCGGCCAGGCAGGGCTGGCCCTGTAAGCAGCAGGGGGAGCGGCCGTATAAAAGGAGGGGGCGGGACTAAAGGCCTCAGTCGGGAAGGTGGCAGCACACGAGGAGGCAGTTTTTATACACTGCTCCTCGTTTCCTTCTTTCCAAGATGGCGGCCGGGACCCGGGACCTCGTGGGAGGCTGATGATGGCGGCGTCCACAGCAAGAGGGGCAGACGGTTTACCGGACCGGGCCGCGGCCGTGCGGGCCTACGGCTGATGCAGGGGGACAGCAGGATGGCGGCCGGGACCTCGTGGAGAGGCTGATGATGGCGGCGTCCACCGCAAGAGGGGCGGACGGATTACCGGACCGGGCCGCGGCCGTGCGGGCCTACAACTTGCAGGGGGACAGCAGGAGGACCGTGTGGGACCGGATGTCGGCAGGAGGGACACACGCGGCCGGATCGCTAGGCCGGCGCGCAGTATGCTACAAGGTCAGTCGATCCCCCCCCCCCGTCAGGGTAACCGGGAGCCCACAGGGGGAACAATCGCCCCCTCAGCTAAAGAGCCCAGACAGAGCCTTCCGGGGGCCCAGGCGGAACGCACGCCGTGGGCTCCATGCGAGAGGGGGGGCCACGGGCCTACACGGCGCCGCATCCCCAGGCTCTAGTAGGGGAGTCTCCCAGGACATGGAATACCCTGCAGCTCAGGACAAGCGGGGGTGAAATCAGGCAGAGGGATGGACATGGATAGATGCACTCAGCAGGGATGGATGGAGCAGCAGGCTGGTGCACCCCCCCCCCCCCCACAACAGCAAGGTATGAGGGGTGGAAAGTCGACAGAAATACAGGTACAGCAGAAGGGGGGGTTTTCTACACCCAGGAATTTTTTCAGCTACAACCCCCCCCCCCCCCCCAGCAGCTCTGCACGAGCCGAGGGGGAGGACGGACAGGGGAACGGGTCGACGGCTGCAGCGAGACTGACCGGCAGCGTGGCAAGCACCGCAGCGGGTGAGCAGACACCACCTGGCGGTAACAGACGTGTCACGGGGCAGGAGCGGTGCTGGGACCGGCCCATCTGCCTGGGACGTAGTGGGGCGCATGACATCCAGGGGTCCCTCCACAGGGGGTCTGCCGTTTTTATCTCAGCAGGAGGAAGTGAGCAGGTCAGAAGGTGCACTGTCGGAGGATGAGGAGGAGCCCAGTCGCCAGCTCGCATCGGTGGAGATCAGTACATCGGCTGTGGGGGGGGACTCCCAGACAGGCCGGTAAGTCTAGTCATATTAATTAATGCGTTTACTGTTGCCTTTTACGAAGCTTACTGGGGGGTTGTGTGTGGTGGGGAGGGCAGGGCTGCGCCTCCAGCGACGCCGAAGGCGGCTACTGGCCGACCAGTAATCAGGGTGGTGTAGTGGTTAGCACTTTGGTCTAGAAATGATGTGGGTCACTGGTTCAGAACCCCATCAGGACATTGACAGTCCAATTCATGGGCTGGGAATGTGGTAGGCGGGAGCGGGAACACAGGAGGTCCGGGGGGTTTATGAGTGGAGTTGTTAAGGGGCCTGTGGGCATTTAGTGGTCCGTCTCGGGTATGGACAATCGCCCTCCAGGAAGGAGTGGGGGGAGAAGGTGAGTACCACGGGAAAACGGGGTCCGCGGATCCGTCTGTTAGAGCCGTCGTCGGGTGGTGGTGGGTGCAGCGGATGGCGAGGTGTGTCTGAGTTGGGGGACCACGAGGTGCCCACATGAAACAGTAGGGAAGGAGAAAAGCGGAAAGGGGAATGGGGGGAGAATTTCTCCTTATGGCCCTCAGAGAAGTTCATTCATGGACAGAGGAAAAGCCAGATGTTACTAATTAAGACGACGAGGAGAAGAGGAGGTTCCGTTTGATTCCAGGGACTGTTGCGAATTGGGTACCAGTGTTCGCCATGGTGGCAGAGGTAAGTGGGAAAAAGAACCCCGAGCAAGGTTCGGTATGGGTCTTTTACATGCACGCCGTGGGAAAACTAATCGGGTACAGGGGCTGACGCAGGGCAGTTCGTCCCGCGGTGGGAGCACGAGGACATTAGTCTTTGATGTAGGCGGATGGCGTTTGCAAAGACGCCAGCGCAGCCATTTTCAGGGGGGGTCGTAGGTGGCCATTCCTCTGGATCACCGGCCGGCAGACAATGGGGAGTGTTCTGGCAGTGCAACGTGGGATCCTACAAGTTTGGAGGGACCGGTAAGTTAGCACGAAGGCCCAAGGTGGAGGAACGCATACAATCGCTGGGTGAGTCATAAGAGGAAAACGTACCGGGGAGCCCGGTAACCAGAGGGACGAGTCAGGGGGCCGGATGTACCCCGGACAGTGTTGGTCCAGTACTGGTGGCGGTACTGTTTAATGCAGTTTTCCGATGGGGTTTGTGGGAATTCAATTACCCGCTAATAGTTGTTTCCACTTTTGGCCAACAACTTGCAGTTGGCGTGACAGCACCCGGGGGTGGTGTCTGGAAAATTGGCCATCAAGGTGCGCTGGGTCCCAGGGCAGGGCCTTGTAAGGGTCGTACCAGTGTTTGCTTTAGGGGTGTCCCGCTAGGGGTGGGGGTTTCACAAAAAGATTCGGATAAGTTCAGTTTGCTACGCCATTTAACTTTCCCCAAAAGGGGTAGGTCAACGTTTGCATTGATCCTGAGGCTGGGACGGGATATTACACGTCCTTTGAAGCCGCTGTTGAGCGATACGGTCAAGGGGCACTAATGGCTAAATCAGATGTGGAGCCTATTTTGGCGACTGTCGGTTCGTCCATACAGGGTTAGGGCGGGGGGGTTGGTGGCAAGAGCAATCTTAGGTTGGGCGGTGGTTGCCCAGGGGTTGTGCTATCCCTGTCGTCTGGTTGAAGCAGCTAGTTTATTTTAGAAGGGGTGGTTAGGGATATGACAGGCACGAATCCGTCATCCATTCGTGGGATGATTTTCTCTGCGCGGGACAGCTTGGTTCCAAGGGGGTGCGATACTGTGGGCCACGTTTCAGCCGTTACAATCACGGTTAGGGAAATTGAACTTCGCGGGCGGGATCATTACTATGGGGGAGAATTTTGTTGGTGGATGTCGCCTGCCACGGCGGGGGGAAGGCTCCCGCGCATTTCATCTGGTTGGAAGAGGGACACAGGGATGACCCCAGGTATGGTATCAATTTCAGGCTGAGTTTCACGATAGGTGGTTTGGAGGTCAGACCAGGAGAGCAACTTCAATGTGGAGTTGGTTACAGACGCCGCAGGATCTATTGGATACGGGGCGTACTTCCAGGGACGAGGTAATGTGAGCCGCGGGTGGTGCAGGGTTTTTTCGGTATCTGGTGCTACTGGGACTGTTTTTTTCCGGTGGTACCTGCGTGGTAATGGTGGGCAGCACGTAGTATAAGATGGCAGGTTGTTGGTGTTTTGTGATGTATGACATCATTTGCCTAGGCAAGAAACCAGGAAGTAACAGAATAATAATAAAAAAAAAATGTACTAATGCTAGCAGGATTAAAAATAATCAATGATGATTGGGAGAGTAAAGTTCCAATACATCTAATTCCCAAGTATTGTTTAGAATTAGATGGCTTTGACATGAAAATACAAATATATGAGAAAGCTTTATTTTCATATATTTATATTTTCCTGAATATATTAATTATACAACTGTATTTGCATTTAAGTTTAATGCACTAATTATGACTCCCAAATGGATCATTATCCCAACTGGCCCTCATAAAACCTATAAACATGATAACCACACAGCAGCACATCAAAGCATTATAAATATGCAGAAAAAAGAGGCTAATGAGCCATGTAAATAGTATACACCAAAAGTAAAGTGATTGCAATCCAACCCCTAAGCCCCCGTTCACATGGTCGGAAATTCCGACCACCAAATCCGTCTGATTTTTTCTGACGGATTTTGTCCGACACTGGTGTTGCATACACACGGTCGGACAAAGTTGTCGGAAAATCCGATCATTCTGAACGTGGTGACGTTCGTTGCGTACGACGGAACAACGTAGAGGCTAGTAGCCAATGGCTTTGGTCTCGTAATTTGATCTGAGCATGCGTGGCACTTTGTCCGTCGGAATTCTCTACACACGATCGGAAAAAGTCCGATCGGATTTTGTTGTCGGAAAATTTGAGAACAGGATCTCAAATTTTTTCCGTTGGAAATTCCGACTGAAAAAGTCAGATGGAGCCCACACACGGCCGGATTTTCCGACAACATGGTCCGATCGGACATTTTCCGTCTGAATTTCCGACGGTGTGTACGGGGCATAAGAGACCAATTGTAAAAAAGTATCCCAAACAGATGGGGACAAAAAACGATGGGGCTTATTGAAGAGCAATACACAGAATAATTCTCTTATCAAAAAATAGATATTTTATTGATGTATACAAAAACATGTAGGTAAATGGATAAAAACCCAGTATTAGACTAATCCTGGTGCAAATTGCCGACTAGTCCGGGCGGGCTAGTCAATGGCAACCACAGACAAGGGGGGACAGGACAATATATAACAAATACAAACAAAAGCGTCCGGACACAAAGGAAATTGGTGTCAGCTTTACTATCCACATGTGTGGATTGTCCAGCAATTGCTGAGTATGGCAAAATAGCTAGCACCAATCCCACCCATGAAAGCATATGGGTGTAATTGATCATGAAACATGAATCATGAAATTATAATTTTTTCTCCCATGTAGAGCCAGCCTAAACCAGCAATACCTAGGCACCACCAGAAATCTGCACAGAAGCCGGTGATTACCTTGTAATAGGACTTCCCTCCTAGCCCAGACTAATGTGCAGTGTTTGGACAGTGAGGATTACCATAATAAAAATGTCACCTGCCTAATGACTCTGTGCCCATCTGTCACCATTTAAATAAGCCAAGGAGTTCAGATTTCATTTTGAGAAGTTATATTAGGCTTGTGACTGGCTTCTAATCTAAGGATCATGTAGATTCAGCAGTACATTAAGTAATGAAGAGGTCAGGAGATCCGATTTCTCTGCGTTTGATAACACTTAAAAAAAAAAAAATTGATTTCTGCCAAGCACCTGTACCACACACATCGTGTAGACCAATTAGAAATCCATATACGAATATACACCGGGAATCTTATTTTATTTTTTTATCTTTTACATTTCAGAAGAAAAAAACAATTATTTCTATATGGAAAAGGATTTAAAGCAGAATTAAAAACTCACTCAATCAACCTTAACTATACTAAATCCTTCCCTGAGTTTCCTCGATTAACATACAATACTTCTTTGGATTCCCTGTTTTCATGCACTATGTAGTTCAGGCGATTAGGCTCCATTCACATTCACATATACTGTATGTCTTGGGCGGAATATCGCAGATAGCAAAGATAACTTGCCACAAATTTGTGGCAGTGTTGAATTGTAAGTCTTGTTAACTTGCCGCACGTTTTCACTGGCAAGTTGTACACTTGCAGAGCACTTGAAGCACACGTTTTAGGTGACACTTTTCCAATTTGTAGCAAATTTGCGTGACAAGTCTCTAGCAAGAGCAAAGTTGCAGTGGTGAGTCTAAAGCAAGAGCTCTGCAAGTCTACAGCATGAAAATTCAGTCACAGTGACCCCTGTGGTGGGATGACTATTGTACAACATAACAACCAGAACTTGCAGTAGACTTGCAGAATGTTTGCGAAGAAAGTTGGTCTGGAGTCATGCGGTGCGGACTTGCTGCAATTGAACAACAAACTTGTGCATGAAAACAGGAAATCCAAAGAAGTATTGTATATTAACCACTTGCCGACCGCTGTCAGCAAATATAAGTCGGCAGAATGGCACGGCTGGGCAAAGTAACGTACCCATACGTTACTTTGAATTTCCCGCCGTGCACGCGCGCGCCTGCCGTGAGCTCCGTGACCGTGCCCGCGGACTCGATCGCCGTGGGGATACCCGCGATCGTGTCATGGAGCTGAAGAACGATGTAAACAGCATCTCCCAATTCTGCCTAGTGACAGGACACTGATCGTCTGCTCCCTGTCATTGGGAGCAGCGATCAGTGTCATGTCACACACAACCCATCCCCCGGATAGTTAGAAAAACTCCCCAGGACACACTTAGCCCCTCCCCGCCCCCTAGCGGTTAACCCCTATACTGCTGGTGACATTTTTAATTTTATAGCACTGATTGCTATATTAATGGCAATGGTCCCAAAAATGTGTCAAAATTGTCCGATGTGTCTGCCATAATGTCGCATTCATGATAAAAATCGCTGATTGCCGCCATTACTAGTAAAAAAAAAAAAATTATTAATAAAAATGCCATAAAACTATCCCCTATTTTGTAGATGCAGTAACTTTTGCGTAAACCAATGAATGAATGCTTATTGCGTTTTTTGTTTTGTTTCTTACAAAAATATGTAGAAGAATACGTATTGGCCTAAACTGAGCAAAAATATTTATTTTTATATATTTTTGGGGGATATTTATTAGGACAAAAAATAAAAAATAATGTGTTTTTTTTCAAAATTGTCACTTTTTTTTGTTTATAGCGCAAAAAATAAAAACCGCAGAGTTGATCAAATACCACCAAAAGAAAGCTTTATTTTTGGGAAAAAAAGGACATCAATTTTGTTTGGGAGCCACGTCGCGCGACCGCGCAATTGTCAGTTAAAGCGACGCAGTGCCGAATCGCAAAAAGTGCTCTGGTCAGGAAGGGGGTAAATGCTTCCAGGGCTGAAGTGGTTAACCGCTTCCCGACCGGCCACTGCATATATACGTCAGCGGAATGGCACGGGCAGGCAAAATCACGTTTCTGTACGTGATCGTGCATTTGCCTGCCCGTGGGTAGGGAGCTCCGTGACCTCGGCCACGGGACCAGCGGACCCGATCACCGCTGGTGTCCCGCGATCGGGTTACGGAGCTGAAGAACGGGGAGAGGTATGTGTAAACAAACCTCTCCCCGCGCTTCCTACTCTGCCTGTCATTGATTGGCTGTTCCCGGTCATCGGGAAAGCCAATCAATGACGTCAGACGTCAGCCCCGCCCCCTAATGTAAAAAAAAAACACACACGTCACAGCCCATAACCCCTCCCCCTAGTGGTTAACCCCTTCACTACAACTGTCATTTATACAGGAATTAATGCATTTAAATAGCATTGATTGCTGTATAAATGACAATGGTCCCAAAAATGTGTCAAAAATGTCCGATGTGTCTGCCATAATGTCGCAGTCACAATAAAAATCGCTGATCGCCGCCATTACTAGTAAAAAAAAAAATATTAATAAAAATGCTATAAAACTATCCCCTATTTTGTAAACGCTATAACTTTTGCGCAAACCAATCAATAATCACTAATTGCGATTTTTTTTACCAAAAATATGTAGAAGAATACGTATCGGCCTAAACTGAGGAAAAAAAATGTTTTTTTATATATTTTTGGGGGATATTTATTATAGCAAAAAGCAAAAAATATTGCATTGTTTTCAAAATTGTCGCTCTATTTTTGTTTATAGCGCAAAAAATAAAAACCGCAGGGGCGATCAAATACCACCAAAAGAAAGCTCTATTTGTGGGAAAAAAAGGACGCCAATTTTGTTTTGGAGCCACGTCGCACGACCGCGCAATTGTCAGTTAAAGCAACGCAGTGCCGAATCGCAAAAAGGGGCCTGGTCCTTTGGCTGCAAATTGGTCCGGGGCTGAAGTGGTTAATCGAGGAAACTCAGGGAAGGATTTAGTATAGTTAAGGTTGATTGAGTGATTTTTTAGTTCTGCTTTAAATCCTTTTCCATTTTATAAATTATTTTTTTTCTTTCTTCTGAAATTTAAAAGCTAAATAAATAAAATAAGATTCCCGGTGTATATTTGTATATGGATTTCTATTTGGTCTACACGATGTGTGTGGTACAGGTGCTTGGCAGAAATCAATTATTTTTTTTAAGTGTTATCAAACGCAGAGAAATCGGATCTCCTGACCTCTTCATTACTTAATGTACTGCTGAATCTACATGATCCTTAGATTAGAAGCCAGTCACAAGCCGAATATAACTTCTCAAAATGAAATCTGAACTCCTTGGCTTATTTAAATGGTGACAGATGGGCACAGAGTCATTAGGCAGGTGACATTTTTATTATGGTAATCCTCACTGTCCAAACACTGCACATTAGTCTGGGCTAGGAGGGAAGTCCTATTACAAGGTAATCACCGGCTTCTGTGCAGATTTCTGGTGGTGCCTAGGTATTGCTGGTTTAGGCTGGCTCTACATGGGAGAAAAAATAATAATTTCATGATTCATGTTTCATGATCAATTGCACCCGTAGCACTGACCCCCGAAGGAGCTGCCATGAATTTTCTGGGCTTACCAATTACCTACTCCTTGTAGCTCGTCGTTCGTTGTTTAGGGGTTGTCTAGTAACTTCAGAAGCTGACACGCAAAAGTCCTTTTTAGGATTTTTATTTGCAAGGGTAACATTCAATTATAACACAGTCTCTCAATTGGGAATAGAGGGCACGGGTGATAAAACTCAGGCACTTCAGAACTGCTGACATCAACTGAATGTCTCCTTAGATAACCCAGAGTGTAGCCACTCGCAACTGGGCACTTCACTGCTGGATAAACCGCTCACTGAAGATTTAGCAACCAACAAGTGACTCAAAAGTTTGCAAAGTCTCTGCCACAGACTAGATTGTAACCGAAGGTAAATTAGGAACTTTTCCCACGGTACTTGGATCTTTCAGCCAGCTTGGCGATACCGTAAGAAATGCGGATTCACTAGTGTCCATACAACTTCAGCTCCCAGGCTCTTACCCAGCAGCCAGCTTCTTGGCCCTCTTCTGAAGAGTCCTCCCCTGGTCGCTTGTACGAGTTGCAGTGTCTCTCCAATGCCGAGAGCCCACCGGGACACCTTCGAATCCTCCTCCAGTTACTGGGCCTCGAACTAGCCAGTTCCGAGGCTCGGGAACGGACGGATCCCCACCCCAGACCATGAGGGCCTCTGGGGCTGGTCAGGGTGACCATGCTTATGGGGCAGCAGACTCCTGGGTCCGGGACCCCTCACGGGGTTGGTCCGGACCCGAACCAGGAATCAAAGAGCAAGCCGAACCCTAAACACGTGACTTCAGCCTCTTAGGCCCCTTTCACACGAGGCGGACTCCGCTTCAACGGAGCCCGCCTCTGTCCGCCGGCTCAGCGGGAGATCTCTCTGTTGATCTCCGCTGAGCCGGCGGATGACAAGTCCCTCTCTGCTCACTGAGCGGGGAGGGGCTTGCGAGCGTCGCTGGTCTCTATGGAGAGATCGGATGAAAACGGACAGCGTGTCCGTTTTCATCAGATCTCACCCGATCCGATAGTGACGGATCTGGACGTAGAGCCATATGTCTGCTTTTGGCGGATCGGACCGGGTCGGATGTCAGCGGACATGTCTCCGCTGACATCCGACGCTCCATAGACTAACATGGTGCGCCCGTTCAGATCCGCCGTCAAAACTAACAGGCGGATCTGAACGGTCCGTCCATGTGAAAGGGGCCTTAAATACCCCTTTTGGGCACAGTCATTAGGCAGGTGACATTTTTATTATGGTAATCCTCACTGTCCAAACACTGCACATTAGTCTGGGCTAGGAGGGAAGTCCTATTACAAGGTAATCACCGGCTTCTGTACAGACTTCTGGTAGTGCTAAGGTACCGCTGGTTTAGGCTGGCTCTACATGGGAGAAAAAATAATTTCATGTTTCATGATCTATTGCATGCATATGCTTTGATGTGCTGCTGCACTTGTGTGGTTATCATGTTTATAGGTTTTATGGGGGCCAATTGGGATAATGATCCATTTAGGAGTCCTAATTAGTGCATTAAACTTAAATGCAAATACAGTTGTATAATTACTATATTCAAGAAAATCTAAATATATGAAAATATTATTTATAAGCTTTCTCATATATCTTGATTTTCATGTCAAAGCCATCTAAATCTAAACAATACTTGGGAATTAGATGTATTGGAATAGTGGAACTTCACTCTCCCAATCATCATTTATTATTTTTAATCCTGCTTGCATTAGTATTTTTTTTTTTTTTAATTCAGTTACATCCTGGTTTCTTGCCTAGGCAAATGATCTCATACATCCCAGGAGTCTGTAGGAGGGGAGGAGAGAAGGGGGAGTTTTCTCAGCCAAGCACCCCTCCTGCATGCATGCTTGAGCTAAGGATAGATTGATTCCAGCAAGTAAATGCTAAATTAATCATTTGCCCTTCCTTAAGATGGCCACGGCCAGAACTGCTAGGGGGTTGTTTTTTAAACTGATTACTCAACAAAATAAAGTAAGACATGGGTGGATGGGAGTTTGCTTTGAATATTAAAAATAAATTAAACAGTGTTTTTTGGTTTGTGGTGCTCAGATGGAGTGAATGCAGTGAAGATCCACTTTAAAGCATTTTTATTGCCCAGTGGTTACTGCAAATACATACCGTATATACTCGAGTATAAGCCGACCCGAATATAAGCTGAGGCACCTAATTTTACCACAAAAAACTGTGAAAAAGTATTGACTCGCGTATAAGCCTAGGGTAAGATATGCGCAGTTACTGTAAGTGGAAAAGACTGTCAACAATGCCCATTTGCAGCCTCACTGTGCCCATTTGCATGCCTCACTGTGCCCATTTGCAGCCATAGGTCCCCCGAACTTCAAACTCGGGAGTTAAGGGTTCCTAGATGCCCCCTATCTGCAGCCAAAATTTGGGGTTTCTGGACCCAAAGGGTCCCCAAATTTGGTGTGCAAACCCAGTGGAACTAGCACAACAACATATCCAACATATCCTGGGGTTCCTAGCACTAAGTGGACCCGAGAGTCGGTTCGTAAAATGTCATTTTTTGAAGCAGAAAAATACTTGACTCGAGTATAAGCCGAGGGGGGCATTTTCAGCACAAAAAAATGTCCTGAAAAACACGGCTTATACTCGAGTATATACGGTAGTTTCATTTTGAAACAAAACTAAAGCCGGCCATACATGGATTGAAATTTGCTTGTTCAGCAGGGACTGGCTGAATTTCAATCTATGTATGGGCAGGCTGGTTGTACAAAAGTTGATCTACTGATTGACTTCTGTACAACCAGCCTGTCAGATTTTCTCTGCTCAATCAGCACTGCAGGCTATAGCCGATGGTGCTGATTGGTGTACTCAGATGACGGGAAAGTGTCACTACTGCCAGAATACAATAGCTAAATAATGAGGATTTTTTTTTTTTTTTTATCAACCCAGTGCTTGAACGAAAAACAAAATGACTCATTTATGGGCTGCTTTAGCAATATCCATAAATTGTAATTCAAATACTTGTTTAAACAATCCAGAACAGCTATTAAAGTTTAATTTCACTTGCCCACAATGGATAAATATTTATAATCCAAAACGATTGCAGTTTTATGCTTCAGGCTTTGAGGGAGGGAAAGGTTTGGCAGCACAGTGTAGAGGTGTATATGAGGTAGGAAGGGTGGTGACCACAGAAAATAAACATTCTTCATCCAAAGAAGCTATGTATCATTTAAGACCCTGGCAGAACAATAAGTGTCAAGCTGGGAAGGGATAGGAAATGTATATGCATAGTCTACAGAATGAGAAGATGGCATAGGGAATGTATAGCGCAGTGTACAGAATGGGATGGTGTGCAATAGGGAATGTACAACACAGTGTACAGATAAAGGTTGTGTAGTATAAGAAATGTACAACAGTGTGTACTGAAAAAGGTGGTGTGGAATATAAAATGTACAACACAGTGTACTGAATGAGGTGGTGTGGAATATAGATTGTACAACACAGTGTACTGAATGAGGTGGTGTGGAATATAGATTGTACAACACAGTGTACTGAATGAGGTGGTGTGGAATATAGATTGTACAACACAGTGTACAGAATGAGGTGGTGTGGAATATAGATTGTACAACACAGTGTACTGAATGAGGTGGTGTGGAATATAGATTGTACAACACAGTGTACTGAATGAGGTAGTATGGAATAGGGAATGTACAACACGGTGTACAGATAAAGGTTGTGTAGAATAACTGACAATGACGACTGTCAAGCTGGGAGGGGGTAGGGGATGTATAGTGCAGTGTACAGAATGGAGTGGTGTGGAAAAGGGAATGTACAATACAGTGTACAGAATGAGTTGATGAGGAATAGGGAATGTACAATACAGTGTACAGTAGACATGTGCACAACAAAAAAATTCGTTATTTTCGTTTCGTTTTTTTCGTTTCCGTTGATTCGTAACGATTCGTACATTCGTAAGTCGTCGGTGTTCGGATTCGTAACGATTCGTACATTTGTAAGAGTTATTTTTTTTCGTTGATTCGTTTTTTCGTCAGTTTAATTTTCGGATGCATTCGTATTTATTCGTACATTCGTAACATTCGTAGATTCGTAATCAGAGCATAATTCATAATTTTATGTAATGTGTATGCTATTATTACATTTTAATAATTTACGAATCGAAAAAAAAAAAAGTTACAAATCGAAAAAAAAAAGTTACGAATGTACGAATTTTTTCGTTCAATCCATTCGAAGCACGTTAAGCAGCGCCATTGTAAGGGACACGGAAAATTACCATTCAACAAAAAAAAAAAGTTACGAATGTACAAATTTTTTCGTTCGTTTTCGTTTTTCGGATTCGAATCGTACGAATCCGATTAACGAATCATTCGAATCGAACGAATCCGAAAAACAACGAAAATCCAAAAAAAACTAATTAGAAACAACAAATGTACTAATGAAGAAACATTAGTACATTTGTTGTTTCTAATTAGTTTTTTTTGGATTTTCGTTGTTTTTCGGATTTGTTCGATTCGAATGATTCGTTACGATTCGTTATTCGGATTCGTACGATTCGAACGATTTGTTACGATTCGTTATTCGGATTCGTACGATTCGAATGATTCGTTCATTCGTACGAAAACGAACGAACGAAAATAACGAAAAATGAAAAAAAACGAAACGAATTGCACATGTCTAGTGTACATAATGAGGTAGTGTGGAATAGGGAATGTACAACACAGTATACAGAATGAGGTGGTATATAATGGGGAATGTACAATACAGTGTACATAATGAGGTGGTGTGGAATAGGGAATGTACAACACAGTATACAGAATGAGGTGGTATATAATAGGGAATGTACAATACAGTGTACAGAATGAGGTGGTAAAGACTAGGGAATGTACAATACAGTGTACAGAATGAGGTGGTATAGACTAGGGAATGTACAATACAGTATACAGAATGAAGTGGTGTGGAATAAGGAATTTACAATACAGTGTATAGAATGAGCTGGTGTGGAATAGGGAATGTAAAATGCAGTGTACAGAATGAGGTAGTGTGGGTTAGGGAATGTACAACACAGTGTACAGAATAAGGTGGTATAGAATATGGAATGTACAACACAGTGTACAGAATGAGGTGGTGTAGAATAGGGAGTGTACACAATGAGGTAGTGTGGAATAGGGAACGTACAACACAGTGTACAGAATGAGGTGATATAGAATAGGGAATGTACAATACAGTGTACAGCATGAGATGGTGTGGAATAGAGAATGTACAACACAGTGTACAAAATACGATGTTGTGGAGTAGGGAATGTACAACACTGTGTACAAAATAATGTGATATGGACTGTAGGGAATGTTACAGCACAATGTACAGAATAGTATATTATGAAATGAGGAAAGTATAGCACAGTGATTACCACTTCCTACATTTTCCAAGCTGTGTGAAGTTGAAAGCTGGTGACATCAGATCACACCTAACTTTAAAAAGCTACATATAACACAATAAAACCCAGCCTATGATCCCTCTTATCTATCACTTCACCCAATATAGACTTGATCACCCTTGTAACACACACCTAAAAGTCATTTGTGTATGCTTTTCACATTTTCTTGGGTTCCCCCCCCTGCCATATTAATTTTATATACAAATTTTTAGATTCTTGCTTTTAATGGTCACTTGTTTCTCAGTAGTGTGCTCAGCATCCTCACAGAACAACCGCATAGAGACAAAAATCATTTACAGTCACACAGAGTCTGTTGTTTTCAATTAGTCTGGCCACAGACACTAGAGGGGTGCCAGACATGCATACACGGTCCAGTGGTCCCCGGGGCACACAAAGCTGCCTATTACTCCACAAACTCATCAGCTCAGTTTTGCCAAGCTGACAAGTTTTCCTCTAAAGAAATAAAAGGGAAGCAGATGGGGACAGCACAGTTCAGGCTTCTGACATTGGTTTATCATCAGGGGAAAAGCAGCAGGTTTTTTTTCACCTGCCCAATTGCCGTTACCTGAAAACCGCCAGCTGACAGGAGCCACGCAGGGATATTAAAATGTCCAATGATCCTAATAAAATGGTCATTTGATGTCAATGGTTAACTTTGGTCACAGAAGACTTACATCAGGGGTGCCCAACCTTTTGAAGAGTGAAGGCCACTTAGAGGATTGCCACCTGCACAAAAAATATTAAAAGTCAGCAGCTACAATTACTTTTAATAAATGGACACTTACCTGACCCAGGTTCCAGCGATGTCGGCAGAAGATGACGAGCAATCGCTCGTCTCTCGGCTGCCCCGCCGCCATCCTCTGTCAGGGAATCAGGAAGTGAAGCGTTGCAGCTTCACTGCCCGGTTCCCTACTGCGCATGCGCGTCTTTACTGGTCCCCAGTTGTGTCCTGGGAACTGTGTGTTTCCCAGGACACAACAGGGGGGGGGGGGGGGGGGGGGGTTGGGGGGGGGGCGTTAATCTGCGGCTATGGGTGGGGCATCTGCGGCTAGGGGCGGCTAGCTAGTCCCGGAAGTGGGTGTAGATACCTGGATTATACAGGTATCTGCACCCCCCTCCCACTGAAAGGTGCCAATCGTGGCACCGGAGGGGGGGGAGGAATCCGATAAGCAGAAGTTCCACTTTAGGGTGGAGCTCCGCTTTAAGCGACTTGGTAACCGATCGTGAGCCACAATGAGCAGAGCAGGCAGATGACAGGTCCATGTCCAACAGACACAACCCGCTCTACTCTGAGCCCTCCAATACGATCCACCCAGATGGAAGGGGGCCATTTACCATCTGTTTTTTAGCGGATTGGATTGGAGGTAGGCGGGTGCAAACAGACACAAGTCCGTTTACATCTGCCGCTCCATAGAGGTGAATAGAGGGTCCGAATGGGTTGGACAGATCGTGTGAAAGGGGCCTAAGGCTGCTTTCACACTGATGCGCTGCGGTTTACCTGAACCGTAGGTGCAGCGTAGTGCACCTGTGGCTTTCCTGCGGGTTAGCTGCACTTTGCTGTAGACTTTTATTATACCCTGCAGGTGTAGTGCACTTTCTGAAAGTGCACCAAAACCGCAGGTGATAATAGAAGTCTATGGCTCAGTGCAGTAACCCCTGCAGAAGAGACATGCCCATGTATACACTGTGATTTTAGTAATAATCTTGACTTAATAACAGTCTTCCATTCAGGTATCGCCGGCTGTTGCTGTCCCAGGCACAGTGCATTTGGTATCATTAATGATCTGGGATGGTGGGACGGCAACCCGAGATCTCAACGTGCCAACCCGCCATTCCAGAGCAGGCGGTTGCGGGCCACATCAGAGGGCTCTGCGGTCCCCTGACTTACATATTTGCTGCAAAAACAATATACTACAATCACTCTGCAGAAGTATTAAACATGAAGCAGAGTCTACATACAGGGCTATCACAAGGGTGGGGGGTCTGAAAGGACACTTGCTCTGGGTGCAGTTTATTATATAGGGGGGCGCACACTAAGCAGCTTCCTCGCCCTTTTTTTACAGGGTTCCTGTATTCAAGTTGGGAGTCTGATTACCTGCACTTCTGAATGAGGGTCTCTGATTACTTCTTCGTTATGGTGGCCCCTAAATACTTTTAGACCCTCATTAGGGTTTGAACTTTGTAGAGAGAGTTTGAAGTTACTCCATGTATTTCCAATGAGGAGTGGCTTACATTACTTCATTATGGGGGTCTCTACTTAAGGTATGTTCTCAATTGTGGGGGATTTCTTATTCTTCCATTATGATATCTCTATTCTCTAGTACAGGGTTCTCCTGTTACTCTGTTTCCACCAATGTAGGCTCCCCTGTTACTCTCTGTCCTCCAGCATAGGCGTCCCCTGTCACTCTGTGTCCACCAGTACAGGGCCCTTTCTTTAATGTGTCCTCCAACACAGGGCCTCTTTTATTCTGTGCCTTGCTGTGTATTGGTCTCCTGGTTTGGAAGGGGGTTCTGCCTGGTTTATCATCCAAATGATAAGTTTCCACCACCAGTGCAGCCCGTCACCTAGGAATAAGCAATAGAGGCTTACCAAAAAGTCAGCGACCACCCTTGTTCAGGAGGGTCACATAAGGCTTAGTAGAGCAGCAGGCTTGCTGTTGAAGTACCACCGACTGTCCTCACAGGTAACCAACCGGTCAACGTCTGTGGAAAGTGGTTTCAAAGGCGCTTCTGTCAGGAGATGATCACTGCGCATCAATGGGCGTTTCCTTCCACCAGTGGGATGTAGTCATCCAATGGATTTCCGTAAAAAGTTATAAGGAGAAAAAAAGACTCCAATAGTGCCGAGATACCTTTGACTAATTTATTCAAAAAAAGGTACCAACAGGTTTACAATATATAAAAACGTTCCTTGCAAGGATAAAAGATAACAAAGCTCTGCTAATCTCCAAAAAAGCGATTTGCGCACTGCGTGTATGCACAACGTCCCTACGGCAGTTTCGTCACAGCTAACATACATCATTTTGGAACTACACTTCCCAAGATGCTCATGCATTCTGCACTGTAGGTAAGCATGGGAGATGTAGTTCCAAAACATCTGGGGGGTGCCAAGGTTCGCTATCCCTGGTATACATACACTTGAACCAGTCATGTGTGCACTTAACTTTTGATGGTTCATGTAACTGGGGCACAGCAGGAGTGTCTTATGCCCGCATGCTTTGTGCTGAAAGCATTTGCTTTTTCATTTCAAGAGTTAGAAAGTATTCTTTCTGTTATAGAAATTTTGTTATTTAGAAATAAGGTTTTTAAACCATTAGCACAGGCTGGGAAGGTTATATATATCCAACAAATCACTCACCTATCGAAAAGAAAAAAGCTACGAATTTCCTGTAATAAAAAGGGAAAATACGGCAGTCTCTGCACATTTCACTACTCTGAGTCATCAGCTGTGACATTTATAGGCATTATTGCACCAAAGGGCAGAGTCTGATTAGACACAGGAGAGCACTCTGGTGTACCTTATATGCCAGGACTGTGTCAACCTGGTACTGCCTAATAGATGGTGGCATAGCACATTTATATGTAGCTGTCTTTTCAATACTTTAAAGGTGGGAATCTGACTGGTCAGCAATGTACTATCAGTCCCCTGCACAAACCTGATATTTATGCCATTGTTAACTGCATGTAGTGTGAGCTTCATATGGCTGCCTATTTATTTTTATCTCCGTCTTACCAACAAAGATGAGTAGAATATCCTGATGAAAAAAAAATATTAGTATGTTGCAGCCTCCTGATAACAATCATTTGTTCTCTTCGCTCTTCCCAAGACCACCTGCTCTTTAGCTTCCATGTCACCACCTCCCATGCTCGCCTCCAGGACTTCTCCTGGGCCTCTCCAATCCTATGGAACTCCCTACCGCAATCTGTCCGACTACTTTGTCCACTTTCAGACGATCCCTGAAAACTCATCTCTTCAGAGAAGCCTTTCTGGCCCCCACCTAATAACTGTACATTTATTTTCTCCATCAGCACCTCCCCAACAGTTATTACCTCTTGTATCTCTTGGCTCTCCCTCTTAGATTGTAAGATCTAACGAGCAGGGACCTCCGATTCCTACTGTATTAAAGTGTATTGTATTTGTACTGTCTACCCTCAAGTTGTAAAGGGCTGCGTAAACTGTTGGCGATATATAAATCATGTATAATAATAATAATTTGCACCCTTAACCACTTCTGGACCAAGCCTTTTTTTGACACTTTTTTACAAGTTATAAATCAGTATTTTTTTGCTAGAAAATTACTTAGAACCCTCCAAACAATATATATATATATCTGTATATTTTTAGCAAAGACTCTAGAGACTAAAATGTCTGTCGTTGCAATATTTTATGTCACCACACAGTTCACAAAATACACTTCACTGAATAAAAAAAAAACTAAACAGTAATGTTAGCCCATTTGTTTTGTATATTGTGAAAGATGATGTTACGCTGAGTAAATAGATACAGAACATGTTAAAGCGGAGGTCAAACATTGTAGCTGCTGACCTTTAATAAGGGCACATACCTGTGCAGTGAGCCCGCGATGTCGGCCGCCCGAGGCTGATCCGTCCATCGGATTGGGTGCCGGCGCCACCATCCTAACTAAGGGAAACATGCAGTGGAGCCTTGCGGCTTCACTGCCCATTTCCTACTGCGCATGCAAGAGTCGTGCGGCTCTTTGTGAATGGCCATGTGGTTTTCTGGGACACACACATGTCCCAGAAGACAATGGGGCAGCTTGCCGAAGAGGAGGAAGTGAAGGAGGAGCGCCCGTGGAATAGGAAGAGGCAGATTAGGAAGACTGCCTAGCAACAGGCATTTCTGGTAAGTAAAAAAAAAAAATATTTTTTTGCAGAATGTTAATGTCATTTTTAATTTTAGGGTGGACCTCCGCTTTAAGGTTTAAAATTGCGCACACTCGTGGAATGGCGACAAACTACAGTACTTAAAAATATCCATAGGTGATGCTTTTGGAGCAGTTTGGAGTTACAGAGGAGGTCTTTTACTAGAATTATTGCTCATGCTCTGATGATCGTTGAGATACCTCACGTGTATGATTTTAACACTGTTTACGTTTACAGGCGTGACTTATGTATGCGTTTTCCTTGGCGCATGAGCACACGGGGACAGGGGCAGTTTAAATAGAATTTTTAATTTTTTAACACTGTCTCTTAAAAATAAAATAAAAATCTGATCACTTTTGTTGCTGTCACAAGGAATATAAGCATCTCTTGTGGCAGTAATAGGCGGTGACAGGTACTCTTTATCGAGGGATCTGGGGTCTAAACGACCCCAAATCCCTCCTTTGCACTTAAAAGCATTTAAAACGCCAAAATCAGCATTTTAGAATACTAGGGATTTTTTTTTTAAATCTGCGCCATTAGCAGCTGAGTAAACCGGAAGTGACGTCACTTCCGGGTTACTACATCGGAGACCTGATCAGAGCCGATTCTGGATTTGTTCGAGACTCCGTTTAGCCGGCGGATGTGCCGACTGGTTGCTCGGGTCTCCCGGGCGGCGGGAAGACGTGCCCTTATGATAATGGCTGAGTGGCTGCTGAGCCGCAGCGGTTGTTATCATCAGAAAGCAGACGGGTAGCTCTAAAAAATGGTACAGGTCCTGCAGCTGCAGGCTTCACCCTGGTACAACCACTTTCTCAAGACTACGTACAGTGGTGAAGTGGTAAAACCTCTACTCATGTATAGTGGGTTTTATACTGTTCTGTGCAAACATCATTGAATACAAGTAGAGAAGAAATACATTTTAAAGATGCTTTTGTAAGTGTCATTCTTTCCAAAAGTGTATGTCAGAATCATTACCGTGTAATACTACTGTTTTGTAAAAGAATTTTCATCTGAACAGAAGAGGCTGGGGGTTAGCGGATAGGACATGTGAGACAGACAATAATCTGGCTACACTGCCATTATCTTATTGTATTTAGGAGTTGGCAGCCCTTGGGGAAATTAGCGAGCTGATAGCGCTGGCTGAATCTTTTCATGATGAGCAGGCACCATCTGGTGACAGGCCGCTTTGCAAATGTCATTTTGAAGTATACTTGGAGATAAATAGTGATCAAAGTGATTCTCAAATTAAAAATAACATAATAACTGCCCTTTTTACAGCCATTGCTTACTACCTTGTGTTATGTTAAGAAAGCCATAGGGGATGGAGTCAAGTGGAGTGAGTAATTTAAAGAGCGAGGTTGCAGGTAAAAAGATGAGTTTCATAATACATGTCCTTTTGTGTGTGGTCCCTTCTATTGTCCCTCTGGTCACTTCTAGCATTTAGATGCATCTTCTTCATTTCTAATCGATCTACAGAGAATTTCAACTGTGAGAGAGGGGGAAGAATGATATGGCAATTATGTACTACAAAACATAGAACTGGCAGAGGCGTAGCTAGTGAAAATGGCGCCTATGGCAAGCACTGAAACTGCGCCCCTGTCAAAAAATGTGAAACCCATCTTTCAGATAACCTTAACAAAGAAAAACGGATGACAAAACTACAAGTCAAGCTCTTTAATCTTTCAATTAACAAATTATGGATTGGCACTGATGAGCTGCACTGATAGGCAGCACTGATGAGCTGCACTGATGAGCTGCACTGATGGGCAGCACTGATAGGCAACACTCTTGGGCACTGATAGGCAGCACTGATGAGCTGCACTGATGGGCAGCACTGATTTGCGGCATTTATGGGCACTGATGAGACAGCACTAACACTGAAAGGCGACACTGATGAGCTGCACTGATGGGCACTAATAGGTGACTCTGGCACTGACAATCTACATTGATAGGTGGCACTGATAGGTGACACTTGCACTGATAGGTGACATTGGCACTAACAGATGGCACTGATGAGCTGCACTGATAGGTGGCACTGTCTGATAGGTGGCACTGATGAGCTGCATTTATATAGGTGGCACTGATAGGCAGCACTGTCTAGCCCTGTTTGGGGGGGGGGGGGGGACGACTTTGGTGACATATCAAGTTTATAAACAGACCCCTAATATCTCACTTTTGAGACAGAGAAAGGGACTGAGGACAGAGATTCCCCAGTCCCTTTCTCTGCAGCCTCAGCTGACAGTCACAGTGAATAAATGGGAAGAGCTATGTGCTGAGCAGCTGAGCAGCTTACCATTCATTCACAAACTGAATCATAGCAACCCCCCTTTCCCCCGCAGCAGCTGACAGGAGAGGACAGAGGGAAACTATCAGTGCTGCAGGGAGCCATCGCAGAGTGAAACAAGACAGGTGGCAACCCTGTCTCCCTCCACACCTGGTCCGGCCGACTTTTACCTGGGGCCTGGGAACCGGGTGCAGCGCCCCTTCTGCAGCATTCTCCTGAGTAAGCCGAGAGCCAGGGACTGGTGATGTCTCTTCCTCTTGAGAACCGAGCTGGGCAACGGACCGGGCAGTGTGGGACAATATCACTTTCACTTTCAAGTGCATGGTGATCTACCGCACTGCAGCTCCTGACAATTAAATTAAAGCCCTAGCCTGCCTCAGCGTATTGGTATAGAAGGGGCTGGGACTTAATTGTCGGGAGCCCCAGTCCAGTGGATCACTCCGCCTGCACCGGAAGGTGGTGAAATCCTTATTTCTGCCAATTATCGGCCCTGAGTTGTGGACGCTTATGCTCCCAGTGTCAGTTTCTTTTAATTGGGGGGTCATAGCCCCCTCTGGCCCCCCCCTAGCAACGCCACTGCTGCCCAGCCACTCACGAGCGCCCCCTTTATATGGCATATGTGCCATACCCTGAATACGCCACTGTGAACTGGTGATTCATATAAGATGTGAGCCACACATGGGAGAAGAAACTGGCTAACATTTATTTTTTATTTTTAATTATGCAGGAATATGTATGAATATATTGCCGGAAGGTTCATGTTCCTGCACTATAATCATCCAAATCATACACTATATTGTCAATAGTATTGGGACACCTGCCCTTACACACACACATGAACTTTAATGGCATCCCAGTCTTAGTCCGTAGGGTTCAATATTGAGTTGGCCCACCCTTTGCAGCTACAACCCCTGGCAAAATGTATGGAATCACCACTCTTGAAAAAATGTTCATTTGATTGTTTAATTGTGTAAAACAAAAACTAATTACAGACATGCCTCAAAACTATTTTCATTTTTTTTTTAACATAAACTTTTTTTTTTTTCTGGCTTTAAGAAATACTAACTTTTTTTTTCTGGTTAGGTGTTAATGTTTGTTTTCGATTGACTTTTCTGTATGTAAATCCCATTTCCTTTAGCCAATATCTTGCAGTTCGGTCACAGACATTAACTCCAGTTTCTGACCATTTGTTCCGCATTTGTAATGTTGAGCATTTTCTGTTTTCAAGGCATATTGCTTTAAGTTTTCTATCTTGACGCTTTGATGTATTCCCTGGACTGACAGTACGCTTCCCTTTAACAACCTTCCTATTCGATTTGTACTAAAGAAAACCATTATTAAAGAGGAAGTAAACCCTCTTTAACAACTTTAGCTTACAGGTAAGCCTATATTAAGGCTTACCTGTAGCTAACAGGGATATCTCCTAAACCTGCACGGTTTAGGAGATATACCTGTATTTGCATGTGCCGACGTCATGCGGCACATGCGCACTAGCGACAACTGAAGCATTGGCGCTATATGCCGATGCTTCAGTTGCTATATGCCGCTCTCGTGCGCATGCGCGTGACATCATCGCGGCTCCGGCAAATCACAGCGCCGGAGCCGCGATACCCGGAAGTCACTCCGGGAGAAGATGTCGACGATCGGAGGGGGAGAAGAGGACCGATGCCGAGGCTTCAATTTCAGGTAAGTGATGCATAATTAGCTAGTATGCTATGCATACTAGCTAATTATGCCTTTGTCTTGCAGGTTTTTTTATTTTTTCGATTTCTTCAAGAGGGTTTACTTCCTCTTTAACACCTAAACAGAAAAAATGCAAGGTTACAGTGGGCTAAAGAAAAGCAATCATGGACTATGGATGACTGGATGAAAGTGATATTCAGGTGACAGGTGGACTGCGAACGGGTTCCTGTGCCGCCAACCCCTGCCTTCTATTTGCTGGTCCTTGTCTCCCCTCCAGCCTCCATCCTCCTCCACCACTGTGATCAGTGAACAGCGAGGACCGGGAGGAAGCACAGGTCAGGACGGAGGGCAGGAAGAGGAGCAGGCCAAATGAACTGTTTATATTAAACCGCTGTAGATCTCGATCTCAAAGGCGGCCTACCCCTGGTCTATGGGAATGTTTGACCATTCTTCCAGAAGCGCATTTGTGAGGTCAGGCACTGATGTGGAGGAGAAGGCCTGGCTCGATGTTTCAGCTCTAATTTATCCCAAAGGTGTTCTATCGGGTTAAGGTCAGGACTCTGCGCCGGCCAGTCAAGTTCCTTCCCCTCAAACTCACTCATACATGTCTTTATGGACCTTGCTTTAGCACTGGTGCACAGTCATTTCAACAGGAAGGGGCCATTCCCAAACTGTTCCCACAAAATTGGGAGCATGAAATTGTCCAAAATGTCTAGGTATGCCGACGCCTTAAGATTTCCCTTCACTGGAACTAAGGGGCCAAGCCCAACCCCTGAAAAACAACCCCACACCATAATCCCCCCCCATTAAATGATTTGGACCAGTGCACAAAGCAAGGGCCATAAAGGCATGGAGGAGTGAGTTTGGGGTGTAGATAATTGACTGTCCTAAACAGAGTCTTGACCTCAGCCCAATAGAACACCTTTGGGATAAATTATAACGGAGACTGCAAACCAGGCCTTCTTGTCCACATCAGTGCCTAACCTCACAAATGCGCTTCTAGAAGAATGGTCGTGCCTTTTCAGCCGTTTCCAAGGCTCTCCAGCACCCCCCCACCTCTGGCCACATGCGGTATTCCATGCCATTAAAGTCAATACGGAACAAAATTATTTTAATTTCCATTGACTTCAATGGGAAAACTCGCTTTGATATGCGAGTACTTTGGATTACGAGCATTCTCCTGGAATGGATTGTGCTTGTAATCCGAGGTTCCACTGTACTTTTGTTTCTGTATTAGGCTAAAGCACCCAGTCGGCTTTAGTATACCTCCCAACACGCTGTACTTGGCTCCACCTCTCTCACTTGCAGGGAGATTATCCAGTGGGGGTGTTGGCATCCGCACTGCAACCTGGGAACCTGACTCTCCCTTGTCCCCATCCTGCATTCAGTGGGGGCCACTCAAGAGATCAGATCTGTGGAAGCCATTGGGAGACAAGCTGTCACTTGTAAACACAGAAGCCAGACTTTACAAGTGATAGTGGTGAGCAGGGAGCAGAGGGCCTGAGCCAGAGGTGGTGGAACTGAGTTCCACCAAGTTCCAGCTTAGAGGTCAAACCTCTATGGCGCCCTTTTGTTATCTTTTTGTGTTCCTAATGAGGAGTGTGTGACTTCACAGCTTGTTCCTGAAGGAACAATTAAGGTAAAGCATGCCCAGATACTGAACAGGTTTATGGGTGTTTAGATATCCTGCCTAGAAGATTCCTACGGGCCTTGAGAAGTGGAGAGAAGGGTTGTATCTTTAGGGGGACATAAAATAAATGATGTGTAAAACTGAACTTGGATTTTACTGTTGCTACTAAGCAAAAAAAAAAGTGCTATTTACTAAGAAATGGCTACAAACATTGGAACAGAATACTCTATAACAAAGTAGATACACAAAGTTTACAACGGATATTTACTAGGGATGGAAGCCGCCACATTTGTTAAAGCGGAGCTCCACCCTATTCTAAGACTTAGATGTAAAATACTATACTCACCTAGCTCGATCCGAAACGGTAGGTTTTTTGTTTTTTTTTAACTTACCTTTTGTTGATTTCTTGCTGCCATCCATCGCTTCCGGTTCTCCTTCTCTCGGATATGGACGGGAATATTACGGCTATTTCATAATATCCCCTAGCCCGCACTGTCTCCTGGGAGCTTGTGTCATAGTTCCCAGGAGTCAGTGCAGCGTCCTGGCCCGATATAGCGCGAGACTTGGAAACCGAACGTGACGTCATCACGACAGTCACGTTCGGTCTCTGCTATCACAACGGGGCGGGACTTTCGGCGCCGCCGCCCGTTGTGATGGCAACAGGAGCTGCTGACGGCGCTCCTATGCTGTTCGTACTGCGCATGCGCGAGATTAGAATGAATGGGCGTCAATCGAATCCCGGAAGAGAATGCCTGTGGGTTTCACATGCCCACAGGCAAGATGGAGAACGAGGCTAGAAATTTTATAAAGTGTTTTTAGAAGCGAATAAAAAGAAAGGCACAAGTGCTAGAGACGGGACACGTGAGTTACTCATTTACAAATTAATATCTTTATTAATGACTATTGTAAAAAAAAAACGTCAGGGGCAGTGGAGCCCCGCTTTAAGTAACATTTGCTTTGAAACATAAAATAAATGAAATGAAAATGGATGCTTGGCTGATGTAATAAAACATGTAATACCAAATGTGTGGAATACATAAGGAAATCAAAACGTTTCTTTACGCTATACCCATTTTTTATCTTTGGGTATGACTTGTGTTTTAAACAACAGATATCAGTGAATAGTAAATTTAAAAAAGCAAGAATACATCTCATTCAAGTTGAAAATGAAGTTTATGTCCTTTGTGTCCTTGCTGCTTCTGCATATCACACCAGCAACACTGGTTTATGTTCTTGTAAAAATTGAATATTATTTTTAAACTGACCAACTGATTTTTTAACCTGTAAATGACCTGATCCTTGCTGGTTTGGAAGAATTGATGGAACCTGCATCAACCTTGTGCGCCCATCAGTGCCACCAATCCCCAAAAAGGGCATTTGGGTTCAGCCTTTTTTGTTCTGAAGTTCCCCTGCTTTGTAAAAATGTCACTACCAATATGGGATATAACGGTTATAAGGACTATAATTTTTGTACCCTGGTATTTTAAGGACATTCATACCCTGTAACAATGCAAACTGCTATTCTGTGCTATTAGTATACATAGCAGCCAGCAGAGTACGTTAAAAAGTTTTCAAATAAAGTTTGTATAACTTTTTTTCAATTAAATATTCAGAGCATCTGTAGTCAGCTGAATGTGAGTATTATTTTTATTTTATGCATCAACATACCCTCAGGTCCATAAATGATTGGCGATCAAACTTTTTTTTTTCAAGCTATATGCCCACGAGGTGTCTGTTTCTGTGCTACCAGTTTTTTCTCCTACACTTTTTACATCAATCTATTATACTGTAACTTCAAAGTGTGCAAAAAAAAAAAAAGAGTGCTGATTTAAATGATCACTTTCGAGAAAAAATAAAGTGAAATCTACATCTAGAAAAGGAATACAAAGAGGCACTCGGGGGAAAGTGAAAGGGCAGCAGAGGAGAGAATAGACATAAGGAACGGAGGTCTATCTAGAAATTGGTCACGTAATACAGTAGCTATGGTTTGTCCATTTTAGCTTCTGTTAAATATAAGTCATCCTACACATGTGCCAAAAACATTATCACTATAATGCATTGTCTGACTTGAGTACACTGCTTTGCACCTATCCAGGAGCATTTTCCCTCTAACTTTGTCACCCTTTTTGAGAAGCCTTTTTCTCCAGTTGCAAGTTCTACTGCCATAGGTAAGCTCTGCCACCTAGCAGCAATGTGGCCACTAGTTGCTATTGTTTGTGGTGACCTAAAATGCAAGAACTCAAGTCACTTTCATATTTTTCTTAAATCACCATATATGACCATGTGAACGTTTATCCCTTTTCCTGGAACCTTGACCAGGTTAGGTATCTTGTGATAAGGGCCCTGATGACTTTCTTATCTGTGTAGGTGCAAGAGGCTGTTAGAAACCCAGATCTAAGGAAAAAACTCAGTTTGCTACCTTTTCACAGAAAAAAAAACCCACCAGTTTCTACACCTTCCTCTCAAGTATTGGGTGACGGGAAAGCTTCTGATACCAGTAACAAACTGTTTAAGGTATTGGATGGGGCTTTGTACTTCTACAATATTAGCAAACTCATTAAATGTTTTCTAACGTTTTAAGGTTTGCTGGTATCTTTGCTTTGGTCAAATTTCATAGCCAGTGGAACACTGTTTTAGGTCCACTTACCGTATATACTCGAGTATAAGCCGACACGAATATAAGCCGAAGCACCTCATTTTACCACAAAAAAATGGGAAAACTTATTGACTCGAGTATAAGTCTAGGGTGAAAAATGCGCAGCTACTGTAAGTGGAAAAGAGGGTCAACAATGCCCATTTGCAGCCTCACTGTGCCCATTTGCATGCCTCACTGTGCCCATTTGCAGCCATAGGTCCCCCAAACTTCAAACTTGGTAGTTAAGGGTTCCTAGATGCCCCCTAGCTGCAGCCAAAGGGTCCCGAAATGACATTGCTGCAGATGGACACAGTTGACCAACTTTGGGGCCCTGTATCTCGGGGCCACTTGGTGCTAGGAACCCCAAATTTGGATATGTTGTAGTGCTAGTTCCACTGGGTTTGTGGGTTCCTAGCACCAGGTGGCCCCCAAATACGGGGCCCCAAAATCGGGTCGGAAAATGTCAAGCACTTTTCTGCAGCGGAGAATGACATTTTCCGAACCGACTTTGGGGTCCCGTATCTCGGTCCACTTTGAGCTAGGAACCCCATCTTTGGATATGTTGTAGTGCTAGTTCCACTGGGGTTCCTAGCACCAAGTGGCCCCGAGATACGGGGGCCCCAAAGTTGGGTGAGAAAATGTCATTCTCTGCTGCAGAAAAGTGCTTGACTCCAGTATAAGCCGAGGGGGGCACTTTCAGCACAAAAAAATGTGCTGAAAAACTCGGCTTATACTCGAGTATATACGGTATGTGTTAAAACCCTTTATTTTGAAAGTGTGGGTTAGGTTTAGCACTTTGCCATCTTTTGTTATTACTCCCAAGCAGCAGATACCTAAGAGTGCAATGACACCTCATGGCTATACTTTATGAATGTTTGCCACATTTCCATTGGATTTTTATTTTATTTTTTATTTATTAAATGGGAATTTCGACAAAAAAATATATTTTTTGTCCAATTTTGATGTTTATTTCTACATTTTTTGCCATGCTGCAAAGATATAAGGTTGCCTCTGAAAACCTCATTAAATCTATTGGTAAAAATACTGAGAATGTGGTTAACAAGTGTGTATACTGTATGTTTAACTTTATAAATTATTTTTTACAAGGAATGAGATTGCTTCTTATGCCGCGTACACACGGTCGGAATTCTCATCTGAAAAAGCTCTGATGGTTTTCCCGTCGGAATACCGACGGAATTTCGCTCAAACTGTCGTGCCTACACACGGTCACAACAAATTCCGACGGTCAATAACACCGCGGCATACAACACGTTCTACGGCACTATAAAAGGGAAGTTTAATGCTTCCGAACATGCGTCAAATTGTTTCAGAGCCTGCATCGGAATTTTGCGTGTTGGAATTGCATACACACGATCGGAAAATCCGATAGAAAGGTTTTCCGTCAGAAAAATTAAGAACAGGTTCTCAATCCAAAGTCTGTCGGAATTTTGACAGAAAAAGAATGATGGGCATACACACGGTTGGAAAAAGCTCCCATCGGACTGTTTCCATTGGAAATTCCGACCGTGTGTACGCAGCATTAGTTGGCAGGATGGAGATAATCCACTGTGTATGAATTTGTTTTCCTATAAATGAACCTTTTTTTTTTTTTTACTGAAGTCAGTATCTCAGTAGTTATCTCAGTGGTTCCATGTTAGGAGGTGACAAAGATGAGTCTCGCCTTTCTTCAATTACTTTTCTGAAAATAAGCAAAGGACTGTGCACCTCTTCCTGCTCTCACTGTCCCCAGGTGGAGCCCACTTGACAAAAAGTTAATAGAACTGTAGGCTTTGCATGATGCATTATATGATAGTAAATGAGAGAAAGGTTTAGGGACTTTAAATGAAATTATGGCCTGGTAAGGCCACCTATTTCCATCCCTTGGGACTTTGAGTGAAGAACTTGGCCTGGTAAGGTCATGTATTTCCATCCCTATAATGATCAAAAGGGGAGAGCAACGGGGCAAATGAAGTGTGAAATTGCGATAAAGTAGATTGGTGAACAATTGGGAAAATTTAATAAGTTCATAAAAAGTATAACATGTACATAATTGTAACAGTTGCAATTGATAAAAGATACTGGCAATACATGATATCAACATATGTATACAATAATCATATGAACATTGTAAAGATTCCACAGTACACCAAATTGAAGTTCATGTAAAAGCATAAACATGGGGTAATGCCTGCATGACGGGTAGCCTCAATATCCTGTAGGGTAATTTGTATATAACGGCTGTAGAAACTTGGGTACAATTGTGGAAAACACGACTTTGGTAGCTCTACGCATTTCGTGGCTTAAACCGCCACTCGTCAGGAGCAAGCGTGTAAGATAACTAAAATGAAAAAGATAAGTATAGTCTAATAAATGCAGACATGAAACAGAGGTGGGGTAATGAGAGGGACCCCACACATGGTACATGCTTACGCATTGGGGTTCGTTTGATGGTGGCTGACTGTCGGGCTCCACTAGCCATTCTGAGGCACCGCCCCCCTGGGAGCTAAGGTAGACAGGTCAATGGGGGCAACCCACAGGGCGCCATCCAAGGCAGGTAGACACCCACTAGGCAAACCTGTGTAGGGAGTGAGAGTGGAGAGTGAGAAAGATCGCCAGAGGAGTAGGCAGAATGTAAGGTTGACAGAGTGATGATGATGATTGGGAGTGAAATCAAGACTAAAATGGCCCTGGGTGCAAGTGTGGGTGGGAAGGGAGACAAAAAGCAAACCAAGTACCTGTGAAGAAGAAAAAGAGAAAAGTAGTCCATTGGGGAATAAGTGACATGATTATATGATAGTTGAGTTTTTATTTTGTAACTTCCTTGGAAATTTGGCAACTAAAATCAGATTAGTTGTCATAGCTAATGTCTCATTTTGTAATCCCATCAGAGCAAAGCAAAATGATGGTGTCTGTCAGACATCATGTCTGGTACATACAATGTGCAGAAGGTGGAATCTGGATGTTCTTTCATGCTTTGTCTAAACATAAAAATGAAGTGAGTGCAAAAAATGGCGGCAGTTTCTTTTGGTAACAATGCTATAAACCATTTATAATGTTATGTATTGACTATCCACTTCTGGCTCATATAATCATCTGTCTTCCATTAAATCATTGCCAAAGTTAGTTCACATCAACATGGCCATGAGCCCCAAGACAATACATGGATCTCAAGCCGTATATCATAGCTATGTGTTACTACTGTTCTGCACAGAACATAAGGATGTGTCTTGTTTTACAGCCTTAAGGTGGAGGATATCCTCTTAAAACAAAGTAAACAGTCAACAGGAATCGGTGTGGGATTTCACACCCTCCTTTTCTCCCAGTGTAAAAAGTCGTCAATCTCGATTGCTATCTTAAGCATGAAGAAAGGACTTAAAGTCTTTCAATTACCATGCCATCATTAGTCATTTTGCGAAACAAGCGAAATGAGTTTGAGAATGGTCATGAGAATGTGCACGTGTGTGACCACTTTGATTTATTGTTAGAAGATATACCTGTGTTGTCTAATGTGGCTTGGATCCACTCTTTCACCCAGAGACTTGTGTTCTTTGAAGTTAATGTAGGTGTAAACCCAGTCAAAATAAATCTCACATGAACGTATATGGTAATGTCATTTCAAAAGTTATTAACATTCCTAAATTTGAATTGTGTCCCTGTCTCTGAGTTAAGTTTCTGTATTTTCACCCTATCACATTTTTTCCCAGTGAAGACTGCAAGAGGCCATTTCAACGTACTGTACAATAGCCAGACACAGCCCACTTTAAAGTGTTTGTAAACCTAAAAAAATCATGTTGCACATAAACTTTATTGGCATCAAAGTCATATGCCGTGTACACACGATCGGAGTTTCTGACAGAAGAAGTCAAACTGAATAATTTCATTGGATATTCCGATCGTGTGTGGGCTTCAGTGGACTTTTTTTTTTGAAAATTCTGACGGACCTAGAAATAGAACATGTTTTAAATCTTTGCGACGGAATCAATTCCTATCGGGAAAACCGTTCGTCTGTATGCTGTTCCGACGGACCAAAAACGACGCAAGGGCAGCTATTGGCTACTGGCTATTGAACTTTTTCTAGTCCCGTAGTACATGTTTTACGTCACCGCGTTCTAAACGATCCGACTTTGGTGCAATCGTGTGTAGGCAAGTCCGTTTCAGCGGAACTCCGTCGGAAAAACCGGCAGAGTTTATTCTGACAGAAAAATCTGTCGTGTGTACGTGGCATCAGTCTGTAGGGTTCAATATTGAGTTGGCCCACCCTTTGTAGCTATAAGAGCTTCAACTCTTCTGGGAAGGCTGTCCACAAGGTTTACATCACCAACCTCATCTGCAGATATCTCCCAAATCGTCCCCTC
This sequence comes from Lithobates sylvaticus, assembly GCA_028564925.1. Taxonomy (NCBI): domain Eukaryota; kingdom Metazoa; phylum Chordata; class Amphibia; order Anura; family Ranidae; genus Lithobates; species Lithobates sylvaticus. The sequence continues at coordinate 82,657,417 of CM053028.1, forward strand.
CGCTCCTCCCATGACCTCCTGCTTTCTAGCTCCCTTGTTACCTCCTCCCATGCTCGCCTTCAAGACTTCTCCAGAGCCTCTCCCATCCTCTGGAACTCCCTTCCCCAGTCTGTCCGATCAGCCCCTACCCTGTCCCACCTTTAGGAGATCCCTGAAAACTCATTTATTCAGGGAAGCCTACACACCCACCTAACAACCACTGTCCCCAAGCCACCCCCATCAAATCATTCTCTGCAGCTATTACCTTTTGTACCACCACCCTGTCCCTTTAGAATGTAAGCTCTACGAGCAGGGCCCTCCTGTACCTTTTGTATTGAACTGTACTGTAATTGTGTTGTCCCCCTATACATTGTAAAGCGCTACGTAAACTGTTGGCACTATATAAATCGTGTACAATAATAATGTTTGACCATTCCACCAGCGCATTTGTGAGGTCAGGCACTGATGTTGGACGAAAAGGCCTGGCTCGCAGTCTCTGTTCTAATTCATCCCAAAGGTGTTCTATTGTGTTGAGGTGAGGACTCTGTGCAGGCCAGTCATGTTCCTCCACCCCAAACTCACTCATCCATTTCAGCTCTTGAGTGCCACCCTTTGGGCCCCTTTTGCTAATTTCGTGTTTGGTGAGCATTGATTCCGAGCATGCATGTTTGTACTTTTATGTGACGGATTTGTGTACTGACCATACGAAAATCTGACGTCCAACCAGTTTCTGCCAAAAATTTACTAGCCTGTCATCCAACATTTGTTGGTGGAAAATTGGACAACAATTGTCAAAAGGAGCGTAATAATGGTAAGATTTTAGGACAACAGTCTGTCAACACACAATCCCCTGCCAACAATCGAACCGTGTTTGAGGCTTGAGGGAGGCTTCTGATCCCATAAGCAAAACAGGAAACAAATGGAAATATCAGCAAATTAGGAGAATCCAATGTCCCCTCAATTTCTGTTCTGGGGACAACACAAAATTTGGGATTTTCTTTTACTATCACTCTTTTTCACTCAACCTTCTCCCGCCCGCACTATAGCCGAATGACTGCTACAGTGTGGGCCCTAAGTGCCGGGAGGGCATCCATGTACGTCCCCCCGAGATCATGCCCCCTGTTTAGCGAGTCCATGAGACTCGACTGATCAGAGATCGGAGTAAGGGGCCTGACCATCGCGTTCAAAATGAACGGACTTTGGTCCGTGTGTGGGCAAGTCCATTCATTTGGATTGAGTTCCGGCGGGAAGTCCGGCGGACCTAGTCTGCCGGAAAGTCCAGTCGTGTGTACAGGGCATTAGAGATCCATTTGAACAGTTCTGTCCATTATTGGTGTTTGGTGGGCAATATTCACAAGAATTGTAAATGAGTTCAAATCTTATGTAACAAACACAAATGCGGCGTACACACGGTCGGAATTTCCGATGGAAACAGTCCGATGGGAGCTTTTCATCGGATTTTCCGACCGTGTGTATGGTCAACGGTCTTTTTCTGTCGGAATTTCCAACGGACTTTGAATTGAGAACCTGTTCTCAATTTTTCCAACAGAAAACCTTTCTATCGGATTTTCCGATCGTGTGTAGGCAATGCCGACATGCAAAATTCCGACACGCAAAATTCCGACGCATGCTCGGAAACAATTCGACGCATGCTCGGACGCATTAAACTTCCCTTTTATAGTGCTGTCGAACGTGTCTTATGCAGCTGTGTTATTGACCGTCGGAATTTGGTGTGACCGCGTGTAGGCAACACAGCTTGAGCGGAATTCCGTTGGAAAAACCGTCAGAGTTTTTTCTGACGAGAATTCCGATCGTGTGTACGCGGCAAAAGGATTTGATTTACTAAAGGCAAAGAGACTATGCACTTTGCAAGTGTAGCTGCATGCATTTTTCTTTGGAAATGGAAAATTTGGTAAAGCTTCAGTTTGTGAAGTATACCCAATCGGGTGCAATGAAAAAAAAGAAAAAAAAGAAAAATAACTTACGAACATTTCCGACTTCCATACAGGCAGGCAGTCCCTAACGAGTTCGTAACTCGGGGACCCCCTGTACATTTCCTTTATAGTGGCCTTCCAAAACCGTATATAAAGGACAGTCCCTCCAAATGCAAGACAGCTGAAAGCTATGTTTTAGTGTAGTTGCCTATTTAGCAATTGTTTTTCTTTATAATTATTTGTCTTTATTTGAATGTATGCAGATTGTATATCTAGTGGACGGAGTATAAAATAGTTTTTTTTTTCATTTTCATTCATCGCTATTCAATAATATTACTTAGTACAGTAATACGTTTTTTCTGAACAGGTGAATTTAGATAAATAATTGCTAAAGAATAAATTCAAAGGTTACCAAGTGACCACCATATTTAATGACAGATTGTCTAATTAGCTTTGGAAATCTTTGTGTGCTGGTGCATTGAAAACCAGGATACCTAAGGAAAGAGAAGACAAACCCTTTCTGCCCCTGGTAAAGTGTCATCTATTTTTGTTTCCTTATTGATGAAATGCATTATGGTGGAAATTTGTAAATTCAGCTTATTTTTATCTGTATCCTTCACCTTGCTTGTGAAGATTAATGCCATTTGTAAGGGGGGTCTGGCCTTTGCCAATGTTGTTGATATTAATGAATGATTTCAGCTTTTCTCAGTACCAGACTCTTTCTGCAATAGTTTGTTTGACGTTTCTAAGCATTTTTGTTTCTTTCAGAACAGCTGTTCTTGGCTGGTTTTTGTTTGGTCATTTTCTTTCTCTACACATTTTATCAAAACTACCCACTGCTTAGTAAAAGAGGCCTCCTAAAGCATTTTTTTTTTTACATTTATCAACGTATTCAATATATTATGTATTCTATGTGCCGTTATGTTGACCATGCACATACAGATTATCTGCGGAAAAGGCTATTTTTAATCTTTCTTGGGTAATGCCATCTGTAAAGGCTGTCACTATCTTTCCTGTCTAATCCTTCAGGTGGAATTGAACATGCAACTATTCTAGGACCATGCTGGCATTTAGTAGTCCTACAAACAATATGAATGCCCATTCTCTACAGATGGCCCAATATTTGGGAGAATGAGCTGCCTGCCGCCAAAAGGATCTGGTGAGCCAGAGTAGCAGTTTTACTTAAAGGCATAGTTCACCTTTACAAATAAACTGTAGATAAGGGGTATCTGTAGATGAAAACAAGCTATATAGCTTTGACCAAAATTGAGTAATGGCCTTGCTATAGGTGTAAGCCATTTACGTACCTCATGAAGCCTGACCTGAAAACTTGTTGGAACCTTGCTAAGTGAGGCTCATATATTACCCTTAACCTTCACTATCACGGAAGCAAGCTCTTTTTCTGATTCAAACCCCCTCACATGTGCTTTCTCTCCCCTGCTGCGGTAGCTTTGAGTTCAGTGTTTGAGAGCTCACTCCTGTGATGGTGGAGGTGAACAGTAAGGCCCCTTTCACACTGGGGCGGGAGCCGCGGCGACGGTAAAGCAGCGCTATATTTAGCACTGCTTTACCGTCGTTTTAGCCGCGGTATTCGGCCGCTCTCGGAGGGCGGTTTTACCCCCCGAGAGCGGACAAAAAAGGGTTAAAATCCCCCGCAAAGCGCCGTCGTAGCGGCGCTTTGCGGCGGTATTACCGCAGTGTCCCATTGAAATCCAAAGATGCTGCTAGCAGGACTTTTTCTACCCTCCTGCTAGCGCACCGCTCCAGTGTGAAAGCCCGCTGGCTTTCACACTGGAGTGAATGGGGCTGTTTTTTTCAGGCAGTGTACAGGCGCTATTTTTAGCGCTGTACCGCCTGAAAAACGCCCCAGTGTGAAAGGGGCCTAATAGCTGGGCCTCGCTTAGCAACGTCCTAGTTTTCAGGTCAGGCATGTGAGGTATGTAATTTGCCCATACCTATAGCAAGAGCATTATTCAACTTTAGTCAAAGCTGCACAGTTTGTTTTTATCTACAGATCCTCCTTATCTGCATAGGCAGTTTTGTTTTCGTAAAGGTGAACTAGCCCTTTAAAATAAAGCTAGTAGTTTGGCCCTACAGGACAAATTGGCAGAGTCTTGCCCCGCACCGAGCTGCTACTTGGAGTACCTTCACTGTTCTCCTCCACAACTATGGTTGCCTGCTGGAGCTCTAGGAAATAAGGAGTGCTAACAGGTATAACGGAGCATGTGACTTTCTCTTCTTCCTCCCACATCACAGTGCTTGCTGGGCCTGAGCACTGGTGAAGGTCATTAGCCCATTTACGTACCTCATGAAGCCTGACCTAAGAACTTGTTGGAACCTTGCTAAGTGAGGCACATATATTACTCTTAACCTTCCCTATCACGGGAGCGAGCGCTTTTTCTGATTCAAACCCCCTCACATGTGCTTTCTCTCCCCTGCTGCGGTAGCTCTGAGTTCAGTGTTTGGGAGCTTACTCCTGTGATGGTGGAGGTGAACAGTAATAGCTGGGCCTCACTTAGCAATGTCCTAGCAACATCCTAGTTTTCAGGTCAGGCTTTATGAGGTATGTAATTTGCCCATACCTATAGCAAGGGCATTATTCAACTTTAGTCAAAGCTGCACAGTTTGTTTTTATCTACAGATCCTCCTTATCTGCATAGGCAGTTTTGTTTTAGTAAAGGTGAACTAGCCCTTTAAAATAAAGCTAGTAGTTTGGCCCTACAGGACAAATTGGCAGAGTCTAGCCCCCACCGAGCTGCTACTTGGAGTACCAACAGGTATAACGGAGCATGTGACTTTCTCCTTTTCCTCCCACATCACAGTGCTTGCTAGGCCTGAGCACTGGTGAAGGTCATTAGCTCAGCGTAACACAGAACCTACACAGGTCATTGAATTCTTAGTCCCAGCAGGCAAGCTCTGTAGCAGTGTAAGACATGAAAGGTAAGTATTGGGGGGGGGGGGCATGGGCGTCCGCATGTAGGGGCAAGGGGGGGGGGGCAAGTGCCCCCCCCTGGAATCAGGGATCAGATCAGGAGTGATGACCCCCATCACCACTTTCTGTCACCCCCCCTCTCTCTCACCCCTCTGTCTTTTTCACCCCCTCTCTCTGTCACCCCCCTCTGTCTCTCTCTGTCACAATCCTCTCTCTCTGTCACCCCCTCTCTCTCTCTCTCTCACCCCTCTGTCTTTTTCACACACCCCTCTCTCTCTCTGTCACCCCCCTCTGTCTCTCTCTATCACACTCCTCTCTCTGTCACCCCCTTTCTCTCTGTCACCCCCTCTGTCTCTCTCTGTCACCCCCCCCCCCCCCCCACATGTATGCAGTTTCTGACAGTCTCTTGAGCCATGTATGCAGTTTCTGACAGTCTCTTAGGCCATGTATGCAGTCTCTGGTCATCTATTGTGCCATGTCCGCAGTCTCTGGGGCCATGTATGCAGTTTCTGACAGTCTCTTAGGCCATGTATGCAGTCTCTTATAGTCTCTTGAGCCATGTATGCAGTTTCTGACAGTCTCTTGGGCTATGTCTGCAGTCTCTGACCATCACCTGTACTACGTCTGCAGACTCTGACAGTGATAATGTGGAAAATGACATTGTGGAAAAGGTCAGATCATGGGTGACCTTAGAAAGATTGCCCCCCCACAAAAAAAAGTTCTGCGGACGCCCATGGGGGGGGGGGGGGGGTCGCTATCAAAAGAACCCAGTAACTTTGCTCTGAATGGCACCCCCGAACAGCAGAATAAGGCAAAGCACTTGGGCAAAGCACAAGTTCAGTTTAATGAAATATGTTATAAAAAAGTTTCCATATGAGAGCCATAATTAAATCCTGTCTTCTCAGCTCAGTAAAAATAACTTCAGGAGAAAAGTAGAGCTGACACACTGTGACTGCCACTTTCATAATATATGTATATTTTATTGTTCTTCATGTTTATCATTTATCTTCATCCATCATGCTTGCGTAGGATCACCGGGGCATGTTTCCCATCTGAGCTTAAAAAAAGTCAATGCACTCTTAGCTTAGGCAGGCAGGCAAACTGGGTAGCAGTGTAAGGCAGGAAAGGAAAGTTTTGGGGGAGATGAGGGCCTATCAAAAGATCTTGTAGCCTTGCACTGAATGGCACCCCTAACAGTAGCATATACTTACCTTCCCTTACACCTCCACGCTGCTCTATACGGCAAGTCGTAGGAAAGAAAAAAACTGGTATACCCAGGTATAGGGGCATGTGACTCACATCCCTTCCTACCATGTGACATCGTTTTGGCTTTGTTATTGACCACTCAGGTACCTATGTGTCACATAGAGGAAGCGAGAATGTTCTCAGAAGAGGGCTATCTGCTTTCTTGGCTGTGGCATAGTCATGGGTTAGTGAAGGCAAGCGAGGTATAGCTTTCTGTTGAGGCAGTCATTAAGGCCTTCCTTCTACATTGCCCTGCATGGCCAAAGCTCAAGTTCACTTTAAGGAATTATGTTGTTATGAAGCAGTTGCCATATGTGAGCTGTAACATGTATTAAATCCTGTCTTACCCACTTAGCTCAGCTAGGAGAAAAGAATTGCAAGAGAAAGGTTGAGCTGACATGCTGTGACTTCCACTTTCATAATATATGTATATTTTATTGCGCTTCGTGTTTGTCATCTATCCTCATCCATCTTGTTTGCATGGGATCACCAGGGCATGTTTCCCTTCTGAGCTGAGACAATTTGTGCAGGCAAAGCGCTTTAGATATTAGTGCGATACTTCCTAAAGAGGCTGGCACCAGCCAGTGGTGTGACGCTACAGCTGTGCACTGAAGGGAGGATAGATTGGGTAGCGAGAGCCGAGCCATGATTGAATAAAACAATCCTCCTATGTGTTCTGCAGGGGGATTTGAACTTAAAATAAACCGGTTAACACTTTCTGAACTAAGCTTGTCTTGTTGTAGAAGCAGACTGTCGCTTGATTTTCATTCTCTTTTCATCAATCGACAAAGGTTGCTCATTCTTAAGAAAAAGATATTGCTCAGCTGTGCTTTAAAACAGTTGTGTAAAATTAACCAGTCATAAGGGATGCCGTTGCCATTATCCAATATTATATAGGTGATGTGATGCTGCAACATGCCCATAGCTAGTAGAACAATATATATCATGTGTGCTGTTTCTTAGGAAGTACTTATTAGACTGGATTTAACAAATTGCAACTTTATTCAACTCTGGGCAAAGATTTTGTTTACAGCTAGCCGAGCACAAGCCGATTAGGCTAACGCTCCTGTACCTTGTCTAGAATGGCCTATTGTGCAACAGTTTTGGTCCTCCACAGTGATGGCTACATTTTTGAAGATATGGGTGCCGGAGAGACCACAGCTTGCAAAGGGGAAATGATTTACAATACATGCGGATGCTCATATAATTAACCACCTCCATACTGGGCACTTAAACACCTTCCTGCCCAGACCAATTTTCAGCTTTCGGCGCTGTCGCACTTTGAATGACAATTGCGCGGTCATACAACACCGTACCCAAATTACATTTTTATAATTTTTTTCCCACAAATAGAGCTTTCATTTGGTGTTTTTTGATCACCTCTACGGTTTTAATTTTTTGCTAAACAAATAAAAAAGACCGAAATTTTTTAAGAAAAAAATGTTTTTTTTTGTTTCAGTATCAAAACTTTGTAAATAAGTACGTTTTCTCCTTCAATGATGGGCACTGATAGGGCTGCACTGACGGGCACTGATAAGGCGGCACTGATGGGCAACGATGAGGTGGCACCAATGAAGTGGCACTGATGAGGTGCCATGGATGGGCACTGATATGTGGCACTGATATGTGGCACTGATATGTGGCACTGATAGGTGGCACTGATGTGCACTGATAGGTGGCACTGATGGGCGACACGGATGGGCACTGATAGGTGTCACAAATTGGCACTGATAGCTGGCACGGATTGGCATGGATAGGCGGCACAGATGGGCATGGATAGGCAGCACAGATGGGCATGGATGGGCACTGATAGGCGGCATGGATGGGCACTGATAGGTGGCACAGATGGGTACTGATAGGTGGCACTGATAGGCAGCATTGTATTTTTTTATATTGTACTGATGGATGCCAATCAGTGATGCCCATTGTGGGCACTGATTGGCATCCATTGTGGGCACTGACTGGCATCCCTGGTGGTCTAGGGTGGCATACCTGGTGCTGGGCATCCCTGGTGGACTGGTGGCGTCCCTGGTGGTCCAGTGTGTGCATCCTCTGGGGGGGCTGCGCTGATAAACGATCAGCACAGACCCCCCCTGTCAGAGGAGCAGCCGATCGGCTCTCCTCTACTCGCGTCTGACAGACGCGAGTGAGGAAAAGCTGATCACCGGCTTTTCCTATTTACACTGTGATCAGCCGTAATTGGACACGGCTGATCACATGGTAAAGAGTCTCCGTCGGACACTCTTTACCGAAATCATAGTTGCGAGATGTCAGACTGACACACCGCAACAACGATCGCCGCGATGCGCGCCCCTGCGGGCGCGCGGCGGCTCAAAATCCTGAGGACGTCATATGACGCCCGGTCAGGTTTTTGAAACCACTTTGCCGCCGTCATTTGCCTATAGGGGGGGGCGGCAAGTGGTTAAATATTCTATTTAGACCATTTTTCAAAGCTATATTTGGCATATATCTGAGCAGGCCAAGTTCCTCCACCCCAGACTCACTCATCCGTGTCTTTATGGACCTTGCTTTGTGCACTGGTCCAAATCATTTAGTGGAGGGGGTGATTATGGTGTGGGGTTGTTTTTCAAGGGTTGGGCTTGGCCCCTTAGTTTCAGTTAAGGTGTCAGTATTTCAAGATATTTTGGACAATTTCTTGCTCCCAACTTTGTGGGAAGAGTTTGGGGATGGCCCCTTCCTGTTTCAACATGACTGTGCTCCAGTGCACAAAGCAAGGTCCATAAAGACATGGATGAGCGAGTTTGGGGTAGAGGAACTTGACTGGGCTGCACAGAGTCCTGACCTCAACCTGATAAAACACATTTGGGATGAATTAGAGCCTGAATCAGTGCCTGACCTCACAAATGCACTTATGAAAGAATGGACAAATATTCCAATAGTCACACTCCTAAACCTCATGGACAGCCTTCCCAGAAGAGTTGAAGCTGTTATAGCTGCAAAGCCAGACTATGGCTGGGATTTCATTCAAATTCATGTGCGTGTAAAGGCAGGCATCCCAATACTTTTGACATTATAGTATATATGCATGCTGATTAACCACTTCAGCCCCAAAGAATTTACCCATTTAATGACTAATAATACCCAGGGTAAACAATGTTGCAGAACATTTGCTCATCTAAAATGCAAAACTTGAGAACCTTATGGCTAGTGTTGGAGCTTGCTGCAATATAAAATGCCTCCCCAGTTTACTATTAATTCATCACTTTGATGGACTGCCTCACTGGCCAATAGGAATTAGCAGGTGGCAGGAAAAGGTAGGCAAGCTTTGGCACTATCAGGAAACATTTGCACTTTGCCTGTCACAGTAGCTCAGGATTTGACTGTAACTGCATGGCCTTTAGGCTGCTGCTATGTGCAAGGTGCCTGCATTTAAAAACTGCTCATTTGGGAAAGGGAAGAGGCGTTGGGGGGATTATTTGTGCTTGGAGGGGGGATTTGTGTGGTAGAAAGCTGTGGGGGAGATTTGTGCTGAGAAGAGAGATTTGGTGTGGGGAAGATGATTTGTGCTAGGAGGTAATATTTCTGTAGGGGAGGGATTTATACTGTTTGGGAATTTTGGATTGCACAGATTGGATTGTAAGGGGGTGTTTAAAGATGCACATTGGTGCTAAATTTTTCTTTTGTTGGGTGGGGGGGTGTTTGGTGATAGGGTAAAGTGGGGGTGAGTAAACCTTACTTCAGTCCCTTTGTTTTGTACTCTTAACACTGAATATGTTTTTTTTTTATAGATACCTAACCCCTGCATTTTGTGCATTACATATTTCTGATCCTGCATTATGTACTAGGGATGGGCCGAATGACCCTCCCTGGTCGGTTCGCACCAAAACTTTCAAACATCGCAAAAGTTCGGAACCCGAATAACGAACCCCATTGAAGTCTATGGGACTCGAACTGTAAAAATGAAAAGTGCCCATTTGAAGGTTTATATGCAAGTAATTGGGCATACGATGGTTTTAGGGGTCCGGGTACTGCACTGGGCAACATACTGTATATCAATAAAAAAAAGTTTGAAAATTAAAAATGCCTTTCAATATAGTGCCTGGGGGATCCACTTAGTCTACCTGTGAAGTGGCACATCTGTACTGCTGCAGCAATAATTGCATTTATAAAGCCAAAAAAAAATGAAATTTTCCCAATAAAATACATTTACTTTTTTGGTTGTAACATGACAAAATGTGGAAAATTTCAAGGGTAATGAATACTTTTTCAATGCACTGTATGTCTGTGAGGTTCTTGTTTGTGGCACAACAATCAAAGCATATTTTATGTATACAAGGAGGTTCAGGTTTTAATTAAAGCGGGATTCCACCGACCGATCGTTTTTTTTTTTTTTTTTTTTGGTGTCATTCATATCTGTTTCAACTATTACTGTAGCACTCACTTGTTCCTTGTTTTTTATCCCCGGATCGCCGATTTCATCCTGGAGTGTAACTTATAAAAAATCCTCTCAGCCGTTTCCATTTTGCTTGAGGGCATTTGAAGCCCACAAGCACTTAGTTCCGGGATGCAGTGAATGCTGTGCTCCCAGCATTCACCGCCCGATCCCACGCATTCTCAGTTATATCAGCGAGCAGCGCCGTAACCTCGTCACGTGACCGGCGTCTTCCTTCCGAAATCTCACGAGATTTCAGGATGACGGCGTCCCTTGGGAAGACTGTAACAGAGCTCCCAGGGGTCTTTGCGGAGCCGGGAAAAGGCGAAAAACGCGCCTACTCCCACAGGAGGAGAGCCCGGAAGTCATTCTAATAATTACTACTAAAAGGTAATTAATGCATATTTTTTTTATGGTCATTTGAGCATCTATTGTAATCAGTGATTTAAATAAGATTAAGTTGTCATTTTGAGTACAAAACCGCTTTAACTTTGCCTCACTAAGCCCCAACTATTAATATAATTTGACCACACCCACTTTGTGCCTTGGCGTGCTGCATTGTTAAACTCCTTGCCTCAGTTCTGTTATAATACTAGTAATGCCCCAGAGTTAAAATAATGTCCCCCCTCTCCTCTTCCCTTCACCTTGAAATTTACGTTTCCAGAAATTCAGATGGAGACAGAAATGTCTAAAAGGAGCTTCTGTTTTCTCTTTTTTGGAAAAGCCATAACTCTCTGGGAATTCTTTTACATCTATCAGATGTTTAATTTGTAAAAGAAAGCTTTTTAAAAAAAAAAAAGAAAAAAAGCATGAACTAAAAAAAGCACTTAAAAATAATATTTCTTGGTTATAAGCGAGTCAGTGTTAGAGATGTGACCTAGAACCTTTCACATCACAATTACGTTCACGATTTCTTGTCTGTCTGTCTTTAATATGACTTCAGAAGGTGACTGTGCACCTGGATAGTTGGCCCAATGCATATAATATTTCAGAACAGCTTCTCTTAACTCATGACGGTGTAATCACTTTCTCCAGTCTCAGCTGCACAGACGACACTACTGAAGTGTGAAATACCTTATAGCCAGGTCAGCGCAAGGACGTTCACCGGGATGACTGCATTATTATGAAATCTTGTATTTTACTGATGGAACACTTCACACCGTAGGACGGTTTTCAGAACCACCAGATGATTTTTTTTAATCTAACCTCCTCTTAGTTTTTTTTCCTTAAGGTTAAAAGAGAACAATGCTAATCATTGTTTAAATTTGAGATGGTCATATAACCATGATTGCCATTCTAATTATAAAAACAACAAAACTATAACCTTTTTTTTGTAAGCTAGGTCTAATGCCGCGTACACACGATCGGAATTCTCGTTGGAAAAAGCTCTGATGATTTTCCCGTCAGAATTCCGCTCAAACTGTCTTGCCTACACACGGTCACACCAAATTCCGACGGTCAATAACACCATGGCATACAACACGGCACTATAAAAGGGAAGTTTAATGCTCCCGAGCATGCGTCGAATTGTTTCTGAGCATGCGTCGGAATTTTGCGTGTCGGAATTGCATACACACGATCGAAAAATCCGATAGAAAGGTTTTCCATCTGAAAAATTAAGAACAGGCTCTCTAGATCTAGAGTCTGTCGGAAATGCCGACAGAAAAAGACCGATGGGCATACACACGATCGGAAAATCCGATGGAAAGGACATTAGTTTAAAGAAACACTGTCATACGTCTTTTGGAAAACAGAGAGGTTTGTATTTTTTTCACCCCTTCTTTCAAGATGATGTAGTCAGCAATGTCTGTGGCTTGATGTATTTTTTTTGGGGGGGGGGGGGGGGTTACTAGGCGCTATAATCACAGTGGGAAAGCGGAATTAAGCCTCATACACAAGATCAGACTTTGTACAAACTTTCCCGTGGATTTTTGTACAAAGGGCGTTGGCCCCAAGTTTGTATTGCATACACACGATCAGACTTTTTAGGCAACAAAAATGAACGTAGTGACGTTTCAACGTACTGACGACACTTCAAAAGAGGACGTTCAAATACTCCAGCGCCACCTTTGGTCAACTTCTGTATTGTTGTCTGATCTTTTGCATTGGTTCTGAGCATGCATGTTTGTACTTTGTACAAATGTCTGATGGTTTTGTGTACACACTATCGGACTTTGCTCCATCTGACTTTTGTTGGCAGAAAGTTGGTCCGTTTGCACAGCCAACAAAAGTCAGATGAAAACTGAAAAAGTTGGTCCGACGGAGCGTACACACGGTCGGATGTTGGTCCAAAACAGCTAATTTGCATGTTTGTTGTCAAAAAGTCAGATCCTGTGTACGGGTCTAGATACACTAACAGATTGATGCCAAACTCCAGCTCACCCAGTAGTTACAGCAACAGTATTTTTTCCTTTTGGGTTTATTACCGCGTGAAGGCAGGTAAACCCTTTCCCCTGCAGACATGGAAAGTTCTTACAACTGATGCCAGTTTAAAAAAAACGGCTTTCCTTGCTTGGCGGCAACAGCTTTCCCTTCCCAGCGTCCTGAATGGGGCCGGATGCATGAATAGGGGGTGGCTGTGTCCTGTCAAAATAGCGGCTGTGGATAGAACATGGGGGTGGCACTCCGGCGCCCCTAATGGACGGGCCACCACTGGTAGGGACTGATGTGAATGTGCAATATATAACTGAAGCACTGTGTAAATTGACGGCGCTATAAAAGTACTGGTAATATATTAAAAAAAAAAGCAGAATAGAACTGAGTTTAACCACTTCAGCCCCGGAGGATTTTACCCCCTTCCTTACCAGAGCACTTTTTGTTATTCGGCACTGCATCGCTTTAACTGACAATTGTGCAGTTGTGCGAGATGGCTCCCAAACAAAATTGATGTCCTTTTTTTTCCCCACAAATAGAGCTTTATTTTGGTGGTATTTGATCACCTCTGCGGTTTTTATTTTTTGAGCTATAAACAAAAGAATAGTGACAATTTTGAAAAAAACGCATTATTTTTTACTTTTTGCTATAATAAATATCCCATTTTTAAAAAACAAAAAAAACAAATTTTTTCCTAAGTTTAGGCAGATATGTATTCTAATACATATTTTTGTTAAAAAAATCGCAATAAGCGTATATTGATTGGTTTGCGCAAAAGTTATAGCGTCTACAAAATAGGGGATAGATTTATGACATTTTTATTTATTTTTTTACTACTAAGAATTTTTTCGTGACTGCGACATTATGGCGGACACATCGGACACTTTTGACACATTTTTGGGACCATTCACATTTACACAGCGATCAGCGCTTTAAAATTGCACTGATTACTGTGTAAATGTGACTGGTAGGGAAGGGGTTAACACTAGGGGGCGCTGCAGGGGTTAATGTATGTTCAATGGGAGTGATTCTAACTGTGGGGGGAGGGGACTCACAAGGGGAGGAAACCGATCTGTGTTCCTCTGTACTGGGAACACATCATCGGTCTCCTCTCCACTGACAGGACCACGGTCCTGCTGTGTTCCCGGGCAATCGCGGGTGCCCGGCGGACATCGCAGCCGCCGGGCACTCGCACCGGGTCCCGAGCGACTCCGCGCGCGCGCCCCCTAAACGACCGAGAATGAGAGGACGTCATATGACGCCCACCCAGGATGGGAGATCCCATCTGCGGGCGACATATGTCTATACGTGGGTATTGAAGTGGTTAAACAGAGCTCACTACTGGGCACTGTAGTATACAAATGATGCAGCAGGGGCAACACAGGTGCGGTAAGGAGGTGTACTATAACATAACATAATGTGCACTGCATTGCCTAAGTGACAGGTTCACTTTAATGCCACGTACACACGGTCGGAATTTCCGATGGAAACAGTCCGATGGGAGCTTTTCAACGGATTTTCCGACCGTGTGTATGCCCATCGGTCTTTTTCTGTCGGAATTTCCGACGGACTTTGGATTGAGAACCTGTTCTCAATTTTTCCGACGGAAAACCTTTCTATCGGATTTTCCGATCGTGTGTGTGCAATTCCGACACGCAAAATTCCGACGCATGCTCGGAAACATTTCGGCGCATGCTCGGAAGCATTAAACTTCCCTTTTATAGTGCTGTCGAACGTGTTTTATGCCGCTGTGTTACAGACCGTCTGAATTTTCAGTCGAGAATTCCGACCGCGTGTACGCGGCATAAGAAGAGATAGGGTAAGTATTAGAACACGTAACGGAGATGTGTTTTACTTGATCGTTCCATGTGGTCTTTGGGCAATATCAGCACCCTTAATTGGTTAACATATTTCCCACTTATGGACGTTTCTGATTGATATATGCATTATTGTTTTTTATTGTATTGACAAATGTCCAAGAAAGATACATAAAATATAATAAAGGGAGAGCTTGAGCTTCTTCTGGCTTGTATTTCTAAAGCTCATCACTCAGAGACGAATAGGATTGTGACATGTCTTTTGCCCTACTACGGCTCCGATAAAAGCTCTGGTCTCATGACAAAGCAATTTGCTGTCTTTTGCTGCAAGACTATAGACAATACCTGAGTCTCTTTTCTTCAATGTCTCTAACATGTCTCATTGTTCAGACTCTGGGTCACTGGAAGCCAGCGGAGAATGATTCAGAGAGCAGAGAGCAAGCTAAACTGTTTTCTAATTTGTCTTAATGAGTTGTCGGAACAAAGTGCTAACTTCACCTTTCTATGAATGCGTCTGTTTAGAGGAACATCTCTTTGTTTGGACACAGAGACTTAATAACTGTCACAAAACATTTGATTGATCACAATGTTAAATGCAGCAGAGGCAAATCCACTTTGACGATGCTTAATCATTATCTAGTGTGCTCGGCAAAAGGCATGAATCCGACATTAATTGGCTGGTCTGAAGTCATGGAATGGGGCATTCCTTGGTACACACTTGAATATCTATAGTATGTCCTAAAATCTGAACTAATTAAAGTTATTCTAAAGCCTAAACCATTTTTTTACCTTAATGCATTCCTTGCATTAAAGTGCTTCTAAAGGCTGAAGGTTTTTTACTTTCTATGCACGAAGATAACAAAAACCTACTGTGTGCAGCAGCCCCTCTAATACTTACCTGAGCTCCCTCTCAATCCAGAGATGTGCACTAGAGCATCAGTGTGGAGTCTCCCTCCTCATTGGCCAAACCAATTGCTTCCGCTGCTGTCAATCACAGCCTTTGAGCCAATGAGGAGAGAGGGGGGTGCCCCCATTGCAAGCTGCTTTGCTGTGGGGGCACCCGGCAAGAGTGAGGGTCCAGGAGTGCTAGCGGAGGGCTTTTCTGTGCAAAACCACAGCACAGAGAAGTTAAGTATGACCTTTTTTTTTTTTGCCTTTAATAATACTGTAAAGTAAAAAATGTTTAGGCATCAGTATTCTCCCTCAACCCCCCTTTTACTCATCTTACATAATTAGTATACATAGTTAGTAAGGTTGAATAAAGACACCAGTCCATCCAGTTCAACCTGAGTGAGTGTGGGTGCTGTCCCTATCCCTGTACATTGTGTCCCATTAAAATGCTCATCTATTATATTATACATTTTTCTTTAAGGTACCCATATAGCACCGTCAATTTACGCAGCGCTCCACACATACATCGCACACTCACATCGGTCCCTACCCTCAAGGAGCCCACAATCCAAGGTCTCCAACTCGTATCCATATACTATGGCCAATTTTGGACAGAAGCCAATTAACCTACCAGCATGTTTTGGACCAGGACATGCTGGTAGGTTACCAGGAGTGTGGCAGAAAACCAGAATACCCGGAGGAAACCCACACAGGCACAGGGAGAACATGCATACTCCAGGCAGGTAGTGTTGTGGTTGGGATTCGAACCAGCGACCCTTTTTACTGCTAGTTGAGAGTGCTAACCACTACAGCACTGTGCCGTGTACCCACTACACCCTGAGCCCTCAGTCGATCCAGGGCTGTGCACGTCTGCAGCTCTTCTCTCCCCTCACTTCCTAGTTTCACTGGCTTTGCTGGGGTACCGGGATCCACTAGCTGTCAATGTCAAATGTGTCAATGGATACAGCAGTGGGGCTCGGGAACGAGCATGCATAAGTGCCTCCATGGGAAGCAGCTTCCCATGGGGGGCACTGGACATAGAGGAGGAGCCAGGAGTGCTGCCTGGGGACCTGAAAAGAGGAGGTTTGGGGCCACTCTGCAATTCGATTGCACAGAGCAGGTAAGTATAGAGATGTTTGTTATTTTAAAAAAAAATTACCTTTACAACCTTAGGGGTGATGTTAAGTTATTTGTTCACTATGGATGACAAAAGATAATATACATTTTAGAGTGTATTTTTACCTGGTATCGTGTGAATAACCCTCTACCTGTCCATGGGTGACATTGCTTACTTCCCTACTGTACTTATGGGAGAATTCATAGTTGCCACCCAGGCTTGTCTTTTAACATGTCTGCCTTGGCTCCTCTTGATTACATGGGGTGATGGGATTAGTAGTTTACAAAAGTAAGAAAATATTGTTTTTGCTTTCAGTTCATCTTACAGGAAGTGACAAGGACACTTTTTTTCCTTTTTAAAATACTTGCTAAAAATTTAAATGGTAGCAGCCATATCTAAGGACTGTTAAACTGCAATATATTACATTTTTGTTCTTGGGTTTAGATGTAACAATGGGACATGTGTTTCAAATTGGGCAGTTTGGCGTGCTGTTCTGTATAGTACTTTGGTAAGAAGTGACCTCAAGGAAGGAGTATAAGCAAATAGGGCAAGAATAATGGGCTATAGATGCTCCATCTATCTATCTGGATGTGTGTGTATAGGCTTCCTTCTTATCTTCATCTGCTTGGTGCTCACCAGAATGGGAGCCATCTTTGTCCAGGTATCATCCAGGGTCAGTATCTTATTTCGGAACTGAGATGTTGGTTCAGAGATGGCACAGTCACGCAAGTTTTGGCTGTTTTTAAAAATGTCTGACAAAGATCAAACAAAATTACAATGTTGCATAATACCTCCTTGCAGATCACCCCACGTACATCTACTGCTGCAGGGTGGGCGCTGTGCGCTAGATCACGTATCTGATACGTGATCAGCGCTTCCGGGTAAGGGGTACACCCCCGCCACCCCATCTGTGCTGAGATTTGTTGAAGCACATGCCGACCAGCATGTCCTAGCCAATGATTGATCATTGGGACCTGCGGATCAGCTCCGTCATTCACAGGAGAGAGCAACACAGAGCTCTATGCACCGACAGGCGATCTTGTTGTTTTTATTTTATTCCCTACAAAGCAGGGGAAAAAAACAACCCAATTGCTTAGTAAAATCAGCACACATTACATATTGTAAGGCAAACAGTTAACCCTTTGATTGCTCCTAGATGTTAACCCCCTTTCACCCAGTGTCATTAGTACATGGACTCCGTATAGTATTAGCACTGATCACTGTATTAGTGTCCCTATTGATGTCAGTCAGTGAACCCCCAGCCAGCGACAGCTAGTGTCTGATTTCCCGCCACACTATCAGTCTCACTGATCACTGCCATTACCAGTATAAAAAAAAAAATGAAATTCTAGTATATATACCATAGTTTGTAAACGCTATAACACGCAAACCAAATAATATACACTTATTGGGATTTTTTTTTTTTGTTTACAACTTTATTGAATACGTTTTGTAGCAGAAAGTAATAATATAATAATAAAAAAAAAAGTGGTGATCAAATACCACCAAAAGAAAGCTCTATTCGCGTGAGAAAAAAAATTATATAAACTTTACTTGTGTACAGTGTTGCATGACTACGCAATTGTCAATTAAAGTAGCACTGTACCGAACAGCAAAAAATAGCCTGGTCATGAAAATGGGGTAAAAACTACCAGAGGTCGAGTGGATAATCACTTATGTTCAAGGACGTTTTTACTGATAAAAAGTAGAGCTTTTTAAAAATATATACTAAAATGTATAAATTATGATTATATGTCATGTCATCATCAATTTATTTGCGCAGACTTGTAAAGTGTCTGACAGGTCCACTTTAGGGAAAAGGTACCTTTTCCTGTGAGGTTTGGTTCATTCTTATTGGTAGGGATGCACGATACTGGTTTTGTATTGGCGAGTACGAGTACCAATACTTTTGGTCAATAGATGGCGCTTTAAAGTGGTTGTAAACTCTCCCCCACAACTTTGTCCCATGTGAATCGGCATAAAAAACCCTAATGAACACTGCTTGTAGATATCTCCTTACTTGCATAGTATGTAATCCTTTTTGTTCTTTAGAATGACGTTACTGAGCATGCCCATATCTCCCATGATTTACGGCACACTCTGTGTGCTTGTCTATCTATTATCAGGACTTCCTTCGGCACAACACTGAAATCCCACGAGACTGCATAATCACTCAGAGCTTCCTACTACTCCCCATGTGACCATGTGACATCACATGGAGTGTAAACTTGGGCATCGGGCAGCATTACTGCAGTCTTATCAGCTGAAGCTGATAAGACTGACATAGGCAAACAGTAGCTAATCTGCACAAGTAAATACTATGAAATAAAACAAGTCAGCTATGAGCAGGGAAGCAGGGTTGCCATAGAAACGTTGGATTAAGAAGGAGGCTTGGTTAACAGTACAGGAAGTGTTCAATGTACTGTGGACTCAGAAAACAATACTTAAGATGGCGCTGCCTAACCCCTGGAAACAAGTTTTTTAAAGTTTTTTTTTTTTAAAGTTTTTTTTAAGCAGTAAGTAATTTGCGATTTGGGCTGGATTACAGTGACTATAGTTTGATAATTACTTATTATAATGGACTAAATGAAAAGAAGCATTAGAGTGGCAGAGTTTACTTCCTCTTTAATCCCTTTTTATACATACACACACAGGAGCGGTGGGGGTAATTGCATGCAATTCGGACAGGAATCGCACCACATTCCTATTTAAAGTGGAAGTAAACCCCCCTATCGTTTTCAGCCAAGGAAGCTGCCATCTTTGCCTCTGTTTAATCTTCAACTGCCACAGTGCTGCACATGTGATCCGTTATGACACCAGCCATTGGATGGTTTGACTGTTTGGTTGAGAGCACAGCCAATGTGCAGTTAGCATTCACGGCATGCCTTTTTTTTTTAGACTGTTAAATCGATGGGTTTACTTCCGCTTTAAATGGCATGCGATTTTTTGCAGTGTGATTTGTGCCCATTAATTTTGTATTGACGCACCGCAAAGTATTGGTTTCAGTGTCGGGCGAGTACCGATACTTGCACAAATGCTTGGAAAATGCACCAGTACCAGTATTGGTTTCGGTGCATCCCTACTTATATATTATGTTCTTATTCATCCACTTTTTTATTACTTTCAGTTTTTAAATGTCAACCCCTAATGGGCCATTTAATGGGTCTGCTGTACATGGCTAGATATTCACAACCCATGTGACCAACCTGAGCAAGGCTTGCCATTTTTGAGTAACAAAAGGGTTCACTCCAGACTTCTAATGGTCAGCTGTGAAGCATGCACATTATGCTTTTTAGTATCGAAAAACCTTTTAAACTGAAAAGAGCTTGTTCCTATTCTGTGGAAACAAATGGAAATATTGTACTGCAGAGCTTTTCCCTGTAAGCGTGCCTAGGGCTGGCATCAGTTAAATTGCGGAGGATAGTTGCAATGGATTTGGAGCTGTGTATTCGAGGAGGATAGATTTGTTGTTCTTGGTAAGTGATGTGCCTACCGATAAGCAGCTATAGACTGGAAGCTTTGCTGTAACAGTAAATGCTTCCTTTGCTGGTGTTTAATAAAGACTTGGGTGAAGATTCATACAGCAGAACTGTAATAACCCCAGATAACTCCTTATTTGTATCTAGTTTATGTCCCCAGAGTTAGAGTTAGGGCATTAATTACTATTTTTATTGCAAGTAGTTAGGGTGGTTCTGCTTTGCCATCCTTTCGTACGGTTCCGCGCTGAGAACAAGATCTAACATACTTTTAGATAATGATAGCAAAAGGCAAGCACTTTCTGCTTCGGCACCATTGTACTATGAATTATAGACATAACAAAGTGATCTACTAACAGTGTTATTATAAGGTTTTGCTGCATACTCCATTCTGAAGTTTTCTGAAGCTGAATTTGGAACTAGTGAAGAGTATTAGACTGAATGTTCTGTAATGGGTGCTTTTTAGCCATGTTTAAATTTAAAAGCTTTCATGCTTTTCTAAACCCGCAGCACTATTAAAAATGAAGAAAGAAGTAAAGTCAAATGAAACATGTTGGGGAGCCCTAAAGCAAAACTTTGAAAATAGCCAGACACTAGTAGACATTCTGGCTTACTAAATTATAATTACTGCAATTGCTGTGGAACACTTAGCTAGGCCGCTAATAATGGGATTTAATCAAGGGAAGAAGAATTGGATGGCCTGGTGTCTAGCTGACATGGTCTCTATGCAGCCTACTGAGTAGAAAGTAGAATAATTGGAAAGTAATTATTTGTAGTATAACATGAAATTATTTTTAGTTATCGCTAGGAAATTTACCTGAAACTTTTTATTTTATGAAACTTTGACATAGTTATTGTTTGTGCCATAGTTTGGGGATATATTTAATATATGAATATGCAGATCCTCTATATGTCAGAGAGTGCTGCTGAGATTAAAATAATGGCAGGACAAATCAACTAGCAATGGCATTGTTGCAAACTAGCAGACTAGTATACACTAGTTGCACACAAAAAAAAAAAAAAAAAAACATTTGGATTTTTTTTTAAACGCACCTCTAAATGCCTGTTGCTAGGGGGTCCCTCGTAGTCTGCCTCCTTCAGTGCCTGGGCTGGTGACATCACTTCCCCTCGGCGCAGGAAGGGCTCAGCTCTGCCCCCTCCCTCCTGTCAGTCACCTGGGACACGTGACGGGTCCCAGATGACTGCGCGGCCAATCGAGCTGAGGGGGGGACGAGTGGAGCATTCATATATGTGGCCCCTCAAAGCACCTTAACACATGCATATATGCAGCCCTGTGTAAACCACTTAGCGTGCTGAGAGCGCACTCCTTGCTCACCTCCAGCATAGTAGCCAGCGGGGATCGGTAAGCTCCCGATGCATACTTGCACTCGGGAGCTTTCCAATCATGTAACCGCTGTAACAGCCAATGTGACCTGAATGCCCACTTCCACCTTACGCCTTTTAGGGTCAGGAGGCGATTGGCGCAAACGGGTTAAGTTGCGATCATGTGTCACTGGCGCCCTGAGCCTTCTTTTCTGTTTACTACCTGCTTGATCCTTCTTTGAGTGTCCACATCAGTGCCTGCTGAATGTGGACACGTTTTATTAGATAGGCTTTGGAAGAGGACTTACACCACCACAGCAGTACAGTAAGGGATCAGCAATCTATAGCTCCATCGCACAGCTGGATTTGCAGACCCCTACGCTTGGAAAGGCAGCAATGAGGGACCTGAAATGGAAACTTATGAGGGTAAAAAAAAAGCTTAGTACAATGGGTTAGAGGCAGGTGAAAAATGTTTTGCCCAGTGTGGGGCTTTAAAGTGGTTGTAAACCTCAGTCATGTAATCTGAACAAAGCACATTTATCTGTAGTGTTTACTTATCTCTCTGTGGGGCTTTAAACTGGTTGTAAACCTCAGTCATGTAATCTGAACAAAGCATATTTATCTGTAGTGTTTACTTATCTCTCTCCAAAGCTCTAAGTGTCGTTTCTCTCTGGTGCTTTGTTCCTCTGTTATCAGCATGAGTCACTTCTGCAAAGTTTTCCCGACACATGAGATACATTTGGTTGGGGGTAGGGGAAAGAGCTTAGAATGGAGCTTGTCTATTCAAAACACAGTTCTTCTGGGGGGTGTGTTCCTTTCCTCCCATCATCTTTCACACACTGTTGCTGCAGCCTCTCCGCCCCTTCCTCTGTGCTCCTGACAGATGAAGAATGATTTTCCCACTTTTCTGCTCTTTTGAAGGGGTGTAGGAAAGAGAAGACTGAAGATAAACTAGTAAAACTTATGTAGGAGGATTTGTTTCTCTCTGTGTATCATCTGAGGCTGTTCAGTTCACTGGGTATATGTGAGCATTTACAATTACAACCATTTTAAGTTGAAGTTAACCTGTGGGCATTTAAATGTTTACAAATGTTTTTCTAACGTAAATGAGCTTTACAACAAGTCCTCACTGACCTTTGTAACTGTAGTCACGGTGGAGCAATGCATACTCAAATTTCATAGCCAAAGCACTGAAGTTGGCTGTAGTCATTTTCTCTGCAGCTCAGCAAACCCTATTCCCCCAGAAGATTTTGCTTGGCATGCTGCAGGAGGAGGTAGAGGTTTAGGTAATGGATTTTGCTGTCTGTCGGGTGCATGAATAAACAAATCTGGCTGATAAGAAGATCCACATGTTTTTCAACTTTGCGTTTTTTCTTTTTGCCTAAGTTTATACATTATACAAAGACTATAGCTTGATATAGAAACAATAACTAAATCCACGCTATTCTTCTAACAAGTAGTCTGCCAAAGATGGTATGTACACCCAAACAAATCACATATATAAAAGAGAGTAGTGGCACTATTTTGACAGGAAACATACAAAAACATTTCAGCCACAATAAAACATCAAATGTCCTTTTTAGGTTCCTATACACAATAGTTCAATTTGAAGATCTTTTTGCACCACATTTTGTGCACCTCCACTTGGGTCAGGGAAATTGTGCATAAACATTGATCTTATGTACTGTAGACAAGTGTGGCTTACCATACACAGTGAGCTCATTATCATAAGGAGGTCATAAAGCACTGTCTAACAGACCACCTATGATATTTCTTACAGGATCTTCCAGAGATCATCCTCCCAATGATTTCTCGGTCAACTCCTCCATATTTGATCATGCCCCAGTCTGTTAAAAAGGAGTCTTTGGGCAGTTGGCTCATGCCTACATGTCCCATTAGGCTACAATGTTTATGGTCAACTATTGATGGAGTTACCCTACTTTCTACTCTTATATTTCTGAACTAGACTACATTTCACACTGTGTTTTGGTTTTTTTGGCAGCTCTTTGCAAATTAGTATATCAGTTTATCTGTTTTTATCTCCTTTAGACTGCAAATATCATGTAGCTGAATGCTCATAATTGTAACAATAATTTGGATATCGACCGTACATCATTATTTTATACTTATCAAAGAAGTCATGAATTTGCCTAGTCTGACTTTATCATTGGCATTTTCACTTGAAGAAGAATGTCAGCATTGCAGGTCAACCATCTTCTAAAGATGCCGAGTTTGTGAGAGGTCATTAAGTCTTGCAGCTTGTATGCTTGTTGTTCACCATCCAATGTACTTCCTAGAAAACTCGTGTAGCCAGACACACTGGAATCTTCTGCTTTCTGGCACCATAAAGAATCTGACCTTCGTAACAAGATCTGTTTGAAAGCTATCACTTGCTTTGGCTAGGTACAAATGTCAGTGTGTCCGAGAAGCGATTTTACAACATCACAGAACCACAGCAAATCAATTAAATAAAAAATAATTTATCTTAGCATGGTACATTAGACATGGGCGCAAATAGCGAAACTTCTGACGTAGGTCCAAATTTCATCAATATACCCCCAAAATGCATACAGACTAAAAAAATATTCAAGGCATGAATTATTTTCTAAATAATGACTAGCATTTAATGAGAAGGCATTGTCATGATCTTTTGCCATCAAGCAGCGACTTTCCCAATAATTGCCACTGCAAGTCATTATGTGCTGCTTGACGGTAAGCAGAAGTTGCTGTATATTTAACGAGAGTGGATTTCTTTTGTGAGGGTGCTTTAACACCATGATAGTCAGAGACCTCTGACTTAAAGAGTCTTAAAAGTAGGTTATTACTTTTAGATATATTGTTTTATGATCGAAAAGCAAACAAATCTCAAGTTAATGCTTACAAGCAAAATACAGTTTACAATTCAGTAAATCCCAGAGGATTTATTTGTCATGCTTCTGTAAACACTAATGTATGTTTATTGTGTATTACAAAGACTGAGATACAGTAGGGGCAATAAAAATATTAAACTATGAGCAAATAATTGTCAATTTCCTGACAATAAATGTAACTGTAAATAAAGAGCAGGTTGATTTGTGAGATGACCTTTGTCCATCGTAATGTAGAGTCATTTATGGTTTATTACTGTATCCAATATTATGCATACTGCACGTCTCTTTTTTTGATTCCTCTGGCTACAACTAGTAATCAACAGTTTTAACCCGGTCATACATGGATCAACATTTTTCAGGTTCAGCAGGGACTGGCCAAATTTCGATTCATGTATGGGCTAGGAAGGCTGCCCACCAGGAGAATACAATACCACACAGGGAAGGATTCCCTCAAACACCTTGAATGTGGATGGGAACAGATGCTCATTATTTTTTCAATCTATTGGTTGAACGAAAAAAATGTATGACTTGCCCTTTTCTACTTATCCCAGTCATCCACACCTTTCCTTTCCATTCAATCCATTAACATCAATTTCATACAATTTGCCAAGCACTTTCCACTACTAATCTACTACTTGTAGATCATAAGGTTCTTGGATCTTGTTTTCTACTGTGCACCAACTCTACTTTCCTGCTGCTTTTCTCATTATCTACTAATTACTCTTGGGTCATCCATTCAAAGTTGTCCAGTAGTAAATAGGAGGGGGAATAATGTCAAAAGAAAAACCAATAGCAAAAAATAAATGTTGACCAGACAGACCTGAACTCAAATTTTAAACTTAAAATTGAACATCACTTCAAAGAACAACTAAAAGCTTCCATTTGATAGTACAAACAAGTCCCAAATCTGGTTACTATGTGTTTATTATCAGTAGCGGCTGTTGCTTAGGGAGTCCTAAGACTTTCTGGCCAATCGGGTCTCGGACCATCTTCCTGATTGGCCAGGAGGACAGTCAGGAAGATAATAGCGAATATTAATTTGCTATTGTCACACAACTGGGTGGGCTCAGGGTGCAGTGCTCTGTGCCTCGAGCCCACCCTTTTTTGAAGCCTATTATAGCCTCCGGCTCTAATCACATGCTTAAAAAACAAACAAACAAAAAAAAAACATTGAAATCTGTGCGTCCAGTGCCCTGCATGTAGATCAGGGGGGCTAAGCCCCTGTGCCGATAATGAATGGGCCGCTACTGTTTATTACAGGTATTTATTTATCATTGACAATTTACACAGCTCTTTGCATATACTGTACATTCACATCAGTACCTACTCTTAGTGAACTTACAATTGAAAGACCCCCACTTACATGCATACATACACATACTAGGCCCAATTAATCTACCAGCATGTCCTTGGAGTGTGTGAAGAAACTGGAGTAACCATGTAAGCACAGGGAGAACGTAAACTCCAAGCAAGCAGCGTCATGGTTGGGATTCTAATCAATGACCCTAGTGCTTCAAGGCAGACGTGCTAACAACAAGCCTCATAAAGTAAGCAAAATACGCTCCGGACACTGCAGCTCACAGTAGGAAGGTTATAGCAACATGGGTAGTGCTGTCATTCCAAAATGAAGTGGCTAAGTCTAGATGTGACCAGCAGTTGAACTTACAGGCTTGAGAATCAGCAGTGACAATGATAGCCACCCCCCCCCCCCCCTATAATATCCTCTCATTCCATCTTAGTACAAGCAAGCATGGCCTACAGGAGCATGGCAACACTGCTCTGAATTCTGGAGAGGTGCAGCATCTTTGCCCACACCATCACAGGAAGCTGCATTAGCTGGATTTCACTGCCAGGCTCAACCGGTAGGTGTGGGACTTTGCAGGGGGACTAAGAGAAAATTTAAGTGCAGATGCGCCTATAAAGTGCTACAACACATTTTTTTAATGGGAGGCCATGGTCCTACTTTACTCTTGGGCTAAAATATGATCTATGATTTTATCACATCACCTAGTATCAATGAGATAAAATGCATCTGGTGAAGATGAAGGTTCACCACCAGAATTGCTCAGTGCATCATAGCTAGCAAAGGCAAGTTTTTTTTACATAATGAAAAATTAACATACCTACTACTAAATGCACATGAGATTTGGCAGTTTAGATAGGAGGACATTTCTGGTTTCCAAGACAGCTTGTGGCCTAGTTTGCTAATAGAAGTGCTGTAGACCAGCATCAATTTTCATGACATCATGGCAGCAAATCTAGCTTAGAAAAGGAATTTGCGAAGTTGAATGCCTGGGCATTTTGGTCATGTTTATATAGCTTAGTGTATCACAAAAAAATGTTTAAAGCCAACGTTACACATCAGCCCCATATAGATGTCCCATAAAAGATCTTCATTGAAGCATGTTGAGGTTGTTCTTGTGCAGAGACCAATCCTGCACTCAGAAGTTGAAATAAAAGCTGCCTTTAGGGTTGATTTACTAAAGGCAAATAGGTTGCCCACTTTGCAAGGAAAGTTACACTTTCCCCAGAGCGTAGTGAACATGCTGACATTTCACCAAGAACAGATTTTTAACTTGCACATTATTGTATTATAGAAGTCAGCAGAAATTGACCCCATTGACTAAGCTCTGGGGCAAATTCTAGTTGCCTGTAGTAAATCCGTATCTGTTTTCTCAGGGAGTGACAAACAGTGGGAACAGAATCTGGTTTCAGTGCACTAGCACTTTTTTTTTTTTAAAGCAGGTGGGATACCTCTTGCACTCACTTCTCCATGGTAGGCAAGTGAATATGCCAATTTTACCACCTCTGAGTTTCAAGGGTCCGGTTGACTATTCATTACAGGTACTTTATGGCGCCTGTAGGTGGGTGCGGTGGCGGCAAATACACATAGTCTGGGTGCAATGTAAAGAACTTGTATTGAAGTTAAGCAAAGACAGTTCACAACAAACCCAGTGGGAAGTTAGCCCAACCAGGGACACTCACAAATGCCAACAGCGTGTAAGTGGAGCAGTTTTCAGCCAAACTGACAGTGCCTGTTTGAAGAGGCAGAATGCTGCTTGGCCGTGTCATGCCCAGATGGGAAGAAGTTCAAAGAAGCTGCGACCATTCGCTTTCCCTTCCTGTCTGGAGCCTTTCCTTGCCGCTAGTACTGTCCCTGACAGATGGTGTCTTGTCCCTACACTACCTACTCCCAATTGTGCACCAAAACCTGGGGGGCAGGGACTTAAAAAGCCTCTGCTGACCCAAGATAGCTCCCAAGGGTCACTTGAACCAGCAGCAAGGCATTCTATAGCCTCATGCACATGATCGGACTTTGTACAAACTTTCCCGTGGATTTTTGTACAAAGGGTGTCGGTCGTGAACTTGTATTGCATACACACGGCAGGACTTTTTCAGCCAACTTTCACCAAATCACGTGTTTTTTCTGCTCTTTACTGCCACCTTTGGTCAACTTCTGTATTGTTGTCTGATCTTTTGCATTGGTTCTGAGCATGCGTG
This sequence comes from Lithobates sylvaticus, assembly GCA_028564925.1. NCBI lineage: Eukaryota > Metazoa > Chordata > Amphibia > Anura > Ranidae > Lithobates > Lithobates sylvaticus. The sequence continues at coordinate 82,685,268 of CM053028.1, forward strand.
TTTGTACAAAAGTGCTATGGTTTTCTGGACACACGATCGGACTTTGCTCCATCAGACTTTTGTTGCCGGAAAGTTTGTCCGTTCGCACAGCCAACAAAAGTCTGATGAAAACCGAAAAGGTTTGTCCGATGGAGCGTACACACGGTCAGATGTTGCCTTAAAACAGCTAATTTGCATGTTTGTTGTCAAAAAGTCCGATCGTGTGTATGGGCCTTTAGAGAAACCAAATATGCCCTGCTTTCTTCTCCAGGCTGTAATGCCGCTCCTGTCGGACGCCATCTATAGTAGAGGAAGCACAATGCAATGCTGTCAATTTATGCAGTGCTATTGCAGCAGATATTGGGTAATGGCCACATAGCAAATAATCAAATTCGAATTCGCTGTTTAATATGGACAACATGAAGACTATGACTGGTTATATACATTTTTACTTTACTGTTTCTTACACTGGATGGAATGTGTGCTGTGTACGCATGTACAATATATTCTGTCTTGAGATGTGTAATATCGCTAAATAAAGTTTAGGAATCATTTTATGATTCTACACACCTGCACCAATATACACAAGTCATTTCATTTTCTAAAATTCAAATGTGTCTCTAATCGTAAAGATATATATTTTTTTGACAATATTGTCTTTCAAATGGGTTCCTGTTGAATTTATGTAACACAGTCATGCATTAAATAGCTTTTTTCTGTCTAGGATCAGTTTCTGTAAGAGGAGCCTTAGACCAGAATGAATATTAAAACATTCTTTGTCAACAATATGATTTAATAATACCTGTCATGGTAAATTAATTTATCTCCGAGCTCCCAGTCTGAACATGTGGCAGTGTTTTGTGTGCGTGTCTATGAGCATATTCCTTGCAATGTTATAGCTCGATTGAGCATTTAGATGATCATGTCACACTTGAAGAACAATATTGGCTTACGTTTGGCATAAGTATTGTCAATTCTGCAGCTGTTTTCTATAATCTCCGACGAATGAAGGAAAGGCATGTGATTTATTCTGTCCCAGCCCATGGAATATTTGGTTTCTCTCTCTCCATAGCAATGAAAACATTTTACTGGCAGACGGCTAAAAGATATTGGTGTATTTTTTTCATTTTATTTTATACTCGGTGCTGACTTTTTGAACAGAATCTTCCTATTCATAAAAAGAGTTGGTAATAATGAAGGGCAGCTCCTTCGCAAGATTCATGTGAATGACGTGAACATTTTACAGGCCATACATTAATAGGTAGGAAATTAAATTATTTGGTCTTCTTGATGACCAACCAATACTTTAACATTTCGGCAACAACTTTACATGCAATTTGAGTAAAAATTTTGTTGGACTGCCTAGGCTGCCGTTTACAATCAATTAAATAATAAATAAAAATGAATATCGATAAACCCTCCTATCGTTTTCAGCCAAGGAAGCTGCCATCTTGGCCTCCGTTTAATCTTTAAGGCCCCTTTCACACTGGGGCGGTTTGCAGGTGCTATTGTGCTAAAAATAGCGCCTGCAAACCGACCCGAAACAGCTGTTGCTGTGTCTTCAGTGTGAAAGCCCTCGGGCTTTCACACTGAAGCGGTGCGCTTGCAGGACGCTGAAAAATGTCCTGCAAGCCGCATCTTTGGTGTGCTGTAGGAGCGGTATATTTACCGATCCTATAGCGCCCCTTCCCATTAAAAACAATGGGGCAGCGCTCCGAACCCGCCCGCAAAATGCAGCTGCAGGTATTAACCCTTTTTCGGCCGCTTGCGGGGGGGTAAAACCGCCCCGCTAGCAGCCGAAATGCGCCGATAAAACGACGGTAAAGCGGCGCTAAATATAGCTTTACCGCCAGCGCCCCGAACGCCCCAGTGTGAAACTAGCCTTACTGTCATGAAACTGCACATGTGATCAGTTATGACACCAGCCATTGGGTGGTTTGACAGTTTGGTTGAGAGTACAACCAATGTGACAGTTAGCATTCCCGGCATGCCGGGAATGTAACTGTTTTTTCAAACTATTAGATCGATGGGTTTACTTCCGCTTTAAGTACTCACCAAAACCAATTACCGATACCAATTTCCGGCATTTAGGGAGACACACACAGCACTCCCAACACTCAGCACTGTTGGCCCCACAACTACGAGGACCAACTGAACCAGAAGGTATCGGTTTGAAGTATCGGGGCATTTTCATGAGTACCGATACTTGTGTAAATGCCTAGTATCGGCAACTATACCAGTATCGGTGCAACCCTAAATTAAAGTGTAACTAAACTCTCTCAATCATTATTAACTATTTTTAATACTTAAAGTGGAACTTTGCATATAACAACTTGTTAAAAAATAATGTTCTTTAGCAAGGAACATACATTCCACATGAATAATTATGCTACCACAATGTGTATGTCCTGTAAATTGCCTGCAGCATTGCTCATTTTTCTTCTTGCTGGAGGCTACCATTTTACTGAAGCCCAGAGCCCTTGAGCAGCAGTAAATCCTAAATTGAAACCCACTTTGATTCAACGTTTCAAAAAAACAGTTACATTCCTGGAATTCCGGGATTGCTAACTGTCACATTTGCTTGTGTCCTCAACCAAACTGTCAAATCATCAAATGGCTGGTGTCATAGCTGATCACATGTGCAGCACCCTGGCAGTTGCAGCTCAAACAGAAGCAGCTTCTTTAGATAGGAGGGTTTCATTCCGCATTATGGCAGTCATCAGATTGGCCTAAAAATGGAGAGCAACTGAGCAGAGCAGGGTGAAATGGTGTATTACTGTATTTTAAACAGTACAGACACCTATTTTAATGTTTTACATAGCTATACCTGCAAAAGGGGTCAGCATGAAGTGATATAGCAGGACTTAATTTTCTGAATAAAGTTCCACTTAAAGTGGTTGTAAACTCTCCCTCGCAACTTTATCGCATTGTAATCCTCATAAAAAACACTTGTGATCGCTGCTAATACCTGTCTCCTTACTTGTTTTGTTTTGCTGTAATCTGTCCAGTTTTGATTAATGATGTCACCAGCGCATGCGCTTCCCTTGATTTACGGCACGCTCTGTGTACAGTCCATCCACTGACATAGTGCCATTAATAGCATTTCCTCTCCCAGCGGCACAGCCATTTAAGCTTGTGATACTGCAGTGTTTTCTAGTTCCTGGTATTCTCCATGTGACCATGTGATGTCACATGGGGGGATAAACCTTGGCAATCATGCTGCATTCTAAAGCGGCGATCAGCTGCAGAAGGACTGACAGGCATACATATGCAATCATGTTTAGCTATTATAAATATTTCAGCAAACTCGGCAATAAGCGGCGGTTGTTGTGGGAACATCGGCTCGAGAACGAGGCTTGGCTATAACATGTGAATATGTGCCCCTCGCGCTACTTGGAGTATGTAGATGGTCTAAAATAAATTAACAATAGTGCTCTGCTGCAAAATGTGGCGTGTTCACAAATACACAATAAAGGATAATATAAAAGAATTTCGCGCAATAAATAGCTAAAGGATGAAAAAAGTGCAATATAAGGATTGGCCAGTAATAGGTGCTGTTACTGGTAAGGGGTAATAAATTATTCAATACAATACGTATGTGACTAAAAATGTGGCACGTGGTTGTGACTAGCAATAAATATGAATAAATAATTATTATATATTTAAAGTGACAAGTGCAAAAAATTCAATCGTGGTGGTGGTCATACATCAAAGTGATGTGAAACACAAATACCGTATAGAAAACGATTAATATAAATAAATAGTCTATATGATCAATAAACAATAGTGAATAATAGCTAAAAAGTATGATAAAAAATGATCAATAATGAATGAGTAATACAGTGATTCAAAAAGGTGAATAAATAGTTAAAGGAAGTTCATATAGTCCCAGACTGGATAAATATATATGAATATAACAGTGTTCAAGTTAATCCATCAGGTCCTGATAATGTAGAGATGTATAATCAGGTACCACGATCTCACAGATCATGCAGTAATGGGTTAAAAATTTCAGTTCACTCAGGTGATCAACACTTTCTGTGTGACTTGTAAAGCTGCGATAAACACTGGATCCTGTATGGTTTATAAAGCTGCGGTGGATACTTGGTCCTGATTTTCATATATTGAATCCAATCACCAGTCTCCCAGAACTCTCACCTTAAATAAGTAAAATTTCAATATGACCACCACCACGATTGAATTTTTTGCACTTGTCACTTTAAATATATAATAATTATTTATTCATATTTATTGCTAGTCACAACCACATGCCACATTTTTAGTCACATAAGTATTGTATTGAATAATTTATTACCCCTTACCAGTAACAGCACCTATTACTGGCCAATCCTTATATTGCACTTTTTTCATCCTTTAGCTATTTATTGCGCGAAATTCTTTTATATTATCCTTGGCTATAACATGATTGTGCATGCGCGAGATTGCAGCAAAGGGAAACATGAAAGGGTGGAAATCGGACTCAGATAACAGTACTGGAGATGGCGCCGCCTTATCCAGGAAGAAAAAAATGTTCAAACTTAAAAAAATAGTTAAAAGTAATAGGCGATTAGCACTGCAGAAATGCTCAAAAGCAACATGCAAATGTGAATTGAGCCTTAAGCCTCGTACACACGATCGGATTTTCGGCAGGGAATTGTGTGATGACAGACTGTTTGCCTAAAATCTTACCGTTGGTAAGCTCCATCAGACAATTGTTGGCCAACTTTCTGCCAACAAATGTTGGATGGCAGGCTAGTACATTTTCGGCGGACAACGGTCTGTTGTCAGATTTTCCTATTGTGTGTACACAAGTCCGTCACACAAAAGTCCAAAGTACAAATATGCATGCTTGGAGTCAATGCTCACCAAACACGACATTAGCAGAAGGTACCCAAAGGGTGGCGCTCAAGAGCTTAAATTCCACGTAGTACGTCACTAGGTTTGTGTTTGTTGGCCGACAATTGTGTGCCGTTTACATGCAAGACAAGTTCCTGGCACAGACCTTCGGACAAAAGTCTGGCACTTTGTCTGCGGAAAATCCGATCGTGTGTACGAGGCTTTAGATGGAATAGAGCACTGTTTCTCAACCTCAGTCCTCAAGTACCCCCAACAGGCCATGTTTTCAGGTTTTCTTTTATCTTGCACAGGTACTTTAAATCAGAGTCAATGGCTTAGTATTTTGGACAGCTAATTTAAGAGAGATTCCCAAAGCATGGCCTGTTGGGGGTATTGAGGACTGAAGTTGAGAACCACTGGAATAGAGGAATAGTAAAATATCTGTCTGTTTTAAGCCTGGTTCACACCTAAGCATTTTTTAGTGCATTTCCCGTTTTGCACAAACACACTACAGTCCATTTAACATGCTTTCCTATGGATGTAGTTCCCATCTGTGCATTTTATGGAAAGGGCCAGGGTATTTTTTCAGGTTTTTGGTTCCATAGACTTCAATGGTTTAAAGATGTGTATTGAAAAAAAAACGCAAAATGCACCTGCTATATGCAAGCTGCAACCTACACAAGTGTGAATCAGGCCTAATCTGTTTCATTGTGGAAATTTCCATGCACTTTTTCTGTTCTAAATTTGGAAGTTTGCAAATCCACTCTAAAGCCTCGTACACACGATCGGGTTTACCGACAGGAATTGTGTGATGTGATGCTGTTGGCGGAAAATCCGACCGTTTGTATGCTCCATCGGACAACTGTCGGATTTTCCGCAGACAAATGTTGGATGGCAGGTTTTAAAATTTTCCGCGGACAAATGTGTGTTGTCAGATTTTCCAAGCGTGTGTACACAAGTCCGTCGGACAAAAGTCCAAAGTACAAACACGCATGCTCAGATGCAAGGACGAGCCAGAAGCGGTCGTCTTGTAAAGTAGTGTTCGTAATGGAGAATTAACATTCGTGATCTGGCAAATTATGAAATCTCGAAATGCAGCGCACATTTTCTTCTTCTTTAATGGGATAATAATGAAGCTGCTTTGCTGGTGATACTGATGGAGTTATTGCAAACAAATTTTCAAAGGCTTATTTTTCTAGTGATATCAAGAATAATATTTTTTGTTTGGGAAAGTTAACACAACACCATTATCCCGTAGTTTTTACGATCAAAAATACAACTATGTTGGTGCCCCTTGTTAATTTTACATTGTATTTTTTTAAATGTAACTGCCTACTCCCAAACTGTCATTTGAAGTAAAACACATAGTCAAGTATTATTCTCCGCAATTTTTTATTGTGCAATAAAAAAAGAAAACAAATAAAATTAGACATGCTATCTGCCAATAAAACTTAACCAAAAAGTGCTTTCTATGCATCCAAAAAGATAGAAAATATATCAAATCAAATCATTAATTAACCAAAAAATAAAATAAAAGCCTCATGCATGTGACCTGCTTCTTAATAAAGGCTGCCAACAATGCCAAGAGTTGGTGAAAGCAGGGGTCCGTCATTCGGAGATAATTCCAGCAATCATCTGGATTATTCTCCAGGAACTCCCTCAGCAAAGGCATATGACATAATTGGTCACGATTAACCTCCCTGGCGGTATGATTCTGTCCGGAATTTAGTGCTGAAAGCGGTACAATTATTTTGCATGGAAATTTGGCGTTTTTATATTGTAGGCATGCAATTCTTATGAATAACTCACTTAAATCTGTCCGAACCAGAGTCTAGTAGACATCCCGGGTATGATAAAGTTTGAAACACAAAATCATAAATTATAATATAATAAAAATATATATAAAAATGATTCAATAATGTAATCAAATCAAAAACACTGAAATTTGCTCAGTTGCAGAATAGTCGCTGTCATTAAATTTATTGTTTGATGATAAATTGTGATTCTAATTTTTTATCGGTGTTTTCTAGCTGGTCTAAAACCACTTTTGACATAAAGGGACACTTTTTGGTTGCTATGGACAATCTCCAGTTTCCAGGCAGAAAAAAATATTTTTATTATATAAAATGACATGCAGGGCCCTGGGCAGACCACTAGGGACAAAGGGGATGTGTATTTTTTGTATACAGTACTGTAATCTGTAAGATTACTGTATGTGTGTTGTGTTTTTAAACTTTTTTGAATTTGGCGCCGATCTCCGCTCCCGTGCATCGGAACGTCGCAGGGAACGGAGATCCGCGGCACTCGGCACTGTGTGAATCGAGCGAGCAGACGGCTCGCATACACAGCGGGGAGACATCGCAGGATCCAGGGGATAAGGTAAGTAACTTCCCCCTGTATCCTGCAACGCTAGCCCGAGTCTGGCTCGGGGTTACTGCTCCTGGTAGAAAAAAATCAACCCGAGCCAGACTCGGGAATACCACCAGGGAGGTTAATAAAGCAACCGATTTTTTGTCCAAGAAATCCTCCTCCTATTCCTGGACTGGACTTGGGTCAAAGCAATAACTCCAAGGCCAATAATAAATAACACGTTCTCTGCTCCGATTCTGCAACATGTCTGTTTGCCGAATGGCCATTCGGAAACTAACTGAAAATTGCAAAAGGAAAGGCAAGAATCAACACTCACCAAAGAGCCCAAAGGGTGGCGCTAAAGAGCTGAAAAAACACGTAGTACGTCAGTATGCTCGTGTTTCTTGGCCGACAATTCATTGCCGTTTGTATACAAGACAAAATCCAGGCACACATCTTCGGACAAAAGTCAGAGGTTTTGTCTGCGGAAAATCCAATCGTGTGTACGAGGCTTAAGACAGCTGTCACCAGACCAGGCATCCATATTGGAACATTTCTCCCCACTTTCTGTTAAAAATTAAAATTTCTTTATATTTACCATCACTTTTTCTCTTGATAATTAAAATCTGAGGTTCTAAACATTCCATGCTTTAGCCAAAACAAATAAAATAAGGTTCTTTAGATATACTGAAGTTCCAATGTCTAAAGTTTGGCAAGGAGCAAAGTGTACAAGAGGGATGGCTTCACCAGTCTGATGGTGATCCATCCCCTCTCCATCTGTACCATCTCTCTTCTGTTATGTATGAAAACAGCAATAAAGAAATCTGAGGAAGAAAAAAAAAAAGAAAGAAAACGAATGCAGCCACAATATCTCAGGACGTGTAAGCTGTAGTTTATATAATTTCTGTTCTTGTGTATATACACTTTAGTTCTTTTTTTGCTCCAACTGTATCCTGCATCAGCTATCATTGTAACCGCTGACCTTTCCTTTTTTTATCAAACTGCTCTTTTTTTCAAAGCAAATTTTCTTTAAACTTAAAGTCTTATGAGCAACAATTAACATCCCACTGTTTCTAAGAATTTCTCTTCTCTCAGACCTTATACATGTACCAGACATCCTTGGGAGGCTCAAGTAAATCTTTTGTGTTATCTTCAATAATGCGATCAACGCTGTGCGGCACTATCCTTTATAAAGAGTTCGTATTTTGATATTAAGCAGCAGAAAGCTTCATGAAATTTGAAAAATGTGCTCGTGCTTCACAGGCTTTCACTGACCCTTTAATGATGATCTCTTTTTCTGCAGGCTATTTCTGTAAAGTGATCATTAATCTTCTACATATTCATTTCATACGTTTTCTAATTCTCCTCCTTGATAACAGGCCATTTTTTTCCTGCCATCTCCCAAGCGAGACTGCCTTGGGCGCTGCCATGCCCATGTGACTTTTAAAGATAACAGTGTTTGAATTTCTCAAGGTTGTGTGAACTCCCTGCAGTCAGAGAGCTTCAGCTTCAAATCGCTGTGACTTGTAATATATTGACTTCTATTATTATATAATTACATCACTTGTAATAAAGTAGGGGGAATAGTTTGGTGGTAGCTTCCGAGTATTGGTATTTGTCTTTCGGCGGCTTTTGAAAACTGCTAGATGCTAGAAGTATTTTCTAATGCCGCGTACACACCATCGGAATTCTCGTCGGAAAAAGCTTTGATGATTTTCCCGACGGAATTCCGCTCAAACTGTCTTGCCTACACACTGTCACACCAAATTCTGACCGTCAAGAACACGGTGACGTACAACACTACAATGAGCCGAGTTCAATGCTTCCGAGCATGCGTCAAATTGTTTCCGAGCATGCGTAGGAATTTTGCGCGTCAGAATTGATACGGACGATCGGAAATTTACGTAGGAAACCTTTTCCGTCGGAAAAATTGAGAACCTGCTTTAAATTTTTTGCTGTCGGAAATTCGGCCAGCAAAATTCTGATGGAGCCTACACACGGTCGCATTTTCTGATGAAAAGCTCTCATCGGTCTTTTTCTGGCCGGAATTCCGATCGCGTGTACGCGGCATAAGACTTCTACATTCCATCACATTGCTTCTCACAGTTCCACGCTACCTTATACACTCACCGGCCACTTTATTTGGTACACCTTGCTAGTACCGGGTTGAATCCCCTTCTGCCTTAATTCTTCATGGCATAGACTCAACAAGGTGTTGGAATCATTCACAGAGATTTTAAACCATATTTGTTTGACAGTATCACGCAGTTGCTGCAGATTTGTCGGCTGCACATCCATGATGCAAATTTCCTGTTCCACCACATCCCAAAGGTGCTCTATTGGATTGCGATCGGGTGATTGTGGAGGCCATTGGAGTACAGTAAACTAATTTTCATGTTCAAAAAAGCAGTTTGAGATGATTTGAGCTTTTTGAAACGTTACATTATCCTGTAGGAAGGAGCCATCAGAAGATGGGTACACTGTAGTCATAAAGGGATGGACGTGGCTAGCAAACAATACTCCGGTAGGCCGTGGTGTTTAAAAAAATGCTTAATTGGTACTAAGGGGCCCAAAGTGTGCCAAGAAAATATCCCCCACACCATTACACCATCACCACCAGTCTGAACCGTTGATACAGGGCAGGATGGATCCATGTTTTTATGTCGTTTACGCCAAATTCTGACCCTACCATCTGAATGTCACAGCTGAAATGAAGGCTCATCAGACCAGGCAACGTTTTTCCAATCTTTTACTGTCCAATTTTGGTGAGCCTGTGCGAATTGTAGCCTCAGTTCCCTGTTCTTAGCTCACAGGAGTGGCACCCAGTGTGGTCTTCTGCTGTAACCCATCTGCTTCAAGGTTCGATGTGTGCATTGAGAGCTGGTATTCTGCATACCTTAGTTGTAACGAGTGGTCATTTGAGTTACTGTTGCCTTTCTATCATCTCAAACCAGTCTACCAATTCGCCTCTGACAGCAACAAGGCATTTCCGTCCACACCGCCATCACACACTGGATAGTTTCTCTTTTTCAGACCATTCTCTGTAAACCCTAGAGATGGCTGTGTGTAAAAATCCAAGTAGATCAGCAGTTTTTTTAAATACTCACACCAGCCCTTCTGGCACCATGCCACGTTCAAAATCACCTAAATCTCCTTTCTTCCCCATTCTGATGCTCGGTTTGAACTTCAGCAAGTCGTTTTCACCATGTCTAGATGCCTAAATGCATTGAGTTGATGCTATGTGATCGGCTGATTATCAATTTTTGTTAGCAAGCAATTGAACAGGTGTACCTAATAAAGTGGCCAGTAAGTGTATACAGTACATGGTCTTTTCTGTGATTTCCAGCTTGTAGAAGTTGATTACAATTATAGAGGAACAAACTCTAGCATTATGCTCTGACAGACTTTATTTAAAGAATCTTTCTGATCATGTGACAGCCAATCACAGCAGTTGCATGACCTAAATGCCTGCCTCCACCTCCCGACATCTAGAAGTGTATAAAGGGCCGGGAGGCGACGGCGAGTAGGGGATAAACCCCTGACTTGGTAGAGCGAACTGTTTATGGGGAACTGTCAAACGTTGCTTCCTTCTGATTTGTTAACCTAGACGTTCCATAAATTGCTGGTGGAGGGAACACACCCAGAATTTTAATTTCCTGCTTGTGTGATTTATGATCGTACTGACATATAAGTAAAATTTTGGCATCTCCTGTAATAGTATTTTCATTTTTGGCTAGATGCTTCTAAGGCTTTACTACTTCAAAAGGTAAACGGACACTGCTGCTTTCACCATTAGTTGTTAGTGATTAAGACCCCTTTCACACCAAGGGCGTTTTGCAGGCGCTATAGCATTCGAAATAGTGCCTGCAATCCGCCCTAAAACAGCTGCACCATTGTCTCCAGTGTGAAAGCCGGAGGGCTTTCACACTGGAGAGGTGCGCTGGCAGGACATCAGGAAAAGTCCTGCCAGCAGCTTCTTTGGAGTGGCGAAGGAGCGGTGTGTTTACCGCTCCTCCACCGCTGCTCCCGATTGAAATCTTTTGGGCAGCGCTGTAATACCGCCGGCAAAATGCCAATATTGCAGGCGGTTTTAACCCTTTCTCGGCCGCTAGTGGGGGGTAAAAGCGCCCCGCTAGCGGCCGAAATGCGCCCCAAATCCGACGGTAAAACGTCACTAAAAATAGCGGCGTTTTACTGCAGACGCTATGGGCGGCTTGGTGTGAAAGCCATCTAAGGCTAACCCTCTCAAGCAGGAATCACACTGGAAAGGACATAGTGAAACACAAAGCCATTTCTTTAGAACAGAAAAAGGTAGGATTATGCAACAAAGCAACCAGGCTCTGATGAAGGACATACCTTCGAAACGCGTCAACAAGGAGGGACGTTGGTAAGGTTCCCCCTGAGCTCAAACTTTTGGCCAACCTAGAAGAGTGGAACAGGATAAGTGGTCTGGTGAGCGTGTTAACCACTTATGTTTGTGAGTAGATATTTATATTGCCTTACTTTTAATAAACACTGTGTTGGATAATGGGCCAGTACGCTCTCTGCATTTATCTATTTACACGGTGCCTCTGAGGACAACCCCAGTCCTAGAGGGCAGCAAGGCTTCAAGAGGATTATCCATATCTACAGTAAGCAACTTTTCCTGGCTATGACACTTATGCGCAGGGGATTGTTATTGCAGTTTTGTAAATTCTAAAATCCTTTGCAATGTATGTAGATTCCTTAGAACAGATTTCATTTTTCTCATCAAATCTGGAGGTTCGCTTTAAAGCTTTTATTTTTTATTTTTAAAGTGGAAGTAAACCCCCCTATCGTTTTCAGCCAAGGAAGCTGCCATCTTTGCCTCTGTTTAATCTTCAACTGCCACAGTGCTGCACATGTGATCCATTATGACACCAGCCATTGGATGGTTTGACTGTTTGGTTGAGAGCACAGCCAATGTGCAGTTAGCATTCATGGCATGCCTTTTTTTTTTAGACTGTTAAATCGATGGGTTTACTTCTGCTTTAAGTACAAATGGGATAAACTGATCTTATACAAAAACCATTGCATGACTTCATCACTTTGACGTGTGCCCACTTGTATTACCCTTTCATCAATGACATTTTTGGGTGTATAAATTTCTGACACTGCTGCTGATTCAGAGCATATTTTGAGTGACTGCGCCTAACCTTGAACATTGTCTTCCCACTATTTACATGCTTGTAATTCTTTTCCTCATAATGAGATTCCTTTATCTTTACGAAACTAGATGCAATAATCATAAATGTGCTCATTTTATAGCTTGACGTCCTGAGAAAAGGTTGAAGCATATTGGGATATTGGCATTCGGGTCTGTGCACTTGTGCCATCTGCTGAAGAGCCGTATAGGCCTTTATAAAAGGGTTTGTTTTGTGCCCTTCCACATACACAACAACAGTAGAAGATGAGTAATTAGATGCTGTTTATATGCAGTGTGAATTAAGTACATAATGAAAGGGGAAAGAATAAGGGGAAAAATCATTTACAACTTGAGTTCTAGAGTGTAACTAGTTTAATTAACAGGTTTCTGGTGGTAAAACAAATCAGTCCTGAGAAAATCATTGAATCAAACAGAATGAGTCCGTATCACAAACACTGATTTCTGCTTTGAGAAAATCTATCTTTCTTTTTTAAAATGGTCTACTTTCATTATAAGCACTAATATGCATTGACATGGACATGGACGTCATGACCCACTTCCAGAAGATGTTTTTCTGCTCCTGACTTTTATTGAGTACACTTGCTTTCAGGCGATGACGTTTAATTTAGGATAAATTCATTGCCAAAGGTGTTTTTCTTGGCATGGTCTTACTAGATCTTTAAAGGTACTCATAAACAGAAATAGATCAGATGATTGTCACCCAGCCCATTAAAGGGTGATGATGGTTATGTCTTTTAGAACTTTGAAAAGTTCCACGTTAAGTCCTCCTCCCCTGCCACATTTGGCATGTCACTTTTTGGAAGGGGGAGCGGGTACCTAGCTTTGACAGGCACCCACTCCAATTTGCTCAGATTGCCTAGGCCAGTGATGGCAAACCTTTTTGAGCCAGAGTGCCCAAACTGAAATAAATACATTGGTTTTGTGTTGGAAAGTGCCAACGCGGCAATTCACGAGAGAGGGGGGGGCTAAGCGAAGGAGGTGGGGGTGAGAGAGAGAGAGAGGGGGGTGAGAGAGAGGGGGGTGAGAGAGAGGGGGGTGAGAGTGAGGGGGGTGAGAGTGAGGGGTGTGAGAGAGAATCTGAGAGGGAGGGGGGCAGAGAGAGAGGGGTGTGAGATATGCTGAAAGAGAGAGGGAACCGAGAGAGGGATAGGGGCCGAGAGAGAGGGAGGGGGGACAGAGAGAGAGAGAGGGGTGTGAGATATGCTGAGAGAGAGGGGGAACAGAGAGAGGGAGGGGGCTGAGAGAGAGAGGAGCTGAGAGAAAGAGGGAGAGGGGCTGAGGGAGAGGGGACCGAGAGAGAGAGAGGGGTGTGAGAGAGGGGGAACAGAGAAAGAAGGGGGGCAGAGAGAGGGGTGGGAGAGAGATGCTGAGAGAGGGGTAAGCTGAGAGAGAGGGGGAACAGAGAGAGGGGGACACAAAGAGGGGGGCTGAAAGAGAGGGAGGGGGCTGAGAGGAGAGAGAGACTTCTAGCTCTGTCCTGGACCCTCTCGTGTGCCCACAGAGATGGCTCTGCGTGCCAGCTGTGGCACGCGTGCCATAGGTTCGCCATCACTGGCCTAGGCAATCTGAGCCCAAGTTTTTCTCCCCGCAGTCTTCTGGGACACGTCACAGGTCCCAGAAGACTACAGGGACATTCACAAAGTGCAGCCACAAGTAAAGCAGCAAACAGCACAACTGTCTACCCACAGTTATGATATAAGCCCTGGGAACCCAAAGGCTAGTAAAGAACTAGCCCGGGTGAGGACGGTGTTGTATCCCTGGACAAGTAATTGTCCTTTTATTAAACGTTAGCAGCTACAGGATTTGTAGCTGCTGATTTTATATATTTATTTTTTTCAGAGTGAAAGGCTTTTTAAATTAGAACTACGGGCAAAATCTTTTTTATTTTTGGATAGAGTGGAGAGGAATTAGAACACCTCTCAGGTCTTAATGCTGTCTGTGCCCCCATTAGGGAGATCACCCTCTCTATTTGTGTGCCACTGCAACTGAAGGGTTGGGGTGGTAAAAATGGCAACCATGGTTTTACCACCCCCAAACTAACTGACCAAGCCCTTGGTTCGTATCTGTGCAGCTGTATGCTGTGTGTAGGGCAGCCCATTCCTGTCAACTAAACATTAATTCACAAACAAAAAGAAAACTGTGTACAGTTATCCCACAGTGGTTTTGTGTAGGGGATTAAATTGACTGGTGTCATTTAGACGGCTTTCACACCAAGCCGCGGCCGGCGTTGGCGGTAAATCTGCGCTATTTTAGCACCGCTTTACCATCATTTTAGCACCGTTATTTGGCCGCTAGCGGGGCGGTTTTAACTAGACATGTGCACAACAAAAAAATTTGTTTTTTTTCGTTTCGTTTTTTTCGTTTCCGTTGATTCGTAACGACTCATACATTCGTAAGTCATCGGTGTTCGTATTCGTAACGATTCGTAAGAGTTATTTTTTCGTTGATTAGTTTTTTCGTTAGTTTAATTTTCGGACGCATTCGTATTTATTCGTAGATTCGTAATCGGAGCATAATTCATAATTTTATGTAATGTGTATGCTATTATTACATTTTAATAATTTACGAATCGAAAAAAAAAGTTACGAATCGAAAAAAAAGTTATGAATCGAAAAAAAAAAGTTATGAATCGAAAAAAAAAGTTACGAATGTAAGAATTTTTTTGTTCAATCCATTTGAAGCACGTTAAGCAGCACCATTGTAAGGGACACGGAAAATTACCAATTCAACAAAAAAAAAAAAGTTACGAATGTACGAATTTTTTCGTTCATTTTCGTTTTTTGGGATTTTCTTCATTAGTACATTCGTTGTTTCTAATTCGTTTTTTTTGGATTTTCGTTGTTTTTCGGATTCGTTCGATTCAAATGATTTGTTAATCGGATTCGTACGATTCGAACGATTCGTTATTCGGACGAACGAACGAAAATAACAAAAAAAAACGAAAAACTAAAAAAAACGAAACAAATTGCACATATCTAGTTTTATCCCCCTGCTAGCGGCCGAAAAGGGGTTAAATCCGCCCGCAAAACGCCGCCGGAGCAGCGCTTTGCCGGCGGTATCGATTATTGATTTCAATGGGAAGCAGCGGTGGAGGAGCGGTGAGTTCACCGCTCCTTCACCGCTCCAAAGAAGCTGCTGGCAGGACTTTTTGTGATGCCCTGCCAGCGCACAAAGGCGCTGGAATAATCCCAATTAGTATTGTTGGGATCCACCCAGCTTCCTAAATGACAGCTGGCTCCACCTTTCACTGCGAGACTGAGAGCTGGAGCCAGCTGTGCCCACCCCCTCCCCATCCTGGTGCTCCAGTAACCTTGAGGAGAAGAGAGGAGCACAACCGAGAACTGAGCGATCAGTGGTCATGTGATTGCTCAGTTCGTGGGCTTAGAGCTGATGTGGGACAGCTGCAGTATCACACCAATGCTGATGCATAGAGGGGAGTGTGTTTGACTTTTTACAAACCCCATACTTCTCCTTTAAGTTCACGTACACAAAGTAATGTATAGCATTTTCAAGTATATATTGCCTCTAATAGAAAATACCGTTCTCTCCCTGACAGTCCCTTCATCTTCCTTTCTTTGCTGAACAGCAGTCAACAAATTTCAGAAATGTCTGACACAAATTAGTCCCTTCGCTAGCATCTTACCTTGTGATTTCCCACAAAATTATAACATTTCACTGTGATTACTGGGGTAGAGGAGTCTGAGAAAATGTGTTCCACTGACTGGAGCTGATGGAATGCGTTTTACTGATAAAAAATAAATAAAATAAATATAAATATATATATATATATATATATAATACTATATTGTCAATAGTATTGGGACACCTGCCTCTTTACACGCACGTTTAACTTTAATGACATCCCAGTCTTAGTCCGTATGGTTCAATATTGAGTTGGCCCACCTTTTGCAGCTATAACAGCTTCAACTCTTCTGGGAAGGCTGTCCACAAGGTTTAGGAGTGTGTCTATGGGAATGTTTGACCATTCTTCCAGAAGCACATTTGTGAGGTCAGGTACTGATGTTGGACAAGAAGGCCTGGCTTGCAGTCTCCGCTCTAATTCATCTCAAATGTGTTTTATCATGTTGAGGTCAGGACTCTGTGCAGGCCAGTCAAGTTCCTCCACCCCAAACTTGCTCATCCATGTCTTTATGGACCTTGCTTTGTGCACTGAAGCGCAGTCGTGTTGAAACAGAAAGTGGCCATCCCCAAGCGGTTCCCACAAAGTTGGGAGCATGAAATTGTCCAAAATGTCTTGGTATGTTGATGCCTTAAGAGTTCCTTTCACTGGAACAAACCCCTGAAAAACAACCCCACACCATAATCCCCCCCCCCCCACCAAATTATTTGGACCAGTGCACAAATCAAGGTCCATAAAGGCATGGATGGGCGAGTTTGGGGTGGAGGAACTTGACTGACCTGCACAGGGTCCTGACCTCAACCCGATAGAACACCTTTGGGATGAATTAGAGTGGAGACTGCTAGTCAGGCCTTCTTGTCCAACATCAGTGTTTGACCTCACAAATGCGCTTCTGGAAGAATGGTCAAACATTCCCATAGACACACTCCTAAACCTTGTGGACAGCCTTCCCAGAGAAGTTGAAGCTGATAAAGCTGCAGAGGGTTGGCCAACTCATTTTGGAACCCTATGGACTAAGACTGGGATGTCATTAAATAAAGTTCATGTGGGTGTAAAGGCAGGCATCCCAATACTTTTGACAATATAGTGTGTGTGTGTGTGTGTGTACACACACACACACACACACACACACAGTGCCTTGAAAAAGTATTCATACCCCTTGAAATGTTCCACATTTTGTCATGCTACAACCAAAAACATAAATGTATTTTCTTGGGATTTTATGTGATAGACCAACACAAAGTGACACATAATTGTGAAGTGGAAGGAAAATTATAAATGGTTTACTTGTGTGTAATTTAATCTCAGTATAAATACAGCTGTTCTGTGAAGCTCTCAGAGGTTTGTTAGAGATCCTTAGTGAACAAACAGCATCATGAAGGCCAAGGAACACACCAGACAGGTCAGGGATAAAGTTGTGGAGAAGTTTAAAGCAGGGTTAGGTTATAAACAAATATCCCAAGCATTAAACATCTCACAGAGCACTGTTCAATCCATCATCCAAAAATGGAAAGAGTATGGCACAACTGCAAACCTACCAAAACATGGCCGTCCACCTAAACTGTCAGGCCGGGCAAGGAGAGCATTAATCAGAGAAGGCCCATGGTAACTCTGGAGGAGCTTCAGAGATCCACAGATCAGGTGGGAGAATCTGTCCACAGGACAACTATTAGTCGTGCACTCACAAATCTGGCCTTTATGGAAGAGTGGCAACAAGAAAGATATTGTTGAAAGAAAGCCATAAGAAGTCCCATTTGCAGTTTGTAAATAGCCATGTGGGGGACACAGAAAACATGTGGAAGAATGTGCTCTGGTCAGATGAGACCAAAATTAAACTTTTTGGCCTAAAAGCAAAACGATACGTGTTGTGTAAAACTAACACTGCACATCACCCTGAACACACCATCCCCACTGTGAAACATGGTGGTGGCAGCATCATGTTGTGGGGACAGGGAAGCTGGTCAGAGATGATGGAGGGGATGGATGGAGCCAAACACAGGGCAATCTTAGAAGAAAACCTGTTGGAGTCTGCAAAAGAATTTAGACTGGGGTGGAGGTTCACCTTCCAGCAGGACAACGACCCTAAACATACAGCCAGAGCTACAATGGAATGGTTTAGATCAAAGCATATTCATGTGTTAGTATGTCCCAGTCAAAGTCCAGACCTAAATCCAATTGAGAATCTGTGGCAAGACTTGAAAATTGCTGTTCACAGACGCTCTCCATCCAATCTGACAGAGCCTGAGCTATTTTGCAAAGAAGAATGGGCAAATATTTCACTGTCTAAATGTACAAAGATGGTAGAGACATCCCCAAAAAGACTTGCAACTGTAATTGCAATGAAAGGTGGTTCGATAAAGTATTGACTCAGGGGGGCTGAATACAAATGCACAACACACTTTTCAGATATTTATTTCTAAAAAATCTTGAAAACAATTATCATTTTCCTTCCACTTCACAATTATGTGCCACTTTGTGTTGGTCTATCACAGAAAATCCCAATAAAATACATTTACGTTTTTGGTTGTAACATGACAAAATGTGGAAACTTTCAAGGGGTATAAATACTTTTTAGAGGCACTGTGTGTGTGTGTATATATATATATATATATATATTACATACATATAGATATAGAGATAGATATATATATATATATATATATATATATATATATATAGATATATTCATATATATTATATATTTTTATATTTTTTGCTGTATATTGTGACACATCAGGATTCTTCTTTATGCAGAAAAGTTACTGAAAGGTAATTTATATCAGGAAGTCTCACTTGGTCTTTGTCTAAATACTTGATGAAAAGCATGGTAGGTTTTTAGACAGAATGACAAATTTAAGGCTACAAGTTTATGTGACAAATGTTTCCATTCGTAACTTTGCCTCTGGGGAAATTTTTTTTGAAACATTTATTGTAAAGAGTAGATATGATGACAGAGGAATGGCTGAACAGCTTCCGCAATATGTCCCCAATATTTATTATTCCCAAAGCTGACCATTTAACCCAAACATCAATAATATTGCCCATTCAGCAGTATAAGGCATCCCCTCTGGACCCTAAAGTAAAAATGTGAACCAATGCCCACAACCTCTACTAATTATCTGTAACTTGTACCATACACAGAGTATACCAAACTTATGAACCTAAAAGTACTTTCTGACTGGGATCAGTAACAGTTGAAAAATATTTTTTGCTTTCACCTGCCAGTGTGCCATCAGCATAGAGAGATCCCCACTAATTTATACAGTAGCTTAGAGCGTAATTTGAGATGTACCTTATTTATTGGCGTATAACACGCACCCTAATTTAAGAGGGAAGTTTCAGGAAAAAAAAAAAAAAAACTTTCTAAAAAAATAAATAAACCACTTTGAAGCAAAATAATGGTCAGAGCATCAATGCAGCCTGATTAGTTCCCATCTGCAGCTTCAATGCAGCCTGATCTGTGCCTATCTGCAGCTTGATCTGTGCCCTTCTGCAGCCTAATATGTGCCCTTCTGCAGCCTAATATGTGCCCTTCTGCAGCCTAATGTGTGCCCTTCTGCAGCCTAATGTGTGCCCTTCTGCAGCCTAATGTGTGCCCTTCTGCAGCCTAATGTGTGCCCTTCTGCAGCCTAATGTGTGCCCTTCTGCAGCCTAATGTGTGCCCTTCTGCAGCCTAATTAGTGCCCTTCTGCAGCCTAATTAGTGCCCTTCTGCAGCCTAAATAGTGCCCTTCTGCAGCCTAATTAGTGCCCTTCTGCAGCCTAATATGTGCCCTTCTGCAGCCTAATATGTACCCTTCTGCAGCCTAATATGTGCCCTTCTGCAGCCTAATATGTGCCCTTCTGCAGCCTAATATGTGCCCTTCTGCAGCCTAATTAGTGCCCTTCTGCAGCCTAATTAGTGCCCTTCTGCAGCCTAATTAGTGCCCTTCTGCAGCCTAATGTGTGCCCTTCTGCAGCCTAATGTGTGCCCTTCTGCAGCCTAATGTGTGCCCTTCTGCAGCCTAATGTGTGCCCTTCTGCAGCCTAATGTGTGCCCTTCTGCAGCCTAATGTGTGCCCTTCTGCAGCCTAATGTGTGCCCTTCTGCAGCCTAATGTGTGCCCTTCTGCAGCCTAATTAGTGCCCTTCTGCAGCCTAATATGTGCCCTTCTGCAGCCTAATATGTGCCCTTCTGCAGCCTAATATGTGCCCTTCTGCAGCCTAATTTGTGCCCTTCTGCAGCCTAATTAGTGCCCATCTGCAGCCTAATTAGTGCCCATCTGCAGCCTAATTAGTGCCCATCTGCAGCCTAATTAGTGCCCATCTGCAGCCTAATTAGTGCCCATCTGCAGCCTAATCAGTGCCCATCTACAGTCTAATCAGTGCCCCCCTGCAGCATTTCTCCTCACTGCTTGATCAGTGTCCATTTGCAGCCTTGCTGAGGGGAAGGAGGGGACGAGCGCTGCCGAAATAGAGCCTGATCTCCTGCGTACTCTGCTCGGCGTCGCGCCCAGTCCCGCCCCTTGGCCCAAATCCTATGACGGCCATAACGTCGGTCCAATGCCGGGACGTCAATGCTAGGAGCCGTCCAGGGGGCGAGACTGAGCGTGACTGCGAGCCGAGCCGAGTACACAGGAGATCCGGCTCTATTTCGGCAGCGCTCATCCTCTCCTTCCCCTCGGGGGCAGCCTATATCGGCGTATAACACGCATACACGATTGTTCCCCTATTTTAAGGGAGAAAAGGTCCGTGTTATACTCCGATAAATACAGTATTTATTTTTTTGGGTTTTAATCATCCCAATGTGATACATAAAAAATAATCATGAGTATTTTTGTGTATGTATAGTTCAGTTCCTTTAATAGTTTGTGCATCTTTGATTTTCCTCAGGTCCATGGTTCAGTTATGTGCCCCAGGGGCCACATTTTTCTTGCTGCCCTCTGTGATCACAGATTTTTGTCACTGGATAGTTCTAGACTCTTCACATAATATCATTCCCTTCTACTGTGATGAAATGTAAATTCCATTATTAGTTCTGCTCCCTAAAGATTTACGTAAGAGAAATAATTAAGAAATGCTGAAAGTTAATGAAACCGGACAGTGTGCAGTTCTGATCAGCTTTATCTTCCTTAGACCTGTTCTGTGTGGCCTTTTTATATATCAGGAAAATGAGAAAAGTGGAAAATAGCACTGGGACCTGCAAGGTTATCTTATTGGTTTTGCTATCTTAAATTATTTATGTTGATGTAAATAATGTCGTTCCTGGGCAGGCGGATTTTACAGCCCAGAGGATTTCTCCATGGCTTGTAGTGTAATGTAACAAAAATTTAAATTGAAGTGCCACACCACTGCTAAGAGGGTCCAGATACAAATGTATTTCTTATGAAATTCAGGGGGACAATTTAAGGAGAAGCCAATTGTTTGGGGGGCGAGGGGCAAAAATGCCCCTTCACTGCTTTATGTGAATAGCTTAGAAGTCAGCTGGATATTTAATGTTATTTCATCCTGTGTGCAAAGGCCTCGTCAGGAGCTTGTTTTGCTGTCCTTCACAAGGCCTGTCCTCCAGATCACTTCTAGTCCATTAACTTTGGGTACAATTATGCTGATCTGTTTTTGGGCCCCCGGAAACAAATTGGCTAGTCTTTGGTTGTCTCCCTGACTTTCATTGGAAAAAGGATGAACCTGGACCACTTAACATTGGTGTGGATCTTCAGTTTCCATTTTTTCTTTACATATCAGGACCTGTAAGAGACAAACCTTTATTTCTTTTTTGCATTGGCTAAGAAGTGCCTATACACTTAGATGCTGTATTAAATCCACTGCCCTATTGACTCTGACATCATATGTAGGACCGCACATTCTAAATGCCACACCCTGCAGCCTTGCCTCTTGTTGCTAAATCTAAAAATACAATAAGTATAGAAAATAATTACCCCCCTTTAAAATAATCACATTTTGTTGCTTGCAGCCTGCAAAGAGGGTGGTCACCATTTTTGTTTTATCCAGCTGTATTTACTAGTGCATCTTATAACATCCAAGTAAAAGATATAGCACCAACATGTAAGAAAAAAAAAAAAAAAAAAAAAAAAAACACTCACTCATTGGAAAAAGGATCACCCCCTTACGTCAGTATTTTGTTGGACCACATTTTGCTTTAACCGCTTCCCGACCGGCGCACGACGATGTAAGCCGGCAGAATGGCACGGACAGGCATAAGAGCGCCATCGCGTTCGCAACGCCGCAGGGGGGGGGGGCGGTCGTAACCTCCGTGAGTCCGATACCTGCGATCGTCTCACGGGGAGGAAGAACGGGGAGATGCTGATGTAAACAGCATCTCCCTGTTCTGCCTAGCAACAAGTGACACGCTTAACCCCTACACTGACACCTCCTTGTTAACCCCTTCACTGTCAGTGTCATTTACACAGGAATCAGTGCATTTGTATAGCACTGATTGCTGTATAAATAACAATGGTCCCAAAAATGTTTCAAAAATGTCCGATGTGTCCGCCATAATGTCGCAGTCACAATAAAATCACAGATCGCCGCCATTACTAGTAAAAAAAAAAAATTATTAATAAAAATGCCATAAAACTATCCCCTATATTGTAAACGCTATAACTTTTGTGTAAACCAATCAATAACCATCAATAACCAAAAATATGTAGAAGAATACGTATCGGCCTAAACTGAGGAAATTTTTTTTTTTATATATATATATACTTTTTCGGGATATTTATTATAGCAAAAATGTAAAAATAATGTGTTTTTTTTTCAAAATTTACGCTCTTTTTTTGTTTATAGCGCAAAAAATAAAAAATGCAGGGGTGATCAAATACCACCAAAAGAAAGCTCTATTTGTGGGGAAAAAAGGATGTAAATTTTGGTTCGGGAGCTACGTCACACGACCGCGCAATTGTCAGATAAAGCGACACAGTGCCGAATCGCAAAAAGTGCTCTGGTCTTAAGCCAGAAAAATGGTCCGGTCTGAAAGTGGTTAATTACAGTCTTTAGTCTGTTAGGATATGTCTCTAATAACTTTGCATATCTAGACTTTTCAATATTTGCACACTCTACTTTACAGAACTGTTCAAGTTAAGTTCAATTTAATGGTAACTGAGGACTGCAGTCTTCAAGTAATTCCACAGATTTTTAATGGGGTTTTAGTCTGGACTCAGCCATGCACGCACATTCACCTTTTTCTCTTTCAACCACTGTGTGGTCATTTTTGCTGTGTGCTTTGGGTCATTTTCATGTTAGAAGTTAAAGCTCCTTCCCATTGACAACTTTCTGGCAGAGGGCAGCAGATTTTCCAAAAATTTGATGTTTTTTTGCCCCATCCATTTTCTTTCTATCCTGACAAGTGCTCCAGTCCCAGCTGAAGATAAACATCCCCATAACAGGATATTACCACCTCCATTCTTTACTGTAGGAATGGTGTTATTTGGATGGTGAGCTGTATTGGATTTCCACCAGACATATCGTTTGGTGTTGAGGCCAAATCATTAAATTTTAGTCTCAAGAGAACAAAGCTAGGTCTTTAGTAGAGAAATATTGCCCATGCACTCCTTAAAGAGGATTTCCTGCTTGTAAAAAAAGAAATTTAAGTCAGCAGCTACAAGTACTGTAGCTGAAAATTTTTAATGTAAGGACACTTACCTGTCCAGGGATCCTGCGATGGCGGCACCCAAAGCCGATTCGTCAATCGGATTTGGATGCAGGCGCCGGCATTGCAAGTAAGAGAAACGGTGCATGCGCAAATCGCACTGTGCTTTTAGAATGGTACCATCATCTTCTGGGACACACACAGGTCCCAAAAGGCTGGGATGGAGGAGTGCCCGATGCAATCGCAGAAATGACGTAACTCGCTGAGGTGAGGTAGGACGGAAGTTCAGCTGAAAAACAACACAAAAAGGTACCAAAAAGACTGAAAAAAATATCCAAAAACGAGCAGCTGTGGGGTGCTCTATTGTTTAAGACCTTTATGCATTTTAGCAGTGGCGTCATTGGAGATCAGGAGAGAGAGGGGAATCAGGAGAGAGAGGGGGCTTGGCAGAAACAGGGCTCTGTGTCTGAATGGACACACGGAGCTGTGACTTGGCTCGGATGCCCCCATAGCAAGCTCCTTGCTGTGGGGGCACTCGACAGGAGGGAGGGGCCAGGAGAGCCGAAGAGGGACTTGAGAAGAGGAGAATTTGGGCTGCTCTGTGCAAAACCACTGCACAGAGGAGGTAAGTATGACATGTTTGTTATTTTAAGAGAAAAAAAGAAAAAACGAGACTTAATAACTTATATTAAATATTTTTAAAAAAAACTTTGGGTGACCCACCATATAATGCTGCTCCGTCTATTATTTTGAGTCGGTACTTTAACCCTAATAATTTACTAATGGCTTCGCTGAGTGAGGGCAATCTTGAAATTAAACTTTATTAGAGAAGTTTGAGTTGATAAATGCTGGTTTATGGCACCATTTTGCGAAGGCAACACTGAGCTTCACTATCTTTGGTAATTTGTAGCAATTTGGCCCATAACTGGCATATTTTTGGGCTCCTTGATTTGAAATATGAATTGTTGGTTACTTTGCGGCATTTCATTTACCACCCTCTGTGTGCTGTAGTAAACATTTTCTTTGATTATCAAACTTTATGATGAATAATCTATAAAATGTAATTTTTAAGTGCCTGAATATATGAGAAAATTATGATCTTTTGCCTATAACCCTAAAATTCCGCATTCCAGGCAATTGCTTCTGTTTTGATAAAATTATACATTTCACATTCCCGTATTTAACCAATTAAAGATCAGTGAAAACTCCCCATTAGTCACAGTATTAAATGCAAGACTATTAGAGCTGAATTTGTTTATGCAGCCCAGGGAAAGAAATTGCAGTGATTTACCGTGGAGACACAGAGTGTCAGAATCTAGATTCCTTCTGGACAACTTACTCCCATAATGAATCTTCTAACAGAAAGCAAATGGCATCCCCACAGGTCTTGTTTCAAAGAAAATACAGAGAGCAATAAACTCTTGTATCGAATGGCTACTGTAACTAAATAGTGTCTGTCCCAGTACTTGACCCCGGTTTAGGGCTGCTCTCTCAACAGTGGAGCTTCCATAAATTTTTACTGCTATGGACAGGTTTGCCCATCAGCTTTGGAGCTCATAAATAAATGTAAACAGTGTAAAGTTAATGTTATAGCAGGGAGACATTTGAAGATATAATATAGTCTATAAAGACATTTAGTATTGCTTTTTGTGAACTTTGCCATTGATTTAAAACCCTCCATGCGTGGTTGTCAATTACCAATTCTAATACTAGGCATACATAGGGGGTTTTTCAGAAGATACACCTATCAATGTTGGATGGATATGCAAATTAGGTTCAGAAATCATTGGGTATGACCAATTTCCTTGCTGAATTTGGGTATGAAGAGGGTGAATATCGGTGGTATCTTTGTAAAGATATATGTGTGATAGAGATCAACTAAATGTAATTACGGTACTTTCATCAATAAACTGGAAAAATTCAAAAGCCATATTTTTGTTTGACATTTTGTAACTATATATACTTGAAGTGATTGTAGCCGTATTAGTGCAATTGTGACAGAGAAAATTGAGTACTGTCCGTGATACTTTTTTTATTTGCACTAACATATCATTTTTCATGGACGAGCTTTCGGGGTGTGTCCCCTTCTTCAAGGTCTAAGCAGTACTGATTCACAAAAGTTTTAGCAGAAGGTAAAATGTTAAAAAAACAAAATGATATAATTATTATATAAATTATGTAATTATATATGAACTTGAAGGTGGCCATGTTTGCTAATTATATATGTAGGCATACTTACCAAATTTCTAAGATCGTAAATAGTGACATTTTAGATCATAAAGGATGAAGGCAGATCACACACCCCCTGTCGCTCCTACAGTTACACAGGCTACAAAGAATTAATATACTAAATATTATTGCACCTGGCAGTCCGAGGCTATGAGAGTTTTAACGGCTTCACCCCCGGACCGTTTGGCTGGCCAAAGACCAGAGCACTTTTTGCGATTCGGGACTGTGTCACTTTAACTGAGAATTGCGCAGTCGTGTGCCGTGGCTCCCAAACAAAACTAACATCCTTTTTTCTCCACAAATAGAGCTTTATTTTGGTGTTTTTTTTTTTGTATTTTGATTATTTTTTTTCCTTTTTGCTATAATAAATATCCCCAAAAAATATATTATTATTATTATACAGGATTTATATAGCGCCAACAGTTTGCGCAGCGCCTAACAAAATAAAGGCAGACATTACAATTACATTACAATTTGGTACAAGAGGTATCAGAGGGCTTACAATCTAAAAAGAAAGGGTCAATTGATACAAGAGGTAATAGCTGTGGGGGATGAGTTGATGGAGGAAGTAAAACAGTGTTAGTTAGAAGCAGGATAGGCTTCTTTAAAGAGAGAGGTTTTCAGGGATCGTCTAAAGATGGATAGATTAGGGGACAGTTGGACAGATTAGGGTAGAGAGTTCCAAAGGATGGGAGAAGCAATGGAGAAATCCTGGAGGCGAGCATGGGAGGAGGTGATAGAGAGCAGGAGGTCTTGGGAGGACATTTATTTGCTATAATAAATATCCCCAAAAAATATATAAAAACATATTTTTTTCCTCAGTTTAGGCCGATATGTAATCTACATATTTTTGGTAAA
Organism: Lithobates sylvaticus; assembly: GCA_028564925.1. Taxonomy (NCBI): domain Eukaryota; kingdom Metazoa; phylum Chordata; class Amphibia; order Anura; family Ranidae; genus Lithobates; species Lithobates sylvaticus. Next base: position 82,711,927 of record CM053028.1, read on the forward strand.
AAAAATCGCAATAAGTGTATATTGATTGGTTTGCGCAAAAGTTAGAGCGTCTACAAAATAGTTTTATGGCATTTTTATTAATAATTTTTTTTTTACTAGTAATGGCGGCGATCAGCGATTTTTATCGTGACTGCGACATTATGGCGGACACGTCGCACAATTTTGACACATTTTTGGGACCATTGGCATTTAATACAGTGATCAGTACGATTTAAAAATGCATTGATTACTGTAAAAATGTCACTGGTAGTGAAGGGGTTAACACTAGGGGGCAGTGAAAGGGGTTAATGTGTGTCCTAGTTTGTGTTCTAACTAAAGGGGGATGGGGACTGTGCAGGGAAACTAACAGATCGCTGTTCATACTCTGTATGAACAGACGATCTGTCAGTTCTCCGCTCAGAGAACCGGAAACTGTGTGTGTTCTCCGTGTGCCCCGAGCGATCGCGGGAGCCCCTGGCGGTGATCGAGACCACCGGGTACTCGCATCGGCTCAGGGAGTCAGCGGGGCCTAGTGGCCACAGGGCGAAGCGACGTTGCATAACGTTGTTTCACCCAGCCGTGCCATTCTGCCACAGTACAACTGTGGCGGCTGGTCAGCATGTGGTTAAAGATATTAAAGTCTTGTTTGTTATTTTTATGTCATACTTACCTGCAGTGGTTTTGCACAGAGTAGCCCAGATCCTCCTCTTCTCAGGTCCCTCATCGGCACTCCTGCCCCCCCCCCCCTCCTGCCGCGTGCCCCCAGAGCAAGCTACTTGCTACTAGCAGCGGCTGAGAGGAGCTGCTGCTTTGTGTGTCCATTCAGACACACAGCTACAGCTCAGCCACCATCCCTTTCTCTTCTCATTGGCTCATTGACTTTGATTGACAGCAGTGGGAGCATACAGCGGCCGCTGTGTGTCTCAGCCAATCAGGAGGGAGAGTCTCTGAGAGCCAAGCCTCTCGTGAAACATTGCTGGATCGAGATGGGGCTCAGGTAAGTATTAGGGGGGCTGCTGTACACAGGTTTTTTATCTTAATGCATAGAACCTGCCTTTAGAACCACTTTACATTAAGGTCACATAAAGCTGGTTATACATGGCTCAGTTTTTGATTCAGCCAGAAGGCTGAACGAAAAATAGAATGGATTCCCCTATCTACACATTCGGGATGGATGCTGGAATTCTCCCCACTGCATCTCGTCCTCCAGCTGGGACTCTTCCACCATCTGAATACACTGTTCATCTCTGCAGCTGATTGGCTGCATGCACTGATTGAAACAAAATGTGTCAACAAGCCTGTTGATGAAATGATGGATAGATTGACTTCTCATGAACAGGAATGGTCATAGATTAATCGAAATTCAGCTGGTACCTGCTGAGCTGGCCGAATTTCGATCCATTTATGGCAAGCTTGAGGAGGCTTAGAAACAAAGTGGGCGGCACAGTGGGCGGCACAGTGGTGTAGTGGTTGGCACTCTCACCTAGCAGTAAGAAGGGTCGCTGGTTCGAATCCCAACCACGACACTACCTGCCTGGAGTTTGCATGTTCTCCCTGTGCCTGCGTGGGTTTCCTCCGTGTACTCCGGTTTCCTCCCACAATCCAAAGACATGCAGGTAGGTTAATTGGCTTCTGTCCAAAAATTGGCCATAGTATATGAATGGGGACCTTGGATTGTGGGCTCCTTGAGAGTAGGGACCAATGTGAGTGTGCGATGTACAGGGATAGGGACAATTGTAGACACTCACTCAGGTTGAACTGGATGGACTGGTGTCTTTATTCAACCTTACTAACTATGAAACTATGAAGTTGTTTATTGATGACAAGAAATGTTATTTGGTATTTTTTTCATTACATATAAACCTGAGCAAACTTTAAAGTGGAAGTAAAGTCACATTTTCCACTTTCACCTACAGGTAAGCCTGTAATGAGGCTTACCTGTAGGTACAAAAAATATCTCCTAAACCTTTACGGTTTAGGAGATATTCCCCGTGCAATACGCCGCTGACTGCAGCGGCGCATGCGCACGGGGGATTCTCGTCTGAAAGGCCGGCAGAATACGAACCCTGCCGGGACGAAGTCTCCCGTGCGCATGCGCGGGAGTGACGACATCGCGGCTCCAGCCACTCACAGCGCTGGAGTCGCGATACCCGGAAGACACGCCGCGGCAACATGTCAGCGACCTCGGCGTGGACCAGGTGAGTTACCGACGCCTCGTTCTAAGGTAAGTATTTCATAATGAGCTAGTATGCGGTGCATACTAGCTCATTATGCCTTTTCCCTTACAGGTGTAAAAAAAAAAAAAAAAATGTCAGCGGGTTTACTCCCGCTTTAAGTATTCCATGCTTCACTAAGAATGCATATACTTAAGTATGTCAAAAAGAGATATTACTGCTGGTACTCTGTCTAAAAAAAACACAGCTTAATAAAGGTATGTGTGGAAGTTTCTCTGAGAATAAATGCCAGCTGAGACTTGGCCTTACTGGGCTTCCATTTAAAAATAGTATTAACCACTTGACCTCCGGAAGCTTTACCCCTCTTCGTGACCAGGCATTTTTTTGCTATAACGCACTGCGTTACCTCAACTGACAATTGCGCGGATGTGCGACACTGTATTTAAATAAAATGTATGTCCCTTTCTCCCCACAAATAGAGCTTTCTTTTGGTGGTATTTGATCACCCGTGTTAAATGTTTGCGCTATAAACAAAAAAAAGTCAGACAATTTAAAAAAATATATATATATTTTTCACTTTCTGCTATAAAACATATCCAATAAAAAAAAATTAAAAATCAAATTTCTTCATGAATGTAGGCCGATATGTATTCTGCTACATATTTTTGGTAAAAAAAATGCCAATAAGCTTATATTGATTGGTTTACACAGGCATTATAGCATCTAAAAAACTATAGGATATATTTATGGAATTTTTTTTTTTTTTTTTAATACTAGTAATAGTGACAATTGGAGACTGCGTCAGACAGGCTCTGACAATTTGTGGGAACCAGTGAAACTAATATAGTGATCAGTGCTAAAATGTGCACTGTCACTGTACTAATGATACTGGCTGGCAAAGGGTTAAACATCTAGGGCAATCAAAGGGTTAACTGTGTGCCTAGCCAGTGTACTGTGTGTGCTGCTTTCACTAGGGGAAGAGATGGATTCTAGTCCCTGCTTTGCAGGAACACAGAATCCATCTCTTACCCCCTGTCAGAACGGTGATCTGCCTTGTTTGCATAGGCCAGTGATGGCGAACCTTGGCATCCCAGATGTTTTGGAACTACATTTCCCATAATGCTCTTGCACTGTGCAGTGTAGTTGAGCATCATGGGAAATGTAGTTCCAAAACATCTGGGGTGCCAAGGTTCGCCATCACTGGCATAGGCAGATCCCCGTTCTGTGTGTATTACCGATGATCGGCGGGTGTCAGCGGACATTAAGTGCCCGGCATCCGCAGATTGGCTTCTGCTGTAAGTATTTACTGCAGAAGTAGCCTGCCAACGGCACACGTGCACCCTCTGCAGGCAGAAGCGTGTGTGTGTGTGTGTGTGTGTATATATATTTGTGTGTATATATTTGGTCGTCCGACCAAAACCTCCTCCTCATCCCCAAGTCCCGCTACAAATCAAAAGGGGAACGAAGATTCGCTGTCCAAGGACCACGGCTATGGAATGCACTACCAACCTACATCCGCATGGAAGAAAACCATCAGGTCTTCAGGAAAAAACTCAAGACCCACCTCTTCTAAGAAGCTTGACAACAAAGCACTAATCACAGCGCCTTGAGGTGATTCGGTTCGCATTGTAGCGCAAATTATTCATTCATTCATTCATTCATTCATATATATATATATATATATATATATATATATATATATATATATATATGTATGTATATATATATATATATATATATATATATATATATATATTATACTTCTGGACAGGAGAGTGCAGGAAAACTGCTATGGGGCAAGAGTGTAAGTGGTTAATCAAGAACCAATTCAGCTATGGGCAATACACTTTTTTAATTTAATGGTAACCTGGCATTAAGGTATCTTAAAGGCTGTTATTGCTAACCATTTCTTCAGAAAAATGATGGTTGCTTGGCTGTCACGTCGATGCTTTGACTTCAATGCTCCCCAATTCACTTCCTGGGAACAAGCATTGAGATGAGGAATTTTTTTTACACTATTCAACACATTTTGAACCGTGTGCGTCACCTACCAGGCTGTGCATTGTTGCAGATATGTGTAAATTACATAGCTGGCTTAACAGAATTGCAAATCCTTTGGCTGGCAAACAAATATGCCTTTAATCTGTGAATTTAGCTGTTTGCCTGGAGTTTCTGTTTAAATCTCTCTAAAGAACACTTGCCACTCATCAAACATGTATTTATTTATGCAAGATTTTTGTACCACAAGGCAAATTCTGCATCGGATAACTGTACATTGCGGCTTACAAATAAATCTTAATTATGAAGGCAATAGGAGATATGAGATTTGCCGAAGATGCATGGTAATCTCATCAGTGTCAATTAGTGTGTTTACACCAACCGAGATAATGAGCTTAACATAATGTACAGTACAGTTACATCCATAAATTCATACCACATAACATTCTGAATCACTGAGTGGGGACACTTAAGATCAGAGATAAATGTGTACACACCTCAGGAATCTTTCTAATACAAATAAATATGCGTATCTCTGGAAATATTAGAAGGTTGACCTGCACGGACTCATGTATGATCAGGATCCCCAGAGCTTGCATCAGTAAATTGAACGTGTCACAGACCAGGGCAATTCATACTGAGCATACGGTATATTATAAAAATTCTTAAGCAGTATCGTTAAAAAATTAGCTTGGAAATATTATACATAGTTAAAGCGGAGCTCCACCCTAAAGTGGAACTTCCGCTCATCAGAACCCTCCCCCCCTTCGGTGCCACAGTTGGCACCTTTCAGGGGGGAGGGGGGTGCATATACCTGTATAATACAGGTATCTTCACCCACTTCCGGGAATAGACTCCCCGCGGGAGTCACGCCCCTTTGCGTCACCCCCGCTGTCTTCTGCGAAACACACAGGTCCCGGGAGATAGCGGGGACCACTTAGGATACGTATCGCGACTCGCACATGTGCACTAGGGAACCGGGAAGTGAAGCCACACTTCAGCCACACTTGAAGCCACACTTCACTTCCTGATTCCCTCAACGAGAATGGCGGTGGCAGCAGCTGAAAACCGAGCGATCGCTCGGCTTCGGCTGCCGACAACGTTGGACCCTGGGACAGGTAAGTGTCCATTTATTAAAAGTCAGCAGCTGCAGTTTTTGTAGCTGTTGGCTTTTAATATTTTTTTTTTTTTAGGTGGACTCCCTCTTTAAGATGGTCCAGCTTGGATCAATGTATCTATGTATATTGCACACCAGGGTGATTTTGCTGGAAGCTACTCTGGTGATCTCTACCCACTTCCAGACCAGGCCATTTCTGACGCTGTTTATTTTTTGCTAGAAAATTACTTTGAACCCCCAAGCAGTATATATATTTTTTAAAGCAGAGGCCCTAGAGAAGAAAATGGCAGTCATTACAATTTTTTATATCACATGGTATTTGCGCAGCAGGTTTTTGAAATGCAATTTTTTGGGAAAAAATACACATTTTTGAATCTTAATTAAAAAAAAAAAAAAACAATACATGACCCAATTAAAAGATGTTAGAGTACATCAATACCAAACATGTCACACTTTAAAATTGCGCACGCATGTGCAACAGCAAAAAATTACATACACTGAGCTGCAGGCATCATCCCAGTATAACCACTCGAAGTCGCTGGTTCGGAAGTGGCTACTTCCAGTCCATTGAGGAGCAGCTGGCCTGCTGCATTGTGAAAACAGGTTGGTTGCTCAGTACAGGTACCATTCAGAGAATGCTTTGCATTCTCTGAATCAATGCAAAGTTTTCCCCTATTGGACGTGGCAGAGAGCATGATATCACCGTTCTGCCTCATCCAATCCAAGAATGCTTTGCATTCATTCAGAAAATGCAAAACATTCTTTGAATGGTGCCTTCACCACTCAACCAACCTCCTGTTTTCGGTAAGCAAGAGTGCAGCTGCTCGACGCAGGACCCAAAATAAAGTGAAGTGAATTAGGTGATTTCCATCTTCCAGGGAAATTTCCCAGGTATGCTATATACATTGGTCCAAGCTGATATGTGGAAGTAAAGCCCTGCCTCTCCTAAGATGGTCACCTTCATGCAAACACACAGTGCAGAACAAGGCATGGTAAGTCAGTAATGGGAAAAGATCATCTGTACAGAGGCCATACAGAGACAATACTGTTGACTAGTCCTTTGCCCTTTGAAATGATGAACAATGTTATCTTCCTTCCAAGCTATTGCCTATAAACTACAAACTCCCCCTTCCTCATTCCCATGTTTTGGAGATGAAGTGAGTAGCACGTATTTGCAGTTCAAATGAGGTAAGCACCTTAATGTGACAACCACGCCTCACTCAATAGATGCAATGGGCCACTTTAGTAGACTTGTGCAAATCATTTAGTTACAAATCGAAATTCAGAGGAAATTTGTGTGATTCATAAACTTGGATGTATCCGAATGTACGAATCACAATAGTAACGAATTTCAGCGAATCCAAAATGAATTATAACAAAACAACTAATTAATTTGTATTTATTTGCTTCATTCAGATGACAGGATGCAATTGTTTGGGCCTTTTGTTAATGTTTGAAGCATTCAAAATCATGTAAGAAAATAATGAATGATCGAAATTCATTTGGATCCATTTATTTTTATTCTATTGAGCCTAGCCTGGATATTCTATTAATATTCTTTTTGTATTTGGGTTGAATTTTCGGAGACCATTTGTTTTATTTGTATGTGTGCAGCCCAACAAAGTCAGTTGGAAATGGGGAAATGAATTCAACTTAACAACATAACAAATGATGACGTATTATTTTGGAATCATTTATTTTATTCGGATGCAGTGCATTAGTCTTTGACTCTTGGATCATCAGCCGATTCTTTTTGCATTAACATTTTTCAGTATTATAAAAAATGCATTACATATGAAACCTATTGTAATAAATACAGTAAGGTATAAAAGTGAAAAAAAAATGATTCCTGCTTATTGTGTTTGGGTTCAATTTCTGAATGATAACATAATGAATGAATTTGAAATTAATTTTGTTCCATTCATTACTTTGGAATACATGTGACTCCAGTTGATATCATCCAATCAGCTCATTTCATTTCTGTTTGTCGGTTGGACTAGCAGGGATGACTCAGAGTGCATAAGTAATCTCCTGAATTAACACATTAAAATTTGTATAGCCAGTCTTTTAAAATAACAGAACTTCCAAAAATACGAGTAGATTCGGAACAACGAATATATACTCTCCTGAAAATAAAGAAAATGTTCTGAAAACCAATCACTCTTACATAACGATTATGATGAAACTAAATGATTTACTTAATGAAAGAAACCCAAATGAAACAAAAAAAATGTTTCCATCTTGGATCACCAAGTGAAAATAAAGGGGAAAAAAGAACTTAAGAGAAGTATGTGTTTTTTTTTTTTTTTTCTGAATCAGACATATTTGCTCGGTGGACGCAGCATTGGTCCCCCATCGGCTCTAACATTGAGAACTAAGCGATCAAACACCACAGATCGCTCGGTTCTCAGGGCTCCCTGAACTGTCACTAACCAGCTCTCTGCTCTGCCCCCACACTCACTGGAGCGCTGGGCTGTGGAGGGGGTGGAATGGCTCACTGAGAGACTTAACCCGGTGCTGGTCCAGGCATGTGGGCAGATCCCGACTTTGTCATTGTGGGAATTTTGCCTGAGCCTGGACCGGCTCTATGATGTCAGTCGACAGCGGGTCACAGGAGTGCAGGATGAGCTACACTGTGATTTACAGGAGACGTACAGTCAAACAAGTCTTGGCTGTACTTCTTTAAAAAAAGAAAACAAATGCTGCCACTGAGTGAAAAGTATTACATTGTGTTTTGAAGGTAACAAATGCACTTATTTATTACAGGTACTTACATAGCGCCAACTATTTATGCAACACTTTACATATACACTCACCATACAGTATATTGTACTGTCACATTGGTCCCTGCCCCCTCAAGGAGCTTACATTCTAAAGTCTCTAACTCCCATACATACACGTACTAGGGCCAATTTTACACAGAAGCCAATTAACCTATCAGCATGTCTTTGGCATGTAGGAGGAAACCAGTGTACCTGGAGGAAACCCATGCAGGCACATAGAGGTCCCCAGGCGGGTTTCGCCATAATCCGGATTCAAGCCAATGACCATAGTGCTGACAGGCAGAATTGCTAACCACTTATTGTTTGCTCAATTGGAATTGTCTCGCTTTGTGATAGAAATGTGATGGAGCAATTTTATTTTTTTGAAAACACAAATCATAATAGATTGGGATCTTGATTGATGGAGGAACCTCTGAAGTGGTTTAAGCAAAACTCACCAGATATGGGTGGGCTCCATTATCTCTGGATCCCTGCACATTACACAGCCCCCCACAACTCTGGACCCTTGCACATTACACAGCCCCCCCACACCAGCTATGGACCCCTGCGCATTACACACCCCCCTACAGCTCTGGACCCCTGCATATTACACACCCCCCAGCTCTGGACCACTGTACATTACACAGCCCCCCAACAGCTCTGGATCCTGTACATTACACACAGCCCCCCCCCACAGCTCTGGACCGCTGCACATTACACACAGCCCCCCAGATCGGGACCCCTGCACATTACACACAGCCCCCCCAGATCGGGACCCCTGCACATTACACACAGCCCCCCCAGCTCTGGACCCCTGCACATTACACACAGCCACCCCCCAGTTTGGGACTCCTGTACATTACACACAGCCCCCCCAGATCTTGACCCCTGCACATTACACACCGCCCCCCAGCTCGGGACCCCTACATATTACATATTGCCCCTTCTTACCTTACTGGGGCATGCATGCAGAGCTGGAGACACAGCAGTGCTGAACAGAGGGCGGGAACTGCTTAATTTTTCATATTAACAATGCTAATGCTGGACCACTTAGCAACCAATCACCTGCTGGTTAACTTGAGAAGTTAAGTCCAGCAGTCGCCATCCTCTCTCCAACTCCGCTTACTGTCTCTCTCCCCTGATGTGCTGTGCAGAGAGAATCCGGCAGCTGGCCCTGGGTGTCAATCACCCGGGTAAGTTCCACACACGGGCACCCCTGCACCCTGTCACAGCTGACCTCTCCCTGTTTTGACTGTCACAGTGCCGCTGCTGCTGCCTGTGCCTGGTACCCTGCTGTCACCGCTTCACTCATGGAGGCGCAGGGCTGACACCCCCCAATGCGTGGCACCCGGGCATACCACCCCAGCCCCCCCCCCCCCTGGTATGCAACTGGTAGTTGGCATAGCTAATGGTAATATACTGTAAATCAATAGTGGTACAAATATGGGATGACTTTTCCTGTTTCAGGAGCTGTAGTTGATTCATGTAAATCATCCACAGAGCTTTACAGTCCACCAACACAGTGTTCATAGGGTAATAAGAGGGCCACCTTATCCATGAGTAACATAATCTATAAACAGCAGCCCATCCCTTTTCTTGAACTCTGCTTCACTGGCTTCTGAATACCTGAAACCCCCCGAACAGTATGTGTGTTACTGGCAGGGTTACTGGGTGCAAGTAAAGGGAAAAAAGCCCAGAAAACATATGCAGTCTGAGGACTAGTAAGCTGTAATATATATTAAGTTTTTGGTTTGGGGTTTTGATAACCTTTAACATTAGAAAAGAGAATATATTTGAAACCCACCAACTATGCATGCTAGTTTTCCTTTTTATTCTAATTAACATCAAGCTGTGATATGTGCTGCACCATTCCAAAAAGAATTTTACATTTTGTTAAAATGCTTTTAAAATTCTATATTAAAGTTGCATACTCACCATGTGACCTGATTTGCCCCATTTTGTTTTTATGTGTTTTCCAAAACCGGAAAAAAATATTTGTTAATGCTCCGATTTGTTTATTTGAGGTGTTTGGTTTCCCCAAATTTTTATTCAGTTTCATTTTCTGAAAGATCAATGTTCAAGCAGGCGGCGTTACCCTACACATTTTGCATATACTACAGAGACTGCTTATATTATGTTTGTGTTTTTCAAATCTAAGCTAATGGCAATTGACTGACCTTTGTAAGTAATGCATTGTGGTTAATTCTGCTACTGCCTGTGGATAAAACAAACTAGTGGATTTCAATGGGATTCAGTGAAATAATTAGCAAGATTTATTATATAGCCTGGGAAACATCTGTAAATTATAGTAGCAGCCAGATTTCAGCGGCACATTTTCTTCCTACACTCTCAGAATTGGCTGGTTATTTTACATAAAGGTGATTTAAAGTTGTGGTCTAGTGTATAATTCTTATGCATTAAAAATATATTTGCAAAGCAGGTAAATCTTTTTTGAAAAGTCTTCTAAAGACAATCTGTTGGGAATCATATATCAGTGTGGTAACGGGAAACCTTTCTCTTTGTTTTTCTTACATTTAATATAACTAATTTGTGTTAAAAAACAAACCAACAGCCTGGACTTGCTGCCTGGCAATGGCTAGAATGGCTGGTGTCTTGGGAGTGGAAGTGGCATCTTTAAATCTGATGGGCCAATCATGTCCATCTCAGCCTTCAGATCATCATAGCATAGCAGTATGTGGTAGCCACACAAAGTATTATTAACCACTTCAATACAGGGCATTTTCACCCCCTTCCTGCCCAGGCCAATTTTCTTTTTTTCCAGCGCTGTTGCATATTAAATGACAATTGCGCGGCCATGCAACACTGCACCTAAATGAAATTTGTATCTTCCCCCCCACAAATAGATATTTCTTTTGGTGGTATTTGATCACCTCTGCATTTTTTTTTTTTTTTTTACGCTATAAACAAAAGAAGAGTGACAAGTTTTAAAAAAACACAATTTTTAACTTTTTCCCATATTTTTTAAATATCCCGAACTAAAAAAAAAAAAAATGTATTTTTCCTCAGTTTAGGCTGATATGTATTCTTGTATTTTTGGTAAAAAAAAAAATATTGATTGGTTTGCACAAAAGTTATAGCGTCTACAAAATAGGGGATAATGTTATGGCATTTTTATTATTTTTTTTATTATTTACCAGATATGGTGGCAATCTGCGATTTTTATTGTGACGGCGACATATCGGTGGACACATCGGACACTTTTGACACTATTTTGGACCATTCACATTTATACAGTGATTAGTACTATAAAAATGCACTGATTACTGTATTAATGTCACTGGCAGGGAAGGGGGTGATCAAGGGGTTAACTGTTTTATCTAGGGAGTGATAATAACTGTAGGGGGAGGGGACTCACAAGGGGAGGAGACCGATTGGTGTTTCTCTGTATTAGGAACACACGATCGATCTCCTTTCCCCTGACAGGACGTGGATCTGTGAGTTCACACTCGCAGATCCACGGCCCTGCTGTGTTAACGGAAAATCTCGGGTGCCCGGCGGACATTGTGGCCACTGGGCACGCGCATTGGCTCATGAGCGCCGTGGCGGGCGGGCGCGTGCACCCCCTCAACGGCCAGGAAGCCGAGGACGTCATATGATGCCTGCCCAGGATGGGAGATCCCTCCGGCAGACAGCATATTACTATGGGTGGGGTATGAATTGGTTAAAAGCTGAGCATGTAAAGTGGACCTTCAGTATTTTTTTCAACTTTCCAACTATTAAATCTTCTGCCCTTGTTGTTTTAACTTTGGATAGTAAAACATTTTTTTTATGCCAGTAAATACCTTATACAGCCCACTTCCTGTTTCTTGTCTGGTAATTAGCCTAGGCTTATGACATCATGCACATCTCTCTCTCACTCTATTGAGAGTTTGCCAGGAAGGGAGGGGGGATGAGTCATAAGAGGGCCAATGAGAGCTGCAGAGCTGGATGTGTGCCTCTGTGTAAACTCAGGAAGTGAACAGGCAGCAGCTTCAGCTGCCCACAGTTAAAATGATTGCAGCCAGACTCAGTGGAGGGAGATTTCTGCAGCATATTTGGCAAGTACAGAATCACGGTATATATAAAATAATATGGTTGGGGGACGCTTCAGAATGGCAAAGATGTTTTTATTACAAATTATGTGAGCAGACTGCAGTTCCTCTTTAAGGTGAAAAATTACATTAAAGGAGTAGTACAGTCAAAGCTTGTTTGTTCGTTCTGCACTCCTGTGATCCAGTTTCAGCAGACAGTGGGCTGAAGCTCGCTGACGGCTGACATCACAGAGCTCGAGAAAGGTCCAGGTTAGGGAAAGATCGCAACCATATGGTCAGAACAAATCCATTACTTCTCTTTTAAGTTGATCGCACTTGATCTATTTTTGAAAATCTGGGCTGTAGACTACCCAAGTTATTATGAGGCTCCCAAAAAACAGCACAAATCCCATTGTAAAATGGATCAAAAAAAGCATGCAGTGGCGATTTTGATGCGTATCCACTAAAGTCTATGGACCACAAAATCGCACTACATCTCCCCAAACTCGCACAGGACCTTATTCAAAGTAGGATCACGGTCGCACCTCATGTATGTGAACAGGTTCAATAGAAACTGTTGTCATTTCACTTGTCATATGATTCAGCTCTCGTTGGAAATAGCATTAGGGTGATTTGGGGCTCAGGCATTAAATCGGCATGGCTATAAAGTAGTGATGTTATTGTGCTGATCACAATGACATGTTTAGGAATGATGAGAGTTAAAGCACATTATTTCTGTAAGAAGGGAGGTTCTTGAAAGCTTAAAGCGTTTGTTAGCCCAACACTTCATATTCCTGATATGTGCCTGCTGTACCATGTACTTGTTTGAGAAAGTCTCCTGTTCTCTTTATATTGGTTCCTTTATGTGAAATCCTTGGTGTTCCTGCCAGTCCCCTTGCTTTCCTATTAATAACTGACCACACTAAGCAAGAGAGCACAGCTTGGTCAGTTCTCTAGCTATGCTGGGAACTCGGTGTACTCTCCTCCAATGATCAGACTTGTCCTAACACACCCCTTCTACACAGCCATTGACTGGAAAGCTTGGTGTGCTACTGCTTCTCCTCCCCAGCTCTTATGCAGCTGAGAACAGAGGGAATGTGATCACTTATAAATATATAGATATAAAAAAAATATTTTTTTATGTGAATACAAACATGCTTTATGGGTTATTTTACAAGGTTATCGTTTACAATCACTTTATTTGTAGCACAATCTACTAGAAGCTTTCCTGACCATAGTCAAAAGTATGTAGGTTCTTCAAATGTTTTTTTATCCACCTCTATATCGGGCACCCCTTCCTGCTCATGCCACTTGCAACACTGTACCCAAATAAAATTTTTATCATTTTTTGAGACAGAGCTTTCTTTTGGTGGTATTTAACCACTTGCTTACCAGGCACTTACACCCCCCTCCCATCCAGACCAATTTTCAGCTTTCGGTGCTCTCACGCTTTGACTGACAATTACTCAGTCATGCAACACTGTACCCAAATGAATTTTTCCCACAAATAGAGCTTTCTTTTGGTGGTATTTGATCACCTCTGGGTTTTTTATTTTTTGCGCTATAAATGAAAAAAGACCGAAAATTTTGAAAAATAACGCATTTTTCTTTGTGTCTGTGATACAATTTAGGAAATTATTAATTTTTCTTCATAAATTTTGCCCACAATTTATACTGCTACATATCTTTGGTAAAAATAACCCAAATTAGTGGAAATTATTTGGTCTTTGTGAAAGTTACAGACTCTACAAACTGTGGTGCGAATTATACAAAATTGATCACACCTGATGCACTGGTGACGGATCTCATTTCTTGTGACCCGAACAAGCCAGGAAAGTGCAAATACCCCCCAAATGACCCCTTTTTTGAAAGTAGACATTCCAAGGTATTTAGTAAGAGGCATGGTGAGCTTTTTGATGTTGTCATTTTTTCCCACAATTCTTTGCAAAATGAATTATTTTTTTATTTTTTATTTTTTTTATACAAAATTGTCATTGTAATAGGTTATTTCTCTCACATGGCATGTGTATACCACAAATGACACCCCAAAATAAATTCTGCTACTCCTCCTGAGTATTACGATACCACATGTGTGGGACTTTTACACAGTCTGGCCACATAGAGAGGCCCAACATGCAGGGAGCGCCATCACGTGTTCTAGGAGCATAAATTACACATCTAAATTGTTGACTACCTATTACACTTTTGAAGGCCCTGGAGCACCAGGACAATGACACGTGACACTGTCGTGGCACTGATGACACGTGACACTGACGTGGCACTGATGACACGTGACACTGACGTGGCACTGATGACACGTGACACTGATGACAGATGGTACTAATACGGGGCACTGATGACAGGTGGTACTAATACGGGGCACTGATGACACGTGACACTGATGACAGATGGCACTTATGAGAGATGGCACTTATACATGGCACTGATATCACGTGGCACTAATATGTGGCACTGATGAGAGATGGCACTAATATGTGGCACTGATGACACATGACACTGATGACACTGATGACAGATGGCACTGATACGTGGCATTGATGACAGGTGACACTGATAACAGATGGCACGTGACACTGACAGGTGGCACTGATGACAGATGGCACTAATACGTGACACTGATGACAGATGGCACTAATATGTGGCACTGATGACAGATGGCACTATGTGGCACTGATGACAGATGGCACTAATGACAGGTGGCACTGATGTCAGGTGGCACTGATGACAGGTGGCACTGACTACAGATGGCACTGACTACAGATGGCACTGACTACAGATGGCACTGGCAGATGGCACTGACTACAGATGGCACTGGCAGATGGCACTGGGGATGGCACTGGGCACAGATGGCATTGGGGACAGATGGCACTTGCAGATGGCATTGGGGACATATGGTTATGGCAATTGGCATTGGGGGCAGATTGCAGTGGTGGCAGTGGGCACAGATGGCATTTCGTTTATTTATTTTGTTAAACTTACGGCGGTGCAGCCGTTAATCTCCCCCTCCTCACACGCTGTCTCTGTGTGAGGAGGGGGAGCGGCGCTGAGAGATGATCTCATATGTTTACATATGAGATCATCTCTCATTGGCCAGGGCGATCGTGCTGTAAACGGCCGCTGTGATTGGCCGTTTACAGCGATCTGTGATTGGCCGTGTCCGAGGGACACGGCATACACAGAATTTCCCTGCTGCGCGGTCGTGAGCGCGCACAGGGAACGAGGAAAGGGGAGCCGTCATATGACGGCCTCCCGGGATTTCACATCCGCGCTGTGGCCGTCATTCGGCTACGGCCGGATGTGAAGTGGTTAATCACCACTGGGATTTGTTGCTATATATACAGTATGAAAAAAATACCATAAATATTTTAAAAAAAACACACTTTTCTAGGGTTCTATTATAAAATTTTGCAAATGTAGGCTATAATGTATTTTGCTACATTTCTTTGGTAAAAATAACCCAAATCGGTGTATATTGTTTAGTCTGTGTGAAAGCTATAGTGTCTATAAGCTATGGTATATACAGTATATATTTGAAAATTGATCAGTCCTGATGTGCTGACTGCTTATCTAATTTTGTGAGGCCCTAAATTTCTAGGGCACTACAAATTATACCTTTTGGAAAGTAGACAGTATTTAGTAAGAGGCATGGTGAGCTGTGTTTTTTGTTAATTTTTTGGGGAAAATAAGGACATTAAATAAATCTTTTTTCACAAAGTTTCACAAAGTTGTAATTTTAACAAGTTATTTTTCACACACAGCATAGGCATACTTATAATTACCCCAAAACACATTCTACTGCTCCTCCTGAAGATATGGGTATACCACATGTGTGAGACTTATTTCACAGCTTAGTCACACAGAGGGGCCCAAAATCCAAGGAACACCTTCAGGTTTTCTAATGACATAAATTATGTCTAATGACATAAATCATGCATCTAATCTCTTGACTGCCTATTACATTTGTGGAGGCCCTGGAGCACCAGGAGAGTGGAAATACTCAGACATTAATCACAGTTTGGAAAGCAAATACCCAAGGAATTTTCTAAGAGGCATGATAAGTCTTTTGAAGTCTTCATTTTTTTGCCAAAAGTTTTTGGAAAAATGCTAAATGAACATGTTTTTTTTTTCACACAAAGTTGTCAATTTAATAACCTATTTCTCACAGCATGGGCATACTTAAGAGTTGCAACCCAAAACACATTCTGCTACACCTTCTAAGTATGGTGATACTATTCATGAGACTTTTTCAGTGCTAGGAGTGATTATGCACCAAACATTCTATCTTGTGTATCACACAAATCAACCAATTTTATCAAAACCAATGTACTGTAATAGCCGCCTCTATACGAGTGATCAGGGAATATAGCTTATCAAAGTATCAACTGTAGCAGTCCCTATAAGCCAAGAAAGCCTAGCCTACTGGTGCGTGGCTTCTCCCCTAGAATGGTATATTTACTGGCCAGGAAGTACAGAAGGCAAAATAAAGTTCCTGTGGATCCATGAGTGCAGTTGTCTGCAGGGAATGCTGGGACTGGTGTCTTGCATGAACATATTTGGACGTGCAGATGAGTCAGTTCAGGTGCAGGCTGCATTTTTAGGGCTTGTTTACATGTAAGGTTGGGGGGTGGTCTTGCAGGGTCTAACAGGTTAAAGCAGGAGTTGAGGAGATGATGCAGTGCCTACTCACTGCCTGTCAAATGATCTTTTAGGCTGTGTTCACACCATATACTGATGTGGCTCCCAGCAGGGGTCTGGCGCTTCCCTGTTCACCATTTCAGGTCCGATTTCAGCCCGAATGTAGGGATGAATTGTGACCCAAAACAGACCAAAAGAGGCACAGGGCCCCTGTGCAAATTTGCACCGGAGCCGCAGCAGAGATATGTGAACCGGCTCCATAGAGAGTCCGTCAAAATCTCCTTCTATTGCGAATAGGATGCGCGTTCCCCGCATCCTATTCCCAATGGTGTGAACCCAGCCTGAAG
Organism: Lithobates sylvaticus; assembly: GCA_028564925.1. Classification (NCBI taxonomy): domain Eukaryota; kingdom Metazoa; phylum Chordata; class Amphibia; order Anura; family Ranidae; genus Lithobates; species Lithobates sylvaticus. Next base: position 82,728,991 of record CM053028.1, read on the forward strand.
AGCGATCTGAATACAGATGGTTCTTCAGAGAGCATCGCACATGTCAATAAGTCCTTATGGTGACACAATGATTGCTGTGGCAGTGATCAGGGACACAATGGCTGATCTGGCGGTGATCAGGGACACCGATAGAAATAAATAAGGTGTTGCCTGGTAAAAAAAAAAAAAAGGACCTCCCTGATAAAATTCACTAATCCACCAATTTAGGTGTGGGTTAGTGTACCAAAATAGGTAAAATAAACAAAAATTAAGGGAAAGACCCCCCCCCCCCCCCTATATGCAACCCAGATAGTGTGACTAGTAGCAACATATCTTTATTAAGCACATTAAACAATGAATAACACATGGAGAAAACACCACATCAATTGAAAATACCTCCACCCCACACTAGCTAAAAAGAGTCTTGACTAAGGTATGACTGTAAACTAGAGAATAGTCACCAGATATTATTTACACTATAGATTACTCTCCTGCTCGAAAAATCGAAAGAGCAAAAATAATTAAACAGCAAAAAAATTGCATTAATGGGGAGTAAACCATCTTGAGGGGGTGACCCCTCAGGTTGCAAATAGGCACATGCCATATTATAGCATAAGTAAGTAGGGAAAATTAAATTAAGCCAAAGCTCGCTGAATGCAAGCAAAGATAATGCAGTTAAACCATGCTGTTAGGCAACAGAGAGCATTAAGGGTGGCTGCAGGTGGAGCAAAAAAAGGTTCACAGATGGGCTGATAGTAATAAATGGTCCCACAGACAGCTGTAGTAGAAAGAAGGTTAACAAACTAAGTTGATCAGGTATAGGTCAATGCAGCCCTGATTGCATCAAGATAGTGTCATTCCCTCATATGAGGTTCCCTAAACTCAGCTCAAACATAGCCTAGGAAGAGTGATTCACTGCTTGTCAGTCCTGATGGACATTATATACCAAGCCCTTGAGGGATGGATTGCTCAATCTCCTACTGCTATATCTCCAACACCTGGATACATCAAAGAAAATCACATAGGCTGTGTGTAAGACAGATCAGCTGTTTCCTGGTTGTGCACACATCCGTCCATCTATTGAATGGGACACCAGGTCAGAAAGAGCACCTGACAGTAATATCTGACAATTCAGCCAGTAAATGCAATTAGACAATCTTCAGTATCAGGCATAGGTCATAGTATAGCCATTGCTCTCAAGCTCCCTGCAAGATAGTGTTTACTGTGTGGCACCCAGACACAGGGATTGTCCAGCAACTTATGTCCTTTCAGCCAAATGTAAACTGCCAAGGCATCCACTGGTATCCACCATTGGTCAGTATGTTTATCCGCTCATGTGTACCAGAGATTTTCCACCTAGTAAGGTTGGTAAACTGTCCAGCTGTCAGCCGATATGTCCGGGACTATGTAGTGTGATGTGTTGTTTTCTCCATGTGTTATTCATTTTTTAATGTCCTCCATTAAGATATTTTGTTACCAGTCACACATATAGTGCCTGTTTCCCTGGGGGATATTTCCCCTTACTTTTGTTTATCAGGGACACTGTAACTGCTGTGGCAGTGTTTAGGGACAATATGGCTGGTGTGGTGGTCATCGGAGACAATATAACTGAGTTTTTTTTTTTTTTTATACAGTGTGTATGTATGTATATATATATATAATTTATTTTTTTACATACTGTCACCAGTGATCAGTGATTTTAAAGGTGATTTTTATTTTTTACACTATGGTTGCTTATTACAGCAATCGCTGTAAAAGCAATCTTTCGTTCATGACTAAAAGTGGGTCGAAAAGGATCAGCCCCCTTTAAACTAATCACATTTTGTTGCTTTGCAGCCTGAAATGAAGACAGACACGATTTTTGTTTTAACCAGCTGTATTTACTAGTGCAACTTCTAACATCACCCCCTTATGTCAGTATTTTGTTGGACCACATTTTGCTTTAATTACAGCCTTTAGTCCGTTGGGATATGTCTCTACTAAATTTGCACATCTAGACTTTGCAATATTTGCCCACTCGTCTTTGCAGAACTGCTCAAGTTCAGTTAAATTTGATGGTGACCTTTTGTGGACTTCAGTCTTCTAGTCATTCCACAGACTTTCAATGGGGTTTAAGTCTGGGCTCTGACTAAACCATGCAAGGACATTCACCTTTTTCTCCTTCAACCACTGTGTGGTCATTTTTGCTGTGTGCTTTGGGTCATTGTCATTTTAGAAGGTAAACCTTCTTCCAATTGACACTTTTCTGGCAGAGGGCAGCAGATTTCTCTTAAGAATTTGATGGTATTTTGCACTTGGTGATCCCAGCATAGAAAAAACGATTCAGTCTTGAGGAGTGTAAGCAGACATGTGGCCACACAATGAGATTGCAGGAGAAACGGTTTAACCTTAAACTGCGCAGGGGTGGGGGGGGGGGGGGTTTCACTGTCAGGGCAATAAGGATGTGGAACACAACTCTTCCACAAGTGGTGGTGTCAGCGCAGAGTATGGATATTTTTAAGAGATTCTTGGATGTGCATCTTAAAGAACACAACATACAGGGATATGGGAAATAATTATAGACACTGGCACACGTGCACCTACACAGGTTGAACTGGATGGACCAATGGTAGCTCAAACCATAGACGGAGGAGTGCCAAACCAAAATTGAAAAAAAAAGAGTCTGAGATCATTTTACATGTTGGTAAAAAAAAAGTCATATTAAAATGATTTTGCTGAGTGGCAACTGCTATCAAATTTTTACCCTAGTACTGGTTCTTAAAGAGTAGTGCCCACAAAATTATTTTTTTTTAAAAGTCAGCAGCTACAAATACTGCAGCTGCTGACTTTTAAAAATCGGACACTTACCTGTCCCAGGGTCCAGCGATGCGGGGGAACAAGGCCCCCCTCGTTCCCCGATCCGCTCGCGGCGCCGTCATTCTTAATGTGGGAACCCGGCTGTGGCTTCACAGCCGGGCACCCACTGCGCTTGCGCGAGCGGCGCCGTGCGCCGTGATTTGACGCTCAGTCATCTGGGACACGTGACAGGTCCCAGATGACTGTGCGGCGCCGAGGGCAAGTGACGTTTAGCCCGGGCACTGAAGGTGGCAGACTACGAGGGACCCCCTAGCAACAGGCATTTAGAGGTGAGTAAAAAAAAAAAATTTTTCCCAATTATTTATTTTTTATTTTTTTATGATTTTTAAGCTCATTTTATTTTTTTGGTGGCAACACCACTTTAAATCTGTAAAATCACTGTTTTCTGAGTCCATCCAAGTTTTATCCTGCGTTGAGCCCTGATGAAGAGGGAATGATGTTGCCCCCCGAAATCTGTTAGATATTCAGTTTTGGTCTGGCGCTCCTTTGCTGGTACTTTTGAAAACTTCATAGAGCCTGTAAATAAATTTGAGCTATTACATGAACGTGGAGGCGCAGACAGCAAATTATTCTGGGTTTGAGTTGAGCTTATTTGCCTATTAACACCCCGCAAAAGTACAGAAACAGGTAAGGTTACATTTATTGATCTAAACAGTTGTGCCATATACTGTAAACTATGGGAAATGTTTGCAACGGACCAACAACTTCTGTCATTTCAGTTAAACATTGAGGTACATTTTCTGTTTCCAATTTCACCTAGAACTTCTTTGTGCAAACTTTAGGACTTGATTATTAAATAATGCGTTATATTTAGTTACTGGATTAATTTGCCCACTGTAGCTAAAGCATAGCCATTTCTATTTATACTATGTTTTAATTATTTCTGTGCTCCGTAAAGCTGTGCATAAACTTCAAAGCCGAGTTCTCCTTTTCATGTTCCTCACATTGCATTTCAGCACAGTGAAGCATAATGATGTACTCATTTTCACATAATTCTTGAGAAGTTGGTTACATCATTTTACAAGTTATTAAATGTGTCACTTGGGTACTTATATTCCCATAGTCTCATTGATTTTCAGTAAATGCTGCAGACAACGGCGTCTAAAACATACTTGTCTGTTCACCATTGCTGTTCTATTTCAGAAATGTTATCAAAGTACTTTAGTCTCATCCCACTAAGTTAGAAAGTCTCATATTCTGCAGCTTGGAAAATGGAAAGAGATGATGAAACTGATCTTGCTGGTGCACCAAAAGTGAAAATAAAATGATTTGCTTGTTATTCTCGAATGGTCTAATGCCCCGTACACACAGTCGGATTTTCCGACGGAAAATGTCCTATCGGACCATGTTGTCGGAATTTCCGACCGTGTGTGGGCTCCATCTGACTTTTTCCGTCGGAAAGTTTGAGATCCTGCTCTCAAATTTTCCGACAACAAAGTCCTATCAGACTTTTTCCGATCGTGTGTAGCGAATTCCGACGGACAAAGTGCCACGCATGCTCAGATCACATTACAAGACCAAAGCTATTGGCTACTAGCCTCTACGTAGTTCGGTCATACGCAACGAACGTCACCACGTTCAGGATGATCGGATTTTCTGACAACTTTGTCCGACCGTGTGTATGCAACACCAGTGTCGGACAAAATCCGTCAGAAAAAATCCGACGGATTTTGTGGTCGGAATTTCCGACCGTGTGTACGGGGCATTAGAAGACAAAACTGCAAAGTTTAGAAATCGCTGCCTCTATGTACATATTAAAGTTGATCTTCACATAAAATGATTGTCTTTCATCAGCGGGGATACTCTTTGTAAAAATGCATTTAAATTTAAAGCTCAGGTACTTTGAAGTATTGTACTTTTGGTGGTGTTCATACTGCTGCTGGTCAAAGCTACCTCAGTCCCAATGAAGGAAATAAAAAATACTTACATAGAGGCAGAAATGTCAAAGTTTTCTTGTACGCTGCTGGGGATCAAAGCAGAATTTTCTAGAATACTCTAATGCTGCGTACACACGATCGGAATTCCGGCCAGAAAAAGACCGATGAGAGATTGTCATCGGAAAATGCGACCGTGTGTAAGCTCCATCGGAATTTTGCTGCCCGAATTTCCGCCAGCCAAAAATTGAGAGCATGTTCTCAATTTTTCAGACGGAAAAGGTTTCTATCGGAAATTCCGATCGACTGTAGCAATTCAAACGCGCAAAATTCCTATGCATGCTCAGAAACAATTTGACGCATGCTCGGAAGCATTGAACTTCATTTTTTCTCGGCTCGTTGTAGTGTTGTACGTCACCGCGTTCTTGACGGTCGTAATTTGGTGTGACCGTGTGTAGGCAAGACAGTTTGAGCAGAATTCCGTCGGGAAAACCATCAGAGCTTTTTCCGATGAGAATTACGATTGCGTGTACGTGGCATTACACAGTGTTTCTCAAGTTTTGGTTGATCTTGTATAACCACCAGAACCTTTGCAGTGTCCATAGAAGGGGAACTAGAGTCTCAACTTCCCCATTAGGCTCTGCTCACTGTCAGTGTCACTTGTTACTGGGAGGCTATTGGCTATAAAACAGACAGCACCTTTAAAGTGGTTCTAAAGCATTAAAGTGATAATAATAAATTAAAAATAACAACCCATTGTACATTGGGGAACAGAGACAGGCAGAGTTCCTGTCTCTGTGTGCTGTGCAGCAGAGAAGCATAATTGCCACTGCTTTCCCATCCCCACCAGTTTCTGGTTGTTAAAGCGATATTAACGCTTCATTTATTTTTAATCCTCTCTAGGCAGATTGATAGCAGCGGGAGCCATTGGCTCCGGCTGCTGTGAAACAAATGCTTTGCCGAGCAGGCAGGGGGCAGGGCAGAGCCGCCTGCTCTGCGTCAATTGACGCAGACAGGACAGCACGCACGCTTTCCATGGGGGCACTTGCTAAAGAGAAGGAGCCTGGAGTGCAGACGGGGGACTCCAGAAGAAGAGGATTGGGGCTGCTCTGTGCAAAACCATTGCACAAAAAAGGTAAGTATAATGTGTGGGGAGGGGGAAGTGGTGGCAATTATGCTGTTATAATACTACTACTACTACTACATTATCTATGAACTTTAGTTATCCACAAATTGAAGGTATTTAAAAAAAAAAAAATTGGTGCAGTAATAGTGCAATTTTAAAAAAGAACTACCTGATATTGTTGCATGTTTCAGTAAAGCTACAAAATTAGCAGCAGGGACCATATCAACAGAAAAGTGGTTCTAATGTTTTAAAAAATTCCACTGCATTATGTCAAAGTGGAAGTTAGGCACACAATATATTTCTGGCACATCAATTGTTTTGTTTTTTTTCAAACTCGTAGCATTACAGGGATAAATTATATTGAAATGTGCATATATTGCAGAGATGTACAAAATGTGTTTTTTTTTTTTTATTTGCTTTGACTTAGAATTAAATATATTAACAATTCTTGAAACATAAGATGTGGGTGTCCCCTCATTACAACGCAGTAAATATAGTACTGCGTTGAAAATGTAGTACTGCAATAAAGAAGTGTATCATCAGTACTAGACTTTGCACACCTTCGCAAATGCTATACTAGTAAATGTTTGTACTCAAACTAAACAAGGACACAGATTTATGCCTGCACAGTTTTATGCTTCTATAAAATCTTTTACATAATTTAAAGAGCCAATAAATCTAAAAAACAAACTAATTAAAAAAAAAAAAAGATTCTTGTAAACATACATTGCAGAAATTAAGACATTTAGAATTACTTTACTATTTACTGAGCTGCTTATTGCAACATATACTATATTATGTTACCAATATAAAGTGCAGATAATTATTGTGCTAACCAATAAAAAGAAAATGGTGAGCAGCTACATAAGAATGTGACAAAAATTCAAGTTAGGATATGTGAAGATGTAGCGCTAATGGTGAAATAAACAGTAATAATAAAAAACTGTGCAATTCTCAAATATATAACGTTACTAGTCCCAACTGTGTGTGAATAAGAGAATAAAAAATAAGTCCCAGGTCAATCCAAACAGAAGGCAAAATTAACCCCGGCCGAATAGTTGTTCTCATAGAGAAACAGGTAAATGAGTTGAATATGCACAACATCCGAAGAAATGTGACATCCAAAGAAAGATAAGACTGGTTACTATTACCAGAACTAGTTGACCCGGATGTCAGCGACACAGCGCCAGGTCTGATTGGCCTGGTGTCGCTGACAGCTAAATGTAAACGGGGAAACAGGTGATGTCATTGTTTCGGAAAATTTAAGCTTCTGCCTATAAGCATATCATTTCTTTGCGCTTAAAAGCATAAATACAGCTTTCTCATATAAGGCTGGGAAAGCGCGCCTTTCTTTCTCTCCAAGTAACACAGACAGATGCTGGTATCACCTTGAGCTTGGCAGAATCCTCCAGAGGCTCCTTTTATTTATACTAAAAACATGGATAACAAAAGAAGGTGGTGGCTTCAGAATCAGCCAATCGGACACTTGTTGTAATCATTCAAAAGAACCAATCACACACACGTGTATATATTCAAATAGAAATACAGTAGTGATGTGTGCAGATGGTGGTGTGCAGAGCCATGCGGCAAGCACATGGCTCTGAACATGATCGTGTGCACCCTCCCACTGCTACCAATGACGCGAGCCGTACTCTATCATGGATCAGTGGGCCATCATTTTGTATGGTTATGCTATCGTTCCCATGTACGCAGATCTGCTTACTTAGGAGTTTAAATGCAGTCGCCATGGAGTGGCCAGTCCCTTGGTGAGGCATAAACAAACATCCTTAAAAGAGCAAACAGATCTGTCATGTCCAAGGGATGGTTTCTGCAGCCAATGGTCTTCCACCAATGTCTGTATGTGCGAATACCCTCACACGAGCGTATTACAGCAAAACTGACACTGGGGACATCTGACAACATACATTAAAAAAAATTTCCACGACAGACATTACCCAAATATAACAATGCTTATATTTGATAAAAGACTTGTCACTGGGTGGGTAGCGCCTGGTGGGGAACTTTGAGATTAATTTCCCTTCTGGACCACTTTACTTTTGATTGACTTTTGATTACTTTTGAAATAGCCTCTGAGTTCCCCATCAGGCTCCATGTACCCCAGTACAAAACTCCTAAGCCATTTGCCTGCCTCTGTGATGGGCACATTGGCCGAGGAGGGAGGGTCTGGCCTGAGGAAGGAGTGCCCAGTATGAACACTCTGACCTCAGTGCAAACACAGATGGATGCATATACCTGTCTGTTACAGGTACATGAATCAGACGCAAGCATTGACACGTTCAATGTTGTGCCCCAACTGAACTTGAATTGGTGTTTATGACAACCTTTATGAATTCCCCAGATGGAGATCTAAAATCTTTATGATATTGAAGTGTCTATCACATTAAAGAAACAATAGGAAAGCTCAGAGGGCAGAAGGGGTTGGGTCAAGCTTGCCAGGAAAAGTCCAGATTTGAGTATACCTTCGGCTACCTATATCTCTGTATTTACTGATTGTATTGGAGTGTGGTTTACACCAAAGGCAATCCCTCTTTTATGTGTTTTTCATCACATCTTCAGTTTCAGTAGTTTGTGACAGATTTACAATATGGCCTTCAAAAGTTGTTGTAGGTCACTCAGCTGTCTTTCTTACACTTTTTTACAATTACTTTTTGTGCCAGTTCTCTACATAAAGCATATCAGTTTAGTTGGTTGGCTGCCTTTCCACCATAGCAGTAAGATATCATCTCTCTTCAGACAGTTCTTGTAGCCAGTGAATAACCGACCCTGAATTATTGCCAGTGTCATAAAAGGAACACATGGTTCTTGCCTGGCAATCGTCAGCTTCATTTCAGGATCATAAAAGGGGTAAAATCTTTTTAATGAAAGACCCTGTTGTCCAGGCACCAATTAATTGTGCTTCTGGGTAATGTGAACTGTGCAGACATAGGTAAATGAAGCTAAATCTAATATTTGAAAACAGCAGTCTTCCCTTAATCAAATTATTCACAGCTAGATCAGATTCATCCATTATGTGTTTAGTGCAGCTGTGGCATTTGCTTATAAAACAAATTGTAATTTTGAGAAAACCTGATTGCGTACAGCTAAAATGGAGAGATTTGATTATCAACTAATCAGAAAGCTTTCACAACTAATTTCAAATCTGCAAAATGCCTTCCGTCACTTATTTACTTACATTATAGGCACAACGGCACAAAACATATTTTCAAATGGCACAGTTATCCTTTTTTTTTGTGGTGTTACTTTATCCTCTTTTGTTCTTCTGTTTAAAATAGTACAATAATAAAAAGGCTCATTCCAGATGTCAGTACTGAAAGCACCACTGCAAATGGTTAAATACATATATGTAAGCTGTATTACCTGCTGTGACGGACCTAGCCGGGACACGGGCTGTTGGAGGGGACTGAGTGCGAGCCTGTTGCCTTGCGATTATGGGCCCTGGCATTTGGGGGAACAGTGCTCTTTGAGCTGCAAGCCTGGGACCCCTGAGCTGGTGATACTTGGATTCAGGTCCATGCTGGCCCCCCAATACACATAGAATCTGTATGTGTATTTGGCATATTAGCAAGAGACGCTAATGTCATGACTCATGAACTCCAGCCACCTGTCTGTTGTGTTAATGCATATAGTCTGGCTTGTAAGAGTATTCCACCTATTGTTGTATGTGCTAATTAACCCTGCAATTGAATGAAGGAGTCCAGTGTTGATTAAGATAATTAGCTCATGCTAATTAGGTTAAGCTGTAGTCATCTGGCTGTATATATGTGTGACATTTCAAATAAAGAGTGATTCCTGATGTAGCCTACACTGGTGTTGTCTGGTGACTGGGTGAGCTAAGGGGTCTTGGATTGTATGGTACCGGACGGAGGAAGCATTTACGGCGGACATCTTGGGTACGAGGTCCGTCACAATTGGCTGGCAGCGGTGGGATCGTGCTTCCTTGTCGTGAACACATCCAAACTATCACCTGGATCCAAGGCCCGCATAGCAGAGGTACAGATACGTCATCATGGAAGAGGAATTCGGAAGGAGGTTGCGAGAGATGCGGATACAACACAGAGGACCAGTATCGGTGCAGGTCCTGCTGGGATGGTATGATTCTGTTCGCCTACAACTCTGGAAAGAAGCGCTAGCCTGTGAGCAGCGACACCAGGGAAAAGTTCTCCCCTCCATCCATGTAAGGTACTGGTCGCAGTATGAAGTACGATTGCTGTTATTGGGGGAACAACCGAAGCAGGAGTGGACAGCTGAGTTAAGCAGGCTGATCCGGGCAGAAATGCGTTTGGACGAGAGCTACAGAGTGGTATGTAGCCCAAGTGTGCCCGTGGACAGCAGATGACAGGCCCACGGAAGGCTTTGATTATAATGGCCTGGGATTGTTGTACTGGAGGCTGTCCGAGGACCCCGACTTTGGGAGTAATCTGGAGTGGCGTTTGGAGGAAATAATGGAGCACAGAGAGCAAAGATTGAATGTCTCGGAAGTGCTCTGGGCACAGGAAGATTTGGAGTTTCTGGCCGCTCAGGAATGGGAGCTGGAGATCGCCTACATACAGCTGCTAGACACTGCTCAGCAGCAGGGTGGGGCTCCCTTTGCCTGGGACTATCAGGAAATACCGGCAGACAGCTCTGAAATCCTGGCTGAAGAGTCGGCAATGTGGCATAGTAACAGAGTGCTTTGCCCACCTGGCCCCGCAGCTATGGACGCGGAGGTCTTATGGCGGATGCAGCAAGTGCTGACTGACCTTGACAAACCTGTTACTGCACAAAACGAGGTTGGATGGAGGAATATGCCTGTCCAGCAGCATGCAAGAGAATCGGCAGTGGAAACTCTGGAGATTGCTGTCCCCAAACCTGAAGTGCTGACAACAGAGCAGAGCTCTGCTAACTTCTGCCCAGCATCAACAGCAGTATCTGGGGAGTTACAAGGAACTTCCCCAGCTGAAGCGCTGGTCACCGGACAGAGGGTCCAAGACCTCTGCCCCACACCTGTGTCAGTTTTGGAGGCTCAGGGTGAGAAGGTGGCGATCGCTTCCCAGCAGCAGATACTTGGGGAGAAGAGAGAGGAGGTGGTTGTTGTCCCTCCTCAACAGTCGGCCAGGGTGGAGAAAGCGGTCTTTCCTCCCCAGCAAAGATCCGTGCACCTGGGAGACAATACCACAGACATGTCATCCCAGCGGCCAGATGAGGGAATGGAAAAGGAAGCAGCCGGCTCCTCTTCCCAATGGCAGCTACACAATTTGGGAGTGGAGGAAGCCAGCCTCCTGCCCCAACGGTTAACCAGAGCGGAGGATGTGGAGTCCCCAGCAGAAGTGCTGGCAACAGGGCAGAGTGCTACCCACCTCTGTCCAGCACCAGCAACAGCTGCGGAGTTCCAGGGAGCTGGGGCAGTCGGCCTCTCTCCCCAACAGTTAGCTGGAGGAGATGATGTAGGGAAGCTCCTACACCCACCTGAACTGCTGGCAACGGAACAGAGCGCTGCTGGCCTCTGCCCGCAACTAAAACAGGACAGATTCCCTGTAAAGGTGGATGGGAATGCAGTCTCCACCAGTATAACCCAGGGATGCTGGGCGGTCGGCCCAGATCCCCAACAGCAGGATGGAGTGAGCCCAGTCACCCTGTCTTCTCTCCAGCGGCTGAAAAGACTCCAGGGAGAAGGGCCAGTCCAGGCCTCTCCCCAGCGGCGGATATGTTCTATGAGAGAGGCAGAAGTTGGCTGGGTGAGTCGTGCTCTGTTTGGAACAATTTGTTTGGGGTACTGTGTGGGTACAGGCATTAGAGCACTGGAACCACTGACTAACTTCGGAGTCAACCCGTCTGGGGTCTCCTCCTGTGTTAGTCTCCTGCCGAAAGGGGAGAAAAGTGACGGACCTAGCCGGGACACGGGCTGTTGGAGGGGACTGAGTGCGAGCCTGTTGCCTTGCGATTATGGGCCCTGGCATTTGGGGGAACAGTGCTCTTTGAGCTGCAAGCCTGGGACCCCTGAGCTGGTGATACTTGGATTCAGGTCCATGCTGGCCCCCCAATACACATAGTATCTGTATGTGTATTTGGCATATTAGCAAGAGACGCTAATGTCATGACTCATGAACTCCAGCCACCTGTCTGTTGTGTTAATGCATATAGTCTGGCTTGTAAGAGTATTCCACCTATTGTTGTATGTGCTAATTAACCCTGCAATTGAATGAAGGAGTCCAGTGTTGATTAAGATAATTAGCTCATGCTAATTAGGTTAAGCTGTAGTCATCTGGCTGTATATATGTGTGACATTTCAAATAAAGAGTGATTCCTGATGTAGCCTACACTGGTGTTGTCTGGTGACTGGGTGAGCTAAGGGGTCTTGGATTGTATGGTACCGGACGGAGGAAGCATTTACGGCGGACATCTTGGGTACGAGGTCCGTCACACCTGCCATGGGATTTATTATTTTGTTCAGACAGTCTTGTGATTCTCACATCTTAACTATAACCTAAAGGACCATTCAAGATCGAGTATAGAAAAGTATAAACAAATCTATTTCGAGAAGAGAAAGGACATCTGCAAATTTATAATATTACTAAATTTATTAATGATTTATTATCATAAAACAATAAAATATGGTTAAATAAGGATTAAACCCACAAACTCATCATTACTAACACTATCGTTGAACTCGGTAAGCCAGAGATTTTCAACCGGTGTTCTGCTTGTAGGCTGGGGCGGACTACTTTTTCCACTGCAGTTAGTGCTCATCTGCAGTGGCAATTCAGGTGGGGGAGGAAGCTGAGAGGAACCTATCTGATTGGATGCTGGCACCCCATGTGACTTTGGTGGCCATTTTGAGTCAGGCAGAATCAATTTAAGACCCTGGCTCCTGGGTTTGGCATGCATTTTGCAAGTGGCTAGAATAGGGACAGGTCACCTGTCCTGTCTGTCATGGAAAGTAATGTCAGTGAAAGGTTCCAAAAATGTAGGGAAGATGCAGGGACACGCCATCCTTCCTGGAAGCCTCCCCATTTGGGTGCATACCTGCCAGAGCGCATTCCACTCCTCGAGACAGACCCTGTTAGCACCTTCAGGTTTCCTTTCCTGAATACCGGTAAGCTAAATCCTCCTTCAGACCCACTTCAATCACCCAGGCCATGGCACAGAGACTGCACTTCTCAAAATATGGTACGACGCCCTGGAAGCAGCAGATGACGGAAAATCATGTCTCCTGGTATTTCTGGACCTCAGCCAAAACAGAGCTTCTTCTCCTCAACGCTAACAGAAATACTAAAACTCAGACTCCTTGGACAGACCATCTCCCCAAGCACCAAAGTCAAATGTCTCGGAGTCATCTTCGAGATGTCGCTGGATGCTCAAATAGGATCAGTAGTCAGTGGCTCTTACCATCTTCTCCGTCTGCTACATAGACTCATCACCTTCATTCCAGAAAAAGAGAAAGCAGTAATAGTTGGAACAATCATCAATTCCCGACTCGACTACGCAAACTCCCTCTACATAAGACTACCCAAATACCAGATTGCTCGCCTACAAGACGTCCAAAACATGGCAGCAAGACTAGTCACTGGAAAAAAACCCTGGTAATCCATCTCCCCAGCCCTAATGACCCTTAATTTGCTAACCGTTAAGGATCGGATCACTTTCAAGACCCTCTGCCTCACCCACAAATACACACAAGGCAACGCTCCTCAATACCTATGTGAGAAAATAAAACACTACACACCCAATCGCAGCCTCCGATAAACTAGCCGAAACCTCATCCTCATCCCTAAATCCCACTACAAATCCAAGGGAGAACGAAGATTCGCAGTCCAAGGACCTCGGCTATGGAACACTCTACCCACTGACATCCGCATGGAAGAAAACCATCGGGCCTTCAGAAAAAAACTCAAGACCCACCTCTTCTAACAAGCAGGAAAGCGCCTTGAGGCGATTCAGTATATACAAGTCTTTCATTCATTCAATCATATGTGTCCCAAATGCTCCCCCCCCCCTGAGCACTGCAGCTCCCAGTGGGTGGGTTTCAGCAATAATGGCAGTGGTATCAATCTGGAAAGCAGTGGGCAGGATTAGATGTGGCCAGGTGCTGATTGACAAGCTTGTGATTCGGCAATGACAAAGCTCCCCCAGTCATCAGAACCATTAGAGCATGGGTCTTCAAACTACGGCCCTCCAGTTGTTCTGGAACTACAATTCCCATAATGCCTAGTCATGTCTGTGAATGTCAGGGTTTTACAATGCCTCATGGGATGTGTAGTTCTGCAACAGATGGAGGGCCGTAGTTTGAGGATCCCTGCATTAGAGTAAATGTTTGTAACAGTGCTTCCAACCCTTCACCACTCAATTTAAATCAATACAACTTTTGTCTTTAGATAAACTTGAAATATCTTTCTGTTAGTATTTTGTTATTAGACCTTAAACTATGAAGGAAAATGGTATTGGCTTTATAGTTTCAGATTAAGCTTCAGTTGAGAAAAACTTCTTATTTAGCACATTTTGATTTATTGAAATGAAACATACGCCCACACAGGTTTTTATTTCTCTTCAAACTAGCATCTGATTAAAAAACTGTGGTTAGGTCAAGGGAACAGTCATCATACTTTGCGTATGGGTAGCATTTGGGAATAATGGACAGATGGACGTCCTAGCTCAGTCCAAGCCAGCGTGTTGTCATTACCAACTTAAAATGCAACAAGAGCCAGCCCAATTATTAGTTCATTCTCAACCATGTTTAATTGACTGTGAAATTCTACAGTTCCCTTTTTATTTTAATTTGTCAATTTGTAGAATTCTGTTTACATTAACCCAAAAGCACAGGCTACATTTGTTGATTATTGTACGTTGTCTATAGAGCTTTAGGTGTAAATTATCTAGCCAGATGTTTAATTACCTAGGGGAAACAAGTTAAGCACAAATTGTCATGGTTCTCATTTATCAAACATTTAATTCTCAGCAGTAGGGCTAAAAAGCACTATCTATGCTTAGTCTAGTGGACCAGAATTTTAATATTAGTTAATAAAAAAGTCAGAGCCCTTAATTTAATAAGCTTTTATGGTAAAGAGCCGCAGATGGTCATTCATTTCAGTGCTTTTAAAAACATAACTACAGTTAAGTCCAGTGAAGGAAGAACTGCGACTCAAAAACACCCAACCAGTTCACATAACCTGACATTATGTAAATTAACTGGTGTCTAAACTATAATTTGCAAGGGTATGGGGTAAGTTTTAGAGCTGCAGATGCTACACACATTGACTTAAGGGTTTGCATTTATTTAAAGGCAAGTCCTAGCCAATGACATCATGTGGTGGTTGGACTTTTGAAAGTCATCCAAATGCTCTGCAGTTTCTCTGACAGGCACATAGACTTGTATAGATTGAAAGCACCAATAGAAGCACCTACCTTTGTAAGAAGAATAGGATATTGGCCCAAAAAACTAACTGCATTCCTCTTGTCAAGGTTGTAGCAAGTACCCTGCAGACCAGTGGTGTTCATCTCCAGTCTCCTAGGTACCCATAGGGTACATACACACTGGAAGTTGGACCTCTGAGTTTGCTTGAAGTAGGTTGCACTTGAATTGAACATGGTAGTGTGTACTGTTCCTGCAATATCACCAAAGAATAATTACATGCAAAATAAAATTTTTTGGCAAGCGTAGCAAATCGTATTGCAAACATAAACCCAGTCACCACTGTGAACATGTTTTTGCCATTACCATGTAGGAGGATCCCACTGATGATATAGTCTTTAAAGCTCTATATCTTTATCATTCATTGAGGTACACAGGAATTGTAGATATACATTTACATTTAGAATAAACTGCCACTATCAGGAGGTTGGCACCCTGGAAAAAGACATTAAGCATGCCCCATATAAAACCCCACCACCAAACCGTCATGCATTATTCTAGTGTCCAATGAGGATTGACGCATGTCCTCAGCTCTGCTGAGAAAAACTCTAAACATGTTTTTTCACATTTTTGTTTCTTTATTCTTTTTTTCTTCTGTCAGAGATAAAACTTCATAGATGTATCCTTTAGGCAAGACCTCTAATTGCCGCTTGAGCTTGTTCCTATACAGCAGCTATCCGGATTGGTGTATCCCCCGCAACTGCTCTGGAGGTCTTACCTAGAACCTGCTGAACCAAAGATTGCAGGGCTAGCCTGGAATGTGACCTTCAGGAATTGGGCTGTGCATTTTGGCGTTCTCCAGACCTAAGTGTAATATATTAGTTAGCCACAGGGTGCTCTCCAGGTCCAAAGCTGTCCGCTCTGGTGTGACTTACTCTAAAAGTGTTTACTCTGTAGTAAGTCCCTGCAAGTGGCAAAAATATACTGGTATTTGACCTTTGAGCTCTGTATTGTTGTGCTTCTGAGACCTTTGTGCACTATGTTAGCAACAGTGTGCTGTCCAGGTCCAGACCTGATGCAAATTAAATTTGGTGTGACCCAGTCTCTGATGACTCGCTTAGTGAGTAAGGCCAGTTGGGCTAAAGCAACTGCAGTTACTTCACAATTTGGAACAATTGGGTGGCATTTTTTTACTTTCTCACTAACATAATTTTACTGTGGTAATGGTTTAAGTGGCATTAACTGAGTGATTGTAAACAGCTATGGGAGTGTTGTATGTGTGTGCTCCTTGATTTTTTCCTGCTACTGGCCTTGGGGGAAGCTGCTTTTCCTGCTTGAAGCAACATGTGGATCATCTGATCCCTATTCTTGTTCCACCTAAGGGACTTGGTTACCCCTGGCCACCTACGACCCTAATCAGTACTTTAATCAGTTAAGGGTTAGGGGTAGCCTACTGAGCATCTAGCTGCTTCCCATTCAATGTTATTTTTGGCATATCAGTCCTGGATTACCAGCCATGAAGCCCCTGATGCCTGATGCCGATGTCACTGATTAAGTCTTTTTGTGATGTGGAATCTCTGCAGGACTTCGAGGCTGCCTAGCTTTGAGGGTGTTCAATCATTTCATCTGGAAGAATGTTTTTGTTATAGGTTTTATGGGCACAGTTAACACCCAAAGACCAATTTTCTGCACCTGTTTGACAGGTGCGTATCATTGCAATTTTTTACAGCAAGGCCAATTTTTGCTTTCATCAAGAGTACCTCTACAGGGTAACGGTGGGAAGGAGGCACCGACGCCCAAAGACCAATTTTTACGCACCCGTTACTTCTATCCAAAGTCAAAGTGACACCAGAATGTAACCAAAAAATCTCTAATCTTGTTCCCAGTGCACTACATTGTGGCATCATCATTCACACCGACTCCCCAGCTGTTGCTGAGCAAAATAAAGGCAGCTTGCAGGGAAAATGTCATTTATTTTTGGCTTTATAAATGCAATTATTTCTGCAGCACATTCTAGACATGGTACAGATTTGCCACTTACAGGTAGACTAAGGGGACCCCCAGGCACTATATTGGAAGGTTTTTTTTATTTTTATGCTTTCACCTTAAAAATCAAAAAATCACTGATCATTTAAAAATTTATTTTTTTACAAACTTTTTTTTATTGATTCATGTCCCCCAGGGCAGGACCCGGACCCCTATAACCACTGTATGCCCAATTACTTGAATATAAGCCTTCAAAATGGGCACTTTTGATTTTCGACGTTTGGGTTCCATTGACTTTAATGGGGTTCGTTATTCGGGTCTGAACTTTCGTGGTGTTCGGAAGTTCTTGTGCAATACGAACAGGGGTCTGTTCAGCCCATCCCTACTTGTCAGAGTTCCCTTTTTTCCTTTGGAATATATGTGCTTCTGTTGAGTACATTTCTGCATTTTTTTCAGGCGTTGTACTGCTTCCACCTGTATTTTTGGTGATTTATTTGTTGGTCCTTCACTCTCCGAGTGAGACCTATAGTACTTTAGGCACAGTTGTCCGCATTGAGTACCTTCTCTCCTGATCTGTAGTACGATTTCCTACCTCCTGCCCTCTCCTTAGATGTAGCTTTTCTTCTTTTCTTGGCCCTTCCGCATCTAGCCTTCTGTTCAGACATTAATTCCTTTGATATTTACTATGATATCCACATTGTTTGGATGTTTCAGTGGCTATTGCCCTCTCCTCAGTTGGACTGCTTTTGGACATCCCAGTTGTCTATGATTATTTATAATTAATGTGTCTCTCTAATGAACCATAAAGAAAATAGGTAATTAAC
Organism: Lithobates sylvaticus; assembly: GCA_028564925.1. Classification (NCBI taxonomy): domain Eukaryota; kingdom Metazoa; phylum Chordata; class Amphibia; order Anura; family Ranidae; genus Lithobates; species Lithobates sylvaticus. The sequence continues at coordinate 82,746,982 of CM053028.1, forward strand.
AAAAAATATTTTTTTCGAGATCATTGAGGGACAAAGGTCCCACTCTTCTGTGTTATTGTTATGAGGTTATGGAGGTTGGAGGTGGGGCTCTAACGAGGGCTTGCCTAACGTTTTTGTTTGAGAGTATCCCAACCTCCTGATCGTGGCAGTTTAACCCAGATATTTAAAATAACCTTCAATTCCTGTGTCCCTCAATGGACATAACAAATTTTACAGTGGATGGATACCAATCTGGTTAATGATTTTATTCAGACCAGCAGCCTGGTCTCCCATTGATCATCCAGACAAATACCCAAGGTGATTGTTCTGGGTGCTGGATATTTATGCTAACAATCAAACATCATTTGATAACCTTTAGAGCATGGACACATATTAATTGGTGTGATGAGTCATTTCCTTGCCTATAAACTGGTTTGATGGATGGTGGATACTTGCAGGTAATATTTCAAATGGCCAGTCAGTCTCAAAGCGCTGTATCTCCTAAAAGGTCAGTATTTGGATTACCTAAGGATTTATTTGGCAGCTCCTGTTTTTCCTGGGAGGGCATACGCTTGTTATTTTTATTTATTTTTTTAATGCCGGCATATTCTTTGCAGCTTCTGTTTCATTTCTGAAAGGGTCTGCTTTATGGAAAATTCAATACACCTGTTGGTTGTTAATACTGTACGGGATTTTCAATACTATATTGATTTATTCTCATCTGAGTTGGTAATTATAGTGTACAAGGCCATACACTGACTTGCACACAAACCTGTTTGAATGCTTCTTTAATAATGAATTGGATAGTGTGGACAAAATGCAGTGTTGGAACTTGACATTATCAGTGTGAGAATTGGTCCTTACTTGTTCTAGGCCAGTGGCTCAGGAAGCATTGAAACTAATAGATCAACAACTAGCATTTTCAATAGAAGGTCAGCAGTGGCAGCCTCCATATTTTCATTAACAGTGGTTTCCTTTAAGTCTTAGAAGACAATAGCAAGCAGACTCTGTTAAACACCCCTATTGTCACCCGATCCTGCTGATACTGACAGAGTCTGACAACTTTGTTTTAATGTCTGCATTATTTCTTTAGCAAAGAAAATTTCTTCATTTGACACATCATGTCGGCTGGGTTGTTGACTAATATACGTTTTTAGAACTGACATAAGACGCACTCATACAGGCAAGAAAAAATATTGGTTGTCCCTAGTTTTTGGCCCATGTGTATACAATCTTTACGTGTTCCAAACAGCGCACTTTTCACAGTTGAGAGGGCAGATTTCAAAAAATAATTGCAGTAATTAGGCTTCGTAGTGGTAATTTCTAAGTAATAACTACACCTCTAAAGATAATAAGCACTTTCAGAAAGCATCGCGGTCAAATGCCACTGGAGTCAAGAAAAAAGTCATTACAAATCCAACATGTTAAGTAGCTTAACTATACTAAACTGACAAAAACTTAAACTAGATTGCTTGATACAGATTATGATTTCATTATCACTTCACTGCTCTATGCATCATGTTATGAAGTAAAGGCCAAAATGTTTATTTGTTTTAATTGGCACTAACACCACATTAGTTCTTTGTCTTATAATTTATTGGAAAGGGCAGGTTTTAGAGCTAGTTGCAGTTTTCCTTAGCGAATCATTTATGGCTCAATCACTTCTGCACAGTAAAAAAGTCACGTTAACCTTGAGCCCAACACGTTAAAATATATAATAAAACATTTAAACTACCGAGTAAAATTGGCATACAATATATGTATAGCTTTTTACGTCTCTATAGAGGAAATAGCAATATGACAAGCTCAAGAAGAGATACAGAAAACTAACACACTGTCTTTCAGTGCGCCCCAGAGACGGACACTGATAGAGAATGAGAGATTGGATCCTGTTTTATTCCCACTCATGTACGAATACATTTCTATGTTTTTGTACATAAATTAAGCCAGCCGTAGATAAAGGCCGTTAGGAAAATCTCAAATTATTTGTTCTTGATGGAACAGGTGAATGGACAGGGGGTGTCTGCTGCTGGATTGGCCGTGTTCCCAGGTAGCTGGACAAACTTACATGCTCACTTAAGCTGGATACACACTATACAATTTTCTTAACTATTTTTCCTTTAGATTTACCAAAACCATATAATATGAGGTCAATCCTAAACACATAATTTGTATGCAATCAGGCAGGCCCTTGCACTACATAGTTGGATGATCGTAAATCTAAAGAAAATTGATCAACAAAAGTTGTATAGTGTGTATCCAGCTTTACATTCTTTGACAGTATGGGTCTCTATTGTTGGAACAACACCCTAGTACAACAGTTCTAAAAATGTGGACCACGTTTATCCAGCAATCAACAGACCAACAGATTGCTGACAAGCTAATTAAGAATGACAACCCTGCAAATTACTTGGCACATTTAAATTTGATAGAGGGCATGGGGAAGTCTGGCACCACTGTAGATTAATCCGATTGCACACAACTTAGTCGCTGGCCAACTACACTTCAAAAGCCAATTACTAGGCTGCATTCACAGCCAACCTTTTACAGGATCCTTCTAGAAATTCCTTACAGGAACACCACCATTAAGTAAGTACCATAATCATGCCCAGCAGTGCAAATGTACCCAGTTGGTAGGCAGGACCCACCTATTCAATAAGGAGGACCTCTCTTGGGCCTCTTGTGGGTTTTCTAATTTTTTAGATCAGAACAAGCATGCAGATTAGAAATTCTGAATTTTGCATCTGAACATTTGTGCTAATGCTTCACAAAGCACTGAATCAAAAAAAAAAAAAAATAGCGTGGAAATTATGGAATTCACAGTGTCTTTTTGGACAGAAAGTGATAGGAAATCCAAAATTTTACATTTATCACTGTTACAGGAACAGAGAGGGAAATAGTCCATTGGGGTTATCTATGCCAGAGGGCTTTTCCTTAACTTTGAAGATATTTCTCACTTGTTGTGTCTACGGGACAGGAAGTTATATAGCAAATCTCCCCACTGACACACTGACCGAAAAAAAAAAACGGAAACTACTATTCCCCTTCCTATATAAAATTTAAGTTTATTGTAGCTTTTCCATGACATACAAAAAGATAATGAAAGTCACTGAGTCAAATTGAAGATTGAATTTATAATTCAGTTCAGTTACAGTTTCTTTCAAAATTTCACAACCTCTTGGAATCAAATGGCACATTAATTAACCACCGTGTGTGGGGGAAACCTGCTTTGGTTTGGGATGGCTTGTAATTGGCACAAGGTAGCACCCTGGAAGCAAGACCAAGGCACATTTACCAAAAGCTTGTGGGTAAATATGGGTGCAGAACTGGTGGGGGGGGGGGGGGGCACTTACAGGGGTTATGGTGCAGCACTTTATTTACAGATAGGGATGAGCCGAACACTCCCCGGTTCGCACCAGAACATGAGAACAGGCAAAAAATTTGTACGAACAAGCGAACACCCTTAAAGTATTTAGGACACGAACATGAAAAACCAAAAGTGCTAATTTTAAAAGCTTATATGCAAGTTATTGCCATAAAAAAATGTTTGGGGACCCGGGTACTGCCCCAGGGGACATGTATCAATGCAAAAATTAGTTTTAAAAACTGAAGTTTTTTCAGGAGCAGTGATTTTAATAATGCTTAAAGTGAAACAAAAAAAATTAAAATATTCCTTTAAATATCGTGCCTGGGGGGTGTCCTTAGTATACCTGTAAAGTAGCGCATTTTTCCAGTGTTTAGAATGATACCACAGCAAAATTAAATTTCTAAAGAAAAAAATGTCATTTAAAACTGATTTTGGCTGTAATGTATTGTCGGATTCCGGCAATATAGAAAACATTCATTGAAAAAACGGCATGGGTTCCCCCATCCCAGTCCATTACCAGGCCCTTTTGGGTCTGGTATGAATATTAAGGGGAACTCCTCACCTAAATTTAAAAAGAAAATGCCGTAGGGGTCCCCCCAAAATCCATACCAGACCCTTATCAGAGAATGCAACCTGGCAGGCCACAGGAAAAGAGGGGGGGAAGAGAGTGCCCCCTCCCCTCCTGAACCATACAAGGCCACATGCCCTTTACATGGGGAGGATGTTTTGGGGTCCTCCCAAAACATCTTGTCCTCATGTTGATGGGGACAAGGGCCTTGTCCCCACAACCCTTGGCCGGTGGTTGGGGGGGTCTGCGGGCAGGTGGGCATATTGGAATCTGGAAGCCACCTTTAACAAGGGGACCAGCAGATCCCGCCCCCCTTATGTGAATGGGTATGGGGTACCAATTCACCAAAAAAGTGTAAAAAATAGTAAAAATAATAGTAGACACAACGCTGGAGCCTCAGAACTGGGTTTTTTTTTACAGCTTAAAAACGCCTATGCCATTTGCAGCTCAAAAATGCCTAGGTGGGAATGAAGTCATAGACTAACATGGACAGGCGTTTTTAAGCTGCAAAAAATGCTCAAAAAAGCGGCTGTAAAAATGTCTGTGTGCATGAGGCCTTTAAATCACTGCTATTCTGATTTTTCATGTTAGTGTCCCATAGACTTTAATGGTGTTCCGCGGCTTTTCGAATTTGCCGCGCACACCACATAATGTTCTCTGTTCGTCAAAAAGGCGAACACCGAATGCTTGAGTCAAACATAGGTTTGACTCGAACATCGGACTCGTCCCTATTTACAGGCTCTTAATTGTTGGTTTGTATAATTCTATGGTAGGCACATATATTAATGTATATGTATGTTTTAATATTTTAAAGTGATGTCAAACACATTTTTCAATATTTTTTAAATCTGATGCTTTTAAAAAAATATAATTTAATTATTTAAATAACATTTATTTAGCGTATTTCTGTGTTTGTGACACCGCTCTGTCACCTTTTCAATAAACATTACATTGGAATAGTGCAATGCTATCACAATGAGGAAACCCACCCTAATAAATGCCATGCAGCCATCACTGCAGTACAAGTAGACATATCGGGGAGGTCCTTTTTTTTTTTTTCAGGTTCTTACACCTTATTTATTTCTATCAGTGTCACTGATCACCGCTACATCAGTCATTGTGTCACCATAGGAACTTATTGACATGTGCGATGCTCTCTGAAGAACCATCCATGTTCAGATCGCTCTTCAGGCTGGTTTCACACCATTGCAAATTGGATGCAGGTATTCACATTAGGACAAGAATTTGACTGGCTCTCTATGGAGCCGGTTCACATATCTCCGCTGTGGCTCTGGTGCGAATTTGCACAGGATCCCGGTGCGTCTTTTGGTCCATTTCAGATCTGAATTCGGCCAATTTGTGCTGAAATCCAACCTAAAACGAGATGCACAGGACCCCTGCTGGGAGCCGCATCATTATTAGGTGTGAACCCAGCCTAAAAGATAATTTGACGAAAGTGAGGAGGCATTGCATCATCTCCTCGACTCCTGCTTTAACCCGTTGGACCCTGCAAGATTTTGCCACCCCCCAACCTCACATGTGAACAAGCCCTAAAAGTGTAGCCTGCACCGGAATCTGCACGTCCGCCTATGTTCATGCAAGACACCAGTACCGGCATCCCCTGTGGACAACTGCACTCCCGGAACCACAGGAACTCTTTTGTTCTAAGCTTGATTTTTTGTTTATTTTGCCTCCTGTACTTCCTGGCCAGTAAACATACCATTCTAGGGGAGAAGCCATGTACCAGTAGGCTAGGCTTGCTTGGCTTATAGGGACTGCTACAGTTGATACTTTAATGTTTGGGTGTTTCCACTCTCCTGGTGCTCCAGGGCCTCCAAAAATGTAATAGGCAGTCAGGAGATTAAATGCCTAATTTATGCCACCTAGAAATCCTTAAGGTGCTCCTTGGATTTTGGGCCCCTCTGTGTGGCTGGGCTGTGAAAAAAGTATTTTTTTCCAGACAAGAAACAGGAAGTGAGCTTTATAAAGTATTTACTGGCAGAAAAAAAAATGTTTTACTATCTAAAGTTAAAACAACAAGGGCAGAAGATTTAATAGATGGACAGTTGAAAAAAATGACTGAAGTTCCGCTTTAAGCATTTATTTTTTGACTCTTAAACTTTCCGTTGGGAGCCAACGCTCTTCAATTAATTCAGCTTTAGTAATGGCTATTTCATAGTACTATATGCGCATAAAGGCTAGATTCATACTTAAGCAATCTTTTACATTGTGTTAACATGTATTATATTGCACATTAACATGCTTTGTGTTAGGGCAGCTCCTTGATTTTAAAGGGCTGCTAGCACACCATGATGGAACAAAAAACATACATATGTTTGAAAATGCAATGTGCAGTGCATCACTATATACAGTATGTGTGTTGTGTTGCATTGTATTTTTTTTTTTTATTATTATACAGGATTTATGTAGTGCCAGCAGTTTGCTCAGTGTTTTACAATGGTAGTGCAAACTGTACAGTTACAATACAATTCAATACAAGAAGAATCCGAGGGCCCTGCGTTAGAGCTTACAATCTAATAAGGAGGGTCAAGTGATACGAAAGGTAATAACTGCGGGAGATGAGCTGACAAAGAAAAAGAAAGTACAGTTGTTGGAGGCAGGATAAGCTTCTCTAAAGAGAAAAGTTTTCAGGGATTGCCTAAAAGTGAATAGAGTTGGAGATAGTTGGACAGATCGGGGTAGGGAATTCCAAAGGATGGAATGGGGCTCGGAAGAAGTCCTGGAAGCGATCATGGGAGGAGGTGATAAGGGAGCTAGAGAGCAGGAGGTCTTAGGAGGAACAAAGAGAACAATTTGGTTGGTATTTTGAGACTAGCTTAGTGATGTAGCTGGGAGCCAATTTGCGGATGGATTTGTAAGTTGTTGTTAGTATTTTGAATTTCATTTGTTGGGTCAGTGGCAGCTAATAGAAGTATTGGCAGAGAGGGGTAGCAGACGCTGAGAGGTTTGTAAAGGTGATGAGTCTGGCAGCAGCATTCATGATGGACTGAATGGGGGATAGCGTATTTAAAGGTAAGGAAATGAGAAGGGAGTTGCAGTAGTCATGGCAAGAGATTACCGGGGAGTGAATTTAAGAGCTTTGTAGTTTCATTTGTTAGTAAGAGGCGTATTTTGGAGATATTGCTGAGTTTGAGGCGGCAAGCTTTGGAAAGTGATTGAATGTGGGGCCAAAAGGAGAGTTCAGAGTCCAAGATAACACCTAGCACCCTGGCATGCGGGCATGGGTTGATGGTTGTGCCATTGCTCTTAACAGAGAAGTTAGGGGAAGGGGAACATGGGGGAGGAAATAATGAGCTCGGCTGTGGACAGGTTGCGTTTGAGGTAGTGGTGTGAAATCCAGACTGATATGTCTGTTAGTAAATTAGCTTTTGACTAAAATGTAAAGTGTGAATATATATACAAAGACAGGAATTTTCGATGGACAAGCAGTTACTGGTTCTTTTTTGGAGGGCCTTACTGACAGTTTAGGAGGCAATAGATAGTCTAACCATTTATTACCACTCTTCTCCACAGTGCATAGCCACAACAAACATACTGAGCTGGCATGAAATCTTGGCATTGGTAACTAATTACCATGCCCATGTCCTACTATTTCTGGTTCTCAAAGAATGATAATTGTCTATGATTTAGGGCTCAGAAGCGTGACTAATTCATCCATTTTTCAGAAACTGCTTGGCCAAGGATGGTTATCCAATGACTGCTCTATCTAGTGTTAGTAGATCTGACAACACAAACATCTGCTGCCTGAGCATTTCTTACAAATCATCTATCTTTAGTTGCGCCAATAAATCGTCAAGCACTGATAGTATAAACTCAGGGTTGCAAGGAGCTCTGTCCCTGCTTATCTTTACAGAAGCACAACTCTGTAGGCTAATGAAAATGTTGCTGCTATTCCTTTTCTAGGCATTCCATCAGTCTCAATGCATAAAGCAGGCAGGCTATTCTCCAGTTGTGAATTCTGGTTTTATGGCTTTTTGAGATTGAGCATGTGACATTATTGGTGGCAACTGCACAAAATACATCATTTTCTTCTTCTTGAGGTAGCATGGTCTCTAAATGTAAATGTAGCCATGTTGAGAAGGTAACAGCCCCCCTTTTTTTTTAAAGCTAGCCATACATTGGAATGTATCTGTGAGAAATGGGAGATGGAGCTTCAGACAATGGCAGGAATGTACTGTCATCTCTCTGACTTTGTGGATGAAGCACATGTGGTGAACACCCTTCCCTCCCTTTTTTCCATAGAGAAGGGAATGATTGGAACCCTCTTACATGACTTTTAGATCATGTTGGAATCTTAATGTGATATTATTCTTGAAGCTCTGAGAAACTTATCTCGTCCTATAAAACGCAATCAGTCTGAACAGTTCAATAATTGCTGCAAGCAGTGCATAAATGTGTCTCATTGCTTGTAGCCATATGGCCTAAATAAAGAAGAAACTTAACATAGAGGAGCCACAATGAAATCAGGTTTAAATTTGATTGGGTAAATTATAGGATCTTATTTTTCCTTTTCCCTATTGGTTATTCTTGAATTTACAGTTAGATTTTTTTTTTTGTCTCTGGAGCATCTGGGTAATTTCCAGAAACAACATTGGCAGGGGAATTGTTGTCCCATCAGCTTTAAGAATTTTGGCAAAGCCACACTACCATTTAATAATCTCATAGCTGAACTACAAACAGTAATAAAAACATGACTCAACACATTGACATACTCATGATTTTCAAATATATGTTTGTATACCATATACCAGTGATGGCGAACCTTGGCACCCCAGATGTTTTGGAACTACATTTCCCATGATGCTCATGCACTCTGCAGTGTAGTTGAATGTCATGGGAAATATAGTTCCAAAACATCTGGGGTGCCAAGGTTCGCCATCACTGCCATATACCATACCTGTGGGATGCCTCTGGAAGCTGCAAATCACTATAGTAGGCACTACTACTGGGTTGATCTCCACTAGCTTCTGGGTCCCTCACCAAGCGGCTGCCCAGCTCCTCAGTTAACACAGGGCGGCCACTGCACATTTTCTCAATGAATGCAAAGCATTCTCTGATGGGTTGAGGAGCAGAATGTGACATCATCACCCCACCTCTCCACCTTGAGAAAATGCAAAGCAATCTCTGAATAGCACCTGTGCCAAACGGCCGACCTCCTGTGTTCAAAATGTAGCAGGGCAGCCACTCGGCACATGACCTGGAAGCTGGTGGAGGTGACTGGAATAGCTGTGCTTACTACACTCATTTCAAGTTTCTATAGGGATCTCACAGGTATGGCATATACATAATTAAGTTGGTCCAAGCTGGATCAATGTAACTATGCAAAAATATCCATACCTGGAATTGTACTTTAAAGCGGAAGTAAACCCTCCTATCATTTTCAGCCAGGGAAGCTGCCATCTTGGTCTCTGTCTAATCTTCAACTGCCATGATGAGGCACATGTAATCAGTTATGACTCCAGCCATTGGATGGTTCGACAGATTGGTTGAGAGCACAACCAATATGACAGCTAGCATTCTACGACATGCCGGGAATGTAACTTTTTGTTGAAGCCGTTAAATCGATGGGTTTACTTCCGCTTTAAACAGTAGTACTAAGAGAGCGAGGAAGGGTCAAAAGTCTCACTGTCATGGCTGTTATTCAAACATGTTTTAAAAAGGAGAGTGCAGGAATTGTCAAAATTCTTCCTCTCTTTAATTGTCTAATCACAACCTGTGGGCATCCTTGATCAACTGCAATGAAAAATTGTCTGGTTTAAAGTAGTACTAAAGGCAAAATCATAAAGGACTGGTAAGATGCTATATATTACATTTTTGTTTTTGGGTTTAGATGTGCTTCAAAGGCAGCATAGTCTGCAAGGGGATTATACTTCAGGCTGTTTTTTATGGCAGAGGTGCCTATACTATCAATAGTAGATCACAAATATGCACAGTATATTCACGACTTAATAATTCAGTGAATTTGCTTATTTAATCTCTCCCACTTTGCAATTTGCTAGTAAAACAAGTAATGTAAATTGAAATGTTCTTTTTCCAACAAGGGCAAGCTCGACAATCCCCCCCCCCCCCCCCAAATCCATATTTAAAAATAAAGCGTTCTTAAAGTATTAGACCTGTGTAATTTTCTCTTGTAATTCACTATACATAATTATTTCTGACAGCGATTGCTCCAGAACTGGAAGCTAGGCCTTTGCTGTTCTGGCAATATTTTCTGATAGAAAGCATCTTAAGTGTATAATACATGCCTGAGAGTGAACAGGCATTAAAAGCAAAGCGAAAAAGTGATTTATCCTGTACAGCTTGCTAGAACAGTCATTTGGAAGCATTCAGTTGTTAGTGTCAAAGCATCTGATCTTATTTTAGATAAAATCAATCATGCTTGCCTGACAGCTTGATGGCAGTAGATGTCTACTTCTGAAACGTATGGTGCACAGAGACGGGACTGACCTTAGGTTATATGGAGCCCTGTGCAAAAATTCAGTAAGGCACCCTTATGAATAAAGACTATCTTCTCTTTCTTGTAAACAATAACAGCGAAGGCATGGTGGTGTACTTATTTTCAGGACTAAAAAGATACATCTTAACAAATCTTTTCTTTTTCGTTTTCAGTCACAAGTATGAAATATTGCATACTATTTGTTTCTTTTTTGATCCAGCAGGTGGAGCTTTATGCCTCTTTTTTACTTGTTTACCTCCATCTCCATACCACTCTGTACAAAGACTGTTGTTTATAGAGGTCATTAGCTCAAGTTGCATTTTACATACACAATTGAATGAGTCCTAGCAAAAAACTCTGCAGTTCTCCATCCTTGCCTCCATCTGAGATATCAGTAAGTTGGCATTGTGTTAGTGCTCTGGGAATCCCTTGTCATGTATTTCTAGTTTATTTGTACACATATTGTAGATAGTAAATTAAAAAAATTTCAGTTTAAAAACATATAAATACGGTACATTTTAAGATGAAGGGACCCTGATAATGGAATGTGTTTCTGATCTTCCCTTTTCCTTATTTTAAAAAGCAGAGTGTGGAGCAAAGCCTATATGATTCTAAAGGTATTTAGTTCATTCAAATAAAGCTTGAGATTCCCTTTTTATTATTCTTCCATTAAATTGAAAAAAAAGTCCTTTGGACTCCTTACCAGTTCACAATGACTCCCCCCCCCCCCCCCCCCCCCCTTCAGAAGCTGTTTACTAGTTTATCACACAGTACTACTCTGGTCTATTTTTGAAAAAGTAAAGCATAGTCTCCTGGACTGACGTTCCTTCCTTCCTTCTTTCCTTCCTTTTAAACAGAAAGTAGTGAAAGTAAGATATCTTTTTATTTTATGGCTAGCACACCAGACTGCCCCTTTGATCCCTCATTATTACTTTTTTGTAATAGGAAACATTATAAAAGGGGTCCAACTGTATACTAAAAAAAAAAAAAAAAAATTAGAAAAGGAAAATCAAGCTGTAGTTAAAAACAAAATATAAATGTTGCCCTTCCAGAGTGGCAATTTTTTTTAGGGAAATTTTTCTATTTTTAACATTAAAAAACAATTCTATGCCCCATCATACCCTTCACACACTTCTCCTGCACATACTGCCTACTTACATTACCTGTGTATGTTATACCCACATTCATGCCCTCTCCCCCTTCTCTCCTGCACAAACTGTCCACTGCTATACCCTCTGCACATACTGCCTGCTGCCATACCCTCCCCCCCACACATAGTTCCCACTGCCACACCCTCCCCCCCACACATAGTTCCCACTGTCATACCCTCCTTCCCACACATAGTTCCTACTGTCATACCCTCCTCCCCCCACACATAGTGCCAACTGTCATACCCTCCCCCCCCGCACATAGAGCCCACTGTCATACCCTCCTTCCCACACATAGTTCCTACTGTCATACCCCCCACTCATCATTCCCACTGTCATACCCTCCCCCCACACATTGTTCCCACTGTCATACCCTCTAATTTGTGGTGCTGCACAATGTCTGTGCCTTGCTACTTTTATTTTTACTGTGAGAACCTTTTCACACCAATTCATTTTAACGAATGTCATATGTTCACAAATAAGCCATTGTAGTAATTGTTAGTTTATATCTGAGCAATAGGCTGAGGTGCATTGTTTGTTTTGGATGCACTGACCCAGGTTATAGGGCTTATTAAAACTGAATAAAAAGTTTTCCCTTGCAGTGGGGCTGTTCCTGCACTGCAAGGTTTATTGCTCATTTTTGTCAAGGGGAGTGATGAAGAGCTTACTTACCTGGCCTTCCGATCCTGTCTGCACAAGTCCAGTTCCTGCAGGTCCAGCACCCTAGCAGTCTTTAGCTGTGGACTGTTCCTCACGTCATCAAGCCCAGTGCAAGCTCCATGGACCTACTGTAGATGCCAGGAACGGTCCACAGCCGGATTGTGGGGAAGCCCTGTTAGCCGAGGGAGCAGAGGATCAGGTGAGAATTAGCCATTCTCCCCCACCCTGGACAAAATAAGCACTTAATTCTTCTAGTGTGGCAACAGGCCCAGTGAAGAGGAAACTTTTTTTTTTTTTTTTGTCTAGAATTGGGCTATAATTACATTCGTATTGTGTGAAAATCCATAATTGTAGATAACGCAGGAAAATGCGTATGAAGGATGTGAACCCAGGGTCTGCCTGACTGAAAGTGAGATCTTTATGGTTACACTAAACTACTGCACATATTTTAAATGTAGCTGTGTAAATGTATGGGTAGTATCACACTTGCATAGCTGTAACTGGGCCCTTATTGTTACCCCTTTAACCCCTTCCTGCCCCTGCAATAGCCGAATGACTGCTGCCAGGAGGGCGTCTATTGACGTTCTTCTGTGAACGTGCTTCCCGCACACTCAATGCAACGCGCTCTGTGATCGGCGAGTTCTTTGGACTCAGTTGATCACAGATATGGGTAAAGGGCCAATCACAGTGCCCCTTTACCACGTGATTAGCTGTGTCCAATGGCAGCTGATCACAGATGTCAACACAAGCTGGTTATCGGCTTTACTTTCCTTGCGCTAACAGTGTGAGGAGAGGAGAAGGAGAGACAATAACCGGCTTTTGTTAAAGGGACATCGACACTGATAATTAGAGCACTGATTATCAATGTAGTTCCAACAGTGCCCACCAGTGCTGCCAATCAGTGCTCATCAGTGTCCATCGGTGCTCATCCATGTCAATCAGTGCCTCCTCATCAGTGTCACCTACCAGTGCCTATCAGTGCTCATCAGTGCTGCCTCATCGGTGCCCACCAGTGCAGCCTCATTTGCAAAATTTTATAACAAACTATGAAAACATTTTTTTTATTTTTTGTTTGTTAAAAAATGTCAGTCTTTTTTCATTTGTTTAGGGAAAAATAAAAAACCCCAGTTGTGATTAAATACCACCAAAAGAAAGCTCTAATTGTGTGAAAAAATGATAACAATTTAATTTGGGTACAGTGTTGCATGACCGCACAATTGTCATTTAAAATGTGACAGCGCTGAAAGCTGAAAATTGCCCTGGGCAGGAAGGGGGTGGAAATGCCCAGTAGGCAAGGGGTTAAAAACACATTAAAGGGCAGTGCATAGATACGCCACGTAGAAAATAAGGGGAGTTCTGCTTGAAACGCTCTGTCATGCAGTAAAAAGAATGTGTTGACTTTGTGGTAACACGCTGTAATGACATCCAAATGCACTAGTACAGTAACCTGCAATATGTATGTTACAGGTCACAACAATGCAATGACGTCCAATGTGGTGCGCTGTGTTTAAAAAAAAAAAAAAAGTTGCTAGTCCATTTTTTTCTTCCGTTGGTATGAATTGACAGACAGTTCTAAATAAATGGGTTCCCTTACCGCAACACACGTTAACATGACGCACCTCTGTGTGCAAGCGGCGATCAGAGGTGCTGTGTATCGCTCCAAGATACCTTATCTCCGATCGTGGTAAAGAGCCTAGGCTAGATGTAGGCTCTTTACCACGTGATCAGCTGTGACCAATCACAGCTTATCACAGCGGTAACTATGAAGTGCCGGTAAAGGCTTTGCTCATGTGCGCGCTGATAGGGAGAGCCAATCGGTAGCTCTCCTGTCGGGGGGGGGGGGGTCTGCGCTGATAATCAGCACATTGATTATCAGCTCAGCCCCCATCAGAGGTGCCCACCACATCTGCCTATCACTGCCCAGCAGATGCCAGACAGTGCCCATGAAAATGCTAATTAGTGCCCATCAAAATGACAATCAGTGCCCATCAGTGCCACCTATCAGTGCTGCATATCAGTGCCACCTATCAATGCCCATTAATGCCGCTTGTCAGTGCCCATCAGTGCTGCATATTGGTGCCTCCTCATCAGTGCCCATTAGTGCAGCCTCATCAGTGCCCGTCAGTGAAGGCGAAAACAAAATGTTATAACAAACAAAGAAAAACTTTTTTTTTTTTAAATGTCAGTCTTTTTTTTTTTTTTTTTTTTAGCAAAAAATAAAAACCCCAGAGGTGATCAAATACCACCAAAGGAAAGCTCTATTTGTGGGAAAAAAAATTATAAAAATATAGTTTGGGTACAGTATTATATGACCGCGCAATTGTCATTCAAAATGTGACAGCGCTGAAAGCTGAAAATTGGCCTGGGCAGGAAGGGGGGGGGGGGGGGAAGTGTCCTGTATTGAAGTGGTTAATATTAACCCACAATGAACCTGCAGATAAGCACTACTGACTTTACTGAGCTGAATATTTGTTGCAAGTCAGTGACTCAGTAAGCCAGTGAAGTCAGTGGGTCAGCTAAACAGCCAGGGAACTAGCATATTCAGAGGTTAGCAGTAGCTCCTATTTTTTCCCCTATTTTTCTTGACCGGTTTACTTAACCACTTGATCTCTGGAATGTTTTACCACCTTCATGTCCTGGTCATTTTTTGCTATTTAGCACTGGGCTACTTGAACTGGTAATTGCGTGGTCATGCAACATTGTATGCAAATTAAATTTATATAATTTTTTCCCACAAATAGAGCTTTCTTTTTGGTTGTATTTGATCACCACTGTGTTTTTTTTTTTTTTAATTATATAAAAACAAAAAAGCCTGAAAATTTTGAAAAAACATTTTCTACTTTTCTGTTATAAATAAATAACCAATAAAGTCAAATTTCTTTATAAATTTAGGCTAAAATGTATTCTGCTACATGTCTTTTGTAAAATAAAAATCCAGATAAGTGTATATTAATTGGTTTGTGTGAAAGTTATAGTGTGTATACATTTATTTATTTTACATACTGTCACCAGTGTAGTACAGCGGCATCATATGACTGGTTGTGGCGGTGATCAGGGCTGGCAGTATGTTAAAAAGAAAAAAAATATTTACACCCTGTCATCAGAGTAGTTCAGTGTCACCATAGTGACAGGGATTTTTATTTTATTTTGTACACTATTATTGCTTATACAGTGTAGATCACTCTAAGCAATAGTTTTAGTTGTCATGAATGGGTTTACATGGGTCATGGGTCATGCATTTATTAACAGCTTGCTTTTAAATGTGATCTATAATTGGCTAAGCTAATCACATGGTACAGGTTGGCAGGTACCATGTGATTGCTGTGGGCCAATCACTGCGGTAAACGTAGTTAAAGCTATGAGCAATCATAGTAATCACGATACCCTGTTACCGGTAACAGTAATCCGCTGTGTCTGATGGACACAGCAGTCACAGGAGGGGTGTGCTACATGCTCCAAAATTGCAACTGGCTCAATCGTGTATATATATATATATGTTACTGAGCCTGCACATGCTGCCCCACTATAGTAAATGTAGTTAAAGTGTTATTAAACTCACAACAGTAAAATCAGTCTGTATATGCAGTGAAGCATGCTTGTTATAGTCACTGTGGAACCTAAGGGGTTAATCCTCTGCATTGTGTAAAAAGGCTGTTTGATCCAATCTTCTCTGATCCTCCCCTTCTTCCACTGACTCCAAAATAGGCCCAGATAAGACAGAGCCTTTGGAGTCAGGCTGCACATGCTCAGTTTGGTGTGTATTGCGAGAGTTTTTTTTCTTTTTCTTGGGAAAGTGCATGTGATCAGCACCGGGCCAATCAGCACTGTCCAGACAGAGGGTCAGGGATCCTGCATCCGTTCAGTGCAGAATGAAAACTCCTCCTCCAAGCTTAATCAGGAATTGATAGAAGTCACAAGGCTGCTATACAGTGGTGTGAAAAAGTGTTTGCCCCCTTCCTCATTTCCTGTTCCTTTGCATGTTTGTCACACTTAAGTGTTTCGGAACATCAAACCAATTTAAACAATAGTCAAGGACAACACAAGTAAACACAAAATGCAATTTGTAAATGAAGGTGTTTATTATTAAAGGTGAAAAAAAATCCAAACCATCATGGCCCTGTGTGAAAAAGTGATTGCCCCCTAAACCTAATAACTGGTTGGGCCACCCTTAGCAGCAACAACTGCAACCAAGCGTTTGCGATAACGTGCAATGAGGCTTTTACAGCGTCCTGGAGGAATTTTGGCCCACTCATCTTTGCAGAATTGTCCTAATTCAGTTACATTAGAGGGTTTTCGAGCATGAATGGCCTTTTTAAGGTCATACCACAACATCTCAATAGGATTCAGGTCAGGACTTTGGCTAGGCCACTCCAAAGTCTTCATTTTGTTTTTCTTCAGCCATTCGGTGGTGGACTTGCTGGTGTGTTTTAGGATCATTGTCCTGCTGCAGAACCCAAGTTTGTTTCAGCTTGAGTACACGAACAGATGGTCGGACATTCTCCTTCAGGATCTCTTGGTAGACAGCAGAATTCATAGTTCCTTTTATCACGGCAAGTCTTCCAGGTCCTGAAGCAGCAAAACAGCCCCAGACCATCACACTACCACCACCATATTTTACTGTTGGTATAATGTTCTTTTTCTGAAATGCAGTGTTCCTTCTACGCCAGATATACTTGGACACACACCTTCCAAAGAGTTCCACTTTTGTCTCATCGGTCCACAGAATGTTGTCCCAAAAGTCTTGGGGATCATCAAGATGTGTTGTGGAGAAATTGAGACGAGCTTTGATGTTCTTTTTGCTCAGCAGTGGTTTTCTCCTTGGAACTCTCCTTGGAACTCCTTGCCCAGTCTTTTCCTGATGGTGGAGGCATGAACGCTGACCTTAACTGAGGCAAGTGAGGCCTGCAGTTCCTTGGACGTTGTTGTTGGGTCTTTTGTGACCTCTTGGATGAGTCGTCGCTGCGCTCTTGGGGTAATTTTGGGCGGCCGGCCACTCCTGGGAAGGTTCACCACTGTTCCATGTCTTTGCCATTGGTGGATAATGGCTCTCACTGTGGTTCGCTGGATTCCCAAAGCTTTGGAAATGGCTTTATAACCCTTTCCAGACTGATAGATCTCAATTACTTTCTTTCTCAATTGTTCCTGAATTTCTTTGGGTCTCGGCATGATGTGTAGCTTTTAAGGATCTTCTGGTGGACCTTACTGTGTCAAGCAGCTCCTATTTAAGTGATACCTTGATTGTGAACAGGTGTGGCAATAATCAGGCCTGGGTGTGGCTAGAGAAATTGAACTCAGGTGTGGACAACCACAGTTATAGTATGTTTTAACAAGGGGGGCAATCACTTTTTCACACAGGGCCATGATGGTTTGGATTTTTTTTCACCTTTAATAATAAACACCTTCATTTACAAATTGCATTTTGTGTTTACTTGTGTTGTCCTTGACTATTGTTTAAATTGGTTTGATGTTCCGAAACACTTAAGTGTGACAAACATGCAAAGGAACAGGAAATGAGGAAGGGGGCAAACACTTTTTCACACCACTGTATACTGCTGATGAGAAAAGGTGTTTAGCAGTTTATATTTACTAAATCTATTGCATTTCCATGTTCTGTGTAATGTGGGGGACCAGATATAGTGAATGCAGGTTCTGGGTTTAGTAACACTTTAAAGCTGAACACCAGGCAGAAATAAAAGACCCACATTAATGCTGCTCTGTATTCTCTAATACATCATTGTTTTTATTTTTTAATGCAAGCAGTGTTAGTACCTGAACTTGACTTGGTAGCAGCTACTTTCCCTATACAGCAAAGCTCATACTGGGTGAAGAAGAAGCAGCACAAGATGCCAATCAGCATGGAGCAGCGCAAGAAGTATACTGATAGGAGTAGAGATCAGGGTGACAGAAAGATGAACTCATCAGTGTGCAGCTTCTACTTTCACTGTCCAGTAACAGGCGAGGTGGCTCAGAACCTGTTGTAAGTGTTACTTAACTGCAGCTGGAGTTCAGCTTTCAATATCTGTTTTATGCAGACCTTGGGGAGATGTTTCCTTTTCTTCACTTTATTCTTGCTTTTCTTGTGCAGACGGAATCATCAGTGCCCTTGTCCACCAGTTATACATTTTACACAAATTTCAAATATTGTTCTTCCTAAAAAGAATGATTGACAGTTGATTAGCGTTTTCCTCCAGCCATTATCCTCTTGTGAAATTAGTTGCCTAGAAAATTGCATTGTAATCTATAAAGGGAAAACTGCTATTTTAAAAGCTCTCCAGACCATAATCCTTTATGTGCACAGTATACACAATGCTTTTTTAGCATGTCTTTTTTTTAGGTTTAGTTCAATTTACATTCTGCTTTTGGATTACAAATTCTTTTTAATAGATTTCAAAAAATTCTGCAATCTGGCAATTTATTATTAATGTTTGGGATGGCATTACTTACTGTACCTAGGCACATATTAACACATACAAGGCTGACGCACGATGTTATCTCTAAAGAAAGTTAAACCGCATATACCAATGTGTAGGTGCAGGAAATTACTACAATATTAAGACATTGGTGCTGTAAATCAAAGTTAAAGTGGTGTTGCACTCAAAAAAAAAAAATGCTTAAAATTCCTAAAAATAAAAATAAAAAAATTAATTGGAAATAATAATTTAACTTACCTCTAAATGCCTGTTGCTAGGGGGTCCCTCGTAGTCTGCCTCCTTCGGTGCCTGGGCTGGTGCGATCACTTCCCCTCGGCGCAGGAAGGGCTCCCTCCCTCCTGTCAGTCATCTGGGACACATGACAGGTCCCAGGTGACTGCGCGGCCGCTCGCGCACTCGCAGTGGGTGCCCGGCTGTGAAGTCACAGCCAGGTGCCCACAGTTGCAATGCCGGCGCCGCCGAGCGGATTGGGGGACGAGCGGAGCTTCTACCCCCCCGCATCACTGGACCCTGGAACAGGTAAGTGTCCGATTATTAAAAGTCAGCAGCTGCAGTATTTGTAGCTGCTGACTTTAAATTTTTTTTTAATGGATACTCCTCTTTAAAGTGACACTAAAGCTTTGCTTTTTTTTTTTTTTAACCTCTAGCCGACCGCCCACTGTCTATTGACGGCGTCGTCTACATTTTGGCCACTAGGGGGCGCGCGGGAGGCGCGCGCGCGTGTGTGCCCGCCGCGTAGCTGGGGACCCAATGCGCGTGCCCGGCGGCCGCGATGTCCGCTGGGCACCCGCGATTGCCCAGTAACAGAGCAGGACGTGGATCTGTGTATGTAAACACACAGATCCACGTCCTGTCACTGGAGAGGAGACCGATGGTGTGTCCCTTGTACATAGGGACACCGATCGGTCCCCTCCCCCAGTCAGTCCCCTCCCCCACAGTTGGAATCACTCATATAGGGAACACATTAACCCCTGCAGCGCCCCCTAGTGTTAAGTGGGATATTTATTATAATAAAAAGTAAAAAATATTATGTTTTTTCAAACTTGTTGCTCTTCTTTTGTTTATAGCGCAAGAAATAAAAACCGCAGAGGTGATCAAATACCACCAAAATAAAGCTCTATCTGTGGAAAAAAAATGATAAAAATGTTATTTGGGTACAGCGTTGCATGACCGCGCAATTGTCATTCAAAATGCGACAGCGCTGAAAGCTGAAAAATGGCCTGGTCAGGAAGGAGGTGTTCGTGCCTGGTAGGCAAGTAGTTAAATAACAAACATATACTTACCTCCACTGTGCAGCTCGTTTTGCACAGAGTGGCCCTGAACCTTGCTCTTCTGGGGTCCCTCGGCGGCTCTCGCGGCTCCTTCCAGCATTAGATAAACCCCTTTTGGTAGAAGCGCTCTCCCAAGAGGGTAACCTTGTGGGCGCGCGCCTGAGTAATTCATTTGACGTCCATAGAAGCCGAATGTATGACTCTGCCCCGCCCCCGGCATCCGGGTCATTGGATTTGATTGACAGCAGCTGGAGCCAATGGCTGTGCTGCTATCAATCCATCCAATCACTGGGTTTTTCTGGTGTGCTTGTTCCCGGGACGAGATATGGGGGACTTCAGGTAAGTAAAACGGGGGCTCAGGGGGGCTGCAGCATTACAGGAGGTTTTTCACCTCAATGCATACAATGCATTAAGGTGAAAAACCTTGAAGGTTTACAACCCCTTTAGGAGTGATTTATATAAAAAGACATAACTGTGGCTGATCCTATATATTATATATTTTCATGTCTCCTTATCTTTGTCATTGTAAGCCCATGCTGCTCTCTAAAAGTGTATTGGATAATGCTTTCTGGCTGAAAAGCGTGTTCCATTATTGATTTTTTTTTTTTAAACTTGGAAAAAAATGATTTGGTACAATTTTGTGTGGTACTAGTAGTATTTAGAGATCATCACCACCGACCGAACCTACATTGGTACCCTCGTCCACGGTTTCAGTGCTCTGTCATTGTAACATGCTTTTGCACAGCAATACCATATGTTACCAGTAGGTGGCCCTGCATGTAACAGATATTGGTCCAAGCAAAAACAGCAAGGCAGGACATTTAGATCAACTTTCTGGTGAAAGAAACAAAGGCTTTCCTTACTCATACAAATTTCTCTTGTTCAGCCCACGTGTTTGTAGCACCCTCTACCTAGGTAGGTGCTAGAGGTGATGGTCTTTGTAGTGCAGGCCTGTTTGTTTTTCATCTCTGTGGGCTGGGAGTGGCTCAGAGCAGCAGCTGTGACTCTCAGACAGCATCACTCCACTGTCACCTCCCTCTTCCTTCTGGAGGATTGTAGAAGAAGAGGAGGGGGAGAGAGGTGGAGCTGCCCGGGGTGTTCTAAGGAGCCCTGACCAATCCCCAACTAGGATTGGCAAGGAGCAGGCCTTCTTGAAATACCTAGGGTCAGCCCAGCTGGCGATGAGTTGTCAGTGGAAGAACTGGAGATAGAGTACTAGGCTGTCGGGGGCCTTTGAGGGAGCTCCCCAGTCTGGGGGGGGGGGTGACTTTGGGCCTGGGACTTGGGTGCAGGACAGAGCCCTTCAAGAAAGCATGAAGGATCTGGACAGGAGTCACATTGGACAGCAAGAGCTAGTACTGCCTGGAAAGTCTTCAGGAGGGAACCACCGGTAGCT
The DNA here is from genome assembly GCA_028564925.1 of Lithobates sylvaticus. NCBI lineage: Eukaryota > Metazoa > Chordata > Amphibia > Anura > Ranidae > Lithobates > Lithobates sylvaticus. The sequence continues at coordinate 82,768,259 of CM053028.1, forward strand.
GCCAGGAGGGCTGGTGAGTGGCATGTGCACTCGGGAGAACTGGAGAGGCATGCCAGAGAGGAAACAGCCAGAGCTGGGTGTGGAGCCAGTAGAGAGGATTGCAGAAAAGTTGTGCTGGAGGAGTCTGGAGAAGTGCACAAAGAGTATACATAGTTGTCCCTAGCAACATTGCTGTTATTCCATTGAGCATCCCATAATTCCCACACCCCCATCCAAGTTAAATACCCTCAATAAAAACAACAAAACAAAGCCAAGGGACTGTTCATTGTCTTGGAGTGTCTGGAAAGTGAATGTCGGGCCGGGCAGGGTGACAGGTGGGCCACATCACTTAGCAGCACCTACGGGGGTACCACTACATGTTGAACAAGAGAAATCAAATAGATTCCTCTATCAATGCTAAAATGCAAGGATGAAGGGTGCTGCCCTGGCAGTTATTGTTTTCTGCAGCCATTGGGACATGTGAATGCTGAATATCAAAACAGTGGCTGCATCTGATTTGATGTATTTACTAGGGATGCACTGATACTGGTATTGGTGCCAATTCCAAGCATTTTTACGAGTACTCATACTGGCAAAAAGGCTCCCGATTTGCATCAATACAAAATGAATAGGCGAAAATTGCACTGCAAAGAATTGCATGCTTTTTGAACAGGAATACGATGCAATTACTCCCACTGCTCCTGTGTGTGTGTATGTGTATAGAAAGGGAAAAGTGGCATCAAGCGGGCAGTTTATTAAAATAGTTATAACTCACATAAAGTTTAAATGCAAAATCTGCATACGATACGGACACAAATCGTACCCCAGAGTTTCAGTACTTGGTATCGGCGAGTACTTAACCAAAAGTATCTGCACTCATACTCGCTGTAGGTATATGGTCTATGTGAAGTCCACTTGGGGATGGACGCCTATATATCTAGCCATGGTTTTTCTAGCATACTCGCCGATAAAGAAAAACGGTATTGGTGCCACCCTAGTATTTACTGATCTCTGACCCAATTTTCCACCTAGCTCCTTCAACAAAAGTCCATTGAAAACCAAACCTTGGGCAAGCTGGATGGTGCCAACAGGGGCACTCACAGCTCAAATTTTTGTGGATTTATCATCCAACAAATGAAATTGAGGCTTGTATGGTCAGCACAACTCAATATACAGGAAGGTTGGTTGAGCACTTATGACCTTGACTTGCTCACGTGTTTTTTTAGCATGCTCACTTCTGTCACAGGATGGTACCATTAGGACTTCTACACACAGGCTTCACTTTGTATACAATAAAAGCGGGATGTACAGCAACATTTTTTCCTAAATATTTCCAGAGTTTTCAGACAGATTTGGCCAGATTTTTCTGAAAGCCATCCATTCGAAACAAGTTTAAATCAGCTAAATGCATTCCAAGTGCAAGAAAACAAAAGTTAATTACTATCTTAATGTATGTTGTTGTTTTTTTTTTTTTTTTTTTTTTTTTTTTTTACAAACCACAGCCTGAATAGAAATGCTATACCTCTTCCAACAGCAGCAAAATGGGACCATCTGTGGGGAAGCAGTGGTCCCTTTGCAGAGGTCCTGCATGCTTCTTACCATCAGTCAGACCTATAGCTCTGTAATTGGTAAACCTCATGGTCCCTGCAGATTGGATAGTTTCGGCTCTAACTTATCAAGGGGTGTGTTGGATCTTTGCAAAGAGGCCACTGCTTTCCCACAGCGAGAAAGGGCCCCACTCTGCAGCATGTTGGCAGGACAGCTTTTCTACACTTTCTTTTTAAAGAAAATTAAACTGATTTAAACTAAAGGTTCATTTGGGTTTTAAAGTGGTTGTAAAGCCTCAAGGTTTTTTACCCTAATGCATTCTCCCCCTAGATCTCCCCTTTTTCTTACCTAAGCCCGATCCGATCCAGAAATGAGTGCAGCAGCTTCAGCCACTGTCTCTATCCTCATTGAACAGATTGATCACAGCAGGAGCCATTGCCTCCTGCTACTGTCAATCAAATCCTATGACACGGGAGCGGAGGGGCGGGGCCGAGTCTGTGTCAATGAACGCAGCAGAGGGACTCACGAGCGAGCCTGTACGGGTGCCCCCATGGAAAGCAAATTTCCATGGGGGCACCCGATGAAGAGGAGGGGCCTGGGGCGCCCGCAGGGGAATACCAGAAGAAGAGGATTGGGGCTGCTCTGTGCAAAACTATTGCACAGAGCAGGTAAGTATAGGCAATTTTATATATATATATATATATATATATATATATATATATATATATATATATATATATATATATATATATATATATATATATATATATATAATATAAAGAGGGTTTACAACCCCTTGAAAATGGAAGTACACTTCCTTTGCTGACTTTTACCTATAGGTAAGCCTATAATAAGGCTTACCAATAGGTAGTATACATTTCTCCTAAACATGCACCGTTTAGGAGATATTTAGTGTATATGCGCTCTGAAGGAACGGCCACCCATACCGTTCCGTGAGAGCCCTTTGCCGTGAACGGCGTCTCCAGCATGTATGCGCGGGAGTGACGTCAGTGTGAACCCGGAAGTAAGACAGGCGAAGATGGGAGGGAGAGCCTGCAGTGCTAACTTTTCGGTGCGGAAGGGCTTTGTTTTAAGGTAAGGAACATATTGTGCTAGTATGCGATGCATACTAGCACATTATGACTTTACCTTGCAGGGTAGAGAAAAAAAAACAGGCATGTAAACAGAGATCTTAGAGAAAGTGCTGGTTGTCACTTTAACCCCTTTGCGCCAGCGCCTCAGATGCTGGGAGGTGGGGCAGGGTTTATGATTATGTGACCGCCGTGATTGGCTGTCATGACGATCACATGATTGGAAAGATCCCAATCGCAAGAAGCTGATAATTGGTATGCAAATATGCGGCTGCTCGGCACCGAGAAAAAAAAAAGCCTGGTCCCCACTGGTGTGATGTCCGACATCGGATGTGATTTCAGCCATACAGATCTTATGGCTGAATTTGCATTGCATTCGGACCAAACTCGCACAGGACCCTTTTTTTTGGTCCGCAGCAGAATCGGATTGCATGAGTGTTCACACCAATGCAATCTGATTCATGTCCGATTTTGCAGATCGCACTCCGATATGAGAAACTGATTAGTGGGTGTCATTAACTTTCAATTGACACTCCCAGCAGTTGGCATAGGGCAGTGTGAACTGCTACCGGGAGACATGCGATTCGGGGACCCACAGTGGATTTGCAGGGTTCTCGCAATGTGAACCGAGCCTAAAAAAGGAAAGAAATGAAGCCTCCACATTTAGAGATTTGGTAAGCTGCAATCTATTACATTTTTGTTCTGGGGTTAAATACTGCTTTCATTTTAAGATAGGGTGACCAGACATCCCCGGTTTCCGGGGACAGTCCCCGGATTGAGGACACTGTCCCCGAACCAAGTCTGTCCCCGGTTTTGTCCCCAGATTGGATTTGGACAGGGGCTGGGGTAATTTCAAAGACACCCCCCCCCCCACTCTGCCGCTTCTACTAGCTTTAGTACTACTAGAATTATGGTAGTTATTCTGTGCCCCTTTCTTATGATCATGTGCTGCTTGGAGCGGAGAGAATATTTCTTGAGTTTCGGGTGCATGCCCGTTCTGCTTCTGCTCGCATGTTCTTCTGCCTTGGCTCAAGTCCCGGCCAGCCCCATGCCCATCTCCTTGCCTTCCCTGGCAGAGTGATCTTCCTCTGCTCCCCACCCAGTAGTAGCCGGGGCCCGGAGAGTAAGACTTGACAGGCTGTGAGTGGGGCGGCGAAGGGCAGAGAGTCGCTAATTGCCGCCATTACTTATAAAAAAAAATATATATATCCCCAGATTTCATTAAAAAAAAAAATCTGGTCACCTTATTTTAAGACCGCCTCAACACCACATCTTTTTACATGACTGAACTCTCTCTGGCCTTCTCATGCTGTCAATAAACCTGTCCTGCACCACAGTACATGACACCATCGCTACAGGAAGGAGAAACCACATATATGATTTGTGTCAGTCATTCTTCCCTTACCGTTACTATCCAGTTTGAACAGCCAGGGCAGGTACTCCTATTTCAGAAGGAACGATTAAATGTAATTATATACACTGCAGTTCAAAACTATCTGTGCAAATTTTCATTTGAATATAATATGAACAAGAAGAAAGGTCTGCCTGAAGTGAAGTTCAGAGCATTTCACAAAAGTTCTCATGTTAAAGGGAACCTGCACTGACCTCCTTCTGAAAATGCTAATTGCCTGGCTCTAAAAGCCACTCAGCTGTTATCCTAAGGCGCAGGAGGGGACGTCAGATGCTGCCAATGATGCCGATTTTAAAAAAAATGTATTCAGAATCGCTGATTTTGGCGATCTGAATACTTTTAAGAGCAAAGGAGGGATTTGTGGTCTTTTTAGACCCCCCGATCCCTCCATAAAGAGTACCTGTCACCACCTATTACTGTCACAAGGGATATTTACATTCCTTGTGACAGCAATAAAGCTGATCAGAATATAATTTTTTTTTAAAGGGACAATGTAAAAAAATAAAATAAAACAAATAAAAAATAAAATAATTTTTAAAGCATAAGTCTCGCCCGCAAATGTAAAAGGTGTTCAAATCAAACATGTGAGGTATTGCCGCGATTGTCAGTGAGAGCAATAATTCTAGCTGAAGACCTCCTCTATACCTCTGACCTGGTAACCATAAAATGTATTAAACTGTCGCCTATGGAGATTTTTAGGTACCGTAGTTTGTCGCCATTCCACGAGTGTGCGCATTTTCAAAGCATGACATGTTAGGTATCTATCTACTCGGCGTAACATCATCTTTCACATTATTCAAAAAAATTGGGCTAGCCTTACTGTTTTGTTTTTTTTAATTCATGAAAGTGCATTTTTTCCCAAAAAATTGCGTTTGAAAGACTGCTGCGCAAATACTGTGTGACATAAAATATTGTAACGATTGCCATTGTATTCTCTAGGCCTAGGGTCTCTGTTAAAAAAACATATATATACTGTTTAGGGGTTCTAAGTAATTTTCTAGCAAAAAAAAAAATGGATTTTAACTTGTAAGCAACAAATAGAAATAGGCTTAGGTGTGAAAGGGATAAACTGAAGCTGGGTTAGGCCCCTTTCACCCTGGGGCGGGAGCCGCGGTGACGGTAAAGCAGCGCTATATTTAGCGCTGCTTTACCGTAGTTTTGCCCGCGGGTTTCGGCCACTCGCGGTGCGGTTTTACCCCCCGCGAGCGGCCGAAAAAAGGGTTAATATCCCCCGCAGATAGCGGTGCCTTGCGGCGGGCGGTATTGCCGCGGTTTTACCGCTGTGTCCCATTCAAATCAATGGGAAGGAGCGGTGAACACACCGCTCCTATACTGCTCCAAAGATGCTGCTAGCAGGAATTTTTTTGTGCCGTCCTGCTAGCGCACCGCTCCAGTGTGAAAGCCCGCCGGCTTTCACACTGGAGTGAATGGGGCCGTTTTTTTCAGGCGGTATACAGGTGCTATTTTTAGCGCTGTACCGCCTGAAAACCGCCCCAGTGTGAAAGAGGCCTTACAGCTCGACCTCCTGAACCTCCCGCCCTGCACACTGTCCCCCTCTATGCTCCCTGTGGTTACACGCTAACTTTTTCCTGTAACACTGACAGTGAATCGCATTTCTCCAAAGGGCTCGGAGTTAAATATGTTATAAAGGCATCATCCTTTCTAAAGCTCTAAATTAACTATTAATATCCACATGAACCTGTCTTTACAGTACAATAAATTAGCTCAAATGCAAGTTTGAAAAGAATCCTTACTCTGTACAACTTGGTTTTCCATGTGTCATGCTGAGATTTCTAATCTGTAATTTAGACTCTTTTCTATTATCAAGCAAACACACACTATTCCATGAGGCCCAGAGAAATGCATTATGAATGTGTCACCTTCCCTCCATTCCTTATTGACGCCCCACACTGCCAATCTCCATAGGGAATCTTAACAAACTCAGCCGAGTTAGAGTGACTTATTTCATAGCGAATGTATCCCTCATTATGAATTTCATTGTTCCATCCTGCCTACACCCCTCAAGAAAGTTGTGGTAATGTGTTATGTAAAATGGATCCATGACACAGCTTGAAAATATGCAGGTTTAGTTAGTGCCAGCACAGCTACAAATGGGTCTTTTTACCCACAAATAATGGGCACTATTTGCTTTGTATCCATACATGATAATTGCACATCACCATTTTTCCATCTCTTTATCCTGTGTGCTTCACGTTCAAATGCTTTGTCATTATGAAGACAATTACAAAGTAATTACCAACACTCAGGAGTATAAGACGTACCGTATTTATCAGCGTATAACACACACATTCATTTTAAGAGGGAAGTTTCTTGAAAAAAAATTTAATTTTAAATAAGGAACTTTGAAGCAAAATAAGGGTCAGTGCCCATCTGTAGCCTCACCATTGCCATCAATACAGCCTGATCAATGCCTGTCTGCAGCCTCACAAGTGCCATCAATACAGCCTCATCAGTCCTCATGAATGCAGCCTCACAAGTGCCATCAATACAGCCTCATCAGTCCACATGAATGCAGCCTCACAAGTGCCATCAATACAGCCTCATCAGTCCACATGAATGCAGCCTCACAAGTGCCATTAATGCAGCAGCCTCACCATTGCCATTAATGCAGCAGCCTCACCATTGCCATCAATACAGCCTGATCAATGCCTGTCTGCAGCCTCACAAGTGCCATCAATACAGCCTCATCAGTCCACATGAATGCAGCCTCACAAGTGCCATCAATGCAGCAGCCTCACAATTGCCATGAATGCAGCAGCCTCACCATTGCCATCAGTGCAGCCTGATCGATGCCCATCTGCAGCCTAGAGGGGACAGGGACAGGGGCGGGACAAGCGCCGACAGATTACATGCAGTGAGAATCTCCTATAATAGACAGAACAGTGGTCCAAGTGCGGCCCAGGAGATGGGACTTCCTATTACAGAGGCCGCCAAGTAAACAGGGGATTCTCACTGTATGTAATCTGATGGCGCTAGTCAGGCCCCCCTCCCCGTTCCCTCCTAGGCAGCTAAAATTGAAGTATCGGCGTATAACACGCACCCGCTATTTGTACCTGATTTTCAGGGTGAAAAAGTGCGTGTTAAACGCCAATAAATACAGTAATTTGATGCCTTTGTTTTTATTTTAGGTTGAAATGATATATTTATATATATATAGGTTTGTTTCTTCGCAGCAAAATGTTAACGAGGACATCTCCTGAGACAGAGTCATTCCGAAGCCTTTTTTTTTTTTGATTTTACATCTTAGCATTGCAAACAAAAAAGCTCTCCAAGTTATCTAAAATAATAACAGTGCTACCTTACCTAGCATTACCTTGATTTGAAATCTGATTCATATTTTTCCTGAAGTTATTTTCACTTTCTTGTCTCTCTGTAATGTCTTCGATTTTATCCGGCCCTCACCTAACAACTGTACATTTATTTTCTCCATCAGTCCATCCCCCACAGTTATTACATTTTTGTATTTCTTGACCCTCCCTTTTAGATTGTAAGCTCTAAGGAGCACGGCCCTCTGATTCCTACTGTATTAAAGTGTATTATAATTGTACTGTCCTAAACTGTTGACGCTATATAAATCCTGTATACCGTATATACTCGAGTATAAGCCGAGTTTTTCAGCACATTTTATTGTGCTGAAAGTGCCCCCCTCGGCTTATATTTCAGTCAAGCACATTTCTGCAGCAGAAAATGACATTTTCCGACTCGACTTTGGGGCCCGTATCTCGGCCTCTTGGTGCTAGGAACCCCAATTTTGGTGTGCAATCCCAGTGGAACCAACACTACAACATATCCAATGTCATTCTCTGCTGCAGAAAAGTGCTTGACATTTTCCGAACCGACTTTGGGGCCCCGGATCTCGGGGCCACTTGGTAATAGGAACCCCATCTTTGGATATGTTGTAGTGCTAGTTTGCATACCAAATTTGGGGTTCCTAGCACCAAGTGGCCCTAAGATACGGGGCCCCAAATTCGGTCAACTGTGTCCATCTGCAGCAATGTTATTTCAGGACCCTTTGTGTCCAGAGACCCCAAATTTGGCTGCAGATAGGGGGCATCTAGGAACCCTTAACTACCAAGTTTGAAGTTTGGGGGACCTATGGCTGCAAATGGGCACAGTGAGGCATGCAAATGGGCACAGTGAGGCTGCAAATGGGCATTGTTGACCCTCTTTTCCACTTACAGTAGCTGCGCATTTCTCACCCGAGTCAATACGTTTTTCCATTTTTTTGTGGTAAAAGTAGGTGCCTCGGCTTATATTCGGGTCGGCCTATACTCAAGTATATACGGTAATAATAATAATAATAATAATAAAAAAATGTATAGTTTATAATGACCCACTAATTTAAATAATGGCCATTATATACTACCAACTGGTTTGCATTGTCTATGAATAGGAGAATGGCAGCTGTTAGAAATGTTTAGCCTATTGTGTTCTCAGCAATTTACATATTGCTTTTATTAATATAGAGCACAAAAAAAAAATTGCAATGCTTTCCAGAGGACATACAGTATGTGTTTACATCAGCCCATACTTCGAAGAACAGTATTTTCTGTACCACACATCATACATCCACAATCACATTATTGCCTGATTCACTAGAAATAAATTAATCCTGACATTATATACTTAGAATGTGAAAGAGAACTGGGTCATCCATTGGAAAACCATACAAACACTGGAAGAACATGCAAACTAAAGCCCCATACACACCACTGCCAGCTCTGGTCAGAGCCACAGTACTAACAATACGATGTTCACACAGCAATCTCCCCTGCTGTTCTATTGTGTATAAACAAGCCCAAGGATAAATCCAAGGACAAATTCCAAGCTTACCTACCAATCAGCCCGCGGACAACCTAATCAACCTGTTTAACAGTATGCGTTAAAAACAGGGCTTTAGTCTGCACATACATGCGTTAGCTACAGGCCACGTCAAGGCACCCTGGTATCTGTAGTCCCTATCACTGGCTGATGAGTGACTCCACATTGGAAGCACATGCATTCTGATGGATAGATGGAGGGCAGATGGACTGAAGGAGAGCCCACCCCTTCTAAAAGGTGCAGGTGCACACTTAACACCCAGCAAATCACACAAAGGCTGTAAAGGTGTCGGTGCGCAGCCTTATCAATATAACATTGTTGCAAAAAAGGGGTCCACTGCCCCCACCTATGACTGGTCATTACGGTAAGTAGCATTGGATGGAAAATAGATATAAACAAGGCCAAGAATAAATCCAACGAAAAATTCCAAGCTTACTTACCAACCAGCCCACAGACAGCCATTGGCTGAGAGCACTGATCTGGAGCCGGTTAGCTGTTGGTCTTCCAGCATGCACGTCCGGCTTCTGTCAGGCCGACTACCATACACACAGGCCAAATATCGACCTTTTTTTATTAAACAGGCCGATGTTGCCAGACATTCAGACTGTGTGTACTAGGCTTTAGGTTTAGATTATATCCCTATTTGGAATTGATTCTCCAACTCAAGGCTGTATGGGCACCAGGCTAATCATTCACTTCACTGCTTCTCAGTTGGGTATTAAAGGAAAAGTGTTTTACTAATATCCAGCTGACAAAATATATCTGTGACCAGCCTTATCCTGGTCTACTGTCATTGTTCAAGTACACCATAAGGCTGGGTTCACACTTATGCAGCCACAGTTTCCAGCAGGGGGACGGTGCACCCTTGTACACCACTTTAGGTGCAAATCAGGTCTGAATCTTTTTGCCTGAATTTGCACCTGAAACGGAGCCAAAGACGCACAGGACCCTTTTCCAATGTGTATCGCGATCGCCCCAGAACTGTGTGAACCGGCTACATTGAGAGCAGGCCACAGTCTTATGTCATGCGAATTGGATGAGGGGAAACCCACATCCAATTCGCATAAGTGTAAAGGAAACAGATCTCTCAAGTCTTCCCTGGAAAGTTCCAAGCAATCTTGTTCTGGTAAGCCTAGAGCAGGCTTCTCTGGATTCACTGACAAGACTCCTTCAGCATGAAGGTCTGCCCTCACCCATTGCTGGAGTGGGGGGACATCTTCGCTGGTTTCCAGATTCATGGACCTCCTTCGTGAGTGTCAAGTGGATCCACAAATTGAACCTTTTGGGGGTATCAAAGAAGGGGGACAGACTTTTGTCCACTTCGGGGTGCCTGGTGTCTCCTTGTGTGGATATAATTGTTGTAAAGTGATGTTCAAACTACCTAAGGTCCCCACTAGCCATGTCTAGGAAATTGGGCTACCTGGGTCTGACTCTGGAGTGAATGCTGACCAGGTTAGCAGTTTTTCTTCTCAAACAGCGGCCCCTTCAGCAGGTTCAGTTCAACGGGAACTAACTGAGGCTCGTGGCAATCTTGCGAATTCCTTTGGTAGACACCTCAGTCATCCTAGTGCCACTGCGGGGCCAACACCTTCCTCTTCTGCGGTGCCTGCAAAGGACTGAGGGCGAAAGTCTTCTGGTGGCTATAAACGTCCCTTGGAAGCTACCTCTCAAAGAGGACCAGTTGTACTGAGGGCTGAGCTTCCATCCTGCTTTACAGTAACTGGTTTTAATGGCCTAGCCATTGAAAGCCAGGTACTGAGCGATAGAGGTCTGTCGGGATCAGTGATCCCTACTATGGTGAAGGTGAGGAAATTGACTTCTAGTATAATATACCATCGCACGTGGAAAGCATACATTTATTGGTGTGAGTCGATTGGTGTTCATCCTCGATCCTTTTCTGTGGCTTGGATCTTAGCTTTTCTTCAACAGGGCGTTGAGCAGAAGTTGGCTTTGAGCACCATCAAGGGCCAGGTGTCTGCCTTAGCAGTCTTCTTTCAACAACCCCTAGCCACTCACTCTTTAGTTTGTACCTTCATTCAAGGAATTTGCTTTGCATACCTTGGATGTGGTTTGTGCGATTCGGGTGTATCTGGCAGCCACTGAGTCCTTCCGGAGGTCAGACTCACTTTTTTTGTTTACGCAGGGACAAAGGAAAGGGCTGGCTGCTTCTTTGACTACTATCTCCAGATGGATCAGACAGACTATGACTCAGGCCTATTCTATTAAGGGTCGGGTTGCTCCTTTCCCTGTCACGACGCATTCTACTTGGGCGCTTAGTACTTCTTTGGCCTTCCGTCATCAAGTGTCAATATCACGTTTGCAAGGTGGTCACTTGATCATCAGTGCATACCTTCACTAAATTGTATAAAGTAGATATTTTGGCATCCGCGGATGCTTCTTTTGGCTGCAAGGTTTTGCAGGCTGCTGTTTTAAGAGGGGGGTTCCCTCTTGAGGGGTGTTTTTTCTTTTAAAATGTTTTTATTTCAAATGGGGCTCCTGTGACCCGGTTAAGGCTTCTGTGTCCTGGTTAGGGGTCTTGTGGTTAGCCTTGGGTTATTTTGCCCACCCCTCATTTTTCTTTGGCACTGCTTTTGGACGTCCCAATGGTCAGGATTAAGGAGGCGCTGTGTCCGTCGATGAACAAAAGAGAAAATGGGATTTTTGTACTTAACGTAAAATCTATTTCTCTGAGTTCATCGACGGACACAGCACCCACCCCTCTATAGAGTTTTTGATACTTCTATTACTACTTGCTACTAAACTGAATACCTAGAGCAGGGAGGGGGTTATATACTGATTGAGGACAGCCCATGGGCATAGCCAGGTGTTTTTTGTTCTGCCTAGACTTACTCCTGCGGAGGCGATGTAACCCAATGGTCAAGATTAAGGAGGCGCTGTGTCCGTCAATGAATTCAGAGAAAGGGAATTTACGGTTAGTTACAAAAATCCTATTTTGCTTCCTGGTCATACACCAAGTAATAAGGCATGAGAACCTAACTGCTCAACTGGATCTGAATAGGTTTAACCCATGTTGGACCAAGGACATCATAGGTAAACTTTGCATGACTTAATTCAAGCCATAATGTGACACCTACAATACCCCCCAATGTATTATGATAAATAGGACATATAGCACTATAAATCCACAATAAGTTTTTATTTAAAGAAGCCACTACTGTTACCTCTTAAAATATTAAGAGAAAAATAAATATATATATATATATATATATATATATATATACAGTATTTCACTTCTGGTTCATAAGCAGTGACAACATTATTTTGAGAAATGTACTGTATATAATTTAGGTTGGTTTCTGATTTTTATTCCATTGACTTAAAGTCAATAAGTTTAATATCTCACAGTGACACCTTAGCTTATTGTTATACAGGGACTTCGTTTCTAGACCTGCAAATCAAATGTGTTTTTTTTTATGGGGTTGCTGTTGGTTTTTATATTTTGTTATTTTCTTGATCTTTGAACAAGAGAAATTGGAATACCTCTGATTTAGCAACAGAAGTGTAACATCAATCTGTGCATTAGCATAATCTTAAAGCGTTTGTTAACCCAGCACTTCCTGAACATATTTTTGATATGTGCCTGCTGTACCATGTACTTGTGTAAGGAAGTCTCCTGTTCTCTTTGTATTGCTTCCTTATATAAAATTGCTGGTGTTTCTGCCAGTCCCTCTGCTTTCCTATTAAAAACTGACCACACTAAGGAGGAGAGCACACCGTAGTCAGTTCTCTAGCGGTGCTTGGAATTCAAAATGCTCTCCAATGATCAGACTTGTCCCGACACACCCTCACTGCATAAGTAGTTACTGGGGAGCTTAGTATGCTCCTGGGTCTCCTCCTCCCAGCTCTTAGGCAGAGGGAATGTGATCACTTATAAGAAAGAGGAAAACATTATTTTTTTTTATCTATACAAAATTTTTTTTTCCTTTTTTATTTCTATTTTAAACTGAATGGATTGTTTTACAAGGTGATTGTTTACAATTACTTTAAAAAACAATGATGAGATGCTACACTGAAGCCACCGAGATATATAAAAGCAGTGGGTGACTGCCCACTTAATTTGTATAAATTCATTGGTTGGCCTTGAAATGCCACATCCCTATTTGAAAGCATATAGAGAAGAAAAAAGTTTTTTTTTTTAACCTTCTTGATATGGGGGTATTATAACGGCACTAGTCCATATATAGCTCACATATATAAAGTTTATTACAAAAACAAGTTTTCTAAAAAATAAACAACACTTTCATTAAAACAGAACTTGTTAGTCAACCTATAGGTATTACACTAAACACACCCCATTAGAGCATACTGACTTATGTCCAGTTGTGCATTTTAAGCAGTATATATTTTATATCAGATTCTCTGCAGAACTCAATGCGTTTCTTGGACTTTGGCTCAGTCTGTATCTAAAAGATCATCTTTAGATGTCCAACTCCTTTCAGGGATTTACCCTCTTAGATATGACCATAATATGGAAGGAAAACTATCAACAAGTCATTACTATTCCATGTTAGTCTGTTTAATCTCCCAGCTTTACAAACATAGACTGCATGTCTTTTAGGTCAGACAGTATCATAAAAGATTTTTTTGTAATGTGATAACTTTTTCACACCACGACTTCCAAATCCTAAGCTTCACTGTCATGTTTGTGGTGACCACAGGCTTAATTATGCAAGATCCATGATATTTTTCTGTAGAAACTATGATCAAACAGAAATCCAATGTCTTTACATCAAAGGATCATATTGCTTAAGACTTGTTTTCTTCTTTACCTTTATAATACATTGCATTATTAAATTCAATGGTAATAATGGTAATGGTAAAGAAAGATAGCACACTGAGTCAGATATTAAATACAGCCAGGGAAATATGTAACACATGTCAAAACAGTGAAAAGGGGAAACGGTCAGCAGATGTCTCTGGATTTGTTCAAACTTAGAAGGTGGTCAGTATTACAACTTTTCATTTTTTCTAATGATGTGTTTAAATTGTTATTGGGTTTACTCAGTAAAACATTGATCTTAGTGTTACCCTCTAAAATCTCTATTTCTGATTTATTAATTACAAAATATGATATGGGTTAAATTAGAGTTCTATTGACCAGGAGGAAAGGCTTTAAATATAATAGCATTTATTACAGGCAGTTAAAAGTCTAGCTAATACACAAATCTCTAGCACATCAAGGCATAAAATGCTAGGTTGGAATAAAAAAATATATATAAAGGAATTTAGATTATATTCCTTTTAGACCGTGGTCTACACGCATGTTTAGTTACAAATAGCAGGGCATGGCTTCCCCTGCTAGCTACAAATTACCTTAGCTCCATTCTGCTCGCTGGTTCCCCGAAAAGAGAGCGTTTCCTCCCATTTCCTCTGAGAGTATCAAAAACCAGGCTGATGTCTCATTGGCTGGCTTAGCGTGAATTCTAATTGGTTACTTAGTCTAAGCCAGCCCCCTTACATGCAACTGCCAGTGATGCAAAATATACTTGAATGGTCCCGGGAAGTTTAAGTAGGAAACTTGGGGTCTGACTTACTTCATTACCTATACCGGCATGGGGTCGTTTTTAGTGAATAGGTGACAAACAATGGAATTGGCTCCCCATTGTTAGTGTCTTTAAGTCTCGGCCCCGCAATGTCTGCAATTAACAAGAGCTTGGGAGGAAGGCGGTTGGTTCCCCTATCCCAGCTGCAAGCCAAAAGAGACATATTCATAAATTCATAATTACAGTATTTCACAGCTATTAATGGAAATTTCACATAAACTCATAAGGCAACATTAGTATCCAATGGGAATTCCCCATTCACTTATATGACTTAGTATAAGTATAGGCAACTTTGTTTACCATAAATCAAGCATATGACAGGACTATCGTTCAGAGAAACAGTGGATAAAGTACAAACAATTGGTTAGAGGGTATGAAGGAAAAATAACCCTTGAGCAACTGGATGTATAGGATGCATACAAACAGTAGCTGAAAAATCTATGTAAAAAAAACTCACACAAAAAGATAAGAGAAGCAACTCACCATACGTGCTACAGTATATCAGTTTCTATGAAAAATTTTGAAAATTCTACATCGATGTGTCTTGTAGTTTTGATACAAATCATAGAAGTTAGTGGAATAGGGCATAAGAGCATTTTAAGAGGTAGAATTAGTGATCGGTGAGAGAAGAGTGTCACTGGTGTCCTGACGGTCAATTCAGGCTCCCCAGATCTTACTGAATTTCCACGGGTACCCTCTGCCCTTGTATGTCAGTTTATATGAAGGTAGGGTTTTGTTAATCAATTTTCCACATACTAATATTAGGAGGTTCTTTGTGTATACATTGAAGTGTCAACATTTTCATTGCATAGTACAGATGGATCCGTAGGAAGTGCTTTTGTGTGGTACTGATATCCAAATCTTCGAAAATACTTCTTGGGGTTACAGGTGTTGGGGAGTTCTGGGGAGTTTTTATTTTATTACTGTTTACAGGAATCAGTTGAGGAGATTGACCTCACTTATCAAGCTGGCCATAGATGGTTCCAATCTTGACTGGTTCAGCAGGGACAGGATTAGATTCAAACCATCTAGCTAGCAATAATCACTGTGCTCTCCCAGCACCTACCCCCCCCCCCTCCTTTTGCCAGCAGAACACAATAGCTCTGTGGTAGGGATTTTCCCATTAATGCTTACTGTGTTGATAAGGGAATCAAACGATTTTCTTTCCTACACCTCGTGGTTGTAGGAAAGAAAAGCGCATCATGTATGGCCTGCATTACGGTTACAATTTTTCTCATGAAAAAGTATGGAAAATCTGCAACAGGGACACAGACAGCAATAAAAGGCTGGCAGGGGTTTAAACAAGGACTGGGTTTCGAGGAAGAGGAGCATTTGTCTCCTGGCCCTGTGCTAATAGGAAATGTTGGGCTAGTGACCCTGAGTTGAGTTTCTTCACCATTCTGACATTCATGAGAGCGGGACTTGCAGTCTGACACATGTTGGGAATTATATAGCCACCTGCTTCCTGCTCAGACCTGGATTTACATATCGGGCAACAAGAAGTCTTCATGCACCAATTTTCTTTCTGGAACTCTGAAATTTCATAGGGCCAAATGCCAACAGCCACAAAAGAAGCTGATGCTGGAAGTTGGGAAAAGGTGTCCTTGAACAGCACCTATTATTCACCGTGGCCACTAGACATGTGCACACTGAAATATTTTGTTTCGGAATTTCGTTTTCGTACGAAAAATACATTTATTTAGATACTCCCGAAATTAGTTTTTATTTATTTTGTTTTTCGTTAAAAATTGCATTCGTCCGAAAATTCAAATTAAATAAGGTTGAATCTGTCATTGAAGTCTAATGGTGTCTGTCGCATGTTCAAAGAAGATTCGACAGAGCAGCTAAACTGTACGACGCCGTATAGTTTAGCTGCTCCGTCAAATCTTCTTAGAACTTTAGCCAAAGATTCAACGTTTTTTATGTTTTTGACTGCTTTGTCGAATCTTTGTCCATGTTAAATGTATATAGTTCAAACAGAAAATGGACTTGTGATAGTGATCACTGATCAGACAGGTAACAAGATAGGGTATATAGAATCTATATAGAATCTCAATCTATAATATAGAATCTATAATAATAAATCCCCCCTCCCACAACACGGGCAAGCCTCTGAGGCTATCACAACACTAGCAACACTAGTATCACTGTCAAGTTCACAACACTAACACAATAGCAGCAGATTATTATGAAAAAGTTAAGTTGAACTGTAGCTTGCTTCACTATTGTTCTGCTGCTGTGCTTATGCCTAATTGCTAAATAATTCAGGTTCTCTGACAAATGGACCAGCTAAGATTGACTGTCTTCTGAAATGATTCAGTGTGTGTCTCTCTCTGCTAGCAATCGTAAGTGAAAGTAATTTGGCTGTACATGTGTACTTAGTTCTAGCTATTTTACTGCTCCTCCTCTTTGGTTACAATCAGCCAATAACATTCATCATCGTCATCATTATTTTTATTTTACTTCCCCCACCCAATTCCAGCAGTGATCTTTTCTCTCTATGTCAAATCTTTTCTCTCTCTGTAGAATAATCTTGGACTAATAGAGTTAAGGTTAGGCACATTCGACCACAGGTTCGGTAGACAGATTGTTATTGTCAGCGTCATGTCGAATCTCCAATCTAAATCGAACTGTTGTCACAACGAAAATGAAAATACAGCATTTGTTTATGTCAGATCTTTCGTTTTTCGGATTCTGCACTTTCGTTATCGTTTGTTAAAACGATAACGAAAAAACCTGAAATTCGGACGAAAATGCATTTGGACGAAAACGATTGCACATGTCTAGTGGCCACCACTGTGGCACAATTTAAATTGTGTGCAGGAATTTGTGTTGACCATGAAAGGATGTTTGCTCCTCAGGCCACATTTTCCCAGTCCAGTACAGTCCTGTCCTGCATAGGCTTTCCCTTCACTGAAAAAAAAACCCAAACAAAAAAAAAAACATTTTGTTTTTGTTTGGGAGATTTATGTTGGAGATTTTCTGTAGGGCTAGCCATAGATGGAGCAAATTTATTTTCTGCAACCACGAGTTGCACAGACAGTGTTGACGGGGGAATCCCTCCTTATGAGCAATTGTGTTCTCCCAGGGGAGCAGCCCCGTGGCTGCTAGGGATAATCACATGTAAAATACGTCAGGCTGGTTGTACCCAAGTTGATCGATAAATCAACTTTGGTACAATCAGACTGTCCATACATGGTTTGAATTCGAACTGTCTATGTCGGGCGTAACTATCTGTCTTGTGAAAAGTTATCTCTCACACAATAAGTGATGATAATCTCTCTAAAGGAGCCTCAGATAGCAGTAAAACACAATTTTTTTTAATCCTTCCCCACTCTGTCCAAGACAATATTTTGTTGCTTTGGGTTACTATTGTCGTGGATAAACCCACCATACTATTTTGCGCTAATAAACGCCCATTTAGACTAATGGTATAATCCATCTTACCTACGCTAATATGTACCCTTTCAGTATGATGCATCTGGGATCTTAAACCATGTCTCCCGCCATTCCCCAGTAAACAGACATGACCACAGCTTACATCCTCATCTCAGCACGACCCCCCACCGAGCATCGCACTGCCTCTTTTATTCAAAGACAACAAAAGCAATGACAGACAGAAAGTCCTGGCCCCAACAGCCAATCGCTTCCCCTATACAAAATGACATCACAGAAAATGACACTACACAGGAAATTAAACTAACGGGGAGGGCATCCACAGGAGTGGGAGGGAGAAGTGTACATGTCTCATCCACTTGAGGCATGTACACTGCTCCCTGCCAGAGGGGGAGGTGGGAAGGGAATGAGGGTGGCTGGTGCAGAATGCAAGGTGAATGATGTGGAAGTCGGGGGGGAGATGTGGGGGGGAGGGGTTAATGGGGGGGGTTTGGAATTGCATCCTGATGGCGAATAAATCTCAAAAGGTTTCTTAGCCTGGATTGCGTTTAAGTTGAGGTTCAGGGTTTGTAGTGTCTCTTTTTTTTTGTTGTCATTAAAATATGTTTCTTAATATGTTATCTTGTCAGGAAATGGTTTTCTTTACTTTCTGATGTAAGCATGCTTGTTTTTGTTTAGTTGTTTATTTTTGTGTAAATATGTTTTTATTAATGCGCTGTATGTTTGTATGATTTTTTAATAATAAAAAAAAAAAATAACACTGCTCCCTGCCCAGCCACAGCCACCATCTTAGTCAGTATGGAGCCCACTCAATACTGCTCAGAGTAACTAGTATCTAGTAAGATCATTCTACTTGTTCTTACAGGCTTGAAAGGATCTGCGGGGACATTGCTACTGGTGTTGTCAATATACAGTACGAGTATATTAACAAGGCAGATATCTATGCCCTTTTATTAAAGCAGATATGTATCCAAAAGGGATAGCGTAGCCACACAGAGATATAATAATATGTTTCTCTCGTTATGCAGACTTTGCTTCTCTAATGTGCATAGACATTTGAAGGCAAGAAGCCCAGCGCATTGCGCTTGATACTTACAAACCGGCGAACGCCCACACACACAGAGAACACGTCTCCAAGCCCATGAGAAGGTTTTCATACTGACGGTTTTACCGCTGGTCCCGATTCAACCCAAATGCACTCTCCTTGAGCGCTCTTTGGTTAAATCAGACACAGGGAGACAAATGACAACAATCCAAAAAACACACATAATAAAATTCCCATAACACTATACCTCTTCCTTTTATTTTGTATAGTTTTTTTCAATGGTCCTAAATAAATAAAATGTTAATGATATATTCTTGCTGCATTATGTAATATACAGTTGTGCTCAAAAGTTTGCATTCCCTGGCAGAAATTGTGAACTTTTGGCATTAATATTGAAAATGACTGCTCATGCCAAAAAAACTGTCTTTTATTTAACCACTTCAGCCCGGAAGGATTTGCCCCCTTCCTGACCAGAGCACTTTTTGCGATTCGGCACTGCTTCTCTTTAACTAAACAAAATTCATGTCCTTTTTTTCCCACAAAAAGAGCTTTCTTTTGGTGGTACTTGATCGCCTCTGCAGTTTTTATTTTTTGCGCTATAAACAAAAAAAGGCCGTCAATTTTGAAAAAAAAGCAATATCTTTTACTTTTTGCTATAATAAATCTCCCCCAAAAAGATATAAAAAATTTTTTTTTTTCCTCAGTTTAGGCGATATGTATTCTTCTACATATTTTTGGTTAAAAAATCGCAATAAGCATATATTGATTGGTTTGCGCAAAATTTATAGCGTCTACAAAATAGGGGATAGTTTTATGGCATTTTTATTATAAATTATTTTTTTTTAGTAATGGCGGCAATCTACGATTTTTATCGGGACTGCAACATTATGGCGGACAGATCGGACACTTTTGACACTATTTTGGGACCATTGTCATTTATACAGCAATCAATGCTATAAACATGCATTGATTACTGTGTAAATGACACTGGCAGTGAAGGGGTTTATCACTAGGGGGACGATGAAGAGGTTAAGTGTGTCCTAGGGAGTGATTGTAACCATGGGGGAAGGGGCTACAACACACATGACAGCGAGCACTGCTCTCGATGACAGAGAACGGTGATCTCTGTCCTGTCACTAGACAGAACGGGGAAATGCATCTCCCTGTTCTACCTCTCCGTGACATGATCGCGGGCACCAGGCAGTCATTGTGTCTGCAGGACCCGCGGTCACGGAGAACGCGTGTGCCCGCCGCTTCTTAAAGGGAACGTACCTGTACGCCCTTTTGCCCACCAGTGCCATTCTGCCAACGTATATCGGCGTGCACTGGTCGGGAAGCGGTTAAGGATAGCAATCACATGAAGCCATTTATTAAGTGGACAATTAGGGGCTCTTTTGATACCATGCCAACTTTTTAGCACTACTACAGTAGATATGTTTAAATTCCACACAAACTTTTTTCATTTGGGTGTGCTATTTCTATAATCATAATTACTGTACATTATGCTTCTAATTGTGTTTATAAAATCTAATTTGCTCTTGTGGATTCATGCAAACTGTTGTGGGTCTTGTAATGAAACTGCTCATTTTCTAATTAAGATTAAAGTTGCAGTGTGTACACAAAATAAAGGAAACGCCTCACAAGTTATTACTATGAATGTCATGGAGTAGTTGGGTTATAGTAGGAATTTAAGCTTCAACAAAAAAAAGCCTCTAGCATTTTATGGTAAAAGAAGGTGAAAATCTACTTCCCACTCTGTACTCCAGAGCTTCATATTAATGTTAAGTAATATTTAGGTCTGGTAAGTAGGGAGGCAATGGAAGGCATTTGACTTCCTCCTGGAGTTCTTGGGTATATGAGGGCAGTGTGGATAGTTTTTTCACCAAAGGTCCACCCATAATGGCATATCTCTACCATGTATAAAAGTCGACATTGTGTGCAGAAGGCATCCCTTGATTTTCTCGAAATGTAAATATAAATTTTTACAGTTCTTCATTGACCACAATTGATGTTTTAAATATATAGTAAACTTTTCAGCAAAGAAAAAATAAGTACAAGTATACCTGGAGGTACCTACTAATACCTTCAGTAGCCTCTAAAACCCAGTCCTTGTGGCTGAATTCCATTCCATTCCAAGGCAAAGATCAGATACTTTTGTTGATGTTGGAGGCTTGCTGATGCTTTCCATCTCCCACACATTCCTATTGGCTTATTACTACGATAGCTTACCTTACGTGCCAATAGGAATGATGTGGACTAGCTTTGGCACTGTCAGATCGTGTCAGGGATTTACCTGTCAAAATAACCCAGGATTTGATCCTAAGACTAGAGTTTTGGAGTCTACTTGCAGGTATGTCCTGACATCGCTAGGCTCCTTCACTCATCACCTGTAGCAGATTTGTCTCTGCTGACAGGGCCTCTTTACATCTATTAAAAAAATACACTTATGGTAACAATACAGACTTCAGTGTCTTGTAGGTTATGTTAAATTGTGTTTAACCGTTCAGTCTGTGTTATTGGCTCTCCCTAAATGTAATGGCTGTTTGGAAAGTTACCATGGTTTAGCCTACAGAATGGCAGCCAGCATCTTGCAAAGGTGAATGATACCAGCAAAAATATGTATGACGTGCTAAAATTTTAATTGAATTTTCAAACGCACAGTTTCTTCTCTTTTTTATTGTAAATTTTAGAAAGCAGCACTTCAACGCCTTCTCTCTTAACACTTTGACATGAGCCCAGAGATTATTTAGCTAATTAGAAACAACAAGCTGAAGCCTTTGATAACACATTTTATTTTAAAACTTGCATTAACATATGCACTCATTTTGCATATCATCCTGACCGATTCCTTAAAGCAAACCTTTTCGCGCAACAAAAGCTGTAAAGAAACAATGTACCGTAAATATAAAATAGGCAATCTCGTATGCCTACATACACACACCTTTGGTTAGCCTCTCCAGTGCCCAGAAACTCCCTAGACTCGGATATGGAAGCAGAGACTTTGTTTCCCAACGTTGAAAGCTGGCCCACACCTCTCAGTCTCTACTCCTTTGTATAATTATTAGCCTTTGAGCATGATGAGCATCGGAGTTGGTAGGGGGCAGGCCAGCATTCAAGTTCATACATCAAAGTCAGTATTTGCATATGTGAGCACTGTGGGTCTGGGGTCTTGAGGAAAAGCATTTTGAAGATTCCTGCAGTACACTAGAGTAGCTTTTCAACAACTTTTGTTGTGTGCAATGTTTGCTTCCTGCTAATTGCTAATAAATTACTAATAATGGCTCCCCGCTGTAGTCTTAATTATTAATTGCATTGCAGGTGAGAACCCTTTACATGTGTTTGTTCTGTCACTTAGATTTTTTTTTTTAAAGGTGGTGTAAACAGAAGACAATTTATGTAACCGAGAGCAGGTATAAGTGCACAGTTTTTTTACCCTCCGTGTATGTAAACCCAATTTTGTATTAGCTTTAACATGTTAATGCAATTGTTAATTGTTAACATGTTAATGCAGTAATTTTTGTTAATTTAAGCCCTGGTTCACATTGATGCTACTTTAAAATTGCGCTACTTCACTTGAAGTAGCGCAATTTAAAAGTAGCAAGATCTGCTCGATTTCAGATGCCACTTGATAAACATCTGTGTGACTTCATACACAGATGTCTATTGAAGTTGCACCTGAAATCATCAAAAGTAGTGCAGGAACTACTTTTTCAAATTGGTGTGGTGCCGCAAAATCGGTGTTGCACCGATTGGAACAGTGCCATTGCCGCCAATAGGCTGCGACTTGTCATGCAATTTGATCTCTCAAATCGCATGACAAATCGCTCCAATGTGAACCTAGGTTTAAATCAGTTTTATTAAAATCATATCTGGTGATCCTGCCAAGAAGGTTTTGCTCAGGCCCTTTTTTTTAGAGGCAAAATACTATCCCTGTATACCAATTGTGCTCCTGCATTGTTACCCCATCAAGCAGGCTCCTGGTGGAGACTACAAGTGGCTGTTTCAGCACACGTTATGCAAGCATGGTCCACTGCTGTCACCAGGAAACCATAAGAAATGTCATGCAGTCATCACTGAAGTGCATGCATGTAGACATGGAGTGGCTCCAAAAAGAATACAGGAGATTAAAAAAAAAAAACCAATTGTTAATGATGCACTGTGCTTTAATCACTGAAAACATTGGGTAGTGTCGCCAGCTGTGACGAAAGAAAGAGTGACAAAGGTGTGCAATCAAAATAGGTATATGGGGGTTGGGGAGGCCCAATGGCAGAGACTTTGTCATTTTGCCATGCATCGGCAAGGTAACTGTGCCTTTTTTTGGTGACTATGTCTAATCAATTCATAAAAAAGCTATTTTTATTTAAATTAATTTAATAAAGATTATTACATTAAACCACATTTCCAAGCTGCGAATACATTTACTGATCATCATTTATGTTGGACACAATTCTCCTTATCCCGACATATTTTGAAGTTATTTTCTTCCTCAGGAACTGAAAATTATTGGAGACTAAAAAGACACCATTAATTCTCAGTTTCTCTGAGGAAGAATATAACTTTGAAACGCGTTGAATTAAGACGATTTGTACCTAATAAATATGTTGATCACTGAATGTATATGCAGCTTTTAAATATTGTTTTATGTCAAAAAATCAAAACATTTTAATATAAAAATAGCTTTTTTTTATGAATTGATGAGCTGCGATTGGAATGTCTCTAAAAATCCAATCAAAATCTCCTTTTTTTTTTTTGGTGTATGATTTGACTATTGGGTATGTTGGCATTCAATAGGTAGGTAAATATGCTTGGTGTTTATATTGTGTCTTTTAAAGCCCACGTCAAAGTATCTTAAAGCTAGGCTCCAGGAAAACTAAAAATACTCCCTCAAAGTCTCCACTGCACCCTAGCCTGGTTTCTGCAGCAGAGGCCCAAAGTCTCTTATACATCCCAGCCTGGTCTCCACTGCATCCACAGCCCAGCCACTCCTGCACCGGCAGCCAAATACGCTGCTGCTTCATGCCTAGTGTCTGTTGCAATCGAAGCCCAGCCACTGCTGCACCTGCAGCCTGAGCCTTTGCGTCACCCCAGCTTGGTTTCTGCTGCACCTGCTGCCACATTACTCCTCAGCTGTCCTGCAATCTACACTGTACCCATGTTCTCATCCTGCGCTGCACCCTAGCTACAAGCACCTTCTCAGCAATTAGACATGTGCAGAATGAAAAAATGTGTTTTGATTCATTTCGGATCAATTTGTTACGTTACTAATTAAATGTTTCATTGGTAACAAAACTTGTTTAGTTTTGTTTCATTTATTCGGTTTCAACTGGATTCAAATTTCGAAAAAAAATATTTATTTTCTATTGTATTTCTATTCTGTTCTATTATAGTCCTTTATCTTATTTTCTATGATATTCTTCTTATTTTTTTTTCTTATTTTTTTTTATATTCTATTTTATTCTATTCTATCCTGTTTTATTTTATTCTAAATTAGAGAGCAGGGAAAGACGCTGCTCCAGGTGAGTAGGTCCAGGTGTGGTTAGGTGGGGTGGAACTTCTTGTGCGGGTGCACGCCTTGGCTCACTTGCTGTAATCAGTTAAAATTAAGAAAATGGCTGCACACCAACATAACGAAAGTCCGTTTATTGAGTAATATTAAAAGAGCATCACACACATCGCAGATACATCAGCTGGTAACAGAGGTTGACGCATTTCACACAACGAAATGTGCTTACTCATAACAGTATTTATTTAATTAAATTTTATTCTATCCTTTTCGTAATTTGAATTTCGGAAGATGGTTATATTCTTTCTATTTTATTCTATTCTAATCGAATTTTGGAAGACTGCTATATTCATACATCCAGAGTTCCGAATTATGAAAATTCCATCTACATTTTGATTCGTAACAAAACAAATTGCACATGTCTATCAGCAATACCCACAATTTTCACTGCATACACAGGTCGCTGAATACAGCCACAAAAAAAATGCAATGAATCAGATTATGGTGCTGCTGCTGTATTTAAGCCAAGCTATACATAAGTTTAAAGTAAATCAATTCCACAGCCAAATATACACTATGCATGTACATGTCTCTAAGACTGTCTGTGAAAATAGTACTGTCTTGTAACAATACTACAAAGCTTTAAGTCCTTATACACACAGGGCGTTAGAAAAAATGAGCTGCAAAGCCAGCACCAAAGCCAGGAAAAAGCAGCTGTAAAAATGCTCTTTTAGTAGATTTTTGCATTGGCGGTAACACTGGTTTAGCCGCATTAGCGCTTAGCAGCCTCTTCCATTTTCCACTTTCAAATACAATTACTACAGAGCACAAGCCGTATGACATGTCAAAATCAATGGTTCCCTATGAGAGTTGTCTTAACTGATCCAACTTTCAGCTCATTGATTTGAATGGAAGTCGCATCCAAGTTGGATCATCATGATCTGACTTGTGGCATACGACTTGTGCTCGAGGATCTTGAAGGGGAACCCCACGCCAAAATTGGAAACAAATTGCGTGGGATCCCCCATAAATCCATACCAGGCCCTTTGAGTCTGGTATGGATTTTGAAAGAGAACCCCACGCTAAAATAAAAATAAAAAAAACAGCGTAGGCTCTTCGATCTGGTATGGATTTTTCTTTATTAAACAGCATGGGGTCCCCCCCAAAATTCCTACCGGACCCTTACCCAAGCATGCAGCCGGGCAGGTCAGGAAAGGGGGGGGGGTGAGCGAGTGCCCCCACATCCTGCCCCCCCCAGGTGAATGAGTATACATTGTGCCCCTACCCATGCACCCCAAAAAGGGCAGTGTAGTGTAAATAAAAACAAAAGACTGTCTCTTGTTTTTATTTACACTAAACTGTCTTTTTTTTGGGGTGAATGGGTAAGGGTAAAATGTACCACATACTCATTCACATGGGGGGGGGTGGGATCTGGGGGCCCCCTTGTTAAGAGGCTTCCAGATTCCGATAAGCCCTCTGCCTGCAGACCCCCTCAACCACTGCCCAGAATTGTCAGGAAGAGGCCCTTGTCCCCATCAAAGCACCCACCCCCCCATGTTGAGGGCATGTGGCCTGATATGGTCCAGGAGGGGGGGCACTCGTTCATATTCCCCCTCTCCTGAGCTGCCGGACAGCATGCTTGGATCAGGGTCTGGTATGGATTTTAGGGGGACCGTACACTGTTTTTTGTTGGCGTGGGGTTTGCCCTCAAAATCCTAACCAGACCAAAAGGTCTGGTACAGTCTTGAAGCAGGGAGGAACCCCACGCCGTTTATTCCTTTTAGCCGTTTATTGCCGTTTAGTCACATGCCACATGTCAGATAATGATAATCCAACTTGGATGCGGCTCCAATTCAAATCAATTGGCTGAAAGTCGGATCAGTTAAGACGGCTCTCATAAGGAACCATTGCTTTTGACATGTTAAAAAAAAAAAAAAAGCGCTTGACGTGTAAAATGTTTTTACAGCTGTAATGCTGGTCTTCAGAATGCACTGGCCCTGGGTTTTTTTTTGCAGCTTGAACACGCTTATGCCACTTACAGCTCCCAAAAGCATATGGAATAACATGGAGAGGTACAGTGGTGTGAAAAAGTGATTTCCTGTTCCTTTGCATGTTGGTGTTTATTATTCAAAGGTGAAAAAAAAAAGGTGAAAAAAAATCCAAACCATCATGGCCCTGTGTGAAAAAGTGATTGCCCCCCTTGTTAAAACATACTATAACTGTGGTTGTCCACACCTGAGTTCAATTTCTCTAGCCACACCCAGGCCTGATTATTGCCACACCTGTTCACAATCAAGGCATCACTTAAATAGGAGCTGCTTGACACAGTAAGGTCCACCAGAAGATCCTTAAAAGCTACACATCATGCCGAGACCCAAAGAAATTCAGGAACAATTGAGAAAGAAAGTAATTGAGATCTATCAGTCTGGAAAGGGTTATAAAGCCATTTCCAAAGCTTTGGGAATCCAGCGAACCACAGTGAGAGCCATTATCCACAAATGGCGAAGACATGGAACAGTGGTGAACCTTCCCAGGAGTGGCCGGCCGCCCAAAATTACCCCAAGAGCGCAGCGACGACTCATCTAAGAGGTCACAAAAGACCCACAACAACGTCCAAGGAACTGCAGGCCTCACTTGCCTCAGTTAAGGTCAGCGTTCATGCCTCCACCATCAGGAAAAGACTGGGCAAAAATGGCCTGCATGGCAGAGTTCCAAGGAGGAAAACCACTGCTGAGCAAAAAGAACATCAAAGCTCGTCTCAATTTCTCCACAACACATCTTGATGATCCCCAAGACTTTTGGGACAACATTCTGTGGACCGATGAGACAAAAGTGGAACTCTTTGGAAGGTGTGTGTCCAAGTATATCTGGCGTAGAAGGAACACTGCATTTCAGAAAAAGAACATTATACCAACAGTAAAATATGGTGGTGGTAGTGTGATGGTCTGGGGCTGTTTTGCTGCTTCAGGACCTGGAAGACTTGCCGTGATAAAAGGAACTATGAATTCTGCTGTCTACCAAGAGATCCTGAAGGAGAATGTCCGACCATCTGTTCGTGTACTCAAGCTGAAACGAACTTGGGTTCTGCAGCAGGACAATGATCCTAAACACACCAGTCCAGACCTTCTTAACCACTTGCCGACCACCGCACGCCGATTTACATCGGCAGAATGGCATGGGCAGGCGAAAGGGCGTACCCATACATCCCTTTTGAATTTGCTACCAAGCAGGCGTGCTTGAGCTAACAGTGGCACACGCGCCGCGAGAGTGTGCCAGCAGGTCCTGCAAACTCGATGTTTACTGGCGGACTGCGATTGTGGCGAGGAGAGGCAGATCGGGGAGATGCCTATGTAAACAAGGCAGCTCCCATGTTTCTCTCATTACATGTTTCCTTTAAAGCAACCTTTTTGCTATTCAGCACTTTTTACACCAAGCCATACCTGGTAAAAGAAGAGTGTACATACTTACCTTTCTTGTTACTCACACCTTTGAATAATTGTCAACATCATCCAACAGTTATCCAATCCTGAGATAACTTCTGATGAAATCTGTATTGAAACCAACACTTCCAGAAGCGAGGAACTCTGAGGGAGGTACCACTGAAAGCTGTAGAAGATCTAGGAGGTTGACAATCCCAGAATAGCGATGAGCCAAACCCAGTTAAACAGAAGATTTCTTAAAATCCGGGTGGCTTTTGCAATGAGGGAAGCAGGAAAGGCATGGCTTGCTTTAGAAAAAATTTGTATAGCCACGGGGCTCACCAAAAGTGGTGAACTCCTGGGTCTCCTGCAGCTCTAGCATGTTTATGTTGCCCTCCATGCCACTACTGTATCCTGTAATGGGAGGAAGTCAGAGGCAGAAACCTGTGAAAGTTGCTGGAGACCCAGGAGATCCTGGAAAAGTAATGAACTATGGTCCGATCCAAATCCAGTTCAACAGAAATGTTTTGAGGATCAGTGTGGCTTTTGTCAGAGAGGGCAGAAGCAAAGACGAGTAAGAATACTCTACTTTTACAGATATTGCTTTGTTTTAAAAAAAAGAAATTGTACACTAGGTTCACTTTAATGAGACTGTGGACCTTTAGCCATTCAGGGCTAAATTACATTGTTCTTTTGGGAACAAAACAATCACCCCCCCCCCCCCCCCTCTGATAATTACCCTTATGATATTCTAGCTTCCTGAAGGGACACAGTCACACACAGCCTCTTTAAATGACAGGATAGTTACATGATTGTACATGGATTCTGATATGTATCTTATTTGTGCAAAACAGTCGGAGGTCATTATTGCAAGTTATATTTCTCACTCTGTGCTGTTCATTCCTATTGCAGAGGACAGGAATTTAAATTGCTCTATTACTAGTCTCAGTTTCTGTAGTTACATCTGTTATTGTTTGATTTTTTTTTTCATCATTCATTTTTGTTTTCCAAAATATTTTGTAGGAGACTGAATGGCTTAGCAAATTGACATTGAAATACACAACATCCTCCTACACTTTTGTTTTCACTGCCAGGGACAGTCTGCAGAAAATAGAGGCTGGCTTCATCTGAAAATAGATCACTGATCAGTTTGTTGGGAGGGAGGCTTCAGGTTTTTTAGGGTATTTTGGTTTCTGATATTTAGCACTTATCCCTTATCTCCCCATGTTTATCGCTCATTGGGATTTGTTCTGAAACAGTGTTTACATTTAACACCTGTTAATTGTGTGTTTTAGCTTGCGTATGAGTTTAAAAACATATTTTCCTAGCTTTTTATGGTGTATTTTTACTATTTTTTTTTTTTTAAATGTGCATTCCATCATGCATTTGCATATGTCTTTTACATATGATTTTTTTACGCTCTGTACTTGTAATTATTTTATGTGTAAGGGTGTCTTTTACGCGTATTTTTGAAAGCCATACATTCCAACATTTATTATATCCTTTCCTGTTACCATTTTGTTTTGGGACTTTTGTATTTGAAAACGAAATGAGCATTGCACGTGTCTTATGAGAATTACAATTCATTTCTATGTAACATACCTTTTAATGAAAAACAACCAACCCCATTACTAAAATTTCTTTTAACCACACTGCACTAAAATGAAAAGCTAAGAACATATTTATGTACATGAAAATGTGAATAGAATAGTTGTCAGAAGTCAAGGAAGAGGCCGATTGTTGAGAGGGCGCCCCTTGCAGCTAAGTGCAGTGAGGGAGAGCAG
Organism: Lithobates sylvaticus; assembly: GCA_028564925.1. Taxonomy (NCBI): domain Eukaryota; kingdom Metazoa; phylum Chordata; class Amphibia; order Anura; family Ranidae; genus Lithobates; species Lithobates sylvaticus. The sequence continues at coordinate 82,797,841 of CM053028.1, forward strand.
TGCCCAAAGGTGCACGGTTTGCCAGGTGTTTACTGGTGATCACCCGGCCACTTGGAGAGAACTGAGAGTCGCTGGGATGATCCTGGGATGATCCGTAGGGCCACTGAGCGATCGGTTCAGATAGGTATCTCCAGTAGGGCAAACCGGGAATAGAAGGTGAAGACAAGCCAGGGGTTGTACACGTGAGATCAGTCCACAAGTATCAGATGCAAAGTACAGGTGAGGGAGCAGACAAGAGTGTAGTCGGTGGGGCAAGCCAGGGGTTAATCAGGAGAGGATCCAAAGCAGAAGTCAGAAGAAGCCGTGTCGGTAACGGGGAATCAGAATCACGAAAACACAGGAACTCAGAATACAATGGGAAGTTGACGATAATCCAGCAAGGGGCGGCTCCAACAGCAGTCTTAAATCGACCTGGAAGTACTGTCCACATCAGTCACACTGTGTACCGTGGCGGCCATGATTGTCTTGGGCTGGATTGCCAGTCCTTCGGCCATTTTCCTGACAATAGTGTTCTGCTCAGCTCTCCTTCTGGTTGACAAATACTTTTTTTGAGCATCGCATAGGTAGAGATCGGGAAGCAAGCTGTTGGAGCCAAAGATGCTTGGATGAGAGCTTCCAGGCTATGGACTTAGAGAGCTATAGGAGGCCAGCAGTGGTAGCCAACCTTTCTTCTTACACAGCTTAGTTTTTTGACATTTACCACTCTCAGTCCAGCCAGTGTAATTATCCGTAACATTCTCGCACAGACCAGCTTTTCTGCTGCCTCTTACCCTGTGACCTGCCAGTACACAACACTGCAATAGCATGATCACAAAGAAGTGAAGATTATGAAAATGCTCCCTTCATTCTGCAGCAGACTGATGACAGAAATTACTCATTGATTTCAGCCTTCATTCGCATTCCTTTGCACAATCCCACATTTAAATTATTTTTTAAATGATGGTGTTGCTATATTTTGCTACATGCCAGGAATTTATTGATGCAGAATTAGTTACTTATTGGTGTGGTTTAACCACTTAAGCCCTGGAAGGACTTGCCCCTTTAATGACCAGGCCATATTTTGTGATACGGCACTGCATCGCTTTAACTGACAATTGCGTGGTCGAGCGACGCTGTACCCAAACAAAATTTGTCCTTTTCCCACAAATAGAGCTTTCTTTTGGTGGTATTTGATCACCTCTGCGGTTTTTATTTTTTGCACTATAAACAAAAAAACTGCGATTTTGAAAAAAATATAAAAAAATCTATATTTTCTATTTTTTGCTATAATAAATATCCCCCCCAAAAATATAAAAAAAACAATTTCTTCCTCCGTTCAGGCCAATATGTATTCTTCTACATATTTTTGGTAAAAAAAATCACAATAAGCGTATATTGATTGGTTTGTGCAAAAGTTATAGTGTCTACAAAATAGGGAATAGATTTATGACATTTATAGTATAATTTTTTTTTTTAATAGTAATAGCGGTGATTTTTAGCGGGACTGTGACATTGCAGTGGACAGATCGGACACTTTTTTGACACTTTTTTTGGATCATTGAAATTTATACAGCGATCAGAGCTAAAAATAGCCACTGTATAAATGTAATTGGCAGAGAAGGGGTTAACACTAGGGGTCGGTCACGGGGTTAAATGTGTATTCTAGGGAGTGATTATAACTGTGGGGGGATGGGACTGCCTGGAGGAGGAGACCGATCAACAGCAGACCTGTCTCCTCTCTTCTGATATAATGTAAACAAGGCAGACCACCATTCTATAAAAGGGGAATGTGCTGATCCTGTGTTCCTGCTAAGCAGGAACACGGATCTTAACATTCCCACAGGCAAATCACATCCTCCAGAGTTAGTAATAACTCCTAGGGAACACAGTTAACCCTTTGATTGCCCCTGATGTTAACCCCTTCCCTGCCAGTGTCTTTAGTACAGCGACAGTGTATATTTTTTTCTCAATGATCACTGTATTAGTGTCACTGGTCTCCAAAATGTGTTAGGTGTCTGATTTGTCTGCCACAATATCACAGTCCCGCTATAAGTCGCTGATCGACGCCATTACTAGTAAAAATGAGAATAAATAAATAAAAATATATCATAGTTTGTAGCCGCTAGAACTTTTGCACAATATATAAGTATTGGGATTTTTTTTACCATTAAATATTTAGCAGAATACATATTGGCCTAAATTGATGAAGAAATTGGATTTTTAAAAAATAATATATTGGGAATGTTTTATAGCAGAAAGTAAAAAATATAGTTTCAAATTTGTTGTTTTTTATTTGTATATCGTGCAAAAAATAAAAACCGTAGGGGTGATCAGATACCCCCAAAAGACAGCTCCATTTGGGGGGAAAAGGACACAAATTGTATTTGGGTACAGCGTCACACGCCCTCAAAATTGTCAGTAAGGCTACTTTCACACCTAGGCGCTGGGTGCGCTGGTGGTAAAGCGGCGCTATATTTAGCGCCGCTTTACCGTTTTTTATAGCGGCGCTATTCGGCCGCTAGCGGTGCGGTTTTTCCCCCCGCGAGCGGCCGAAAAAGGGTTAATACCGCCCGCAAACCGCCGCTGCAGCGGCGTTTTGCGGGCGTGTTTGGAGCGCTGCCCCAATTGTTTTCAATGGGAAGGGGCGCTATAGGAGCGGTTAATATACCGCTCCTACAGCGCACCAAAGATGCGGCTTGCAGGACATTTTTCAGCGTCCTGCAAGCGCACTGCTCCAGTGTGAAAGCCCTCAGGCTTTCACACTGGAGAGACAGCAATGGCTGTTTCAGGTCGGTTTGCAGGCACTATTTTTAGCGCAATAGCGCCTGCAAACTGCCTCAGTGTGAAAGGGGCCTTAAAGTAACACAGTGCCGTATCACAAAAAAATGGCCTGGTCATGAAGGGAGGTAAACTTTCCGGAGCTGACGTGGTTAAGATAAAAAATGTTTAGGCTTTAAAACCACTTTAAAGTTAAAAAGGTACTTCTGTGACTGGATCACAATGCCACTCCTTTTTATTCCTCATTTTATCACTTTAGATTTTATATAGCAACAGTGCATTGTTTTTTTTTGCTTTTACATCCCCTCATTTAAAGAAGTTCCAGAATTCTTCACATAGATATAATCATTCAAACCAATGCACACAACCCTCACAAATTTCATTTGACTTAATCCAGTTATTAAAACCAATTAAGTTACACTTTATTAGTTAAAAATATCAAAAGATATATGTACATATTAGTGGAAATTAATATGTTATTTTCTTTTATTCATAACACACAAATATATAATAAATGAATTGCACTTAGAAGAAATATCAATTCTGCAAGCTTTCAAGGATAACTGACACAGTATTAGGAACATCATTAAATGGTAATTACATTATTTATGATAAAATAGCCTGCTAAGAGTGAGGATAAACAGCATTACGAGGAGCAATATATCATTTGCAAAACTAAAAGAGGTCCTATTTTTTAATGATAAAAAATGTGTCTCTAATGTGGCAGCCTGTATAAAAGCTGAATAGTAATGTGCAGTTACTGGAACTTTCTTTAAGGAATATTGGTTACATTTCTACTACTTGGCAAAATGTGAGTTTTTACCCTAAACTGCATGTGACCATGCAAAGTAGTTCTGCACTGTCTAGAAGACTTTTTAACTATAATTATAAGGAACTATCTGCTGTATTAATCTAAATATCTATCTATGGCTTCTCCCCAACAATAAAAAAAAGCCTTTATTGTGCAGCATGCCCATTATCATGTGGCAGAGGCCCTGAGCTACATCATGCACCTACTATTTTCCACTATGCACCATAATAGCTTGAAAACACCCAATAAATGTAATAAAACTCCAAATGAATGAACATGAAATTTGCAGATTCTAATCAAAGTATATTGTGTATAGTGCATATGTGTATGTGGGAGGTCAAACATTGGTTGTGACCTCTTGTAAGCTACGCATCCTGGTTGTTGTCCCGGCTTGGCCCACACGGATGAGGAGCGCCTCGGGCCACCTGGAGAGAAGGAAGTGTTTTAAGGGATCCCCATATAGAGAATCCATTCCATCAATCATACACGCTTTGGTAAATATGTCGCATCTCCATACTGTATGGTTGTTATACTCTCTATGTTAGCTCATAATGAGATAATTGTGATATATATATGCCTACAATGTATTTGCTCTCTAAATCCTCTGAAGAAGACCCATATAGTTACGGGTTGAAACGCGTCAAGTTCCCTTTCTTACCACCGACATGTTTTGAATAATGATGTTGCTGTGAAAGTTCTGTCTGCTGATACTTGTGTATTTTTAGTTTTGTTGTATTCTCTATAGGGGCTCATGTTTTTTACCCATGTTGCCACAATTGTGACATTGTAATAAACATTTATACTTTTTTTGACAAATATTGCATCAATCATTCAATCGTCTTTATTCTGCTGCCAAAAAACCCCACCCTCCTGGGGGAAATTTTTCCTTGATATACGTTTTTGGGGTGAGCGGCAACCTATCCCTCTCCCCGTTTTTGTTTTTTGCTATTGTGTATAGTGCTACCCCGGAAAGAACTGATTGATAATTTGGGTTCTCTGTTCTGTGCTTTGACTCCAAAAACAACCTCAGTCCTAAGCCCTAGTCTTTAGTTTTAACTGTTCAGCCGGCTAGCAATGGGGCACAGTAGTACCATTAATGCACATGAGAATAGTCCCAATCAAGTCTGCAGACAGCAAAAATGCTACCAGATGGCTGTATGATCAGTTCCTTAAGGGCTCAGTTTCTCTAGCAACAGATAAATTCCTCAGCAACAGCTCACCACTTCCAGTGATATTGCAGATCACCCTCCGGTCACAGACGGTAAATAATTCACTCTCTGCCCTGTACCCAGGTGAATCTGGCTGGCCACCATGGTGCAGTGCTGCCTGACTGTCTATTGAACTCTTCTTGCCCAGTACCCTCCTCTTGCTGATATAGCTGTTAACCAGTTAAAGCGGAGTTCCTACCACAATCATTTTTTTTCTGCATCCCCTCTGCTTTTCTACATAATTTACATGAACTCATGTCTCCAAAAAAATCCCCGTTCGTGTACATGCTTTTTAGAATGTACTTACCTTAGATTTCCTCGTCCTGAGTGCTTCCATCGTCATTGCGGGCATGTGAAACCCACTCGGACTCTCTTTCATCTAAAGCCTATGGGGCAGGGAGACAAAACAGGAGCACAGTTTGGAGACTGGGTGGCCCTCTATAACAAGAACTACCTGAGTAAGGACCTTCATTGAAAAATCAGCAAGCATTATTTTAATAAAAACTGTATAAGCTTAAATTTTTATTGATATTTTAGTGACTGGATTTACATCTACTCTGTCTGTCTTTTCTGTAGTGCAACTGGCTGAGGATTTAAAGATGAAAAGGCCCAAATGATGTGCAATGTGCAATAACCCTTGGCAAGCAATCAGCTTTAATTTTGCTGAAGGCTAGTCCGTTAAGAGGCACTTTGCTATACTGAATAAACCTGATTAGTTTGCTTTTGACGGTTTTGTATTGGTCAGAGCACACACACCATAGTCCTTTTCAGTACACCCAGTATTTGATTACAAATCCGTATTCTTGATGCTTATAGTGTGTGTCTCTTTTAATTAGTGCTTTTCGATTCGGTAATAATGTGCATTTTGTATGACTGGAGAACACACATTGATACCTTTCAAGTTGTTAATTATTATTTCTCAAATCTGCATAGCATCTTTAATTATTTGAAAATTGTCTTTGAAGTACCTTAATTGTTAGAATAAGTTTGCCTTTTGTTGTTTTGCATACCTTGAAAAAAATTAATTTAGCATGTGTACCTCATCTTTTATGTTTTCAATAAAAAAGCTCTAGGATGGGCTTTTAGGTAATTCCTCACATTCCCAGCATGGCTCACATTTTAACAATGGATTCCTTTTCTTGCCTTCTCCTTTTTTCTTTTTAATTACTGGACATTATCAAAAATATTTTCCATATCCACATCATGTAGTACCCTTATAATAAGGACATTTTACATCTACACAAGTGTTTCTAAAGCCAATACTTCTGTTTGATATGGATACAGCATGGAAGGGTTAGAAGCTCTGTCAGTTTTTTTTTGTGATTTTTTTTTTTTTTTTATTGAAAGTTTTTCAAAATAATACAAAGGCATATGGAATTTACAGAAGCTGTCATAAGAAACATCCAATGATAAAAAATACCATTTCAAGTTACATACATTTAATAACACACAGAAGGTTTCAAATAAGTACAATAAATATAGAGTAGCTAAGAAATCATTGAACCAACAATGAGATGGAGCATCTGACAAATAATAAACAAAAAATGGAAATGGATCCAAGGATTAGACTGAGCAGGAAACAGGAACGGAATTGACCAGCTCCAGTCCAGCATGAGCAGAGAGTGTCTGGAGCCTAGCTAATATAGAGAACACTAGAGCAACACATCAGTAATATCTAATAAGGCAATACAACCATATTAAAAGTGAAGAAGAGGGAATTCCACAAAAATAAAATCACAAGTTTAAAGTCCCCAAATCTGTTAAAGTGCGGGTAAACCGTATTCATAGTGATCCCAAGCATCCCAAATTATGTTAAAATGCAATAAAGTGTGACCAGATTGAACTGTAAGTTACTCCATTTTCCAAACATCTTTTATTGCACTTAGAAGTTGAGGGAGAGAAGGTGCAGTTGAGGAGAGACAATGAGAGGAAATGGCTCTTCTTGTAGCAACTAAAACATGTGATATAATTTTAAAGGTTTGTCAATACCAGTGAAGGGTAATCCAAGTAAAAATTGAAGGATCAGGGGGAGATGCGATTCCCAAGACCTCCAAAAAGGATATTAGAAACAGATGCTCAAATGGGCTCAATAAGGAGACATGACCAAATTATATGGTATAGGGAACCTTTATCTTCAGTATATCTCTAGCATATATGTGACATAGCTAGGTTATGAGAATGGAGCACCTTAGGGGTTTTATACCAGAACATCAGTATCTTGCAAGTAGTCTCTCTCTGCACTGCACAGCTGGATGATTTGGACCAAGCTTCACAATCTTTTTTCAACTGTTTATAGGAAACAGGGTGTCCAAGGACACGTGCCCATATACACATGTAGGAATGGGAGTCTGCTGTTAAAGGGGTTGCTTTGTGAAAAATGCTTTAGATAGAAGATATCAAATGGGGTTAATGTGGGCCTTGGGTGTAAATAGATTGAAAGGCCATAGGTTTGGTTAAAGTCAGCGCAGGCAATCGGATGCAACGTAATGTTTAAATTGAAGGTATGAATGGAAGAGGCACCTAGGGATATCCTTCTTAGAATTGAACCCTTAAAAGGATGCTGTTTGTGAGTGACTGGATGCACAAGGTTGTGGAATTGGACTATATTAGCCCGTGCCCAGGACACTATACCTCCATAAGATAGTCTATCTGGTAAGTTTGGGTTATAAAGGACATTGGAAAGGGTGGTGAGCATTGTGAAGGGGAGAGAGTATCTTTCCAAACTGAATATGTAAAAAGCATGGGAGCTAGACAAGGGGTGTCAAGTCTCTTTGTGGTATCAGTATGGGATCAAAGCAAGGAACATGATAAGGATATATGGATTCCATCTCAATTCACGACCACTTATTAGGTGTACGTTGGGTGGACTAAGAGAAAGAAGAATATAGATGGGTAGCATAGTAATACCTAATAAGATCTGGAGCCCCCAGACCCCCACAAGATTTTAAAGAAGTGAGCACTGATTGATCGATTCGGTGGGACCTGTTGTTCCAGATAAAATTAATAAAAGAATGTTAAAACGAAGTTGAGACATGGGTATTGGGACCAGAAGGGTTTCAAAATAATACAACAATCTGGGGAGAAAGGACATTTTAAGTATGTTTATCTTCCCAAATAGGAAAACATAGAAGGGTCCAATTGTTTAAGCAAACAGGTTATATCCCAGAATAAAGGAGAATATATAATGAATGATATGAGGAGGTAATATAAATAAGCCAAATATTTGAGGGCATGGGGGCTGAAAGTTGAAGAGATCTAAGAAGTTGAGGGGGATGTGAAGTGGTAAGGTTCTGTTTTAGAAGTATTCATTTTATAGCCTGACAAAGTAAAAAGCTATTTATTTAGGGAAGACAGAGAGATATGCAGATCAGTCAGGGTCAATAAAATGTCATCTGCAAACAAGGAGAGCTTGTATTAACTTTGACATATATGCACCCCATGGATAAAGAACAATGGGGACAGAGGGCGCCCTTGTCTACTGCTTTTGCTCATTTGGAATGTGTGGGACAGTTAAGCTAGCCGAACTTGAAAAGTGGGTAGAAAATATAATGGCATTAAGGAAAGGCCCTTAGAAGTCATAATGAGCAAGACTGGAAAACATATAGGGCCATACAAGCCCATCAAATGTTTTTTTGCACGTATGAACTTAAAATGAGAGGGGTACAGTATGAGACCTATTTGATACCTCAAAGCAATGATTCACCGCGTATTGTCTCCAGCACGTCTAGCTGGGACAGAACCCATCTAACCTCTATTTATAAGTTTAAGCAGGAACTGGGACAGCCTATGAGCCAAAATCTTTGTAAAAAATGTTCTAATCTGAGCTAATTAAAGCAATGGACCTATAGTTATTAAGGACAGCAGGATTCTTCCCAGGTTTCAGTATAACAGAAATGTAAAAATGCCTAAACTGGGTGTGGGGAGTTTTGCCTTTCAATAAAGATTGATAAAAGAACAACATATTGGGAGCTAAAATAGGGAAAAAGACCTTATAGTAAGAAAAGGGCAGGCGGTTTATGGGATGGCAGCCATTTAACCACATCGGAAAGTTCCTCAATAGTGACAGCTCTATTTAAGGCATCCATATTGGGGGGACAGTTGAGGGAGTTTAAGGGCAGCAAAAAATGCATCAAAATTTGCTAGCACATAGGAAAATTGGACTGAAGATTTAATACACCCAGCTCTACTGTGGTCTGATGCACCCCACTGAGTACTGCTGTAATAAACACCGTTCTTGTGCCCTGAGCAGCACTGTTGATGGGACAGTGTTCAGGTATGGATGTGGGGAAGGGTGAGTTGGGATGCTTCTAGAATGTAGTTTTTAACACATTCAGCTCTGCTGTGGTCTGACACATGCCACTGAGCACTGCTCTAATCTACATCACTCTTGCTCCTTGGGTGGAGCCGTTGATTAGGCAGTGCTCGTGGCAGAGGGGTTGCATTGGAGAACTGGGCTGCTTCTAGAGTGTTGGATTCTCTTATAAGCTGCCAGCACATAGGAGAGTTGGACAAAAGCTTTAATACGCCCAGCTCTTCTGTGGTCCAACACATAGGCAGTGTTTGGGGATGGAGAGGTTACACCTTAGAGCTGGGATGCCTCTAGAGTGTAGGACAGGGTGGGTAGGGTGAGCTTGGCTACTTCTAGAATGTGATTTTCTTACATGCTGCCAGCACATAGGGGAGTTGGACAGAGGCTTTAACATACCCAGCATTATTGCAGTCTTATGCCGCGTACACACGGTCGGAATTTCCGATGGAATCAGTCCGATGGGAGCTTTTCATCGGATTTCCCGACCGTGTGTATGCCCATCGGTCTTTTTCTGTCGGAATTTCAGACGGCCTTTGGATTGAGAACCTGTTCTTAATTTTTCCAACGGAAAACCTTTCTATCGGATTTTCCGATCGTGTGTATGCAATTCCGACACACAAAATTCCGAGGCATGCTTGGAAACTATTTGATGCATGCTCAGAACCATTAAACTTCCCTTTTATGGTGCAGTCGAATGTGTTGTATGCCGTGGTGTTATTGACTGTTGGAATTTGGTGTGACCGTGTGTAGGCAAGATAGTTTGAGCGAAATTCCGTCGGAATTCCGACGGGAAAACCATCAGAGCTTTTTCCGACGAGAATTCCGACTGCGTGTACGCGGCATTTCACGTCCCACTAAGCGCTGCTCTAATTAACATCACTCTTGCTCCCTGGGCAATGCTGTTGATTGAGCAGTGTTAAAGGAAGTTGGGGGTTGCATTGCAAAGCTTGGCTAATTATATAGTGTTGAGCTCTCTTACATGTTGGCTTTTTGTTTAACCCTTGCAGCAGCACTTAACATATAAACAAGTAAATAGGTATATTTATTATTGTATATACAGTCTGACTGCCTTACATTGTAAATTAAGGGGGCTCAGTTGAGCTTTAACCATTCCCTGCTCTATACAAAACGAAAGAAAAAAAAAATTGGACTTTAGATATACTTTAAAGCTTCATTTTATTATGATTTAAAGTTTAAAGCTAGGGTTTGGTTAAGAGTTGAGTATTGGGATCAAAATAAGAGCGTGTGTCAATGGGTGTTTACATTAAATATATTTTTCGTTGTTATACAAAGTCTATGGGAATGCAAGACTTACTTGAAGCTGGTCAAATGCAGGTTAGAAGGAAGTCAACTGCAGGTAGAATGCGCCTGATGCCTTCAACACAAGTCCATTGGCACAGGCCCTAAAGCAACCCTTAACTTTTGACCAACTAGTGAAGCTGCTATCAGCATTGACTTTTATAGGTACAAATACTTTTTATTATCATACAGGATTTATATGGTGCCCACAGTTTTCGCAGTGCTTTACAACGTGAACAATTAGCCTTGATTGATCATAGCATATACTGGAAGCTTCTCAATAATCCTCCAAGTCCTCCTTATTGCTTCACTGTGTGCCATCACACTTCCCCATGTCTAAATTTGAGAGATTGTCTGGTCTATCAGTCATGCAACACTCCTCTGCCCTCTGCAGCTCTGCCTTGCCCAAGGCAGCCATATTATTTAACTCTGCGCCAACAGGCTATTTGGCTGCTGCCTAAATCAGCCCTGGCATCTTAATGTATGCATGTGAGATAAAGACCTTAAATCGTAAGCTTCTTGAGAACCGGGACTGATGTCACTGTACAATTATGTAGAGTGTTTGTAAATTGCTTGTGCTATAAAAATACTTGTAATAAATGTGACAATGCATTACTTTTATTTTTACTTTGTTTTCACCTGATGATCTTTCAAGTAACACAGTACCTGTCCTATGATGACAGACCTTTGCTCGTTGTACTGTATCTATAGAGGAACATTGTTTAAACTCTAGGGCAGAAAGTGTTTTTGAACTACAGAACACATTTTGTCTTATCTTCTCTATAACTTAGGGTGGAGATGATAAGCTGCCCATAACAGTCAGCAGTGGTAGCGTTCATTGTTGGTGTTTACATACTTCAAAGTGGTTCTAAAGGCAGAAGGATTTTTACCTTCATGTATTCTATGCATGAAGGTAAAAAAACACTTTGTGTGCAGCTCCCCCCCAGACCCCCTGATACTTACCTGAGCCTGATCTTGATCCAGCAATGTGCACAAGAGCATTTGCTCTCGCGGCTCTCTCTCTTCTCATTGGCTCAGGCACAGCAGTGGGTTCCATTGGCTCCCACCTCTGTCAATCACAGCCAGTGAGGAGGGAGCAGGGGGAGGGGCTGAGCCCTGTTCTGTGTGTCAGTGGACATGCACAGTGGGGCTTGGGAGCGAGCACGCACGAGTGCCCCCACAGCAAGCGGCTTGCTATGGGGGCACTCAGCAGATGAAAGGAAAAAGTATAACATGGTTGTTGTGTTTTTTTTTTATTTCCTTAGCATCACTTTAATGTTTAAAGGGTTGGTTCACCTTTACCAAAAAAATGTAGATAAGGGGCTTCTGTAAATAAAAACAAAATGTGCAGCTCTGACTAAAGTTGAATAATGCCCTTGCTATAGGTGTAGTCCAGTGGTTCTTAACCCTGTCCTCGAGTACCCCTAACAGGCCATGTTTGCAGGTTTTCCTTTATCTTGCACAGGTGCTTTAAATCAGAGTCAATGGCTTAGTATTTTGGACACCTATTTTATCTAAGAGAAATAACCAAAATATGGCCTGTTGGGGGTACTTGAGGACAGGGTTGAGAACCACTGGTGTAGGCCATTTGCATACTTCCTGAAGGACCAACTGGATGCTCCCAGGAAGCTGCGAAGTGAGGCCTAGTCATTACTGCTCACCTTCACAACTGGTCTACAACTATCGCAAGTGCAGTATTCAGCTGCACGGTTTGCTTTTATCTACAATCACTTCTTACCTTCATAGGCAGTTTTTTTGTAAAGGTGAATTAACCCTTTAACTTACTAAAAAAAACTTGTAAATCAAGTCTTTAATTGTGTTCCTTTACCTTTAATACCAAACAAATATTGTTTTCTTTAGAATCAGGTTTTCTGCTCTCCCCACGGATAACTTTTTGGTAGCTGTTATTGTGTTAGAGGCAGATTTATCACAAACACCATCTGCCATGTCCAAGAAATTTCAGTTTTTTAAACAGAATTTAAAACATACAGGGACACTTTCCAGCGCACATACAATAACCGAGATTGTGTTGTCAACTCCATTCACAACCGTTGCTGTAAGGAATAGGATTTACTAGCAGCATAACAAATATCTGAGCCCAGGAAAAGATTCTTCATATGCCATCATTAAATGGCAATGGTAAATCATTTTACAAAGCTGTTGGTAAAGTCTATACAAAGTATATGTTGGTAAAAAAGAACATCCAGCTTCTAATCTAGTTTCTAAGAGAGTAGTTAAAGTAGAACTCCAGTCAAACCCTATTTAGCCTTAGATATTGAGCAGAAGGTTAGTATATGCGTCAGCCACTGTATATACTGTTATGTTTCAGCTGGAAAGTTCTTCCCTTTTATTTCTTTTTTAATGCAGGGAGTAACACATAGGGGCCGGTTAACACTATCACACCATGTGCCCTGTATTAAGCAGTTCAAATACAGTAAGTGGACTGCAACACACATGGTTGATTTACTGAAGGCAAAATTCAAGATAACTTTTCTTTAATTTAGTGAATGTTCTGGAAATTCAATTTGCAAAGAATACCCAATCATGTGCAAGGAAAAAAAAAAAACAGTATTTTTGCTTGCACAAGATTGAACGATGGAAGTCAGTATAGATGCACTAAATCAAGGCAAAATTCCCTTAACAGCCCTTTTGCCTTAGGTAGATCAACCTCGTTGTGTGCTGCATTTGGATGGCACATTGGGTTGCCATTTAAAATGAATGGCACCCCAATACAACTCCATAGCTCAGTACACCACAACACAAGGACCATGTAAAATGAATAGCACCACAGCACACCAACGCACAGACGGTGATTACTGCACATTGCGACTAAGCTTACTTGTCTCAACATGTTACTGAAATGGCCTGCGGTGAATGGGCCCCAACAGTGAAGATGTTTCTTTTAATAGAGGTTAGAAATGCCATCACGTTTTTACTGCTTTATGTAGTCCTGTTGAGAAGATTTGTCTTTAACGAGAGATCGTGTCAGGAAGTAAAGGGAAATCTCCCCCAATGGGCTCCTATTCAACAATAGAAACCCCCACAGAGATTCTAAACATTCCTCACCCTTTTTTGGTCTTCCAAAGAATTTCTTGCTTGGAATAAGGATTGAATAAATGAAAATTATGGATGATTTGCATCTGTGAACTCCTCTGTATCACTTATAATAATGTGAATTTTGTGCTCAGATGAGTCATGTTTAAAAACAATTCTAAGGATTTTTTTTTTTTATTCCATTGAGACATCAGTTGAGTCAACCAAAGCTCTTCATTTAGCCCTGAGTAATGGGAAGGAGAGATACTATGGTGGAGGGGGTAGTTCTTTTATTTTATGTATTCATTCTTGAGGAAGTCTTAACAAATGTATAGGACAACAATATTTTACATAATTTTCATTTATCCAATTTGCGGGTGAGATAGCTTGCTTCAGGGTTGCAAAGGCTCTAAATATGCAAATTTGAATTAATTCTTCTTCTGATTTTTTAAGAGTTGAAGCAGAAAGAGACATTTTCTGAACCATAACAAGCTTTATTATGCCCTGATTCTATAACAGCTCTTCACTATAAGGATGTCGCTGGTCAAGGCTTTATAGTCAGAGAATTTGTGCAGGAGACTCCCCACCCCTGGGGGAGAGCGTGCTACATAAAATAGTGGGTGTGTCTAAATTGCACAGCAACAGTGAGAGAGTCATAAAGGGGCATTGCTAAATAAAACCAGGAGTGTGTTAAACACACAGGGTGCAGGGTTTAGGAGTGCACCACATACAGGGGGCAGGGTTCTGCAATGCATCACATGTGGGTTGCAGGGTTCAGAAGTGTGCTACGTAAAGGGTGCAGGGTTCAGGCGTGTGCTACCTCAGGGCCGATCCTGGGCGGGTGCTCAGGGTGCACCACGCCCAGGCACCGCAAGCTGAGGCAGAAGGGGGTGCGCCGAAACTCAGGTGCCACCCTCCTCCCCCCGCTCGAGGCGCCACTGTCAGAAGAGGGTGCCCATTCCCGCCCATTCCCCTTCTCTCCTTCTATCAGAATGCAGCAGAATAGGAGATCAGAGCAGCTGTGTGTCTGTGTGGGGAGAGAGCAGCTGCAGGCTTTTCCTTTCCCCCTCCTTCTCCTCCTCATGCTGCTGTTCTCGGAAGAGGCGCTTGCCTGGACAGTTGGCCCCTATGTTTCCTCCCCCTTGGCCAGGGTAAAAAGACAAACAAAAAGGAGGAGAAAAGAGGATCATGGGACATGTAGTCCCGACGACTGGCTGGCCCCTTGCAATCCTAGGGGGAAACTGCAGCCCCCAACATGCCCAGCTGAAGGGGGAGAGAGAGTAACACGCTGCATCTGGTGACAGGCAATGGTGGCAAGTGACAGGCTGCATCTGATGACAGGCAATAGTGGCAAGCAATGGTGGCAAGTGACAGGCTGCATCTGGTGACAGGCAATGGTGGCAAGTGACACGCTGCATCTGGTGACAGCTAATGGTGGCATGTGACAGGCTGCATCTTGTGGCAGGTGACGGTGGCATGCTGCATTTGGTGGCAAGTGACAAGCTCAGGGTTCCCACCGATTCTGCATTATGGTGAGTTGAACTATTTCATTTATATATTACAATGTAGTAATAGAAATAATGTGATTCAATCATCCTGACACCATATCAAGCATGGTGTCGGGATGACTTAAGTGTCAACACATACTTTGAAAGGATTATTTTATTTTCCTTGATTAGTGTTAGAAATGTTGAAGGAGCCAATAGGAGCTGCAGACTTTTACTGCATTCAATTTCTTTATTTCTTGTTTCCAAATCCCTACATTGCTAAGTAGTAGAGCTGTGATTAGTTAATGCTGGTAAAATTCAGGATGTGGTTGGCATGCTTGCAGTTTAGGCTTGCTTAAAACATCTGTAAACTCCAAAAGTTTTGAATTACCGGAGATAAGCTGTTGAGCATCACCCTCAGGTGTTGTGCCATTGACTAGTTGCCATAGAAACATTTGTAAAGGGGAGTAGTTAGTAAGATGACCACCCCATATGGGGGCACCAGAAATATTTATGCACCCAGGCGTCTGACCCTAGGATCGGCCTTGTGCTACCTACAGTTCAGTAGTCCATTTCTCACAGGCCAGTTAACCAAAAATGTCTCCCTCTCATTCTCCCCAATCCCCCTCCTAGCACAGAGCTCTCATCCCCCCCCCCGTAAAGAACTCTCCTCCCACCACCAATTCTCCTTCTACTCCACCTAGAGCAGGGATCCTCAAACTACGGCCCTCCAGCTGTTGCAGAACTACACATCCCATGAGGCATTGTAAAACTCTGACATTCACAGACATGGCTAAGCATGATGGGAATTGTAGTTCCTGAACAACTGGAGGGCCGTAGTTTGAAGACCCCTGACCTAGAGAGTACAGAAGGTAAAAGTTGCTGCAGAAAAGCAGCTACAACTTAAATCGGGAGAGTGAAAGCGAGGGGTGTTAGCTTCAGGAGGAACTGCTGCCACAAGACTAGTGTGGCTGTGTAAATCCTCCACCCCTGCTCTGCTGTCATAGGGATGGTGCAAGGCAGGGAGGGTTCTGTATTAGCCACCTGGAGAGGTACACTGTCACTTATAAACACAAAAGCTGGGCTTCTGTGTTTACAAGGGACCATAGTAAAGGGTGAGCACAGGGTCAGTCTTGGAGGTGGCGTTCCAGCTGAAATAAATCCCTGTAGCTGGTGCTTTGGTATCATAACCCATTTGCAGTGAATCTGACTTTTAGCTGATTTGTGATGTGTTCCGAAGTGGTTGTTTCTCATTTTAAATTAAGTGGATTGAGAGATTAAGAAATGATTATTCCATGTGGCCTAACCCCAGCACCAATACGATTTGATGCAACATTTGGGTTAAGCAGGGAAACCTTAGGGGAGGGCTAAGATGGTTTCCAACAAATTTTCCAACTTGGCAAATCTATGTGTGCAGACCAATCCTTGTAACGTCTCAGTGACCAAGATGTAAATGTCAGCATGACAGGTCATGATGGTTTGGGAGGTGCAATTCTTTTTTTTAAGTAACAAACATGTCATATTTACCTGCTCTGTGAAATGGTTTTGCACACAGCAGCCCCAATCCTCCTCTTCTTGGATTCCCGGTGCTCCTGATCCCTCCCCGCTGCTGAGTGCCTCTATAGCAAGCTGCTTGCTCTGGAGGCACTTGTACGTGGTCCTCCCTGAGCCATCTCTGTGTGTCTATGAGACACATAGAGTGCGGCTTGGTCCCACCCTCTGCTCCCTCCTCACTGGCTGTAATTGACAGCAGCATGAGCCTGTTGTTGTGTCTGAGCCAATGAGGAAGAGAGCTAGGAGAGCAGATGCTCTCAAGCACATTTCTGAATTGGAAGGTTTATTACCTTCATGTATAGAAAGCATGAAGGTAAAAACCTTCAGCCTTTAGAATCACTTTCAATTCATCCATCTTTAGCCACCTTTAGGGGAAAAAAAGCAACGTTGTATGAAATCACCCATTCCTCCTTTTTGCACAGTGTGGTTTTCTGATAAATTATAACAATAAGCTGCATCTGATAAGGGAACTTTTATCTGTATGCATGTTACACAGTCACTCTGAGCTCTGTGAAATATAAAAAAAAAAAAAATACATCTATTAAGGAGCAACACCCATTGGCAAATCTGTTGCTGTTTATTCAGTGTTGGTTAAAGTATCTTATTGGTATATATACCATTATTTTCTTTTATTTTTCATTATGAAGTTCCATTAACAATGATTGGTTTAGGGTCCCATTGACCTAGAATCATTGATAATAGTCATCATGGAAAAATAAGAACATTATCTAAACTGCAGCATAACAGCATTGACTTTTTGTCTGTGTCTTTAGGGGGAACGTTGTTGCTGACTGTAATGGTAATGAGGCATCTTTTCTACTATTAGAAAATAATATTCACATACTCCCAGGGTATTTGTAATGTGCTTGATTCATTAGAGCATACTTAGTTTGCACAATTAGCATTAATCATTTACTTAGCAATTGTCATGAAAAATATAAAGTTAAGTAGCAGGAACATTAAAAAAAAGTGAAATGTATTCTTTAGATGATGCTCTTTTCCCTGACAAGAAAATGTTATGCAGAATTGGGGGTATTTAACCTTTATGCTACTTTACTGCCGCTTGGTATTTTAACATTGTGACTTTAGACATAAGTGTCAAATCAATATTGTTTTTTTTTTTAAGTTGTAAAACTCTTTGCAACGCTTTCTAAACTTTGGAACTTTTAGTCACATATTAGCCCATATTGATCAGTTCTATATCAGCTTTTTAAGTTAATTGTAGGCATTTAAAGCCCAACGCCAGGCAGAAATGTAAAAGCACTTGAAATATCTTACCCTGCCTTATCTTACCTTGCCAGTATTTTGGCTTTTTTCATTTTTGCATCAGTCATGGTGTCACGTATCTGATGGAGAAGCACAAAGATTTGAGAGCGGCTTCTCTTACATCTCCTGCTGAGGGCAAACAGGTAGTGCAAACAAGTGGTGTGAGGGCACAGAGTGGCACGAGTGCCTCACAGTTCTTGATGGATGCTGCTGTAAGAAGACAGAAAGCAATGTATAACCTCCCCTCAGGGTATGATGGGCATGTCACTGGAATGGCACGCAAGAACACTGCAGCAGGTAGTGACAACCACAGGAATAGCAGACAGGTGGCAGAGCTCAGGCAGGTGTGTAGAGCGTCAGTTGAGAGACTGCAGGCTGGTGGGTAATCATGACATGGAAATTCAGGACTGGTCAGGAAAGCTAGGTCAGCAACTGGCATGCAGATCAGGTACCACAAAGACAGCAAAAATGATGTCAAGGTTCGAGCTGGATTTGATAACGGATAAGCAGATCAGGAACAGAAGAAGCAGGCAGAGATGTAGTCCAAGTGCCGGCCAAGGGCAATACAGGTGGGAAGCAGAAGCAGGTCAGTGCAAGCTAGGTCATTGTCAAGTTGTTAGGCATGAAGTCACAGATTCACGGGCAACACTCAAGACAGCACAAGCTACATGCATCATCTTTAGAAGAGGCTTCCTTCTGGGACGACAGCCATGCAGACCAATTTGATGCAGTGTGCGGCGTATGGTCTGAGCAGTGACAGGCTGACCCCCCACCCCTTCAACCTCTGCAGCAATGCTGGCAGCACTCATACGTCTATTTTCCAAAGACAACCTCTGTATATCATGCTGAGCATGTGCACTCAACTTCTTTGGTGGACCATGGCGAGGCTTGTTCTGAGTGTAACCTGTCCTGTTAAACCGCTGTATGGTCTTGGCCACAGTACTGCAGCTCAGTTTCAGGGTCTTGGCAATCTTCTTATAGCCTAGGCCATCTTTATGTAGAGAAACAATTCTTTTTTTTTTAGATCCTCAGAGAGTTTTTTGCCATGAGGTGCCATGTTTAACTTCCAGTGACCAGCATGTGAGAGTGAGAGCGATAACACCTAATTTACCACACCTGCTCCCCATTCATACCTGAGACCTTGTAACACTAATTACTAATTAGTCACATGACACCGGGGAGGGAAAAAGGCTAATTAGGCCCAATTTGGACATTTTCACTCAGGGGTGTACTCACTTTTGTTGCCAGCGGTTTAGACATTAATGGCGGTGTGTTGAATTATTATGAGGGGACAGCAAATTTACACTGTTATACAAGCCGTACACTCACTACTTTACATTATATCAAAGTGTAATTTCTTTAGGCCGGCTTCACACTGGGGCGGTGCGGGCGGCGACGGGCTGCTTTACCATCGTTTTAGCCGCGGTATGCGGCCGCTAGCGGGGTGGTTTTAACCCCCGCTAGCGGCCGCAAAAGGGTTAAAAACCTCTGCAAAGCGCCGCTGCAGCGGTGCTTTGCCGGCGGTATCCCTGCGGTGTCCCATTGATTTCAATGGGTAGGAGCGGTATAGGAGCGGTGAATACACCGCTCCTTCACCGCTCCAAAGATGCTGCTAGCAGGACTTTTTTTACCGTCCTGCTAGCGCACCGCTCCAGTGTGAAAGCCCTCAGGGCTTTCACACTGGAGACACAGCAGCAGCTGTTTCGGGTCGGTTTGCAGACGCTATTTTTAGCGCAATAGCGCCTGCAAACCGCCCCAGTGTGAAAGCAGCCTTAGTGTTGTCACATGAAAAGATATAATAAAATATTTACAAAAATGTGAGGAGTGTATTCACTTTTGTGAGATATTTTATCTGTTCTTACATAAATGAAGCTCATGAACACAGGTCCTTACACATCGAGGCATGTTCATTAGCAACAAAGTACACTGTCCATCACTACAGGAAGGACAGGTAAAGTGGGTGTCCTCTTCATGCTGCATTGGGTTGTTGGTAAGGTAAGCTTCCACTGTATATGCTGTACACTATTATTCTTTAAGAAATGTAGTTTAATAAAGGCATTTATTAAGAAAGGGTACAACTGCCCATAAACGTATCAGGGTTTGTGCAAATGGATTTATTAAAGATATGAACTCCATAAATGCTGGTACTAAACCATTGACTGTAATTGTGGATGCAATCTGTGTGGATGGGGTGCAGAATGACGCACTATAGAATGGGCTGCTTAGTATATACAGTACAGTGGCGAGAGAAAGCATATGAACCCCTTGGATTTTACTGGTTTTCTGCAATATTTTGTCCATAAAATGTGATCTGATCGTCTTCAAAGTCACAACAATGGACAAACAGTGTTCTTAAGCAGAACACACACAATTCTAATTTCTTGTCTTTATTGAACACATCCATTAAATATTCACAGTGCTGGAGGAAATGGTAAGTGAACCCATATACTAATTACTTCAATGATTGGAGTCAGTAGTTTCCACACTTGGAGTCCAATTAATGAAATAAGTGTAGAGGCGTGGTTTAGAGCTACTTTGATGAAAGTCTCTCAAACATTTTAAGATTGCTGTTCATAAGAAGCATCAGCTGATGTGACCCCATGCCTCACAAACAGGAGCTCTCCAAAGACATGCAATCAAGAGTAGTTTATTTGCATAAGGCTGCAAAAGAATACAAAGCAATCTCAAAGTGTTTAGGCAACCATCGGTCAACAAATTGTCTATAGATAGAGACAGTTTAATACTTGGGATACTCTTGCTAGAAGTGAGTAACAAGCCAAGATGACCCCCAGGGCAAAATGCAGAATGCTCATTGTGGTAAAGAAAAATCCACGAGTAACAGCTAAAGGCTTGAAGACATCACTGTAACTGGCAAACATCTCTTTTTATAAGTCTATCATACGAAAGTCTTTGTACAGGCAGGGTGTCCATGGCAGAACATCACAGAGGAAGCTGCTGCTCTAAAAAAAAAACATTACTGCAAGCCTAAAGTTTGCCAAAGAGCCTCTTGGCAAGACACAATTTTTTTGTGGACTGATGAAACAAAAGTTGAATTGTTCACAAAGAAAAATCAGCACTTTGTACAGTATGGCGCAAAAAGGGCACAGCTTACAAACATCAAAACATCATCCCAACGTGATCATGATTTGGATATGCTAAGCTGCTTCAGAGCCTGGACAGCTTGCCATTACCGAGGGAAAAATTAATTCCCAAGTTTACCAAAATTTCCCTCAGGATAATTTCAGGGTGGCTGACCACAAGCTGAAGCAAAGTGGAAGTTTGGAGATGCACAAGCACAATAATCCTAAGCATCGAAATAAATCCACCATAGACTGCTTCAGAAACCTTTTGGAGTGACCCAGTCAGCCCAGACCTTAACCCCATAAAGATGCTGTGAAATTACCTCAAGAGAGCCATTCACACCAGACAACCTGCAAATGTGTCAGAGCTAAAACTGTTTTTCTTAAAGCGGAGCTGCACCCGCACAAAAAAATATTAAAGGTCAGCAGCTACAAATAGTGCAGCTGCTGACTTTTAATAAATGGGCACTTACCTATTCCTGGTTCCAGCGGTGTAGGCAGAATGTGACGAGAGACCGCTCGTCTCTCGCTGCCCCGCCATCAGGGAATCAGGAAGTGAAGACTCAACGTCTTCACTGCCCGGTCCCTACTGCGCATGCGCGAGTCGCGCTGCGCGCCCCTATTGGTCCCTGCTGTGTCCTGGGAACTGTGTTTCCCAAGACACAACGGGGCAGCTCCGGAAGTGGGTGCAGATACCTGTATTATACAGGTATCTGCACCCCCTACCCCCTGAAAGGTGCCAATTGTGGCACCGGAGGGGGGGGGGGGGAATCCGATAAGTGGAAGTTCCACTTTAGGGTGGAACTCCGCTTTAAAGAGGAATGGTCAAAAATTTGTCCTGAACATTGTGCAATTCTAATCCAGTGCTACAGAAAAGCTTAAAGTGGAAGTTTGGAGATGCACAAGCACAATAATCCTAAGCAGCGAAATAAATCCACCATAGACTGCTTCAGAAACCTTTTGGAGTGACCCAGTAAGCCCAGACCTTAACCCCATAAAGATGCTGTGAAATTACCTCAAGAGAGCCATTCACACCAGACAACCTGCAAATGTTTGAAGTCATTACTGCCAAAGGAGGTTTGACCAGCTAAACTCCAAAGGTTCAATTACCTTTTCCTCCAACACTGTGCATATTTAGTAGGTATGTTCAATAAAGACAAAAAAATAGAATGGTTTGTGTGTTATCAGATTAAGCACATTGTGTCTGTCTATTGTTGTGACTAATGCCCCGTACACATGGTCGGAAAATCCGACCACAAAATCCATCGGATTCATTCTGATTCATGGTGACGTTTGTTGCCTATGACGGGACTACGTAGAGGCTAGTTGCCAATAGCTTGGGTCTTGTAATGTGATCTGAGCATGCGTGGCACTTTGTCCGTCGGAATTCGCTACAAACGATCGGAAAAAGTCCGATAGGACTTTGTTGTCTGAAAATTTGAGAGCAGGAGATAAAACTTTGTCCGTCGGAAAATCCGACGGAAAAAGTCCGATGGAGCCTACACACGGTCGGAATTTCCGACAACATTGTCCGATAGGACATTTTCCGCCGGAAAATCCGACCGCGTGTACGGGGCATTAGATGATGATCAGATCACATTTACTGCAGACAACTACTTAATGACAAGGGGTTCACATAATTTTTCTTGCCACCATAGTTTGTTGCCTTTTGCACACAGTTGCTGAAATTTTTTCGGATATTGGCTTAATTTCATGGTGCATGCCAAAAACTTTGTGGAACATTACTTTTTATTCCAAAGAGTGTGTCTAAAAACAAAATGCAGACACGATTATTCATACTGCATATTTCAGCTCAGTTGAGTGTTTTCAGCTGGATCAAGCAATGATTTCATAGGTGCTGCCAGATGCAGATGGTTAGCTGCTGCCAGGGCAAACAAGAAATTGGACAGGTTAGGAAACCTGTTGCGGCCCCTTTTGTTTCCACTTGATGACTCGTTCTCTCCGTTGATTCCTGTTCCTCCATCATAAACTTAATTCAGTTTCTGCAGAACCAAGCTTTCAAGTCTCTGGAGCTGTCTGCAGGTCTTTTACCTGAAAGTTGCCATGTCATAACTGTCTGAGTGCCGTCTGAAGTCTTTGAACAGCCATACTTCCTAACCACTTCCTTTTTAGGACAGATCATTGCTAAACTTTTACTTTTAAGAACAGTTTGTGTTTTGGCCATTTTTAGTGGCCTCCATCTCTATTGCAACAAGACAACAAAGGCATACTGTCAAGTCAGAAACCCTCCTTTACAAATGTTATTGATGTAGCTGTGTGCTCTTCTGGCTGTGTGCCCGCTCTCCTACTTTCTTTCCCCTCTGCTCCTGGAGTTGCTCTGTGTGTGTGCTGAATTCCCCCTCCACTGCTGTGTGAGAAGACACAGAGCTATTGGAAGAGTGGGCTGGGCTCCTCTCACCCCTTGCTTCCCTGCTGTGTGAGCAGAGTGGACTGTGTGTCCTCCCCTGCTTGCTCCTGCCCCCCTCCCTATTGGCATTAGTGAACTAACCAGGGCAGAGAGAACTTGTTATGCAGTGGCCACCAGGGACTTTGGGAAAAGTAGTCCTTAAAAGGGCACTGCATTATGCAAGTCAATATAGGCTAATGGAGCTGCAGACTTTAATACCCACAATTCCCTGCACAACACAGAAGGAAGGACAGAACTTTTCCTGGGCAATTCCGAAGAGATCTGGGTCTTTTGCAGGAGGAAGCCAAGTCATACAGACCTATGGCCTTTGTGGGGACTGTGCAGAGATCAGGGGCCATAGGAGTCTTTGCCAAAGGAGACTGAGAGAGTACAGGCCTATTGCTGGGGTGTCTGTGCCTAAGGACTGAGACACTGAGAGAGAACATTTACTAAGCAGATATAACCAAACATGTTTAATGGTACTGTGTATTTAAAGTAGCACTAAACAATATCCTTATTCTCCAAAAATAAACCATAAATTACCGCTACTTAATAACCTTGTATTCTCTTTTTTATGGAATTGTTTTGTAACACCTCAGTGAGTTCCTAAACGTCCACCACCCCTGACTACCATTTGTTTAGAATAAGCAGTACACATTGGTTACAGTCATGTGCACTGCTCTATGCACACTACAAATCCCATAGTCTGTCTTGGGAGCAAGCAAGAGAGGGTGGCTACTTTCTTACATACAGCGAGACCACCAAGAATGAATATAGCCACCCTCTACAGGAAGTTGGATCACAGCAGGCGGCAGAGAAAAAAAAGGAAGTTGAAGGTCTGGAGGAGGCTGAGAGCAATAAAAGCTCCTTTTTTTCAATAAAGTGGACCTTTTCCCTCCTTTTACAAAATTTCTCATCAGCATGCATCTCTGCATTTTTTTACACAAAATTATTTTTTTGCATTTATTTCCTTGTTTTCCTGAAGATGCCATTGATGTAGCCCCAGCCCCACAGATGCATCCTGGGAAGGCAACGTCACTAGTGCCTTCAGGAAGATTATATTCTAGTACTGCGCACACACGAGATGAAGTGCATAACATCATGGCCTTCATAATGTGCCACATGGCATTCAACTAATTTCTTAAAAAAAAAAATATATATATATATATATATATATATATATATATATATATATATTTTTAAAACAGATGAATATAATATCATGCGCATGATGAGGCATATAACGCTGTGCACTCCATCTGGTGTATGCATGGAAGGACATATATTTTCAAAATGGCGAGGAGGGAGCGGGGACACCAGCTGCACAGAGGCAGCCAGAAAAGGTAACCACAAGAAAGAAAGGCTCCGTGGGCATAGGTAAATGTATTTGTTTATGTACACTGTATTACATATTATTGCCATTTTCTTGCGTGGAAAGGGAGGTCTTCTTTAGAAATGCATATTTCAATAGATTTTTTTTTTTTAAAACAGGTTTTAGTGTCCCTTTAACAGTTTATAAAAAAGCAAATAAGAGAAGTTATTTTTTGGGTTTTCCTACTCTTTAAATAAATATAAAATGTTTAAATATTCTGCCGTAACACCGCCCAGGGACTAGCCAAACCAATGCTGTGTTCTTCACACTGCAAGAAATGAAGGGGTGTTACAATCGATGATCACTAAATGTATATGGATAATTGAATATTGCTTGTTTAAATCAATAAACCATTAAATAGTATGAGTGTTTCATGGGCGAGTGTTCTTCTTTTAATTATACAGTTCAGGGTTAAATGAAGCAGAAGTCAATTGTACGAATCTCTAAAGAATCTTGACATAATGAATATTTGAAGTTTTATATTGTTTCCTTGATTGCTTTGTTGTAGTGCATGTATCTGACTTATTTAAATGTACATAACTTTGCATTCCAGATCAGTCAGTCATTCTCTAGTGAAAGAGTTAAGGGACTGTGGTTTTCTTTGAACGCTGTGTCTTCTTCCTGTCACATACTCTGGTACCTGTTACTTAGGATGGAAAATAAAGCCTGCGGATTTCCAAAAGAGAAAATTGTGGCTAGTTAGTGTCACAAGCAATAGGTCTGTGCTCTGTAACTTGTCTCTGCCAATTAATGGAGCGTACATTGTACCCACTCATCCCACTGTGGAATATATTGGCAATTTGCAAATAGATGGGCAACAATTATTCCAAAGAGAGATGTGCAGGAAATATGCCTTTTAAGTTATGCGTTGACTTAAGAAATAATTACCCCTTTAAATTATATACAGCTCCAAAAATGTGTACAAAGGCTGTGATTTATTAGATTCTAGAAGGATAGCTGGGAAGATCTATGGAAACAGAGATTGCTGCTTAAATTTTTCTTGTATTTCAACGTTCTATCCAAAAGTTTATGTAAACCCTAACAATGAACTTCTTTTAGTTTCTCTGTTTAGTCTAAATTTGGCCAGTTTAGCAGGGACCGGCCAACTTTTGATCCATGCATGAGAAGGCTTGTTGTACAGAAGTTATTCAGTATATAGACTTTTGTACAAACACCCTGTCGTGTTTTTCTCCATCAATCAGTGCCACTGGCTGTAACCGGCAGCACTGATCAGTTTATTCTGAAGGCAGGGAAGTCTCTCCGCTGTCAGAATTCAATCTTAGCAGGAAGGAAGGATTGAGGAATTAGATAATTTGTATCAATGTATGGGCAGAATAGTTGAAGTCACACCTGGCTAAGAGAATTTATAACTAGCACACACACCTATCCATAGCTCTGCTCAAGACTGGCCTCTCTTAAACATGGACAATCTGAGTGCTGCCCACTAAAGTCTGTTTCCACTCTCCATTGAAAATATGAATATCAGCTGTATCCTGTGTGGCTCCTCTTACAGTAATATTTAATAAGTTGAACGCAAGGGAGTTCACCTATCCTTGTGAGCAAGGAGTGGTGAAATGCATCGAGGAAAATTGGTTCTTGAGTAGAGACATTTCTGTATGACAAATAATATGGTAAGAGGAGCCAAGCAGAGTGTGCCTGACATACACATGTCAACATTCTTCTTGAAGTAAAATGAAAAAATCAAAACAGCTGACTTAGTAGTCATTTGTATACTTTCTCTTCCAAACGTTTGAACAAAATTATACAGGTGTATTAGGACTACACAGAATGTGTCTGTTATTGAGTGGAGAAGGAAAGGTGTTCTGTAGTCCTAACACAATATCTTTAGATATGGTACATTGAGTGATAATTGTCATCCCTGGACAGGAAGATCAACAGGTGAAAATAAAGGCAAACAAATAAAAATATAAAACAAATGCAGCTACCTCATACACAGTTAAGCTGGTAAGCTGCAATATGTTACATGCTTGTTCTTGGGTTTAGACTTTACACTTTAATACACAATCCAGCTAATAAAGGCGGTCACTTTAAGGCTGTAATAATCATCCGGTCGCAATATAACATTTGTCAGTTGTATTACTTGAGTTGACCCTACCAAAGGATCCTTGATTGGAGACTGACCCCCTTGTCAGCCCCTACAGCCTATTTGACACAATATGCTTGTACTAGTAGTTTTTCCTTGCCTAGTTATCAATCACATGTTTTTTTCATTTTAATCAGCACAAATACTGACATATAAACTGCCCATTCCTGCTCTTCTTAACAAACATACAAACACTGTTAATGACAGCCAAAAAGAAAAAAAACCTGTGCAATTATATTTATTACATAGAAAATTGTTAATATAATGTACACACAGTAATTTCAAGATCTGTGCAATAAAAACTTTTAGTGTAATAAAAAAGAAAAAATTAAGTCATACATTTGGAAATAACATTAATGAGGATAGAAAATCCATGCTTTAGGATTTTGTCAACTAGCCATACTACTGCAAAATTCTTGTCATGGTTAGGACAAGCAGAACAAAAATACTATATGTTCTGTGAAAGATAGGTGATCCGTAGCGCTTAGGATCACCAATTAGCCGTATTGGTGAAACAAGCAGTCCTTTTCAAAACCAGCAAAACAGTAATATCTCAGCAAAAATAAAGCAAACTGTCCATAACTCTGGTCAAGGTCATAGCTCTGTTTTAGGGTGCCGCAAAGGCGGCAGGTGTTCAGGCGAGGCGAGTTGCTGGAGAGACCACAATTGTTCACCCCTTGATTCCACCTCACAACAACTGTAAGCTGTTTCATGTTCCTTTTCTGGACCCTGATACAGCTGGGTTAACCGTTTTGGGACCAAATCCTTAGTAATCAGAGGTTAGAGTTTCTTTCCCATCCAAAATCTCCCCGAACCTCCGAATTCTAGGTCCCAAATGAGAACTTACCAAGATAGAAATTATATCTGTCCTGTCCAAGCAGACTACCCAAGAACCCCTCAGAACCCCTCACCCTTCATGGATGATAATCTCTGAGTACCAAAATGTCTCTTGAACTCACCCTTAAAGGGACTGCAACCCAAATAGTGGGGAAATATATCTCCCATTCAGCACCCATTTCTGGTGTTCTGTACAGATTCTCATAGTACGGCATACTTCCCAACGTTCTGAAATGCTTCAGGGATCTGGTTTCAAGAGTAGCATTACTTTCAAATGAGGGATATTTGGGAGATTTGGTAGGGTATTGCTTTGTTCTAAAGGGTTTTGGCTACAGGGTCTAGTGATGGAATCAAAAAGAACTTACATTATTGCTCTCTATTATGTCAAAACTCCTAAACAAATCAGTGGTGTAGCCACAGGAATAGCAGAAAAAAAAAAGGCAATTGGTCTTGAGGAGCACAGTGCTATGGAATGCTTATCTCTTTGCATCTCGCTGTTATGAAAGCATCATGGTGTGATCATTAGCCAGAAAACCATCATACTGTATGTTCAAAAGTTTGTTATTTCGTATAAGGCATTTGCTTTGTGCTGAGTGGTTTGCATCATATTGAAATGTTGGGCCATTAATATGTTGTTGTCATTCCTGGAACAAATGCTTTCATATATATGTTCTAAAATGAATATTCTGTACGATATGTATTCATTTAAAACTCCTTCTGCACCCTATGGCTTTATTTATTCATGAGCTTTGCATATCCTGATTTAACACTGAGCATTAAAAAATGATTTTTTCCTGGTAATGAATGGAGACATTTGAAGCAAACTAGGCTTAAATGGCCCTAACCAGCAATTATAGTCCTACTGATATCAAATATGATATCTGTATATTTACAGTCTCCTGTCTTCTATAGTGTAAGTACATTCTATGTAAAGTGTCAGTGTTATGTAATTGAATGCAAATACATTTTTGTGTTGCTGCAGAGTAGAAAGCGAATACCAGAAGCAATGTCACATTTCTATTTGCTGCCTACTTTGGGGCTGCCGGTAAACAAAAAAGAGGTGACAGTACCTCACATTCCTGTTCATCTGGATAAATAGTAGACGCTCCCACTGCAATCTTTGTTGTAACTTTTGATTGGCACGTGTATATTTTGTTTAAATGTTTAGGTACTTATTATTTAACCACTTTTTCGGCCCCGAAAAGGATTTACCCCCTTAATGGCCAGCCCATTTTTTGCGATACGGCACTGCATTGCTTTAACTGACAATTGCACGTTTCATGCAACGCTGTGCCTCTTTTTTTTTCCCACAAAAAGAGCTTTATTTTGGTGGTATTTGATCCCCTCTCAATTTTTTAATTTTTTACGCTATAAACCGAAAAAATCTTAATTTTTTAAGAAAAAAAATATTTTTTTACTTTCTGCTATAAAACATTTCAAAAAAATCAATAAAAAATAAAAATGTTTTCATCAAATTAGACCAATTTGTATCCTGCTACATATTTTTGGTAAAAAAATAAAAATCCCAATAAGCGTATATTTATTGGTTTGCACAAAAGTTACTGCATCTAAAAAATAGGGGAAAAATTTATGGCATTTTTATTAGTTCTTTCTTTTTTTTTACTAGTAATGGAGGTGGTCTGCAATTTTTAGCGGGAATGCGGCAGATAGAACAGACACCTAACAGACATTTTTGACACTTATTTGGGAACCAGTGACATTGCTACAGTAATCATTCCTAAAAATATGCATGGTTATTGTACTAGTGACACTGGCAGGGAAGGGGTTAACATCAGGGAGCGATCAAAGGGTTAACTGTGTTCCCTCACTGTTCTAACTGTATGGGGGATGTGCTTACTAGGACAACACACATAGCATAGCAGAAAGACAGGATCTGTGTGATCTCCCCTGTCAGAATAGAGATTTGCCTTGTTTACACAGGCCGATCCCCGTTCTGTGACTATGGGAAAAACGATCGCGGGTGGCCGGTGAACATCGAGTCTGCCGGACCCGCTGATCGACTCCCCCACTGGCCAATAGGAGCGCACGCCCACAAATTGCCATGTACGAGCCCGACGTAAACTTACGCCAATTTGCGCAGCCGAGCCAACCTGCCGCAGTATAACTGCGGCGGCTGGTCGGCAAGTGGTTAAAGCGGAGTGCCACCCATTTAAAAGTCAGCAGCTACAAAAAGTGTAGCTGCTGACTTTTAATAAACAGACACTCACCTGGAAATGAGGGATGCCTATTAGCAAAAGTATGTAGGCATAGTACACACCTTCTGCAATTCCCCCTGAAAGGAGAATTATACAAAATTATACAAAAAAATATTAGTTAAACCCACAAGTGCTTTTTTTTTTTTACCACTACTATTCCTTTTATACTGGGCTTTTTAAATTTTCAAATGCAGCAATTTAGAAATTGGATGAAAGGTTTAGCACTGTTTGAGATAAATATTAAATTGTATATACAACTATATAGATTAGGCCAAAATGAGGGACAAAGTAGGAGGACAGAGGGACTTTGTTCTAAATCAGGGACAGTTGGGAGCTATGTACTTGTATGATATGGTAAACTTACCTGAATTGTTTCCCTGCTTTGCTCTCTCAATTGCTACCCCACAGCTGCCAATGTCATCTTTGCGGTAGCATCCTCCTCCTACGGCCATCGGTTGACCATTGATGGTGCAACGGAGTTGCAGTAGGTGTGCACGAGGTTTCACTCTTTGACATCTTACAGAGTGCACGCTGCACTGCTCAGACCCAGCCTGCAGTGTAAGTAGAAACAGATTGCCGACTTCAGATCTACCTTAAAATATAAATGTATGACTCTTCTAAAACTGCATAAGTAAACTAAAGAGTTTTATTTAAATATATAAATAAATATATATATATTTATATATTTGATTTGAGTCTTGTTATGAAGGCTTACTTCACTTAATATATAATAATTTAGTTTTTGGTATATATGATTTCATTTTATCACCTCCTGGTTGTCTTCTACAACTTCTGATTCAATGTAGAGGGTTTCCCTGTTCAGGCTTCCCAGCAAATGTTTGCATCTTTGTACCTTACCTCCCCCATCTTTAGACTCTAAGGGCATTAAACTGTTCTTCATGTACTCATCAATTATTTTGTCGCCAGGAATCTTTTAGAAGGGTATGATACCATTATGGAAAGAAGTGGGGAAGGGTATGCTACCATCGTGGAAAAAAGTGGGGAAGGGTATGATACCATCATGGAAAGAAGTGGGGAATTCGGATTGGGTATTCTACCACTGGAGTCACTGGGAAGTAAAGGAAGTCAGTATTTCAGTTGCTGAAAAGCTGCTTCATAAGTTAATTCTGGGTGGTGGTGGTTTTGAGTAGATATCAGTTCACTTCATCTGCTGATGATCGTCTACCACAGGGGTGTCTAACCTTTTGACCTTCTTGGACCACATTGGAAGAAGAGGAAGAATTGTCTTGAGCCACACATAAAATACCCCAATGATAAGGATAGCTGATGAGCAGATATTTTTTATTATAAAAGTAATAGTAGCAAGGCAACTTAACTTATAGGGCAACTTAAAAACAAGTGTGAAATTTGATACTGTTTTTGATAAACGAATGCATCAATATCTGCTTCGATGGATATAGCAGCAATTCTCAGATAATTTGCAAGGCGTTCACCAGATATTTTGGTTCTAATTTTGCCCTTCATGTACAGTACTTCCTTGAAAATAACTGTTTACAAATATAGGTGGTGACGAAAACTGATGACATGGATGGGGCCTGATTGCGATAAGTTGTATGTTTTTCTTTGGGAAGATACAATTAATAAAAGTCAAGTAAAGAGCAACTCAAATGTTTCTTTGGCTAAGTGAAAACACAAAAAATCATTTTTAACTAAAGCGGAACTTCTGCTCGTTGTACTCCTCCCCCCCTCTGGCACCTTTCTGGGGGAGGGGGGATAGGATACCTGCCTAATACAAGTATCCTGTTCCCACTTTCGGGAGCCTCAGCTGCGTATATTGACGTCACCGCCCGGGCTCCCTCCTCCTTCCCCGGCCGCCAGGCCAGTAGGAGAGAGGAGCGGAGCCTCGCGCATGTGCAGTAGGTCTGCCGGCGTTAAGACGTAAGGCTTCAATGCCTGGTTCCCTTATTCGCAATGGAGGCGTCATGCATCCGACAGCTGATGGAAACATCAGCAGCGGTGCCGACATCGCTGGACTCCAGGACAGGTAAGTGTCCGATTTATTAAAAGTCAGCAGCTGCAGTATGTGCAGCTGCTGGCATTTAATTTTTGCAGTGGTGAGCGGACCTCCGCTTTAAGTTTACGATTTTGTGTTGATCCCCATTCACAGTTGTCTTGAGCTGAAGGTTGGACACCCGTGTTCTACCACTTCCGATATTCTGTACAGGAGTTTACTGTATTGTCACACCAGCAAATGTCGGCATCTTTGCGCCTTACTTCTCCCATTTCTAAACTCTACCAAGGGCATTGGACTGTTTTTCATGTACTCATCGGTTATTATGTTGCCAGGAATCTATTGGAAGTGCATGATGCCATTGTGGAAAGAAATGGGGAATTATGGAGAGATTTTGCCACTGGAGTCACTGGGAAGCAAAAGAAGTAAATATTTCAGTTGGTGGAAAGCTGCTACATAAGCTGTGGCATTAACCTTTAACTTATAGTCATCTTGGCTTATTTAAGTCAACGTGAACTGCTCTGGTAATTGCATGTAAGGGCAATCCTTGCAGTAATGTAAATGTTATTTTCAGACTGCACAATTTCTGCCTTTGGAATGACAGCAAAGAAAAGGACAGTAAGTTCAGATTGGTTGATTGCAGTGTAAAACATTTCCAATCTGTGGCTCCCCAGGCCATTTTCCCCCTTTGCTGCAGAGATCACAGAAGCACATGAAATACTGATCGTTGTTATGGTGAATTAACCATGGCTCTCATGGAGGCCAAGCGTCTGAGAAAGTGTTACACGGCCTCAAGGCAAATATGATGACATGGGATTCACACCTGTAGTTCATTTACTGGGACTGAGGTTAGATTTCAACACAGACAATTACTGGGAAGTATTGAGTTCCCAAACACCAATTCATTCTGCTGCACTGAATGTTTTTCTCCTGACCAGACCTGCCCTAAGGAGCGACCGAAATCGCTGCATTTGATTATGTGCCACAGCCTTGTGATTGACAGGACAGTTAACTGTACTTCTCAGCTAAAGGAAAGCAAGGCACATAACTGGGGTCATTTGTTTGATGGCTTCAAATGAGAGGCTAGGTAGAGAGAGCACTTTTCTAACACTACAAAATCTCCGCTTACTAAAGGTACTTCAAGAGAGCCATTACAGAGCATGGAAATAAAACACTGCGATTCTGCCAGTCTACAATACATATGCTTGTTAACAAAGCTTGTATATTGCACTACATAAGCATTGCACCAATAATAACAAGTGTCAGTATATATATATGTGTGTACATAATACCATGCAAGGTATAGGTGTTTGATATTTTTTTCTAATTTCTTTTTGTTCATTATTGTGAGCTTCAGCATTGTCTCTGCTCATTGCAGGAGTGCAAGTTTATTATATAGAAGAGGAAGGGTCTGCTGTCAGATTGACCTGTATTGTTTTTAATGGTGAGCATATAGCCGAGACATTTACTCAGAGACGTTCATGTGCTGCTTCAGGCCCAGAGATTTAACTAGAACCTTCAGGGCCCCAGTGCAAGAAACCATAAAGGGCCCCCCTGACCCCCAACCAGGGCCCTTCTAATTCATCCATGGGCCCTTTATTATGGTCTTGCAGCAAGACCTTTTCAAATGTTATGCAGTGGGCCCCCTTCCTGCCATCTTGGAGCCCTGATCACTGACACTGTCCATTAAAAAAAAAGGATGGGGCCAGTAAATTACATATTTATTGACTTCTTTCCCACTCTCCATCCCAAAAGCATCCCCCCACAGCAGCCAGCAGGAGAGGGGAGGGCGAAGCTGGCAGCATGGCAGGAGGGCTGGAGAGTACACAGGGACCCGGGGGCAGCAGGACCTGGATAGGAGGGGCGGCATATAGGAACTGATCCCCTCTATTTTCCTTCTGCAGATGCTGAATGACTGTGGGAGGGCGAGAAGGAGAAGCAGGCTTTCAGCAGCTGCAGGAGAAAAATGGAGGTGATCTGTTTCTCTATATGCTGCCTCTTCTGTCCAGGTAAACAGAGGAGCAGCATGGGCCCCCTGGAGCATGGAGCTGAATTGCAATTGCGACTCCTGTGTTTACACCCCTGTTAAGGTCTCTATCTCATAAGTTTTTCTTGAAAAAGTTTTAGAGAGACAAAAGGCTTAATTTGGGAATAATGGACTAACATGTGCTTCCTATTGGATACAGAGCATTGCATACCCTGTAAAAAAAAGAAAAAGGATCTGTATATTATCATGTTTCAATTTGGTCCAGTCTTACCATATGTTTTAGCAGCTCCTCTTTGTAAGGGAGTGCTTGACCACAACAGCTCATTAGCCGCTCTGGACTGCTTTCAGA
Organism: Lithobates sylvaticus; assembly: GCA_028564925.1. Taxonomy (NCBI): domain Eukaryota; kingdom Metazoa; phylum Chordata; class Amphibia; order Anura; family Ranidae; genus Lithobates; species Lithobates sylvaticus. The sequence continues at coordinate 82,831,889 of CM053028.1, forward strand.
AGCATCGGGAGGGGAACGTGTTCCCCTTTTGACCCTAGATCTATTTATAAAGAGGACCCGTCATCCTTTTTTCTATTACAAGGGATGTTTACATCACTTGTAATAAGAATAAGAGTGCTAAAAAAAATAAAAAAATTAAAGGGACAGTGTAAAAACAAAAAATAAAGTAAATAAAAAAAAAAATTAAAGCTCCCCCATCCCTCCGTGCTTGCGCAGAAGCGAACACATACGTAAGTCGTGCACACATCTGTAAACATTGTTCGCACCACACATGTGAGGTATTGCAGCGAATGTTACAGCGAGAGCAATAATTCTAGCATTATACCTCCTCTGTAACTCTAAACAGGTATCCTGTAAACCTTTTTAAAACATTGGCTATAGAGATTTTTAAGTATCGTAGTTTGTCGCCATTCCATGAGCATGTGCAATTTTAAAGCTTGACAGGTTAGGTATCTATTTACTCAGCGTAACATTCTTTCATATTTTTACAAAAAAAATTGGGGTATATATTGTGTTTTTGTTTTTTTCATTCATTAAAGTGTATTTTTTCCCCGAAAAATGGCATTTGAAAAACCACTGCGCAAATACCATGTGTCATAATAAAAAAGCAATGATTGCCATTTTATTCCCTAGGGTCTCTGCTAAAAAAATATATGTATAATGTTTGAGGGTTATAGTTCTTCTCTCTGCACTGTCTATGTCAGGGATGGTGAACCTTGGCATCCCAGATGTTTTGGAACTACATTTCCCATGATGCTCAACTACACTGCAGAGTGCAAAACACCTGGGTTGCCAAGGTTCGCCATCACTGGTCTATATGATGCAACTTTATCAAAGTAATACCTAGGTTTGTAAAGGCATTTAGTGGACACAAGGTGAATTTATATCTATTGAGGAATACTTTACATGAAAGTGAAAGTTTTTGTGCCTGGAGTTTATCTTTATTTTGTTAGAAACACAATATAACAAATATAAATCTATTTATGTTATTTACTGCTTAAAGGTTTTATTAATGGAGCTGATTTTTACCTACACCCAGCAACTTTTTCTGGACACCTTCATGATCCATTAATTTTGGATTGTAAGATTTGTTTTTCTGAAACGAACATATATCAAGGAATTTGTAGTTGTCCATTACAGACAAAACCCCTTTATTACTGAATGACGGTCTGTTTACATCCCATTAATGTATGTGCCTCTGTCCCATTAAGTTGAATCACCCATAAAAACCTTTAATGGAATGACTACTGACACTAAATTGTAAAAGACGTCTAAACTCTAGAATTCATGAAAAATTATTGCCAAATCTCAGGTCTTTCAATGTACCAAACAAAAGATCCATCAGCATATGTCTAGTTTATAATTTTCTGTCTGGTCATGAGTGCTGATGTGGAACTTTTTGATGCAAACTGTTTGTCCTGTCATAGGTCTTGACAGTTAAATTAGACCTCAGGGCATTCACTAAAGGAAAGACCACATCAATGGAGGTCACTGTGGAAGTACCTGTGATAAATTGGAGAACTAGATGTTAGTATTAAATAAGAGAAAACTGTTTTTTGACCTAATGTAGGCTTGTGTGCAATATCAGTTCTGCCATGAAGTTTATGGGAAAATTGGCATTTTATAACAAGTTACACTTTAGACAAGTCTTTCTGAACAAGAAAAAACCTTGAAATATTTCAGGTCTAAGGGGCCTCCAGTTAACCACTTTCAGACCGGACCAATTTGCAGCCAAAGGACCAGGCCCCTTTTTGCTTCGGCACTGCGTCGCTTTAACTGACAATTGCGACGTGGCTCCCAAACAAAATTGACGTCCTTTTTTTCCCACAAATAGAGCTTTCTTTTGGTGGTATTTGATCGCCCCAGCGTTTTTTTTTTGCGCTATAAACAAAAAAGAGCGACAATTTTGAAAAAAAACACATTATTTTTTTATTTTTTGCTATAATAAATATCCCCCAAAAGTATATAAAAAAACTTTTTTTTTCCTCAGTTTAGGCCGATACGTATTCTTCTACATATTTTTGGTAAAAAAAATCGCAATAAGCGATTTTTTGGTTTGCGCAGAAGTTAGTGTTTACAAGATAGGGGATAGTTTTATAGCATTTTTATTAATAATTTTTTTTTTTATTAGTAATGGCGGCGATCAGCGATTTTTATTGTGACTGCGACATTATGGGGGACACATCGGACATTTTTGATACATTTTTGGGACCATTGTCATTTATACAGCAATCAATGCTATTTAAATGCATTGATTTCTGTATAAATGACACTGGCAGTGAAGGGGTTAACCACTAGGGGGCAGTGTAGGGGTTGAGTATGCCTAGGGGTGTGTTTCTTACTGTGGGGGGGCATGGCTGTCAGCTAGTGAATGCTGATCTCTGCTCCAATCACAGGGAGCAGAGATCAGCATCACTAGTTGCTAGGCAGAACGGGGAGATGCTGTGTACTTCCGCATCTCCCTGTTCAGCCTTCCCGTGAGATGATTGCGGGTGTCCCCGCGGTGATGGAGTCCGCGGGACCCGCGACCGGCCTCACGGGGGTCCCGACCGATGGCACGGCAGGCATTAAGGAGGGACTTATATATACGCCCTCCTGCTTGTACGTGCCGACGTACATCGTCGTGCGCTGGTTGGGAACCGTTTGAAATGATTTTATATACATTTCATGGTATATTACAGTGATCAGCAAGCTGAATGTTTTATAGGAAATTGCAAAGATTCTGATACACCTAGAGTATTTGGAAATCTTATTTAGTTTATCTTCTCTTCCGGGTATTGACTGTGCCATTTCTACTGCTGTTTCTTGAATCAATTCAGGACGTCATTTCTACCCTTACTGTCAGTGCCTTTACAAATCTTGCGCATGCGCTGTAGCGTCGAAGCCAAGCCTCTATGTGGATTGCTGTTACTACGGCAACAGAGCAAAACCCATAGCTGAAGGCAAATCAAAGGGGGAGAAGCATCGTGAGACTTCCCTCTGTGCTGGTCTGAGAGGAAGATAGTGAATGCTAATGACCCGGCATGCAGAGCAGACAGAAACGGCACACACATTGTGCCGTTAAACAATGTACCTAGTGCGCGGCTGACGTCACTGAACAGTACAGGACAATTACTATGGAAACCAAAACAGTAAGTTCACTTTCACAGGCAGCGATCAGCTGCCTGTGCTATAAAGATATTAAAGAGATTAAGTTGTAGTGGAGGGTTTACAACCACTTTAAGGCCGGGTTCACATATGTGCGGATGCAGTTTGCAGTCCGGAGTCCAGTGCATTTCTGTTTACTGGTTCAGGTGTGATTCAGGTGCAAATTTTCACCCGAATTCGCAAATGAGCCAGACCCAGAAACACACACTTTTTGAAACAGCACCACGGATGCCCCGGACATGTGTCCATTAGGAGCCAGTCACATTCACATGTCATGCGAATTAAATACGGTTTAAAATGCATTCAATTCACATATACACTATATTATCAAAAGTATTTGGAAGTCTGCCTTTACAAGCACATGATTTTTAAAGGCATCCCAGTCTTAGTCCGTAGGGTACAATATTGAGTTGGCCCGCCCTTTGCAGCTATAACAGATTCAACTCTTCAGAGAAGACTGTCCACAAGGTTTAGGAGTGTGTCTATGGGGATGTTTGACCAATCTTCCAGAAGAGCATTTGTGAGGTCAGGCAGTGATCTGCACGAGAAGGCCTGGCTCACAGTCTCCACACGAGTTCTCTTCCCTGGATCTAAGGGGCCAAGCCCAACCCCTGAAAAACAACCCCACACCATAATCCCCCTTCCACCAAATAATTTGGACCAGTGCACAAAGCAAGGTCTGTAAAGACATGGATGAGTGATTTGGGGTGGAGGAACTTGACTGTCCTGACCTCAACCTGATAGAACACCCTTGGGATGAATTAGAACAGAGACTGCAAAGCCAGGCCTTCTCCTCCAACATCAGTGCCTGACCTCACAATGGCTTTCTGTAAGAATGGTCGAACATTCCCATAGACACACTCCTAAACCTTGTGGACAGCTTTCCCTGAAGAGTTAAAGCTGTTATAGCTGCAAAGGGTGGGCCAACTCAATATTGAACCTTACGGACTAATGCCCCGTACACACGAGTCGATTTTCCGACAACAAAACCATGGATTTTTTTCCGAAGGATGTTGGCTCAAACTGATCTTGCATTCACACGGTCACACAAATGTTGGCCCAAAATTCTGAACGTGAGAAGACGGTGACGTACAAGACATACAACAAGCCGAGAAAAAGAAGTTCAATAGCCAGTGTGGCTCCTTCTGCTTGATTCCGAGCATGCGTGAACTTTTTTGCGACGGACTTGTGTACACGCGATCGGAAATTCAGACAACAGGTTTTGTTGGTGGAAAATTTGAGAACCTGCTCTCAAACATTTGTGGGTGGAAATTCTGACGGCAAATGTTCGATGGAGCATACACACGGTCGGACTTTAGCTGTTGTATGTAAGCTTGTTGTCGGAAAATCCGATCGTGTGTACGGGGCATAAGACTGGGATGCCAGGATGTAAAGACATGTGTCCCAATAGTTTTGGTAATATAGTGTATGTGAACCCAGCCTAAGTCAGCTAGATTAGGAGATGATCATCATTCGTCTTAGGGCACCTAAACTTGAAGAGTGACATTTAATTAGATAGTAGATCATTTTTATGCAAGCAGTTACTTTTTTGTTTACTAACAGATTCTTTTAATTTTACAGCTGTGCCGGTACCAGGAGGCACTCCTGGTTGAGTTTGCTACTATTAATTGTGCTGCTTGCAGACATTGCATTATTAATACCGATAGCTGTGATTTGTAGGTCATCTTGTATTATACGGCTTGTTTAGTATTTGTGTCCTGCAGGGAGATTTCAGCATCGTTTGCTATTTTGTTTTCCCTGCTCATTGCTGACATGCCGCTTCCAGCAGCTGTCCATCCAACACTACAAATATATTTTTCACTGCAAATTGCTATTATTTATTTAGAGAAAGTATAGATCTTGTCGGCAGTTGTGCTTATGTTGTACATCATTCTGTGGGTCTGGGGACTTTATGCTTCGGATTGTTTCCGACAATTGTATGTACCGCTGTGCATCTATCATGGTGATGTGGTCAGGATTTATATTGCAAGATAATAATCTTTGGGAAGTGAAAACATTTGGGAATGACTGAATAGTCAATCTGCTCTATTCTATAAGGCCCCAATAAAAAGAAATGATATATGAAATCTTCAGACAATTGTAAAGTCACCCATTACTTCTGTATATACTGTACATTCACTGCAAAGATGTGTAATGTGTATTACGTGTAATTATCTATAATAATAATTTCTGATTAAATTTGCCTCCTGCCGTCATACTCACCATTTTTTTTTTTAAACTCAAGCTGACTGAGAGGTTTTGAAAAGATAAGCAAGAATTCTATAAATTGTTGCCTTCTATGGGACTTTATATGGAAATTATACAAAATATATAAAATACAGTGTATTTTATTGTATACAATTTTAAATAAATTTACATAAAATAAAAAAAACACAATCTTGTCAGGTTAATACATCATTCATATACAGTGGAACCTTGGTTAACGAGTAACGCGGGCATTTTAAAAGACGAGCAACTTTTTAAAAAAATCCTGACTCAGTTGTCTTGCAAAATGAGCATAATTCAAGCTAATGTGGTGTGCAGTACCGCATTTGGCCAGAGGTGCGGGGGCGTCAGTGACGGTTCGGAGCCATTCGGAAATACTCGGAATCACCCGCAAATACTTGGAGATACTCAGTTTCCGAGCCTTTCCGAGGGTTTCCGAGTTCAGCCGAGCTGTCCCCGAGTATTTCCGAGGCTCTCCGCCCCCCCCCACCTCTGGCCACATGCGGTATTGCATGCAATATAAGTCAATGAGGAACGAATTATCTTTGTTTCCATTGACTTCAATGGGAAAACTCGCTTTGATATGTGAGTGCTTTGGATTACAAGCATTCTCCTGGAACGGTTTTGCTCGTAATCCAAGGTTCCACTGTAGTTGCAATACCCCCACACAGCTGGCGGGGATTAATGACATAAATATTACAATGGACCCCATAGAAGAATTTCTTCACAGGGTTTTTCCCAGCCACAGAAATCCAACACATTTTAATTTGTCCCTTTCCTTCTTCAGGGAAAGGTTTGCCGAAATACAGCCGTGGCCAAAAGTTTTGAGAATGACACAAATATTAATTTTCACAAAGTCTGCTACCTCAGTTTTTATGATGGCAATTTTCATATACTCCAGAATGTTATTAAGAGTGATCAGATCAATTGCAATTAATGGCAAAGTCCCTCTTTGCCATGAAAATTAACTTAATCCCATAAAACACATTTCCACTGCATTTGTGAAAAAGGTTTCCGGGCATCCAAGAAAGTCCAGCAAGTGGCAGGACCATCTCCTTCAGTTGGTTCAGCTGCAGAATTGTGGCACCACCAGTGCAGAGCTTGCTCAGGAATGGCAGCAGGCAGGTGTGAGTACATCGGCACGCACAGTGAGGCTAAGACTTTTGGAGGATGACCCGGGGTCAAGAAGGGCAGCAAAGAATCCACTTCTCTCCAGGAAAAACATATCCGGGACAGACTGATATTCTGCAAAAGTACAGGGATTGGACTGTTGAGGACTGGGGGAAAGTCATTTTCTCTGATGAATCCCTTTTCCAATTGTTTGGGGCAGCTGGAAAAAACCTTGTCCTGAGAAGAAAAGGTGAGCGATACCATCACTTCTATGTCATGCCAACAGTAAGGCATTCTGAGACCATTCATGTGTGGGGTTGCTTCTCAGCCAAGGGAGTGGGTTCACTCACAATTTTGCCTAAGAACACAGCCATGAATATAGAATGGTACAAAAATATCCTCCGAGAGTACTCTTCTCACAACCATCCAAGAACAGTTTGGTCACAAACAATGCCTGCATGATGAAGCACCTCGCCATAAGGCAAAATTGATAACTAAATGGCTTGGTGAATCAAAAATGGAAATGTTGGGTCCATGGCCAGGAAACTGCCCAGACCTTAATCTCTTTGATAAGTCAGCCCTGAAGAGGTGGGTGAACAGAAAAAAAAACCCACAAATTCTGACAAACCCCTTACTCGAATCGGTGATCACCCGAGTCTCAGTGACTCGGTGATCACAGGGCGCTCCCTAGGAGCAGGGAGCATGCACAGGGGAGGACGGCCTCCCGGAAATTGAGGTCTGCGCTGTAGCTGTCATTCGGCTATGGCCCGGACCTCAAGTGGTTAAAAGCAAAATGTATTAATTTGTTTTTTGACTTTTACTTTTGCTTTTAAAAAATATATATATACATTTACTTTGGCCTGGGAACCAGAAGTGGCCTCAGAAGTTGCTCTGGTTCTCCAAGGGCGTAGAGATGAGTGGCGGACATTTTTTAATGCAGAAGACATGCTTTGTCTGTTCTGCATTAAAACTACTTATCTGACTGTCCCACCTTGTGCAGTGAGCCACGAATGTGCAGCTCATTGTACCAATTCATCAGTGCTGAATCTGACTGATATCATATACCCCAGCGATTGAGATCCGGAAGCTGGCTGCCCGAAGATGTCAGCAGCCATGTGGAGAGCTCGAGGACGCTGCATCGCTGGAGCGGAGGTGAGTATTGTTGCACTTTATGAAGTGCATTGTGCATCAATTACCTTACTCCTAAGTCTTGATTTCAAACAACTTTCTAAAGCCTAGTACACATAAGCCGAATGTCAGGCAGCATCAGCTGATTCAATAGAAACTGAGCCGACACTCAGTCCGTGTATACGGCAGCCAGTCCAACAGAAGCCAGCCATTCAGCCGGCTTCTGTTGAGGGGTCATGACCGAAAAAGGTCTGCTGACTGGCTCCCAGGCAGAACTCTCAGCCAATGACCATCCCCCTGTCAGAACACAAAAGCACAACAGGAAAGATTGTTGTACTAACATCGGATTGTTAGTACAGAGGCTCCATTCCGAGCCGTCAGTTTTTTTTTTCATTCATTTTTTCATTTCATTGAATGAAAAAAAAAATAGTAGTGTGTACAAGGATTAAGCCAACCTACAGTGTAATAGATCAAAGTCACACTCATTGAGCAAAGTAGTTATCCTGAACTGGGGACCAGGTGTTTTTCCCTACTCGTTATCTTCCTGGTGACTGGTCCCCTTATCAACCCCCTATGATTTCCTGCCTCTGGAGCCTATGAGAAAGGACCCAGCCACTGGAAGTGTTGCCTCCACCAATAGAAGTTGAGCATATCAAGCAGGCAGTGATGTGACTACCTGAAGAAGGACCTCTGGAAGTAAGCAGAAGAGGTGGATCATCATGTGACTATTGCTTCAGTTGGTAAAATGGACATTTGGATAGTTTTTTTCCCCCATACCTGCTGTTGGGGGGGGGGGGGGAGATAGGGGGTTGGTAATATCCTATATTTGGGCTTTAAACTATTTACTAATTTGTCCCTATTGTTATTTAGTACATTATAGCTCATTCTTCAGTTGCTGTTAAATACGTACCAATGTGATTCTGTGATCTGAGTCATCTTGAAGTAGTTAACCCGATCGCAATGTTGAGTTCTGATGCATAAAAGTTATTAAATATAATACATTGCTTATCTTTTCGAAGCAGAAGAGATGTAAGATTCCAAATGGACACATTTTTTCAGAGGCTTTATATATTCTTGCACCCTGGAGGAAACATTGTTATTGAACTTTGCTCTGGACATATGTATCACTATACATCAAAGCACAGTTGTTTCAGGATGTGACGGTCTTCTCATTCATGTCCATTCATCTGTGGAATGGAGGTGACCAAGTAACCTTGCACTGTATGACAATAGGTCCAATAATACCAGTTTCAGTTGTTGAGAAATGACACTCTCCTGATCACAGAGAAAGGGAGCTGTGGGGAAGCCTGCCTCACAAAATACAGATGAAGGTGATAAAGCAAGCTTTGAAACAAAATCTTTACACATTTTTATATTTTACCAATTTATATAATCGTGATATATTTTGCAAGGCTTTACAAAAATCAGTGAACAAAGCATCAATAATGGATGCGCATAGAAGTCTATGTTTACTTACATTCTATGTAATTATTGTATTGCCAAATTTAAAGCTTTCCTGTACTGCTCAGTACATTCTAGAGCTTTAGCTGTAACAAATATCACCGCAACATTTAATCCTTTTTAAATAGCATTGTTTAACGGATCTACCACTGTCAACACACTACAGCCAAATTGTGTCCCATCCACCCACAGTTGATCATATGTTATACAATTTCCTTTAGCTCTACCATTATCTATGTATTGCAAGGGCCTGATTTGATACTTACTGCATGTTTAAATGTGTTCTTATTGCATAGCCAAAGGGGGTTGTACACTCAGATTGTACAGTATATAGCCAGTTTAATATAAAAAAGAAAAAGTGAAGCTAATGCCGTTTACACACGATCGGAAATTCTGCCAGCAAAAGTCAGATGTGAGCTTTTGTTTGGAAAATGCGACCGTGTGTATGCTCCATCGGACGTTTGCTGTCAGAATTCCAGCCAGCAAAAGATTGAGAGCAGGTTCTCAATTTTTCGGTCGGAAAAAGTTTCGTTTGGAAATTCCGATCATCTGTACCAATTCCTACGCATGCTCGGAAACAATTCGACCCCGGTTCGGTCCGGCACGGAAACATTGAACTTCATTTTCTTGGCTCGTCGTAGTGTTTTGTACGTCACCGCGTTCTTGACAGTCGAAAGTTCAGCGAAAGTTCAGCACATACGCAGTAGGAAACGAGCAGTGAAGCCGCAAGGCTCCACTGCCTGTTTTCCTTCGTTAAGATGGAGACGCCGGCAGCCGATCCGATGGATGGAGCAGCCGATCCGATGGACGGATCGGCCTCAGGGCGGCCGACATCGCGTGATCACTGGACAGATAAGTATCCTTATAAAAAGTCAGCATCTACAGTGTTTGTAGCTGCTGACTTTAAAAAAATGATTTGCAGTTACAGTGCCGGACCTTCAGAGCCTGTGTCCGAAACGGCGGCTCCTGTGTGCATGCGTGGGACTGACATCATCGCGGCTCCTCCCACTCAGAATGCCGGAGCCAATGAACCTGGAAGAAACACTGGAGGAAGATGTCAGTTGTCTCAGTGGTGAGCATGCACTGCTGGAAGGGCTTCATTCTAAGGGAAGACTTTCATAATGCATACTAGCACACTATCTTACAGTTTAATTCTTCAGCCATTTTACAACTGCTTTAATGAACATGGCTGCAGTAATGTCTGCTGTTTTATACCTGCCTGAGTCTCAGCTTTGAAAAAAACATGGAGTCAGAATACCAAATCTCCATACTTGTTTTACGCCTTTGGATTACCATAAAAATATATTTTTGTTGGTACAGATTTTCTTTAAAATGATATTAAATTCAAGGATATACTTACATGCTCTATGCAATGATAGGGTAAAAAAAAAAAAAAATAGAACGTTTATAACCAATTTAATGGCAAGATTATTTATTCTTAAATATATGCCGTATATATTTTTGTATTTTAACGTGTGTTGTAAAGCAAATCAGATGTATCATAACAAGCAATGATTTTCAATTTGACTGTTAGATTTGTGCAGTGCAATTTAAAAAGTCTGTTTTTCTGTGTATTTTCATACACTGTGATGCCCAATAGAATCATGAAAATGCTTATAAATGTGTTACAGCCAAAGTTTAAAGCACACTAAAAACATTAACAAAAGCAGACACACATAGAAGTGAACCTAGCCTTACAGTAAAAAATAATTCATGGCTTTTCTGACTTGTATTCTTACCACTAGCACATTTCTCTTACATCTTGTTTTTCTCTCATAATGGACCCATCATTTCAACATTTCTAGATGTTTTTTTTTTCTTTTCTTTTCATTTAAGATCTCTTTCTTAATGTCTGGAGTTTCAGAAGCCCTGTGGCAATTGCTTTGACTTCTGTGAATAAAATTGTTCTTTGTTGGGTTGCAATAAGACAGAGTGATATTGTGAACGGGTTGAGTTTTAATATAAGCCTGTGTTATTAAAATCAAACATTAAAAGTGATCCGCTAAGGAACTAACTACTGTGGGAAAACAAATGCAGACTAAACAAAATTTAGTAGGAATGGAGGGTTTTGGGGAAAAAATATGGATCAAAAAGATTACGTTATTGCTTACCAGGTTCCATTGTCTGTAACGAGGTACTTGCATGCAATAGCCAGTCATCCTATAAAGCATATCACTCTAAAGTGACATCTTTGACCCTGCCTTATACTGAACAGCGGCATATATGGCCTGGCTAGAGTGATACGCCTCTAACAAACTTTGGGTGTCTTTGGAACAGGAATTGGTGGCTGCCTCCCTAGCCGGGCTTCCATGCTCAGGAGTCCAACACTCTTGAGTGGCGCCTCCCCACTCCTTGATTTAATTCACTTTGATAGAATGCTTTAGATATTACAAACTGGCAGCTATGAGGAAAAAATTTGAGGAACTGAATTTATTCCCTCTTGAGAAGAGGCGATTAAGGGGGGATATGATCAACATGTACAAATACATAATTGGTCCATATATTGAACTTGGTGTTGAGTTATTCACTACAAGGGGGCACTCTTTAGGTCTAGAGGAAAAAAGATTTCATCTCCAAATATGGAAAGGTTTCCTCACAGTAAGAGCTGTGAAAATGTGGAATAGACTCCCTCCAGAGGTGGTTCTGGCAAGCTCAGTAGATTGCTTTAAAAAAGGCCTTGATTATTTCCTAAATGTACATAATATAACTGGGTACTAACATTTATAGGTAAAGTTGATCCAGGGAAAAAACGATTGCCTCTCAGGGACAGGGCCGGACTGGGAATAAAATTCAGCCCTGGAAAAAATTTCATACCAGCCCCACAGCATTATTATACCAGCGCAACAGCATAACATCATTATTTTCTTGTTCATGAAAGGGAAAACCATACAATTTAAAGTACATTAGTAGAGTGTATTATATATAGAAAAGACAGATATGAAATCACATAGGGCTTTATATATATAAGCAAATTATAGTTAAAAGTGGTCAATCATCAAGGGGGACCCCAGGAACTCAGAACGTGGGGGGGGACCACCTTCCGCAGAAAGAATACACTAAGGTAAGGGGGGGGGGGGGTTACTGATGTAAGGGGAGAAACCCTTTATATCAGTGCCCCCTTACATTATTGTACTCACTCCCCCTTACATCAGTGACCCCCCCTTCAGACTGGCCTGGCGGTGCTGTCACTGACCTCCTCTCAGGTGCACCAAGCAGGGCTCAGTCAGTGTCACGATCAGGGGTCAGGCTCAAAGACCAATTGCTATAGCAGTTGCAGGACTACCACTAACCAGCAGGATAGGTAAACAGGCAGTCACCCAGGCAGATGACACAGGCTCACCTGAGGTGCGGAGTCTAAGTACTAACAGGTATTCACCAGAGCTCCTGATGGTGGAGATGGATTTAGCTGCGTGTTAGTACCAGGTCTCTCCCCACCAGGAGGTGAGTAAGCCGGGGTTCAGTAGCGGATGAGCAGGTAAGGATCAATCAGAAGCGTGGTCAGTAAACAAGCCAAAAGGTCGGTAACGAGTAGTTACAGGTTGGGATCAGGCAGAAGCGTAGTAGAGGAACAAGCCAAGGGTCGATAACAAGCAGTAGCAAATATGAACGGCAGCAGGGAAGACAGGAGAGAGATACAGGCTGGAGATAGCACAATATTCTGGCAAGGAGGAAGTGCAGAGACATGGCTTTTATCAGAAAGTTTGTGGGAGGAGCAAAGAGTTCAAGGTTCAGCTGACATCAAGATACAAGGCAGGGTTGTCGGGTTGTCCAAGGGATCTGACAAGGCGCTGTCCAGCATCTCAGATAGCTCAGTGAGAAGACTCACTGCCAGACACAGTTGAGGTCCCAGGTCCAAGTCCAGGTCCTAACAGTCAGTCGGCTCCAGCTTGGTGGCTCTGGTTTTATCCTATAGTCTCCTCTCTACAGTCCACACACGTCTGACTTCTCCCATGACCCCCATCCTGGTGGCACTCCCACTCTTGACTCCTCTCCAGACTCCCTCAGAGACTGCAGACATGATACAGGAGATGGTCAGAGACTGCAGACATGATACAAGAGCTCAATGCAGCCTCACCAGTGCCCATCAAATGAAGCCTCACTGTGCCCACCAAATGAAGCCTCACTGTGCCCACCAAATGAAGCCTCACTGTGCTCATCAAATGCAGCTTTACTCTGCCTGTTAATGCGGCCTCACTGTGCCCACCATTGTGGCCTCACTGTGCCCACCATTGTGGCCTCACTGTGCCCACCATTGCGGCCTCACTGTGCCCACCATTGCGGCCTCACTGTGCCCATCAATGCAGCCTCACTGTGCCCATCAATGCAGCCTCACTGTGCTGTGAAAGCAGTCTCGCTGTGCCCATGAATGCAGCCTTTACTGTGCCCATCATTGCAGGCCCTCCTGTGCCCCATGTCCCAGTCTGCAGTCCCTTTCTGTGGGAAGGTGTGTTGATGCTCGGTACAGTACCTTGCATGCCAGCAGGATGATCCATGATGGCCAGTAGCAGGCAGGGGCTGTTCTCGTTTTGGATGGGGACAGTGCTCCTTCCAGAGGATCTGTTTGCTGTGAGATGGAGTGGTCCCTGGCCACCTGCACCTTCAGCCGTCCTCACTTTCCAGCCCCAGTCAGCCTGTCCTCTGGTCCTGGGGAAGTGGAGAGCACTGGGTTGGAGCTGGAGAGAAGGGGGAGCAGAGAGTACTGACGGGGTTGGAGAGCACATGGGTGGGGGCAAAGAGCAGGGGGGAGTGGAGATCACAGGGGTGGGGAGTGCAGAGCACTGGGTGGGCAAAAATAACAGGGGTGGAGAGCACGGGAGGCTGAGAGCACTGGGGGGGGGTAAGAGTGTGGGTGGCGAAGAGCACTGGACGGGAGCTTGAGAGCACTGGGGGTGGGGCAGAAAAACGGGGCTGAAGAGCACTGGGGGTGGTACAAAGAGCAGGGTGGAGTGGAGAGCAATGGGGGGAGCTTGAGAGCACCCATGGGGGCCAGAAAGTACAGGGGTGGAGAGCACGGGGGACTGGTGAGCACTGGTGGGGTTGGAGAGCACATGGGTGGGGCCAAAATGCAGGGGGGAGTGGAGAGTGCTGGGGGGAGCTTGCGAGAGCACTGGAGGGGGAGCCAAGAGAGCACAGGGGCTGGGGAGCACTGTGGGGGGTAGAGAGCACTGGGTGGGGGGCTGGAGGGCACTGTGGGGGGTGGGGAGCACGGTGGGGGCACTGGGGGGGTGGGGAGAGTGGGGGCTGGGGGCACTGTGGGGGGTGGGGAGCATGGTGGGGGCTGGAGAGCACTGGGGTGGGGGCTAGAGAAGGATGGGGAGAGCTGGAGAGCAGGGGGGCCAGAAAGAACAGGGGTGGGGAGCATGGGGGGGCTGGACAGCACAGGGGGGGTGGGGAGCACACGGGGGGCTGGAGAGTACTGTGGGGGTGGGGAGCACTGGGGTGGGGGCTAGAGAAGGATGGGGAGACCAGGGGGGGCAGAAAGAACAGGGGTTGAGAGAACTGTGGGGGGGGGCTGGAGAGTCTGGTGGGGGGAGGAGAGCACTGGGGGGGAGGCTGGAGAGTCTGGTGGGGGAGGAGAGCCCTGGGGGGGGGCTGGAGAGTCTGGTGGGGGAGGAGGGCACCGGGGGGGCAGTAAAAAAAGTTGGATAGGAGGAGAAGCAGTGGGCAGCATATAGAGGAAATTGGCTTTCTATATTCCGCCATGCAGCCACTAAATGCTTGATTCTCCTCCTCTCCCTCCTCCAAGCATTTAGCGGCTGCATGGGGGAATATAGAAAGCTAATCTCCTCTATATGCCACCCCCCTGCCGATCCCCCTATCCAGGCACACAGGGCGGGCTGTACTCGCAGGCATCTTCTTTTGTTTTTCATGGAGCTGGCCAGGTCTGTGTTCGGCGGCCGCACTGTAACACGGTCCCGCCCCCCCTAGACCGGCTGTGTCATAGGTGGATTCTATGTACTATCACACGAACCGGTCTAGGGGGACGGGCCCGTGTTACAGCGCGTCTGCCGAACACAGACCCGGTGTTAACACAGGAGCATGAGAGGGGAGCACTGCATCGGCAAAGCGGCCCCAGGGCAGGCAGGTAGCCTAGGGAGCCTACGGATTTCTTCTTTACAGGGCTAGATAGGTTAGCGTTAGATAATGGATGTCTATAGATGCAGGGATTTTAGTGTTTGACTTGACTTCTACTTTAATTAATGCAAACAGATATCCTTCATCATACAGTATAGTAAGCCTACTGAAGAAGCCCAAAAAAAAGGGCGCAACTTGATTAGGAGGGGAGGAGCCAAGCTTGGGATGTCATGCCATCGCCACGATCGTGTTTGTAGTGGTGAGCTGACTTAGTTCTTCTTAATGCGCTTTGTTATATAGATTTTTGTCAGTGTTTTTAGTAGTGGGGGTGAATAAACCTGTTTTAAATGGAGCACACTATGGTATTGCATTTTTATCCCTTGTAATATATAGTGGATGTTGCAAGAGGAGACGGACCCAGTTCCTAAAGTGAAAGGAGGAAGTGAGGAGATCTCTTCCTGGAGAATTTGACATCAGTCAGATAGCAGTGATGGGCATGTGATTATTTTGTTGGATGTGAGCAGGCATTGCATTTGGTGGTGGATAAAAAAGTGCACTTGTCACAAGAAGATTTGAATAGTTTATATTTGGATACACAGAGCACTGGGCGCTGGACTGTTTATTTTTGTTCTATTGATTTGAGTTTTTTTATGGACTTTGTCAGTTTTTCACATACTAAGTGTTACGCTAGACTATACTGTATAATATTTTTAATATAACGGGTGAGGTCAAAACACCTGAAAAGTGTTATAGCTGGCGACACAGGAGTGGTTATAATAATAGTTGGGCCCCTTTCACACTGGGGCGGGAGCGGCGTCGGCGGTAAAGCAGCGCTATATTTAGCGCTGCTTTACCGTCGTTTTAGCCGCGGTATTCGGCCGCTAGCGGTGTGGTTTTAACCCCCGCTAGTGGATGAAAAAGGGTTAAAACCGCCCGCAAATTGGCGCTTTGCCGGCGGTATTGCCGCGGTGTCCCATTGATTTCAATGGGTAGGAGCGGTATAGGAGCAGTGAATACACCGCTCCTTCACCGCTCCAAAGATGCTGCTAGCAGGACTTTTTTGACCATCCTGCTAGCGCACTGCTCCAGTGTGAAAGCCCTCCGGCTTTTACACTGGAGTGAAAGGGGCCGGATTTTTTCAGGTGCTATACAGGCGCTATTTTTATTGCTGTAGCGCCTGAAAAACGCCCCAGTGTGAAAGGGGCCTTACTGTATATTATTTACACATTATTATACATTCATCAATTAAGTACTGTTGAGGGTATTTACATATATATTTTTTGACAGCGCAGATTGAACAAATACACCTAGATATCTTTGATTGACATGTTAAGGGATCTCTGAACCAATAGCATATAATTCCCTTTATAAAACAAACAAGCAAAAAAAAAAAAAACAATCCTTCCAAGCATACTTGAAGAATACAAGGTAGAGGTCATCTTGCAGTTAGGCTGAATTCACACATGGTGCTGTGACAGGCGTTTTACTGCACTGTAAAACACATGTCACTGCAAGGACACACAAAACAATTGTTTTCTTTTTGTCCCATTCACACTGCAATGGCAGCCCTGCTGCTGCATTTGATTGTACAGAACTGTATGGCACTATACAACAGTGCAGTGCATCACGCTGCTGTACATAAACCTGCATGAAGTGTACTTTTGTATAGCCCAAAAAAAGATAAGTAATGCCTGGTACACACAATGAGATTATCGAATGAATGATCTTCTGTTTTTTTTTTTTTTTTTTGCATGCCAACCTCATTGATGTAATGAGTTGTAATGTATTTGTATTGCATTTTCGAATGACAACTGTACTGATTAAACGAAAATCGTATGATCTGGAATCGTACGGAAAACATTTCCATGCATGTCCGATCGGATAATATTGGATGAACTGCCATGATCGGCTCTCCAAAGCTCTGTACGAACGATCCGATTATCGTATGATCGATTCAAAAAGCAGTATTTTTCTTACGATTTTCTGATCGTGTGTATGGGGCTTAACTCTGTGATGCTTTGAATCATGCATCACAGTGCCCCCTACCTTAGTCAGAATGGACAGCTGCCGGTGATATGTAAAGAGGTCAGCTATCTGTTCTAGTGTGAATTCACCCTTACACTTCGCAGACCTAATTATCAAGTTTATTTCATCTTAAGCTTTAATGAGATAATAGGTTACCTTTGAGACATATGAATATTAGGTCCACTATCTTTAACCTTTTAACCGATTTGACCAGCATAAATAAGTCTCCAATAAACTCAAATGACTCGTACACACGGTCATATTTTCCGTGTGTAGGGTCCATGGACAGTTTCCATCGGAATTTCCGTCGCACAAAATTTTAGATCTGGATCTCAAATTTTTCCGACAACAAAATCCGTTGTCGGAAATTGTGTACACAATTCCGATGCACAAAGTGCCACGCATGCTCGGAATCAAGCAGAAGAGCAGCACTGGCTATTGAAATTCATTTTTCTCGGCTCATCGTACGTGTTGTACGTCACCGCGTTCTTGACATTTGGAATTTCCAACCAACTTTGTGTGACCGTGTGTATGCAAGACAAGTTTGAGCATCCGTCGGAAAAAAAAACATGGATTTTGTTGTCGGAATGTGCGATCGTGTGTACGAGGCAAAAGAGTGCATATATATAGCAGTTATCGTTGTATTTAAATCTTTCTGTTTCTTCTTATTATCTTGATTTAATTGTTGCCAGAGAACTAGAGCCCATCTGCATTTAGCACTACAGATCTATGACTGTAAGTGCCATTGCCCCTTTAAGCTGAAGTGCAGCCTGGTGATTTTCAAGAGGGCATTAAGTGCAATACAGTTCCATCATCACATTGTTAACCTTTTGAGCTGCTCATCTCCTAGAGCACAGATTGATAACAACATATTATTTTATTAATTTCCCCTACTTGTTCACCATGGATATCAATTATCTGTACTATGAATAATGTAAGACCCATCTATCACAGCACAGCTGTAGAACGTTGGGAGTCAAACCTCGAAACCAAGGACTTGACATATTTGTTTAGAGATCACACAACTCCATACTGAAATCTATCATTTAATTAATTCACCTTTTCAATGCTATGTTCCTTTCATAGATCGCACCAGGGATCGAATTGTTTTCTTGAGTAAGGAAATATATTCACATTCAATGCAGCCAACACTTAGACCACAACTGTTTTTCAGTTACACTAAATAATCTCCTAGATTGATGTGGTTTTAACTAAAGAGGTGAAAGAAAGGACATTTTTTCTTTCAAAATGTTTTTTTTTTCCCCGAGTAAAATATATATGTCTCTAATTACCGTGATACTAGCGGTAATTTGAAGCAGACAAAATAAATTCCTCTCTCTTTTTGTTTGGAGTGGCTTTTGGTTTGGATTTATTTGATAGGCTCCGGCTTGTTTATCCAATCCCCAAGAATTTTACCTCAGCTATTCACATTAGTATACGACTAATGCAATTATATGTGCATGTATATTGTTTTAAATGACTAAGCTGTAATAGCGTGCACTCCAAACTCTGGGTCCGACTTGTATTTAAATTGGTGCGTCGCTCTATAAACAGAGCTGAAAAGCGCACTGTTCCTGCGGTGGGAGGCTGTCATTCGTTCAATCAGGCTTCTGAGAGTTAAACTGTCTGAGGAGGTCTAATGCTACAAAGGCTTTTTAACATATTTAGAAGAAAACCTAATCTGCTGACTGCCACTTTAAACCACCTCCTAGCACGTTTGCCGGTTGACATCTGCTGATACGGTTTTGACTAGAAGGCTTTATCAAGTCTAAAGTGGTTTCTATTTGCCTCATGTATTGTCACATAAAGGGAAAAAAAATATTAAAAGAAAGCGGTGTTTTAGACAAGATGGCATTAAGAAAATATAAACTTCAATTGACAAGAGCATTAACCTGAAGGTGAGGTAAAATCACACTAACAATGAGGCCTAGGCCTTCTAAATCTCCTCATTTTGTAAATGTCAAGTGATTTCTTTGTGCCATAAAAATAATTTCCTCTTTCCGCTCCCTTCTATTCAGCTAAACAAATATGTATAGATCAAAAATAATGTGTATATATACAGTATATTATGAATGCACGGCCTAATATATAGGCAATGATAGTGTTTGCTTTGCCACCAAGCCTGAGCTTGAGTTAAAAGCTTGTCAATTCAAGAAATATAAAGAATACTTTTGCTTAACATAAAGTGGTTTGAAATATTACATGCATTTTGTTTTTTACTTTCTTTTATTAATGTAATAGCTTTTTCAGAGTAGCATTGATGCCACTATGGGCTGATTTATTTATTTTATTAATCTGATCCTATTCCATTATCATAGTAAAGAAAAGTATTTAAGCTGTGGAAGTTACAAAAAATAAAATAAAAAATTGCATTGGCTTTCATTTATACGGTACAGCTGAAAAGAAATAAAGGCTTTACCTTCAGAAGCATAACAATGGTTTTATGCATCTGATGTGACATGTTTTGTCCTTATGTTCAGTTATCGCTGTTGTGGAATTATATGGACCTTTAATGTAATAAATGGGAGTTGTAGGTTTAAAGTGCACTGAATTAACCATTCGGCATAATAAGCACAATTGCTTACAATTTATTGCTAAATAAAATATATATTAAATACAGTATAAAACAATATATTTCTAAACTTTTCTATGTAATATAGCTGTGGAATCTGGCTTGAAACAACGTGGCTGATTTTCTAAAACTAGAGAGTGCAAAATCTGGTGCAGCTCTGCATAAAAGAAACAATAAACTTCCAGGTTTTTATGTCAAAGCTTAATTGAACAAGTTGGAAGGAGAACTAGAGGCAACGTTTTTTCGGCTGTACTTCTCCTGTGGATCACAGGAATGCTGTTCATTCTGCACTCTTGTGACCCCTTTTCAGCCAACAGCGAGCTGAACCCCGCTCTCAGCTGACATCACAGTGCCCAGACTGGGGAAATATCGCAACCAGATGCTCGGGATCCACCCAGGAGCGTAGACCGCCACCCGGAAAGGCCTCTCAGCGACCTGAGAGCATAAGCCAGCCGCTACCGCCCCCTCCACAGTGCCACACTCCAGTGGGCCCGGGGGGGCAGAGCTGAGAGCCAGTGACTGACAGTCACCAGCTCTCTGCTCATGAAGCACTGAGAACCGAGCGTTCAGCAGTCTTTGATTTCTCGGTTCTCAGTCTTAGAGCCGGTGGGGGACAAATGCAGCATTGGACCGATGCTGCATCCACCTTTTGATAAGTATGATTCTTAAAAAAATAAAAAATATCCCAGCCTTCTCTTTGAAGTTAGAAGCTGATTGGCTACCATGCACAGCTGCACCAAATTTGGCATTCTCTGGTTTTAGTAAATCAATCCCCAATGTGTCCCATCTAAAGATAGGTTTCATGCATTCAGAAAGCTAAGTCACTAAGTCACTGTATGAATGAATGAATGAGTGACTTGTATAGCGCTACCTATGCGAACTGAATCGCCTCAGGGCGCTTTTGCCGCCGGTGTCCATCAGTGGTATAGTGCGGTCTTTACTTTACTGTACAGTAAATGAAAAGTCTCAGTTCACTTTACATAAAGCGACTCATTATGAAAGAACATTCACATGTTGGTCATAATAATTGTTGTCAGATACGTGGATGAAAAGTCCTGCCAGAACTTAATTTGGCTTTTGGATAGAGTAGCCGTGTTTGGTTTTTACTGTCATTTAGGGCTAGATAGGGGTTTTACAGTTTCCCTGCTATTCAGAACAAAGCAAAAAAGTTTAGTTAGACATACATTTTAAGTTGTATGGAGCCACAAACCTTCAAGTTCAATGAAGTATGCAGGCCCAGTTATAATTGTGACTGCTGCATTCCCTGTTTATACCCACAGCAACCAATCAATCACGTCTTAGGAAAGATGTTGGCGTTACAAAGGGTGATCTTTGTATTAGAGGCAACAAAGAGCCGTGAGTGGGTGTACCATGACCAACCGATTAGAGCAAGATATAATATTTGACTGTTCTTTAGATGTTCTCAGTCCCCTTTAAAGAGTTACTAAACCCAGGACCCTAAATTCACTATATCTGGTCTCCCACAGTACACAGAACAAGGAAATGGAAAAATTTTCTTAAATATAAACTGCTGAATACTTTTTCTTATCAACAGTGTATAGCAGTCTTGTGACTTATATCAGTGTTCGGCCTAACACCGGTTAAAGCTTGTAGGAGGAATTTTCATTCCCTCTGACTGTCCTATGAGTCTGCATGAATCCGTGACCCTCTATCTTGACACTGCTGATTGGCCCTGTGCCGATCACATGCACCCTTGCAAAAAATAAAAACTCTCTAGCAATACAGATCAAACTGAGCATGTGCAGAGTGTCCCCAAGGCTCTGTCTTAACAGGAGATGCATAGGGGAGAATGAACAGCGGTCCACATGAACAGAATGGTGGACTGGTGTAGACATTCAACCCATAAATTATGGGTCTCCCTCGAACAGGAATCAGTACCGGACTCCATAGCCGGCCTTCCATAGACTGGGATCCAGTTTTCTTTTCCACACCCTTTGATCGAACCCACATTGCTGGAACTTTGTAGGTACTACAGCATAGCGGAGATGTCCAGCTTTCCCTCCCTGTTGACGCCTATTATCGGCCACCCGTACTTTGTGCCTGGTTTCTCTGACAAAGCTTTTCAGCTTCAGCCAGATCTGAGTTTTGGTTAGAGCTTCTACCTTTCTTGGGTAGAGCCATGAGTCTTAAATCCCGCCCTCAATTCCTCTATTTTAGGCAAATGGAAGTTTTTTCAATTGTCCCACTTTCTTTGGTCCCTCCTAAACCATGGTTATTTTCATAGACAACCCACTTTGTTTGAAGATCTATGCCTGGGAGATGAGCCTTTGCGGAAATTTATCCTATTCTTACGGTATTTTACTTGCAGTCACATCTCAACACAATCCCCCATATTTGAGTAAATGGGAAAGAGACCTTGTCGTCAACCCCGCCAAAGCTTTTCACCCTTCCTCCTCCTCTTTACTACATTTACCTCTCCTTCTTACTTCCCTCTTTTTTTTCTCTACTACAAAAAATCTCTTGGTATGCGTTGATTATTAGATGCTGTTACTGTGAGGACGGGGCTGAGAGACATATTTTGTGAATTGTCCACGTTTTTCTCCCTACCTCACAGTGGTCCGGTACCTGTTCCCATTTTCTTTTCTCCCGGTTTGTTCATGACAAATGATGCCATCTATTGGGCTTCCACCACACTAAAGGTAATAAAACAGGATATATTTGTTGTAGAGGCTATTGCCCACAGTTTACGGATCCCTTATATTGCCACACTGGAACTTTGTCTGTTATTTTGTTGATATCCATTGATTCTTGGATATGGTTGTATTACTGTCTATTAACGAATTTAATATAGACTTCTCCAGAGCCTCTCCCATCCTCTGTAATTCCCTGCCCCAGTATATCCGATCAGCCCCTAACCTGTCCACCTTTAGGAGATCCCTGAAAACTCACTTTTTCAGGGAAGCCTATCCCATACCCAACTAACAACCCCATCAATTCATTTCCTGCATCTATTACCTTTTATACCACCACCCACTCCATTTAGAATGTAAGCTCTACGAGCTTGGCCCTTCTGTCCCTTCTGTAGTGAACTGTACTGTAATTGTGCTGTCCCCCCCTCCACGCTGTAAAGCACTGCAAAAACTGTTGGCGCTATATAAATCGTGAGTAATAATAATAATTTAGAATCTAAGTGCAGCCAGAAGCAAAAAAGGAAGAATCAGAACAAGGTACATAGCTTAAAGTCAGGATGTGTCCCTTGTGCTGATTCATCTTCTTTTAGTGGTAATCCTTCTCTGTCCTGCCCCCCCCCCCCCACCCATGCCATCATTATCTGCTGGTGGGAGACTGTCACAAGCTTATCAAGAGAGCCTGACTAAAATCAGTACAAGGGACATAAATTACAGTCTTGGCCCTGCCCTTTCTATATATCATTGAATATGATACGTGGCCTTGTTGACCAGTATGTAGGCTTTAAAAGTGGTGAAGCCAAGCTCCTATTCCACAGAAGATGTCTAGGTTTGCATAAAACTTCAACTGGCTATGTCTCTGCACATACTGATTATTTTAACTTTAAGTTTTTTTTTTTTAGCCTATGCAAAAAAAAACTGATGCTTATTTCATGATGTACTTGGTTTGAGATTTGTGACAGGCTTACTTTAACCTTTTTTTCTTTAAAAGAATATTGCAAAATCTTTTAGGATAACCTCTTTATATCACATTCATTGGTAAAACTTGAGGAGATGTTTGAAGGTGGAGAAAAAAGGCATACACGACTGTATATCTGTATGTACTGTATTAATTTTCACAGCAGGCATAATTCCCTATCTGACTCTTGGATTCCTTTGGGTTGCTTGCTTTTACAGTTTACTTATATGAGTTCCTCAAAGAAGCTTGTTGGCTTGTCTTATTTATTCGGGGGATCATCCTGGTATATTGACATTCCTTTTCTTTTAACCATCTCTGCCTGCCCTCCTGATTCCTCAGGGGATGTAACCGCAATGTTTTTTTGACATAGCGTTATCAAAGAACTGTGCTGCTGTTTTCATGGTTTCTCTCATTGACAACATTGTATAACTCTGTATTGGTAGACGACGGTGATCATCCGTTTCTTTTCAATGCTTGATGGTAATCGTTTTAGGGAAGGAAAATAATAATATGGGAAAACGAATATTGGCTTTATTCGTTTTATACATTTTTGGTCATTTAAGGAAGTTCTGTAGTATTTATTTATTACTGCTATGTGATCAAGCACACATTATTAAATATTTAATGTATCATTTAATAAGTATGTATCATTTAAAGTAGATCTAAAGGCAAAACTTTTTTTTTTTAGCTTTGAATAAAGTGGAGAGGGATTAGAAGACCTTTAAGTTTTTATTGCTGTCTGTGCTCCCGTTAAGGAGATTCATCCTCTCTATATGCTTACCATTATTATTGATAGTTAACCACTTAAACCCCGGACCAATTTGCAGCCAAAGGACCAGGCCCCTTATTGCGATTCGGCACTGCGTCGCTTTAACTGACAATTGCACGGTCGTGCAAAGTGGCTCCCAAACAAAATTGGCGTCCTTTTTTTCCCATAAAAAGAGCTTTCTTTTGGTGGTATTTGATCACCTCTGCGGTTTTTATTTTTTGCGCTATAAACGAAAATAGAGCGAATGTTTTACTCTTTTCTATAATAAATATCCCAAAAAATTTTTTTTTTTTCCTCAGTTTAGGCCGATACGTATTCTTCTACATATTTTTGGTAAACAAAAATCGCAATTAGAGATTATTGATTGGTTTGCACAAAAGTTATAGCGTTTACAAAATAGGGGATAGTTTTATAGAATTTTTATTAATATTTTTTTTTTTACTAGTAATGGCGGCGATCAGCGATTTTTATTGTGACTGCAACATTATGGCGGACACATTGGACATTTTTGACACATTTTTGGGACCATTGTCATTTATACAGCTATCAGTGCTATTTAAATGCACTGATTCCTGTGTAAATGGCAGTGAAGGAGTTACCCAATAGGGGGCGGGGAGGGGTTAAGTGTGACGTGTGTGTTTTTTTACTGTAGGGGGCGTTGCTTGGCGTTCAACATCACTGATCGGCTTTCCAGATGACAGGGAACAGACGATTAGTGACAGTCTCACTAGGAAGCACGGGGAGAGGTTTTTTTACACATACCTTTCCCCTTTCTTCAGCTCTGTGACCCGATCGTGGGACACCAGCGGCGATCAGGTCCGCGGCTCCCGCGGCCACGGTCACGGAGCTCAGGACCGGGTCACGAGCGCGACCCACAGTTGGGCACTTAAGGAGCAACGTACCTATACATTGATGTGCCCAGCCGTGCCATTCCACCGACGTAAATGTGAAGGAGGCGGTCCTTAAGCGGTTAAAGGGTAACTCCGCTTTTGTGGGGAAAAAAAAATATTATTAAAAAGAATAAATTAAAGAGGTAGTAAACCCTAATGGAAGGAAAGGAAGGGGAAGGAAAATGATAAAGGGTTTTCAATTTTTTTTACAAATACAAATGTGAAAAGTGTGGCGTGCATTTGTATTCAGCCCCCTTTACTCTGATACCCCTAACTAAAATCTAGTGGAACCAATTGCCTTCAGAAGTCACCAAAATTAGTAAATAGTAAATAGTCCACCTGTGTGTAATTTAATCTCAGTATAAATACAGCGTTTCTGTGAAGCCCTCAGGGGTTTTTAGTGAACAAACCGCATCATGAAAGCCAAGGAACACGCCAGACAGGCCAGGAATAAAGTTGTGGAGTAGTTTAAAGCAGGGTTAGGTTATAAAAAAATATCCCAAGCTTTGAACATCTCACGGAGCACTGTCCAATCCATCATCCGCAAATGGAAAGAGTATGGCCCACCTCTAAACCTATAAAGACATGGCCATCCACCTAAATGGACAGGCCGGGCAAGGAGAGTATTAATCAGAGATGCAGCCAAGAGGTCCATTGTAACTCTGGAGGAGCTGAAGAGGTCCACAGCTCAGGTGGGAGAATCCGTCCACAGGACAACTATTAGTCATGCACTCCACAAATCTGGCTTTTATGGAAGAGTGGCAAGAAGAAAGCCATAAGAAGTCCTGTTTGCAGTTTGCGAGAAGCCATGTGGGGGACACGGCAAACATGTGGAAGAAGGTGCTGTGGTCAGATGAGACCAAAATTTTACTTTTTGGCCTAAAAACAAAATGCTATGTGTGGGGGAAAATTAACACTGCACATCACCCTGAACACACCATCCCCAAACGTGAAACATGGTGGTGGCAGTTTCATGTTGTGGGGATACTTTTCTTCAGCAGGGACACTTTTCTTCAGCAGGGACAGTGAAGCTGGTCAGAATTGATGGGAAGATGGATGGAGCCAAATACAGGGCAATCTTAGAAGAAAACCTGTTAGAGTCTGAAAAAGACTTGAGACTGGGGCAGAGGTTCACCTTGCAGCGGGCCAACAACCCTAAACATACAGCCAGAGCTTTAATGGAATGGTTTAGATCTAAGCATATTCGTGTGTTAGAATGGCCCAGTCAAAGTCCAGACCTGAATCCAATTGCACAACTGTGGCAAGACTTGAAAATTGCTGTTCACAAACACTCTCCATCCAATTTGACAGAGCTTGAGATATTTTGTAGAGAAGAATGGGAAAAAATGTCACTCTCTACATGCGCAAAGATGTTAGAGACATCCCCAAAAAGACTTGTTGCTGTAATTGCAGTGAAAGGTGGTTCTACCAAGTATTGACTCGGGGGGGGGGGGGGGCTGAATACAAATGCACCCCACACGTTTCAGATATATATTTGTAAAAAATGTTAAAACCATTTATCATTTTTCTTCCACTTTGTGTTGGTCTATCACATAAAATCCCAACAAAATACATTTAAGTTTTTGGTTGTAACATGACAAAATTTGGAAAATTTCAAGGGGTATGAATACTTTTTCAAGGCACTGTAAATATGAACCGAGCCTTATGTGCACCTGTTGGGTTTTTATTGCTTTCTGAGGCTCAGAGAAATTTCCCAACACTTCCTATACTGCTGACAATGTTTTACCAGACAGAAACTGAAAGGACATTTCCAACAGCAACACAGACAGAAATAAAAACACTGTAGAGCAGGAGAAAGCTAGAACTCCTGTAAGATTTGTACTATTTGTCCCTGTTTCCGATTCTTCTCACTTCAAGTCTATGAAAACCTTATCACCAGGGCAAAAAGTGAGGGGAAAATCTTTCTAAGGGACTTTTTCATTTTGTAATTGTATCAGATAATTACAGTATTAAACAGAGGCATACTGCCACATTGAGGGTACAGGCTAAGGGTTATTTATTTCTGGCATAGTGATCACATTATCAGGAATCACTCTGATTCCCAATCGCTGGCTACTAAAGGAGGGAAGTAGGTTGATATTCCCTTAGCACAGAGTACTGTGCAGGTTGCAGCTGGGAAGCCATAAAACCTTACCATAATTTTAATAAAGATGGACAAATGATATCATATTATTCTCAAATATCCAAATTCATAGCAGTCTGTCTGACTCCCGAAAACCTCACTTGAGGCCAGGGGCGGACTGACAACTCATGGGGCCCCCGGGCAATAGGAGTTTATGGGGCCCCCAGGCAATCAGAGATTATGGGGCCACATAGTATACACACACACAGTATACAATCACACAGTATACACATACATGTACACACAGTATACACAGACATGTTTCTATTGGCTGAGAGGTGGGGCAGCTATTATTTCAGGATTTTTAGACCAAAAGGATGTCGGTAAGGGACATTTCAGAAACAGATGTAAAAAAAAAAAAAAAAACACTGATTTTTACATACTGTCCCTGGTTTTACTGAGGCTGGCAACCCTGATGGGGCCCCCTAATGGCCTGGGGCCCTTGGGCAGTGCCCTAGTGGCCGAATGGTCAGTCCACCCCTGCTTGAGGCTAACCTAGTGAACTCAAGTGTTGCCAGCATTTGTATACTAAGACAAGCAGATGTAACAGCGTATTGCAGATTTTTTTTTTGGACGAGAACATAAACAGCGGTCTGTATTTTTAGGCATTTATAGCAATTTCCATAAGAAAATGGATAGTTTGTTCCATGTTTTATGTGACATGTTAAAAAGATTTCATCAATATATGTTTGTTTCAAAAACCTTGATCATATGTTTAGTTATGTATATGGGGGCCATCCATATTTGTTCATATGCAGGCTCTTCTTCCTACTTTGTAGGACAACCCATTGGTCAGTTGAGTGCTTTACTCCTCCCTTTTACACTTCAAGTCTATGAGTACCCAAACTAATTGAAAACAATGTTCTCCCCATGTGGCTGATATATTTGTGTTACAGCAAATATTATTATTATTATTATACAGGATTTATATAGCGCCAACAGTTTGTGCAGCGCTTTACAACATGAGGGCAGACAGTACAGTTACAATACAATTTAATACAGGAGTAATCAGGAGGCCCTGCTCGATAGAGCTTACAATCTAGAAGGGAGGGTCAAGTGGAACAAAAAGGTAATAACTGTGGGGGGTGAGCTGAGAAAATGAAAATACAGTTTTTCGGTGTGGGTAGAATAAGCTTCTCTGAAGAGGAGGGTTTTCAGGGATCGTCTAAAAGCTAATCGAAGAGGAGATAATCAGACAGATTGGGGTAAGGAGTTAGTACAGCTAGGACAGAGTTATTGCATTGAGCTACTAAGAGCTTCCTCTAGTGGCTGAGCTACACATCTCTTCATATAACTTAATGGAGGATCAGCATATAGAAATGGACATATCAAATATTATCTGATATTATTAGCTGAAAGATAGTTTCACATATAAAAATTGCTAAGAGTTTGTTGGCAAGAGATATGCATATTCTATTTCTCAATAAACTATTTCTTGCATTCCCAACTATTTTTTCGTGGCATGCGGAGTATGTTTTGGTTCATTTTCGATATGCCGAAAATAGAATCGGGTAAAGGAGATAACATACACTATATTGTCAAATGTATTGTGGCGCCTGCCTTCACACGCACATGAACTTTATTGGAATCCCAGTCTTAGTCCATAGGGTTCAATATTAAGTTGGCCCACCCTCTTCTGGAAAGGCTGTCCACAAGGTTTAGATGTGTCTCTATGGGAATGTTTGACCATTCTTCCAGAAGCGTATTTGTGAGGTCAAGCACTGATGTTGGATAAGAACGCCTGGCTCACAGTCTGCGCTCTAATTAATCCCAAGGGTGTTCTATCAGGTTGAGGTCAGGACTTTGTGCAGGCTAGTCAAGTTTATCCACCCCAAACTCGCTCATCCACATCTTTATGGACCTTGCTTTGTGCACTGTTCCAGATCATTTGGTGGAGGGGGGATTATGGCTGGGGTTGTTTTTTTCGGGGGTTGGGTTTGGCCCCTTAGTTTCAGTGAAGGGAACCCTTAAGGCGCCAGCAGACCAAGACATTTTGGACAATTTCATGCTCCCAACTTTGTGTGAACAGTTTGGGGTTGGCCCCGTTCTGTTCCACCAGTGCACAAAGCAAGGTCCATAAAGACATACCCTGTTTCTACGAAAACAAGACCTAGCGTGATTGTCAGTGATGGCTGCAATATAAGCCCTACCCCCCAAATAAGCCCTAGTTAAAGTCCTTGTAGGTCTTATTTTCAGGGTAGGGCTTATTTTTGGGGAAACAGGGTAGGGCTTATATTGCAGCCATCACCGACAATCATGCTAGGTCTTATTTTTGGGGAAACAGGGTAGATGAGTGAGTTTGGGGCTTAGAAACTTGAATGGCCTTCCCAGTGTCCTGACCTCAACCCGATAGAACACCTTTGGGATGAATTAGAGCAGAGACTGCAAGCCAGGACTTCTAATCCAACATCAGTTCATGACTTCACAGATGTGCTTCTGGAACATTGGTCAAACATTCCTATAGACATGCTCCTAAACCTTGTGGACAGCCTTCCCTGAAGAAGTTGAAGCTGTTATAGCTGCATAGAGTGGGCCAACTTAATATTTAACCCCACGGACAAATGCCGCGTACACACGGTCGGAATTCTCGTCGGAAAAAGCTCTGATGGTTTTCCCGTCGGAATTCCGACGGAATTTCGCTCAAACTGTCTTGCCTACACACGGTCACACCAAATTCCGACGGTCAGTAACACAGCGGCATACAACGCGTTCAACAGCACTATAAAAGGGAAGTTTAATGCTTCTGAGCATGCGTCGAATTGTTTCCGAGCATGCGTCGGAATTTTGCGTGTCGGAATTGCATACACACGATCGGAAAATCCGATAGAAAGGTTTTCCGTCTGAAAAAATTAGAACAGGTTCTCAATCCAAAGTCTGTCGGAAATTCCGACAGAAAAAGACCACACGGTCGGAAAATCCATTGAAAAGCTCCCATCGGACTGTTTCCATCGGAAATTCCGACCGCGTGTACGCAGCATACGACTGGGATGCCATTAAAATTCATGTGTAAAGGCAGGCATCCCAATACTTTTGACAATATAGTGTACATTCTTCAAACATGTGCAGAAGTAAAATCATCAGTGGCTGTACAATGGTCGAAGAGGAATGCTGCAGGACCCTCAAGAAGAAAAAGCGAGGGAGATGGCGTCATCTTCAGATGGAAAGGCTACTGAAGGCTTGTGAGGTCATCGCTGGAGGAGGGCACACTGAGAGGTAAGTGAGCCATAATGTATAAGTATGCTGTACGTGCTTGCTCCTGGATCGGTCCTCTTTTCTGGGGAAATTGCCCTACTTTTCCGCAATGGGTAAATCCAACAGAAGCATCTCAGCCTCCCGAACACCGAGGGACAACGGGTCGCAGCACGGCCGTAATATCCCCGAGCTGTTTCGCTCCCTCCGGTCTGACGACAACCACGAGGCGATGCAGGCCGCAGGGCCTTACTCCCCAGAGAACAGATCCGAATCACACTCGGATGGAAGCGCCCACACGGACGGACCACCAACCCATGCTGTGAGCCTAGCTGACCTTCACAGAGTAGCTACCGACATCACTAGCAACATAACTAGCACTCTGTCGGCAGCTATCCTCGACCTGAAAACGGACATACAATTGGTGGCCACACGCCTCGCGGACGTGGAACAGACAACACAGCTGCATACGGCGGCCATAAGGCAAGTACAACGAGCCCATGATTCACAATTGGCCTACTTATTTGACCTCCACCGTCAAGTGGAAGACCTTGACAATAGAGGCCGCAGGCACCCCAGACCATCTGCGCCATTTTTAATGACTTATTGGAGAGACCAGCCGACTCGCCAATCGAAATGGAAAGGGCGCATAGGGCACTGAGACCGCCACCCCGAGACAACGAGCCTCCAAGGGATGTAATTTGCTGCATAGTTAACTTCCCGTTAAAGGAAGCTATCCTGAGAAAGGCAAGGGACAGGGGCCGTGTGTTATACAATGGAGCCGAAATAAAGCTCTTTCAGGACCTTTCCCCAACCACACTACAGAGCAGAAGAGCCCTTCGCCCCCTACTGGACCAATTGAGGACCCACAACATCCAATATCGGTGGAAGTTCCCGTTCTGCCTGTCCGCCTCCGCTAGAGGTCGCACTGCACTCCTGCGCTCGCCTGACGACTTACCATCCTTCTGCGAGCAACTTGATATCCCCTTGATAGAGCTTCCGGACTGGTGCCCTTTCCACTTCCCGTCGGAACCCTGGCGACCGACATCGCATAATCTCTCACCGAAAACCCAACGTCACCGCTCAAGGAGAAGAGGATCGAGCCGTCAGTCACCCGAAGCTCGTCCTCCCCGCCGCGACTCTCAACAGCGTACGCCGGGTCCTCCTGTCACTCCACGCAGAGACCATCCGGACGCCTAAAACACCCCTTGAAGTACGATGCACCGGCCTGTGAGTAACGTCCAAGGACAGTTTTCTTTTTTTTTTTTTTTCTTTTTCAGTTTTCATTTTACTTACTTCCTCATTGCCTCGCTTATACCCCGCATGCCTTTTAAGGCCCTCCTATACCTACTACCCCCCACGCTGACACTCTTGATCCACCTCCAGCTCTACTAGGCCCGAGAAGGTACTCCCTACCCGACCGCAACCCTGGACACCCAGAAGGCGCGATCAGCGGAACACCCCAGAAGGATGTGGACTCCCCCCAGCGATGGTATACAGACACAACTACCCAGCCACATCGCAATCTCCAAGGCTTATTGAAGGAGGCACCCACATGCAAGCTTTGCTACAAAGTGAAACCAGGTGAGACTCATAACAGATTACCAGGAGAACTATATCCATTCCTCAACGCTGAGCATTACTAAGGACTCAGAGCACTCACCATGAACTCCCTACGCTCACTATATTACTAACGCATCTTGCCAGAGCACCTGTGCTGCAAACGTAGACTTTTCCCCCCTATCCCCCCGATTGAGTCTACTTTATCCCTGGAGACCATGACACATTACTTGAGCTTCTCTTACCCCTCCAGGAGAACAACTCCGCATTGTGCTACAGCCCTGGCGGGTTTTGTCCCTGGGACCGAGGCTCAACCAGTGCTTTGTACTCTCCCTGACCCCACACCCGGGGTCGTCCCCCTCCTGAGAAATCCAAACTCATTGGAGAGACCAGAGTCGAACCACCGGCTTAAGCGCCCGGGGAAACCTAACCTCAAATTGCAGCCATAAATACCCACACTTTAAACGCATACCTGAAACGCACTGGTCCCATCGGTCCCTGTGGCGACGCCCGTCCTGTCTAGCTATCTAACTAAAATGCATTGTTTTACTGAGGACACTACCATTCAGAACCTAACACCTCCCAATAGACAAGACGAATGCCACGGAACTGGGGGTGTCCCCATCTTTTACCTAGCAAATAATGAAGGGTGTCCCTCAACACCCACGGACCAAAACCCACGAGAAGGGTGACGTCGGATGCTTCCAGGAGGAGGGAGGGGGGAAACGGACAGTTGGGTGGTCCCCTCTCCCCCCCCCCCTCTCTACCCTCATGAACCGACAGGGCCTTTAGAATACTACATCACCTAATAGTGTTGAACCAGAAGGTCCTTATGGTTATATGCTTAATGTACAAACTTATGTTTTTGTTTTTTCTTTTTCTTTTTTTTTTCTCTTGGATGTAAGTAAATCCGCTTTATCAGACTTGCAGGCCGATACACAATTAATGGTTATTGTAATTTTCAAACATTCTAGTACTGTTGTTCTTGTACTTTTACGTTAAGGTTATCTGATTGTATTGCAGCACCTCAACGACAAGTTGAGCTTAATCTTACCCATCAATGGCACCCACCTCCCCTCTCAACTAAAACTAACCAGATCCTCCAAAATGCAGCTCTCGTTAATCCCGGGCATTCTCACTGTACCCCCACAGCAGTCCTACCTAGTAAGCCTGCTGAACATCCGGCCTCCCACCCTCCAGGTGGTAGGGAACTTCCCTCCCACCTCTGGTACTTTTCCCCCCCTGTGAGACCTCTGATCCTCACAGTTTCATCCATCTATCTGCTGCCCTTACCCCTCGGCAGCTCTACCTACACACCTCTATCTGCCTCTCCTCCTTACCCCTATCCTCTTCCTCCCTTCCCCCTCCCTACCTCCCCAGACCCACTCGCCTCCTGCCCCCCTCACCCTCGCCCTCCCTTACCCTCCTCTGCCTCCTACCTAACAGCACTATCCTTAACTTCCCCTCCTTCGCCCACACCCTTATACCCCTCTGATCGCCCCAAACCGCCCCCCCAGCCCAGCCACCTCGGAACGCGTTAAGGACATATCCGCGGGTGTAAGCCGCATCTGACCCCTCTCAAGTAAGACCCCAGGCTTGATAATACAATGGCCAATGATCCGCTGAACCATGACCCCCTACAGCTGAAATGTGTGTCACTTAATGTTAAAGGCTTGAACCTCCCCGAAAAACGCTCACAGGTACTAGCAGCCCTTACCAAACAGAAAGCCCAGTTTCTTTTTCTCCAAGAGACCCATTTCCGCTCAAACGCCATCCCTAAGATTACCAACCATATTTATCACACTGCCTTCCACTCCACAAACCCCCTGGCAAAAACCAAGGGCACCTCAATCCTAATATCCAAACATGCCCCTTTCCAAATATCAGACTCCCTGATAGACCCTGACGGCAGGTTTGTATTCCTCAAAGGCCACTATGCATCCAAACCCTTGACATTAGCAAACATCTACGCCCCAAACGAGCACCAAGTTACATTTTTCAGAAAAATCAAAGAACTCCTCCTTTCCTTCAAAGAGGGTATTGTCCTTCTCGGAGGAGATTTCAACACCCCACTACACCCCGCCATAGACACGTCCACAGGCTCCTCTACTCTAGCATTCCGGGCACTCCGACAGATTAAACTGCAGCTCCAGGACCTCAACCTGCACGATACATGGCGCACCTTGTTTCCTACGGTAAAAGACTATACATTTTACTCTGCACCATTCCAAAAATACTCACGTATAGACTATTTCTTCCTCTCCCAACCCGACCTGCCATACCTTACACGGGCCACAATAGAGCCCATGTACTTATCAGATCACCATCCCATCTCAATTTCCCTAACCTTTCCAGATTCAGTACAGAAATCTAAAACCTGGAGACTTAACTCGGCCCTGCTAAAAGACGTAGAGTTTACCACACGCCTAGCAACTATAATGCGAGAATATTTTATAACTAACACCACTGATGACATCTCACCCATCTCAGTATGGGAGGCACACAAATGTGTTATACGGGGTGAACTGATGAAGCAAGCGGGTATAATGAAAAGAGCACGTCAGGACACTATAATTAAATTGATAGATAAGATTAAACGTCTAGAGTCCTCACACAAACTCTCACAATCGCAAAACTCCCTGCAGGAATTGTCTCTTTCCCGCTCCTTGCTGTTGGAGGAGTTAGGTAAACAGACAAGACGCCGTTATGTCTTGCATCAGAGAATTTTCTACGAGCAAGGCAATAAGTGTGGGAGGCTATTGGCGAGAGCAGTGAAAGCATCTAAACCCTCCAATACGATACATCAGATACAAGGCACACATGGTAGGCCCCTTTTTAAAAATGCAGAAATAGCAGACAGATTTGAGAAATATTATAGGCAACTATACAACCTGAAACCTACCACACAAAATAAAGAACAGGCAGAACAAAGGACAGAAGCTATTAAGGACTTCCTTGCACAATACTGCCCGAAATCCCTCACGAAAGACCAAACCCAAGAAATGGAAAAGCCCCTCTCATTAGAAGAACTACAATCCGCAATAAAGCAGATGAAACCGGGCAAAAGCCCTGGCCCCGACGGGTTCACCTTGCAGTACTTTAAGCTCTTCTCCAATATCCTGTCCCCAAAATTAATAACTGTCTTCAATGCCATGGCAACCCCACAAACCTCATTAGGCCACATGTTGGAAGCCCACATTGCTGTCATCCCTAAAGAGGGGAAAGATGCGACCCTAGTACAGAACTACAGGCCCATATCCCTTTTAAATGTTGATATCAAACTGTACTCAAAAATTCTAGCCAACAGATTATCCCCAATCCTACCCAGCCTTATTTCACTGGACCAGGTGGGCTTCATACCCGGAAGGGAGGCAAGGGACAACACCATCAGAGTGCTGAATCTACACCACAGGCTTACGAATTCCGCAGCCAGAGGTTTTTTCCTTTCTCTAGACGCTGAGAAGGCGTTCGATAGAGTGGCCTGGGATTACATGTACGAGACCCTGAAAGTACTGGGTCTCAACACCCGTATGCTCTCACATATCTCGGCCTTGTACTCCTCTCCCAAGGCAAGGGTCAGGGTTAACGGCCACCTATCGGACGCCTTCCCTATAGGAAACGGAACTCGCCAGGGATGTCCCTTGTCTCCCTTAATCTTTGTCATTACACTGGAACCTTTTCTCAACAGACTAAGGGACAACCCCGATATAAAAGGCATCCTAATACAAGACAAGGAATACAAAGTGGCTGCTTTCGCAGACGACATACTCCTATCCCTCTGCTCCCCCCTCACCTCCATACCCAACCTCTTAAAAGACCTGGAACACTTTGGGTCCTTATCAAATTTAAAGATCAATTACACAAAATCCCACGCCCTAAACATTTCTCTCCCCAAAAATGAGGTAGACCTATGTCAAAAATCCCTCCCTTTCCTTTGGAGTCAGAAAGCCATCACTTATCTTGGCATACAAATCACTACAAACCTAGCTCAGATGTACAATGAAAATTTCTTAAAGGCATTAAAGAAAGCCCAGCAAGACATGAGTGACTGGAGCAATCTTAATGTATCCTGGTTTGGTCGGGCGGCCCTCTTAAAAATGATAGTAATGCCGAGACTTCTGTATCTTTTTCAGTGTATCCCCATTAGCCTCCCGCCATCATTCTTTGCTACATATAAGAGGGCGTCCTCGCTTTTCATCTGGAAGAATTCCCCACCCCGTATTAAGTACTCACGCCTAACGTGTTCTAAACTGAAGGGTGGCATTGGATTGCCGGACCTTCACAAATATTACTCAGCCTGTCATTTGACCCGCCTGATTGATTGGAACATTCATGAACCCGGAAAGGTCTGGGTCACACTAGAGAAAGCAGACATAGGCCCACCGCTGGACTCCCTCCCTTGGGTACCGTCTGGCTCCTGGCCCCTAGAGACCAAGACACACCCCACTGTTCTTCCCTCCCTTGAAACTTTTAGGAAAACGATTAGATCAGCAGTATTTTCCTCAACCCCAGGGCCCTTGACTCCCTTAAGGGGAAACCCCGACTTCACGCCAGGTCTGTCGGCCAACTACCTCCTACATGACTGGCCACATAGAAGAGTCTTGGCACACCATTTCTTTTCACAGGGTGTCCCCCGAACCTATGAAGATCTGGTGGCGACATCACTATCCAACTCTTTCTCGTTTTGGTCATTCAGGCAGATTAGGCACTTCTTATCCACGAAAGCCACAAACGACACATGGTCCAGACCCCTAACTCCATTTGAGAAACTAAGTACAAGCCATCCCCCACAAAGACACTTAATTTCCACTATATACAATATGCTCCTAGAAGAAACACCCAACCTACCAGACTCCTCCCGCACTGCATGGGAAACCGAACTTCAACTCTCTCTCACAGAAGAGGACTGGGCGCTTATTAACGAGTACGCCCATAAGGGCTCCCTTAATGTGGCGATCCAAGAGAACTGCTACAAAATCAAAACAAGGTGGTACAGAACCCCACACCTACTGCACAAATTTTCCCCATCAACCCCCGACATATGCTGGAGATGTAATTCAGACAGAGGAACGATGCTCCACATTTGGTGGGAATGCGAGAAACTCCAGCCATTTTGGAAGGAGGTACATGACATTATTGCACAGGTCACCACCTACACTCTAACCTACTCCCCAGCCCAATACCTCCTGCACCATACTCATCTGACCAGGTCGGAATATTTTAAATCTCTTGCCATGCATATGGTAAACGCCGCCAGGTTGTGCATTCCGGTTCATTGGCGGTCTACACACATCCCAACAATTAGGGAATGGTTCTCGAGAATCTCCAAAATTGAAGAAATGGAAGAACTGGTACACATTTCACAGGAACGTATCCAGAAGTTTACGACAACATGGGCTTGCTGGACTTACTTTAAGACCACACAGCGCTTCTTAGAACATTCACCCTGATTCATGCTCAAATGGCGAATTGTCCTTTAAATTAAGCAGAATAAACGTACCGAGGTGGCTGGGCCCCAATGATCCATGATCCTGTGGATCCTGATCCCAAATGCATACCAAACAGCCCCACCTGCCCCATTCTGGAACCCCCCCCCTTTTCCCTCCCTTCCCCTCCCCCCCTACCCCCCCCCCTCTCCCGTTTCTTTTCGGCCCAGGTGCGGGTCCTCTAGGGACCTGCTCCGGGGCAACCCTCTCTATCTTTACTCTGCTCAGAGATACCTCTCTTTGGTCAGATTCAGAATTAAACATTAACCTGTTCTAAACCTGTTTGATGAAACTTCCAATAAACATGGAGACATTGTCGTTTTTGTAACTACCCCCCATTACTGTGGAAGTTCACATGTATGTTAATTTGCTTTGTATCTCTTGCTTGTTGCATAACATGTTCTGTACAATACTCAATAAAAAATTTTTGTGGAAAAAAAAAAAAAAAAGCTTACCTGGATACTTCAACAATAACTGAAGAATAAAAGTTTCCCTATAACAAGAGTTCTTGTGACCAGTCATTCACCTTTTTGAATAGGTAAGTACATTTCTTTGTTACTTGATTGAATTGCAGCTGTTTTTCTGTTTTTATACTGAGGATAAAGAACAGTTGGAGCACAAAATACACCACAGGAGCCTATATTCAGGTGTGAAGTCTAATTTAATGCTTTGACCACCTATGGTGCCTATTCATAAAGAAATGGAATGTATATTTTTGGCGTTTTTTCATAAGCAATTTTATTTCCTCAGTTTTACTTATCTGTGACTTAACCACCTGAGATCTGCGCTATAGCCGAATGACGGCTACAGCGCGGATCTGATATGCCAGGTAACGAGCTGCCTACGCACCCCCTGAAGGGCGAGCGGCGCGCTCTGTGATCCGCAAATCTGTGCGACTCGCTGGATCACAGATCCGAGTAAGGGGTCGATCCCGACCCCTTACCACATGATCAGCTGTCAGCCAATGACAGCTGATCATGTGATAATAACCGAGCCGGTAATCGGCTTTTTTTCCTGCTCGCTCTGACAGCGCGAGGAGAAAAAAAAAAGCCGATCACCGGCGGCAGTGAGAGGGACATCAGTCCCTCTCACTGCAATATGCCCAGGGTCCATGGTGCCCACCTTTGGCTAATAAAAGTGCCCGCTAGCTCCACCTGTCAGTGCCCACAGTGCCATATGTCAGTGTCCACAGTGCCATATGTCAGTGCCCACAGTGCCATCTGTCAGTGCCCACAGTGCCAGTGCTGCACATCAGTGTCTCCTACCAGTGCCCATCAGTGCCACCTATCAGTGCCACCTATCCGTGCCATCTATCAGTGCCATCTTTCAGTGCCACCTATCCGTGCCACCCATCTGTGCCACCCACCCGTGCCATCTTATCTGTGCCCATCAGTGCTGACTTATCTGTCCCCACCAGTGCAGCTTATCAGTGCCACCTCATCAGCGCATATCAATGAAGCATAAAAATTACCTGTTTGCAAAATTTTATAACAAACTATTAAACATGATTTTATTTTATTTTTTAATTTTCCATTGTTTAGCAAAAAATAAAAACCCCAGCTGTGATTAAATACCACCAAAAGAAAGCTCTATTTGTGGGAAAAAAATTGTAAAAATTTCATTTGGGTACAGTGTTGTATGACCGCGCAATTGTCATTCCAATTGCGTCAGCGCCGAAAGCTGAAAATTGGTCTGGTCACGAGGGGGGTTTAAGTGCCCAGTAATTAGGTGGTTAAGGCACTTATTTTACCATATTTCAACAAAGGCAAACATTATACATAAAATAATATTTTGTAGTATTATATATTGTATTTGCTTTAACTTTGTTCAGACCTATACAATTTTATTTTTTTGCAAAAAAATAATTGCTATTTTACACCACCCTAATCCTGGTGTCTTTCATTATTTCCAACTGAAGCATGCTAGAGAAAAAATGTTGTCACTTTTATCACAACTTTTTTTTTCTTAATCTATCACATTTTCACACTGCACCATGACACTGCAACTTCTATGTCAAGGTTTTAAAGTCTGGATAACATTCAGGTGGATTTTAGTGGTAGATTAGGGTAAAGCTTGTCAATTATTTTGCTGATCTCTCATTTGAAATGGCCTCCATGTCTTTCTGAAGATGGCCCTAGAACACAAGACCATTCATTTTGATGTGATCTCGTTTGGCCTATTTTTTTTAAAGGAAAGCTACTTTTATCAAAAAAAAAAAAAAAACATTTTTGAATCCCTAATTTTAAAATAAGTACCGTATATTTGCAATTCTATTTTAAGATCTCTTATGGCAAATTATGTTAAGTTCTACAGGTATATTATCTAATATACCTAAGGCTCCTATAAAGTAACCTCGGATTGTGAGTAACGCAATCAACGAGCGTTTCGCAATACGAGCACTGTATTTTTTAAATTTGTAACTCGGTTTGCGAGTGTTGCCCCCCAAACGAGTACGATTCAGGCCAAATCGGTGTGCAGTACCGCTTTTGACCTGAGGGTGGGGGGGAGCCGAGCAGAGCCAAACGTTACGTTTGAAAATGCACGGAAAGGCCCGAGTACAGCACGGCTGACCTCAGCTAATCTCGGGTAGGAAGTCTTTCCGAGGTCAGCCGAAGTGTCCTCAGGGCTTTTCGGCCATTTTCGAGGCTCCCCCGCCTCTGGCCGCATGTGGTATTGCATCCCATTGATGTCAATGCAGAACAAATTATTTTCGTTTCCATTGACTTCAATGGGAAAACTTGCTTTGATCCCTCAATGGTCAGCTTAAAGCAGAGCTCCACGCAAAAGGGGACGCTCCGATTTAAGCACTCCTCCTCCCATCCCTTGCCGCATTTGGCATGTAATTTTTTTTTGGGGGGGGGAGTGGGTACCTTGTTTTGACAGGTACCTGCTCCCACTAGGCAATCCGGTTGGAAGTTCTTTTCTTCCCCCTCCCTCTATGCAGTCTTCTGGGACACATCACAGGTCCCAGAAGACTGCCCTGACCATTCAGCAGGGGCAGCAACTCACCCCCAAAAGCTGTCGCAGCCGGGTGCCCACAATTGAATGCCAGTGACAGAGAGGGAGACCAGTGATTGTTTAGGTGACCACATCACTGGATCCTGGATGAGTGTGTGTTTGTTAAAAGTCAGCAGCTACACTTTTTGTAGCTGCTGCCTTTTAATAAACAAATAAACAATTAGGGCTCTGCTTTAAAGTGGTTGTAAACCTCAGACAAGAAATATGAACAAAGCATATCCTTCTATAGTATGTACTTGTCTCAATTAAGAGCAATAAGTGTAATTTCTGTCTGCTGCTTTGTTCCTCTATCAGTATGAATCACTTGTGACAAGTTTTCCTGACACCAAGAGAAAAATGGTGACACAGGAGGGGCCTCCAGCTGATTGCCTCAGCTCGGTTCCTGTGTGCTCTGTGAAAGGGAGTGTCCCTTCCCTCCAATCAGCTCTCAGCCCTCTCTAAACTCTGCAGAGTGTAACTTCAGTTCTCTGCCCCCTTTTTTTTCTGAACTCTCAGACAAGCTTTCTAAATTCTGCACTTTGAATGGCTGTAGAGAAGAGAGGGCTGCAGATAAACAGGTACAATCTATGTAGGAGGATTTGTTTAATCTTTGTGTATCACCTTAAGCCTGTCACTTTGCTGAATATTTGTAAGGGTTTACAACCATTGTAAAGCGGAGCTAAACCCTACAACACTTTACAGCCATGGAAGCGGCCATCTTAGCTGCTGTTTGATCTGCAGTTGCCATGCTGCTGCACATGTAAGTTATGACACCAGCAATTTAATGGCTTGACAGTTTGGTTGAGAGAACAAGCAGCTGTGACAGTTATTATTCACGGCATGCCTTGAATGTTACTGCTTCAGAAAATCATAAAATTAATAGGTTTAGTTCCACTTTAAATCTTTTGTTTTTATAGCTGTCTGTACCACCTTGTCCCAGTGACAACTGCAGTCACCCCATAGTTGTCCCTCTGTCAAGGACAGAAAGTGATGGCATATCTCTCCGATGGGATCACAGGCAAAAATAAAAGTCCAGATAGCTTGTTTAATAATTGGCTTTTATTGAACAAATGCTTTGCGATACATAGGTAGAATAAACAACAAGTTGTTAAACAGTACAAGTATCCAGATATTTGTAATTTTCCATGGTACGATTTGACCAAACAGACATGTTAACTTTGTCCCTCTGTAGTCCAAAAAAAAAAAAAATGGCTGCAGGCTTCAGATAAAGGATATACCACCAATGAAATAGGCAGGTTAGTGGCAGGCCTAGGATTTTTGGATTATAGATGTGAACAGGTATATTCCACTGAGCCTAATAAAGCTACTTTCCACTAGATTATTCAAATATATTCTGTTGTTAAGCCTTAACGCTATGAGAATGAGTGTAATTTAGATAAATGGATTTTTAATTATAATGCGCTTTCCACATATTCCCATATTCCATCGTGTTAATGGCACATGAAAAGTCTTTGCTCAAACAGAGAGTGAAAGTACTAAATCTGAGCCGGACGAGATATCTTGGGAGGAATTGTTGTTCTCTGTGCATTGTTGTCCACTTGAGCACAGCAGAGTTTAAAGATCACAGCAAAATGTCAGCGTTCAGCTATGAGAACAGAGCTCTCGAATCTCAGGTTAGCAGCCAGCAGATGCCCCATGCTGTGCCTGCACAATTAGAAATACAGACGGTTCCATTAGGTTAGACTCTGCATGGAATTCAGTCTGGATATACAATATGAAAGGTAGCTTAAAGACATATGCAAAGAAATTACCATGAAAAAAAATAAGCTTTTAAAGGGAATCCCTAGTGATTGTCACATACGTATTTTCCTTGTATGGTCAGGACTGAAAACATACAGATATCAAAAAATTTTTATAGTCCATTAAATATGAAATTGTGTGTTTTTTCTTTCTGGTCAACGAGTGGAGCTTTGGGCTGATTTTTATTTTTTTTACTTTTTCTCCTTTGTTGTAAAAACCTGTTGTTTACAGAGCCCAATAGCCCAAGCTGAAATATATCACCACACAAGCGAGTAACAGGAGTGACTTGTCTCTTATTGGATACTTCTGTATGGAAAGACAACATGAGAAGAGACTAAATATACTTTTGACAGCAAAAAGCTGATCTCAATGGATATATTAAGTTATATAAAGAATTAAATTATAATGACCCAAATCCATTATGTTTTCCTTAAAGTTCATTCGGCTGTACTTCTCCTGTGGATCACAAGAGTGAAGTTCGTTCTGCACTCCTGTGTCCTTTTTTAGCAGACAGCAGGCTGACTACACAGAGCCGGTCAAGGCTCAAGAAAGATTGTGACCATATGGTCGGGATCCGCCCACATGCCTGGACCAGCACCCAGCTCAGCCTCTAAGCCCCCTCCATAGCCCAGAGCTCCAGTGAGCACGGGGAGGGGGGGGGGGAGAGATGGTGACTGAGAGAGTCACCCGCTCTCTGCTCTGGGAGCCCTGAGAACTGGGTGATCAGAAGTGTTCTCAGCCTAGAGCCAGCATGGGACAGATGCAGCATCGGATCGATGCGGCATCCACCTAGGTAAGTATGATTTTAACAAAAAAAAAAAGGATTCCTATACTTCTCTTGTAATACAATGAATAGATATGTGGAATGTGCTCATGGTACACTTGAAGAACATTTGAACATTTTGCATTTCAGCTTACTCCATGGGTCAGTTCTACCATCTGGCTGACTTCCTTTCTGGTATCTATCTTTTGCCCCTCACAGACCTGCTAGCTAAAATCTTACAATTCTTGCATTTTCTTCCTGAATTAGCACAATTGAAAGTCTATGTTTTCTCAAACTTTTTTTTTTTATTATTGGCAGGACATTACTTACTATCAATGCAAAGTATACTTGATAGTAATGGATGTTGATTTAGTTGAATCTTCTAATGCTATCCTTGCAGTGGTAATATTCCGGTTAATAGAGCCAAAGGACCTGTGACTCCTTGCACTTTCTGCCCTCGCACCAATCATAGAAGTCTTACTATAGTTTTTTATGAATGCAGAGTGGTCTGTGATCGCCTGTCACAGGTCCCTCAGCTTTATTAACACCCACAG
The DNA here is from genome assembly GCA_028564925.1 of Lithobates sylvaticus. Classification (NCBI taxonomy): domain Eukaryota; kingdom Metazoa; phylum Chordata; class Amphibia; order Anura; family Ranidae; genus Lithobates; species Lithobates sylvaticus. Next base: position 82,875,351 of record CM053028.1, read on the forward strand.
CGCCCAAGGAATACCACTGCAGAAGGGCATTGGAGGAAGGAAGATTTCAACTAAAGCAGAAGCTATTGGCACAAGTGATGCTTCACATTGATAGTAAAAACTGTTTGACTAAACTTAGGCTTTAAGTTTCAAAATCCAACGCTGGTTGGCTGCTTCAGGTACATCTCTCTCTCTGAGCTTTAGAAATTGGCCGAGATAGCCCGATCGCCGCACACCTCTCCTGGCCCGAGTGTTTAGCAGGTAAAAGCAGCCTTAGCTCGATTCATCCAGGCCACACCACAACATGTTTCACCCTGCCCATGATTAGCGATGGGCTCAGACGTGTTTGGATCGAACCCACCAGGAAGCTGGAACTGCACACCACCAATCAATAGGCAGCTTGTGTATGTGCAGCTGCCGGTCAGGAAATGCCTCATTGCCTATGATTGGCAGTGTGCAGTGATGGCTTCCTGGTGGGTTTGATCTGAACATGCCCAAGCCCATCTCTACCCATGATTCAGCCCTAAGCTGAGGATGCTTTTAACTGCTAACCACTTGGGCTAGGTAAGGCTATCTCTTCCTCTTTCTGCATGAACCTCTCCTCAGCCTGCACCCTCACAAGTCAGCGATATCCAACTCATCAGACCTTGACAGCCTGAGTAGGGACCCTTAAGCATTTATCATGGGTCTCTCTCTGAGCTTGTTACAGACTTGGGGCTTGTGTCAATGGGCTTTTATTTACTTCAGACATTTAAATTCTGAATAGACTTAGAAGCATCTCAGATGTATACCAACAATACAAGCCAAAAATCATTTACAAGCTTTAACCTGCACACATATTAGAGCTTGGACATGGCATGAGGTTGCATATTATATACTCATGTAAAAAGAGGCTGGCAAGAATTAGTGCAAGAAGCTTTTGAATTCTAGCTGCTTTGTATATTGTAAGACTCACAGTGATGGTAAACTGGAATTTAGAACAATGGGCCTGATTTACGAACAGTTGCGACATGAGTTGCGGCGCACGCTGATGCGCAACGGCCGGTTTCGTATTTAAAAAACATTTGCGCCTGTAACACAACGCAATTCCCCATTTACTATAGTATTCTCTGCGCACGGGGGGAGGCGAACGGTCCGCCACTATAGACATGGCGCACAACATCTTCAACTCAAAATTTAAAGACACTGGAAGTGCCAATATTATGGGGGTTATGTGGGTGATGTGAGGAAGTATAGTAATAACTGCCCAAGTAACAAATATGCCCAAAATAGAATGAGAAAGTAACTTTTTCTGAACAAGCCTGCTGCGCCTTGTTGTGGAAATTATATTGTATAAAATGTATGTGGACATTTTATTCTAGGATGTGTGTTTTTATAGATTGTCATCTGTCTCCATGTGTCTGATTTAATCATGTGCAATTCCTTTTGTGAGTGCCCTACCCTTTTACTCCATGTCACTTCCTGTGATGTCATTTTGTATTGTGGGAGTGTCTGCTGTTGGAGGCAGGCATTTCCTGTTTGTGAAAGCTTTTGTGATAATAAAAAGGCCATGCTGGGGACTGTGCCAGAAGGATGGCTGGCTGACCAGGCAAAGATGAGGCTGTAAGAATACTTGCTGTTGGCTGTTTACTGGGCAATGGGAATCCAGGGGCTTAGATGGAATGCTTGGCTGGTGAGGTTTGGATGCTGATGATGAGAGGATGACGTGAAGCTGCTGGTAATGTCTGTTTTTGGGAGCTGGGGATCTAGGGAGGCATACGATAAGAGGGTGCATTATATCATAAGATTGAAAGGCGCTTATTAGCGCAAGAGTGTGGCGAAATATCCACGACAGCCTGCAAGTACACTTAGAACTGGGTGAGGTCAATTTATGCACTGTGCATGCGCAAGCCGCATTTGCGCACGTTCAAATGCTTTGGTTCACTGCGCTGGCCAAATTTTAGTAAATGTCAAGCAACGTAAATGCATTTGCATAGGTTGAACGGGCGCACCTCTAAACTTGACTTTTTTTTTTTAACGCTGGTTCACTTTTATGTTTTTTTTTTAAGGATATTTGCACACAGTTCATGTTAGCATTAGGGATGAGCCTAAGACCCCCCTGTTCGCGGCTATAATGAAATGTCAGTCCAGCAATACACATAAAAGTTAATTGTTAAAAACAGCTGTAGCACTGACCCCCGAAGGAGCGGCTGAATTTTTCTGGGCTTACCGTTTACCTCTTCTGCCTTGTAGCTCGTCCTTCTTGTCTAGGGGTTCCCAGGTTTGATGACCCAGTAACTGTAGACCTACACTTGAATTCCTTTTTAGGATTTTTATTTCTTAAAACAGTTGAACAAACTCAGTCTCGAAGTTGGGAATAAGGATAAAGTTTAGCTCAGGTGCTTGGAACTGCTGACTTCAATAAAAAGTCTCTCTGTACATAATCCAGGGAATAGCCACTCGCAACTGGATTCTTTAATTGTTGGATAAATCCTTAAACTTGGATCTAGCAGCCAACAAGTAATTCTAGCTTTGCAAAGTCTCTCACACAGACTTGGTTGAAAAGCTTAGTTGTAACCGGAAGGTAAAGGTAGGAACTTTTCGTACTGTACCAGAATATTTCAGCCGGTCCGGCGATACCGTAAGAAATTGTGTATTCAATCAATGTCCATGGCAGCTCAGCTTTCAGGCACTTACCGAGCAGCCAGCCTTGTGCGTGGCTCTCTTCTGAAGAGTCCTCCCCTGGTTGCATGTAGAGTTGCTGGGCCTCTCCAAACCCGAGACGGCACCGGAACACCTTAGAATCCTCCTTCCAGTTACTGTGCCTCGAACTAGCCAGTTCCGAGGCTCAGAAATGGATGGATCCCCACCCCAGGCCATGAGGGCCTCTGGGGGCTGGTCAGGAGGACCAGGACCACGGAGTCAGCAACAACTTCTGGACCGGAACCCAGAACCACGTGACTTCATCACCTTAAGTACCCTCTTCCGGAACACACAGCGAGACAAACGCACCCGATGCATCCAACCAGACTGCGTTCTAAGGCCTCTCACAGGTGCAAACCCCACCTATGACCAGGCAGAACCTCAATGCAGCCCAGCCAAACTGACGCCAAAGCATAATTTAGAACAATTAACCCCAAAACTCAACTACAGTTTTGGGAAGTTTTGTCCCTTCAGGTCTGTTCTGGATATTAAGGGGAACCCCATGCCAAAATAAAAAAAAAATGGCGTGGGGGTCCCCCTCAAAATGTAAACATCCCTTGTAATAGAAAAAACAGCATGACAGGTCCTCTTAAATATGAGATCCGGGGTCAAAAAGTCCTCAGATCTCATATTTGGACTTCAAAGATAAAAAAAAAAAAAAAATGTCATTTAAAAAAATTGACATTTGTAAATTCCCCTTTAAGACGTATGGGCGGAAGTGACGTTTTTGACGTCGCTTCCGCCCTCCTATGGTATAGAGATGAGTGGCGGCCATCGTAGCGTCACTCATCTCTATACACAGGCAGGGAAAGGACCCGATCGCCTCCGCCGCTGCCGACGGTTCCGGTAAGCGGCGGAAGGCACGGGAGAGCGGCAGGAGGGGGGGCACCTCTCCCGCCGCCGATAACGGTGATCTCGCGGCGAATCCGCCGCGATGACCACCATTATCGGAAAGGGGACCGCTCACTGTGAAGAGGGATACCTCGGTTGTGGCAGCAGCTGCTGCCGTTACCGAGATATCCCTCTTCAAAAAAATGACGTATATATACAGTGAGCGGTCGTGAAGTGGTCAAAGTCTTCTTCTTTCCATCTTCTTCATGTCTTCTTCCTTCCTACAGAGGACGCCCCCTCTTTTCCTGCGGCCTGCCAGGTTGCGTACTCGAATAAAGGCCTGATATGGATTTTGAGGAGGACCCTATGCTATTTTTTCGGCATAGGGGGGTTCCCCTTAAAATCCATACCAGAGGGCCTGGTATGCTCCTGGAGGGGAATCCATGTGGTTGTTCTCGCGCTGCTTTAATAGGAAGATGTGTGCGCTTTTATCAATGGCATATTATTTTTGCCGTTGCGCATATGCGTGCGCCGGTTCACACGCTCAATTAATGATTTATCCGGCGCACCAATTAAGGTATGAACCTGCGCAGCACATTCATCTTAGTAAATGACCAATGTGTCTGTCTAGTATGAGTGTAGTATTCCCAGGATAACATTAGCAGTCCACTGATTGATTTTACATTCTGAATAAAGTTATTCAAAATTAAAGCCCACTCACAAATTATATTTTTGTTGAGGACCTTTAGAATCATTCCCTGTCTTTGCTAAGCTATGTAAAGGCTGCACTGATAGAAGTGGAGGAGAAGATCCAGGGAAATCAGTAAAGAGATCCTGCTAGTAGAGTGTCTGATAATCCATTGGTGAATAAACTGACTTCCACCTACTGAGGACTTTTTGTTTTTTCATAGATGCCATTATTATACTTTCACTTTGCTATGAAATAGTAACATAACTGTTGCGCAGTGGTATCCTGGATCTTTAGAAATATTGAATATCAAACAAGTATTAAACCACTATGTGCTTGGTGAGCTTTTGCCATAATTTGCAAGTAAGCACAGCATGCCACTGCCATCTTCACTGCTGCTACTTCTGGGTTCCCAGGCATTCCCTTTGGCCATTGGTCAGCCACTGATATAATTTCTGCCCATGCACACAGTGGTCACATCATCCCCAGCACCTGGCCTATTCCAAACATCTGTAAAATGGTTGAAATGAACCGACAGCCGCTGGATAGGATGGGTCCACTATGTTCTTTGTGTTAACCTTCTAGAGAACCTTATTTCCTCTAACACACCAGGCGGAGTGTACAAACATTCAATACCACAGAAAATCAAAGTATAAATATAAGTAGTAGTGCTATATCAAAGAAAACAGGCACCAAACCAGGTAGTATGCTGTCACCCAATATAGTTGGCAACTAGGGAAGCATAAGATGCATTAACACTGGTAATACAATTTAGCATATACAGTGATTAACAGTAAGGACTAGGCATAAGATGGCATTTGGTGGCCAGATCAGCATAAATAGTAACAAGGCCACCTCAAGTGTAGCAGTGAGCAGTAGTAAAGTTTAATCTACTGAATGCTGCAACTGTACCAGAGCGCATTTAGGGTGGCAATGCTAGTCCTAGATCAACTGGGTATGCACTGTCCAAAAGAAAAAGAGGATGGTAGTGGAAGGGGCAGGGGAACAAAGAGGGCTTGCAGAATAATTATTATAGGAGGGGCAGTCCTTTGAGATGTTCTTCTACCAGCTATTGTTGGGGCCCTGTAAGCAATGGGGCACTTAACAACAGTCCCAGTTAACCTGCATGCAGTATAGGTATGGTATAGTCTCAGCACATGTGCACAGTAGATGTGGTTCAGATGGAGTGACAATTTAATATAACTGCAGTGTAGGGTTGGCATGAGTGTAGTATAGGTTTGGTAAAGTTACAGGGCTGGTATGGATGCTGTGCTGTATTGGTTCGATGCACTGCTCGCACTGGCTTAGTTTTCTACTACTAGCAGTGTTAGTAATGGGCAAAAAGCCCTCTCACCAGTTCCCAGAATGCTGCTGTGGGCTGTCACCGTAGAAGGGGGCCCCCATAAGTCTCTCCCTGAAAGCCGCTGGTGATCAGAGGTGGAAAGCAGAGGGTGAGTGTATGCTCCAGCATCATATTGGGATGTGTAATGTATCCATTGTAGTGTAGCCATTATATGGCTGTCGTCTCGAACTGCAACTCCCTGCATTCTCAGCTATCTGCATAGAAGTCCATTGCTTGACTTTAGCTGTCCTCCTGCTGGCCGCAGGAGATGGAAGAATTAAAAGCAATGTCTCCATCTCCATAATGCTTTAGCCCTGCACCTGTCTGCACAGACATTAAAAAAAATTCTAGTGGAGCGAGATATGTTTTTTTGGCAGAATAGACTTTGCATGTATCTACTACCAAAAATTCATACTCCTAGCGTTATTGTTTACTATTCAGCTTTAAAAATTGCTGCCTCATAGTACAAAGGCAGCAGGTACTCTGTACATATTTTGTGTACAATTTGATTAAAATCAATTACGTTTTTTAAATTTGATATTGAATATATTCAGCAAACTAACCCTTGTGTTACATTCATGTCGATAGGCAAAGGAGACAGAGAGGATGCTCAGATGCTGTTTGCCAACATCACATATTGTGTTTATTCAGAGATCATTGATTAATCTAATGCACTAGAACATTCAACATAATTACATGTGAGAGTCTACGACAATTAACAAAATTATTTTTATAATCCGGAACATAAAAGCATGTTCGTAAGAACAACTTTGATTTAGCTTTATAAATTTTATGACGCAGCTGTACCACTGAATATTGATGATTTTTCCCTGTAATAAAACCTAAGAAAAAAAAAAAACACATTTATTTAGAGCTACAAGACACTTGGTACAGGATAATGGAATGAGAATAAATCAACATTTTTATTTCTTAACAGAACTAAACCCACTGATTTAACGATTTACTGAAGCAGGTACATTCAATGCATTTCTACCAGCGTGCTGATGTCAGCTTTCAACTGAACTTTTTTAAAAAAACCCACTGATTTAACGATTTACTGAAGCAGGTACATTCAATGCATTTCTACCAGCGTGCTGATGTCAGCTTTCAACTGAACTTTAACCACTTCAGCCCCGGAAGGTTTTACTCCCTTAATGACGAGGCCATTTTTTGCAAATTGAAGACTTATTTGGCTGAATTTCGAAATCAATGGGTGCATCATCAGATCACAAAACACACAACGTTTTTTGTTCGGAATTTGACCCATGTATGGCCTGCATAAGGTCTGAGGTTTATGCGCAAAATCTTTACAGCTCCAGCCTGTATCTTCAGAGTGATTTAAAACGTTTTTTACATATGTTTATTCTGTACTTTATAAAAATATTAGAAAAAAAATAATCCTTTTTGGAAAGCAGCTCTTTCTAGAGATACTCTATGAAATGTTACTAATCCTACTTGTCTGTATAGGGATTGACGATACTGGTCAAAGAATCTACCGGTCAGATTATTCGAGAGTTCACAGCTTTGGACATTGTTAGTTTTGGCTACCAGCAAAGCTAGACATGACCACATTTGACCCCACTAAGCCCATCAATATGGAGATGATCCGAGACATTTGTTACTACGAGAGAATGAGTGAATTCTCTGTAATAAGTACATTAGCACAACTGTCTGTCTCCCTCCCTGAGAATTTCATGGAGATAGATCACAGGCTGTCGACTTTCAATGTGTACACTGACAAGGCATTTTGATATAGTGTGACATTCCAGTGAGGGCCAGGCTGAGTGATATCATATCCCAGGACAATGCTCAAAAGATGCCATTGGTCACAGATGCTAATGTATATAGACTGTTGCCTGAGGAAAAATGTGTCAAATATTTCTAGTCTTGATATATAAAAATAGTGAAATGTGAATACCGTTAGCAGAGTCATGCCAACTTTCCAGAAAGGAGCACATGCTAGTCCTTTAACTCTTTCTGATCCCACGTGTTTGGCAGTACATCAGAAGTAAAGGATAATTGTAATTGGACATTGATCATGTTAATGACATAAACTACACATTTAATGTAATCCTGGGTGCTCTGTCCTAGGTAAACATGGCTTTGTGTGTCTTAGTCGAGGCAGGAAAATTAAAATGACTTTGAAGTAAATGTTAGATAATTTCTGACAAAGTATTGCAATTAATACTTGGGTATTATTTTTGGATAATGAAAGGCATAATTTTGTTGGTGTATTTTTAGAAATACCTTTAAATACATCAAGGGGGTGAATAAGGTTCAAGAAGAGGTCAGTATTTTCAATATGAAACCAAAATCGAGAACACGGGGACATGACCTGAAACTAAGTCGAGGAAAGTTCAAAAGGAATCTTAGAAAGTATTATTTCACTAAAAAGGTAGTTGATTCTTGGAATAGACTTGCAGCGTGGTTTCAACATGCTTGGAACAAACCTAGATCTAAAAAGAAAAGTAAAAAAATGTAAATAAAAAAGCATACAAAAAAAATAAAAATAATACAAAACATGTATTAAAAAAAAAACAAAAAATAAACAGGCTCAATGGACCACTTGGTCTTTTTTCTGTCATCACTTTTCTATGTTTCTATGTTATTGAGCATGGATTATTAGATGTTTGATTTTTTTCAGTCTGTTTAATGCTTCGATAGATATTGTATATATGTGTTCTGTTTATGTGGTCAAGGTTTTTGTTTTTTTGTTTATTTTCTTTTTTTAATTGCATCATAAAGTGATGTATAAGATAAAAAAAAAACAATTTAGTATTTCATTGTGAGCCTGGAAAAAACTCTCCACTAAGGCTTTCAAAGTCCTGTACAATGGATCCTACTGTGGGTGCAGGCTAGATGTGAGTCCATCCTGACTCCATACATAAGAGCATTGGAAATGTCACTGTACAACATATAAAGCCATATGTCATAGGAATGATAGCCTCAGCAGACTCTGTCCAAGCCATGCGGCCCAGCATGTTTTGCTCCGACCCTGGGGCTTAATTATGGAGTCCATGATTAAGCCCCGGGGGTGAGGTCAAATACATATAAATATTTGATTTATTAGCTTTTTTTTTTTCATTTAAAAGAGAAAAGGCATCTTCCAAATAGACATACATGGACAGTGAATGTATACAAAGGCTCCAGTGGCAGTGAAATACAGAAATATTCAATAAATGCCAGAGAAGTCAAAGAGAAGGCCAATACTGGTCGGCAAGGTGCAAGGGGACATAATAAGTATCATCCAGAACAAACAGGGTGAACATGGGAAGTCGTCCCTTAGAGCCAGTGCCCCAGTTATTTGTAGCTTTTTGTGAAATTTTACAAGTACAGGTAGATCTTGATTGGTTAAAGGGATTGTATACATTTTTTCAAAGTCCATCTATGGGGGAAGGAAAAATCTTACCTTGCAGTGAAGCTTTCTCGCCCCACCCCACTGCAAGGGTTAAATGCTCATTTAGGCCTAGGGAAGTGCTGCCTGTGCCTTTGTTCTCTGTGACACACATGCCCTCCATTTCTTGTACAGGTGTCTTAAAGCTCAAACTATGGGCCACTCTAGGTTAGTTCACCTTTTCCAAAAAAAATTAAAAGGTGAGTTAACACTGTACACCCCCCCCCCCCCCCCCCCACAGTCCTCACTGTACTTTCTCCATGGATGAGCTGTCAGTGCCCACGCAGCCAGTGTAACAGTTTGGTTATTTGAAATTGCCACTCTTCTTCCTGTTTCTGTAGGGTACCAGGACAGATCAGAGCAATTCTGATTGGTCAACACTGACAGTGACTGCTTTGACCCAACTCAGAACCGTTCTGACCTATCCCATGCACCCTGCAGCAGAAGAGGGCGAATTCGCCAGAGTTATGAAATGTCCAAACTGCTTCACCAGCTGCGTGGGCACTGACAGTTGATCAACCATGGAGCTAAGTACAAGGACTGGGATGGTGGGGGAGGGTGAAGGGTGTCCACCAACATAAGCTAATCCAAGCTTGTAAAAGATGAAGATATTTAGTTACCTTCCTGGTGGCCTATGTGTTAGAACTCCACTATGGTTTTGAATACCTGCTTCACTGTGGTTTCTTCTTTTGGTTGACTACAGAATGAAGGGGCTGACATTCTTGCATAAAGAGCTGAAAAAAATCTATGCATATTGGGCACCTCTAACAGCCAGGAGCTCATTATCATCCCCTATGAAGGTCAAAACCATCCTGGTCATTGCAAGAAATGGTTACATCAGATTTCCTATATTTTTATGGTCATCCTAAAGCCTTGTAAACATGATCCGATTGTTGGCAGGGGATTGTATGATGACAGACTTTCGGCCAACAAATGTTGGATGGCAGGCTAGTAAATTTTCAGCGGACAACGGTCTGTTGTCAGATTTTCGTATCGTGTGTACACAAATCCATCACACAAAAGTCCAAAGTACAAACATGCATGTTCAGAATCAATGCTCACCAAACACGACATTAGCAGAAGCTGTCCAAAGGGTGGCGCTCAAGAGCTGAAATTTCACGTATGTTGGCCAACAATTGTGCGCCGTTAGTATGCAAGACAAGATCCAGGCACACACCCTTTTGACAAAACTTTGACGCTCTGTTGGCCAACAATCCGACCATGTGTACGACATAACTCTTTCTAATGCCAATCTTTGGTGGATCTTGAGCACAACATAAGCATGCACTAAAGTATATCTTTTTTTTTTGTTAAGTAGGGGATGGTAAAACCCTTGTCAGATATTTTTTTGTGACACAATAGAAAGTATAAAGAACTCACCATTATTAGTGTCTTGGCGACAACCTACAATTTTGGCTTTTCCCATACTTTCAGTCCTAGTGACAGTGGTCACCAGTGTATTTCCCAGTGAGAACACAGCAATAAAAACCTGACAGAGGTTTTAATCATACCCATCTTTATTCAAAACATAAAATCAGTTTTGGTTTAAGATACATTTCAATCATCGACGCTAAATACAAGGGCATAAATATAACCATAGCAAACCATACAATTTCTATGGGGCTCAGCAGCATTTGGGGCTAGGCACCTTTGCCCTACATAACAAGCAGATAACAATAGCATTTGGCTAAGACATTTAAATAAACTGTATTAATATATTATTTGGGAGTCTTTCTAAGATTTCTATGAAAGCAATAAGATTCTGTATTATTAGAGGGATTGGCTTTAACAGTACAAACATGCTACGGTTTCTTAAACGGTATTCAGTACAGTTCTACTGGATGCAGTTCTCTCCTAGGTTTGGTTCACACCACAGCATGGAGCGGCTTACAGCAGGGGTCCGATGTGTCCCTGTTCACCATTTAAGGTCTGATTTCAGCCCAAATTTTTGGCTGAATTTGGACCTGAAACAGACCAGAAGACACACAGGACTCCTGTGCAATTCGCCCCGGAGCCGCTCCCGAGATGTGTGAACGGCTCCATAGAGAGCCAGTCACAATCTCTGAGCCCTGACATGCGAATTGGATGACCCTTCATTTGTAGGGTCAGTCTGATCCAGTAAGGGAGCTTGTATGTGGGAATGTATGAGAGGAAGAGGAAAGGTGTGTCTGTTACAATCACTTATTTTGAGTAGAGAAGCACGGGGGCCTTAATTGGTTTTTAGGTGGGGCCCCATCACATGTCCTTGACTACATATAAATACATTATTAACTTCATCTTTTCAGAAACGTTATCTGTTGAAAAGGCTGCATTTAAAATGTCATTGCTTTGTAGAAAATATTGCCCCATATATGATTGTGTTTCTTTTCATGCAACCTTGAAATAAAAATACATGTTCTTGAATTGAAGTATTCAAAATGCATGTAATCGATATGCATTATTCATCCAATGAGCAATATTTGACCATGGGGATGTTATTGTTTGTTTCTTTCATGTAGACATTTATATTGCTGTAATGTGTCAGATCAAGTGCTATATGTTATTTTTTTTATGATTTTCTAAAATTAAATGCACTATGAATTTTAGATTATTTTGTTTATATTATACTAACAAGCCATTTTTATGTAATTGGCAGTGGATGGGTGTATACACCGAGCATCAGGGCTTAATCTTATGGCTGAATGTCGTACATTGGGAGGCTGCCCTACGGGACAAGCTAAAATTACCTGCGGGTATCAATTGCCAGCAAAATGTAAGTCACTGTTTTTTCTTATATGCCATGGTCATTTAGGACTGTATTGCTGAAGTGATGACAAAAATGCAAAACCTGGCCACATTCTTTGTAGGCAATGAATTCCAGTCCGTTCGATAAAAAGTGTAATGTGCCATATCTCGTCTCAGATTAATCCATATCTTGATATTTCACCTGCATTGATCACTGTGTCAATACCATTATTTAAGACCGAGGGCATCATCAGGAAACACTGTACAAGTACAACAGAATTTCTGCTCTACATCTTTGAAACTTAGCATTTTGCATGTTGTCATAAATGTTTTGCTTGGAGTCTGCATGTATTGGACAAGAATTTAATAGTACTAGACCTTCTGTACATCCAACGGTTACTTGTAGTTAGGGACAGGTATTCAATTCTGCATGCAATCTGCCTATGTCTTAGTCAGAAATCACTTACTAATCGTAGGTAACCACTGGATTTGAAGATGCTTGCTTCGAGCCACAGACAGCCCCGCACTGTTGAGCCTGCCAATGAGTTGTACAGGCTGAGCAGCCACTGCTGGTCGGAAAAAACAACTAGTATCCTGGCCACAGGTATCCACAGTATACTTGCCTCACCAATGTGTGAATTAGTCCTCCTAAATCATCCCACTATTCTATCTGGAGATGCTTTGCTTATAATAAATGAACGGTTTAGACATGTTTTTGACCCTTGAATGTGATGTTCTTGTGTATTACAAAATCTCTCTTTAGGCTATAGACTTGCTACTGACTATTTTCTATTTGTACTACTTGCATTTGGGGTAAAACATTTAGTACAACTAAACTATTTTTGTTCTGCTTCACCTATTTTGCTTTAAGTATTTTGTTTCTTTTCTAAGTCAAAGTCATAGCTGAGATCTACCCTGTTTTGTACATTTGTCTTTCAGCATTTTGATGCCTTATTTCCTCACACTGAAGCCTGGGCAATTATCACAAATTGTGTAATATTCTCTGGTTTAGAGGCTTATGCAAATTATTTATTAACAAGCTCAAAAGAGCAGAGTATTTATTGCAGACTGAGAACCTAAACAGGAAACATAAGAATTTTTAGTCATTGCTATTTTTAATTTCCTTTTTTAATCTACGTGCTTAAAATTTCAAGTTTTTTTTTAGCACTTTTTACACATTTTTTATTCTACAAATATCATTTACTGTAGGAGCAGGTGTTTATTACACTGTTGTGTTCTAACAGTTATACTTTGTTGACATGAGCCTTTTCCTCCTTGTTTATTTGGAGACACAATGTTGAGAGTGAGTGATGATGCAATTTTAGGGGAGTGTCACACACACACTTTGCACTCTTGCTCCCGTCATTCACTATAAAGCAACATCACTACTCCTGGTCGTTAATGTCACACAGATCTTCCTTAGTTGGTCTTTGCTATCTGCCTACATTGACTTGGTCGCATATGGCCATGCAAACCTATTCTGCTGCTAGCAGCCAGTTTTGTGAATACTAAAGGCTTAGCTGTATACCCTGAGCTACATTGTCTCTGTTTTACAATGCAACAGGTTGGATCCCAGACACACAGGTAATAGTTCTACTGTAACTGGTCCCTTCATCTTATGATCCACTAACAGTTCGGGTGCTGCCTGCAGACCAGCATTCAAGGGCCTGAATATTGAGTGCTCCATCAGGCATGCCCAACTCAGTTCTATTCTGGGTGGATTTTGCCACAGGGTTTAATGGGACATTGCAAACCTGATAGCTGATTCCGACTTCAGAGGCCATAGGTGTACGTTCACATGGAATCTTTAGATGATCTGCATGCAGCTTGAGTGGCTTCTGAGCCTTCTACCACAGAGAACGTCTGAAGAAGAGTCTTAAATATCTTTAATGGATGATATTGCACCTAAGAACCCTCAATCAGCTATAACCCCCCCCCCCCCAGCATAAATTGAGCTTCAGCTTCCACCAGTGATGCTATTAGTCTACGTTCTCTTACGATGGACCCTAAGACTACTATAACCTTTCTGGTGCACTTGCTGGTCCCAGATGTTCTTTACAGAGACTGGTATACTGCTAATAAGCTATTCACTCCTCCCGAACATTTAGCAGTTCTTTACCTGTTTGAGTTTTTTATTAAGAAGTAGGCATTTCTGGCTGTGATCTTGGTAATATTGCATCTTAATAAAGACCTTACATCACTGTAGGGGATGATCCTCTTTTCAGAGGATCCAATTAATAAACATTTGGATATTCCTTTTAAAACCTTGTTTTCTTCGGCTGGCCTTGCATTACAACTTACCTTAGCCATGATGCTAGTCTTTCAAACCTTATAAGTATGTACTAATACCCTGAGAAGGGATCCTGTTTCTCTCTAAACTGATTTGTGGAGGGTTTAGAGTAGTGCCATTAGCAATAGGCTAATGGGTTGACAGGTTAGTAGAAATCACGTGTCTTATTTCCCACATGAGTCGTCAGAAATCATGTGGAGGACTCTTTGGTTAAAATGCTGGACTTTGGAACAAACATAGCAAAAAAGATTTGTGGCACATACCCTTCAAGGGACAGCATATTTTTTTAGATGCCTTGGACGCCTTCATCAAGGATGTTACTGGGAGTACAAAATTAATCTCCCTTTACAGAAGAAGTTTCTTTTGTGACTCCTAAACCTCAAACTATAAAAAAGCCAGATCTATGCCAGATACCCATTTCAGTTGTAAACCTTGGACCTTCAGAGTGCGTTGGTGTCTGTTAGCCCTTGCTACTATTGAGTCAGACAGAATCTAAGATGCCTGGGTACCAGAGGTTGTTTCTATGAATTATATATACTTGCATGTCCCCACTTTTCATGCACATCAGTGATCCTTTTGCTTTGCTGTGGGCTCCCAGCACTTCCACTTTGTGGCCCTGCCATTCGGCAGCCCAAGTGTTCACAAGGTACTGGCCTCTGTGTTTTTGTTGTTGCACTCCTAGGGCATTCCTTTGGTGGAGTATCTGCATGACCTCCTGTGGAGGGAACAGTTGGTCCAGGTATAACTGACAATGTGCTATGGTTAACTCAGACTTTGAAAAGGTTGGATCCTGAACCTTCACAAGTCAGTGTTACAGACAGAAGTTGTAGTTGCAGACTCATCAGTAGGTGTATCCTACATACAGTTGAAGTCAGAAACATCTCCTGCAATGTGTATGTCTGAGTTGGTGCCTTTTCTTGTAAAGAGACACTTCTGGTCATCAAGGGAACAAAGTGGTGTTGAGACCAAGGGCTTCCTTTGTTTCTAATGTAGTTTAGGCATTTCACCTCAACCAGTGCATTTTTCTTCTGTCCCTCTGTCTGGCTCCATTGCATCAGATGGTGATTCCCCTTTATTGTCTAGGGGTAGTTCGTATTGTGCATGTATACCTAGGGGCCATTGCTTACATTAGCAGAACTGATTTTCCCTTTGTCACCCCTCATGGGACCCGTAAAGAAGAATCATCTTCGTTTTCACCATTTCTTCGTGATTCAGATAGATCATCATTTAAGGTCATGGTCCCAAGGAATGGGTAATATGCTTTCCTGTCAAAGCACATTCTACTAGATCTTTGAGTGCTTTGTGTTTTTTTTTTGGCATCGGCAACTGATTTGCAAGGCTGCCACCTGTCCACAGACTCTCTAAGTTCTACAAGTTGTATATTCAGGCCTCATCTGTTGCCTACTTTGAGAGTAAGGTCCTTCAGGTAGCTCCTTGAGCTGCAGGCAACCCCCACTAGTTTTGTTTTGTTGGCCTATAAGTGTTTTGTTACTGTTGCCCACCCCTCAGTTGGACAGCTTTTAGACATTCCAGTTGTCTCCAAATTTTATGTACCTCAATTAAAAAAAAGGAAAATAGGATTTTCTTAGTGTGTAATGCTTTTCTTGGATTTAAAAGAGAAATGCCGGTCCTTCCCCTCTGTGTCTATGTCCTTACTCCTAGCATTGCTTTTGTACAAAAATTAGGCATCCTGGGAGTGGAAAGGGTTACATTGAGCTGGTTACTGTTTATTTTTTTGCCTGTGTCCATATACTTATGTAGGCAGCAGTAGAAACACCATTGTCTGTGAATCCTGTGCCCCTCAATGAACTTCAAAAATTATTTCATCGTAAGCACAAAAATCAAATTATTTTCAATTTTAACTGTTACTACCATGTCTGAATTTCACCAGAACTCATTGCCACTCAACTTTTAGTTCCCAAACCAGAAACTCTCTGCTAGGATCCCCACTGTTACAAAGATTGTTTTTTGATTTGCTGGCCTAAGCAAGGTTAAGAATATCGTGATAATGGGGGTTATTTACTAAAGGCAAATCCACTTTGCACTACAAATGCACTTGGAAGTGCAGTCGCTTGAGATCTAAGGGGAAGATCTGAATTGAGGGGAAGCTCTGCTGATTTTATCATCCAATCATGTACAAGCAGACATGGTGTTTTTTATTTTCCTTGCATGTCCTCCTCAGATTTACAGTGACTTCCAAGTGTACTTGTAGTGCCAAGTGGATTTGCCTTTAGTAAATAGCCCCCAATGTGTTGATAAGCTTGTGTCAAGGAATCCTATTTCTACAGATAATGGGAAAAAGTGTGATCAATTACTACACAGGGACACTACAGCCTATTTTTTTTAAACAAAATGCTTTTTATTAAAATAATTTTTTGCTATTGCAATGGTGTTTCCCTTCCCTCCTATCTTTGAAACAAACCATGAACCATAAAACAACAGGATGTTGCCTTGGTTTGTGTTTGGGGCCTATAGAATTTACAGATCCAGTTAGTATGTATAATCTGCATTATAAACCACATCTGTAACTGGAACAATCAGTAGCACAATATCAAAAGAAGAGATCCATACCCTAGCTTAGGTGCTTATCTTTGATTTGGTGTGGGAGGCATCACCAGTGTTCCCCTGCTGGTGAGTTCTAGGGAAGGTAAGTCATAGGTGCTTGACTGTCTGCACTTATGATTAAAGTAGCAAGTTAATACAGTAGTTCTCTCAGTTCTCAGTCAAGTAGTCTCTGTGTAGATGGGCTGATAGAAGCTAAAACAGATTACTTTGTGGATTTGACACAATAAATAGACTAATTTTCTTATTCTTATTATATATATCTCTTATTTATGATTGGGTTGACATTGCACAAAAATGTTTTTTGATGATTAGAGGTAGTCTCTTAAGCAGGCTAATAAAGGGTAAACTCTATCCCCAAAAAAAACAATTCCTGCAATTTGGTGACTTCTTGTTGAGGACAAAGCTTGTCCATGCAGTATTCTGATGGCTTCCTACTCTGGTGTCTGCCCTATGAGTGTTCCACTGTGGGTGCTTCCCCCTCCACTATCAGTTCCATGTCCTTTTACTGTGCCGATGTAGCACATCTTGTGTGGGGCACTTAAGCCCAAAGAAAACTGTCCCCACTATGAAAAGGCTAGTCAATTGTCCGTGCCTTACAGGCTAAAAGCTCCCAGTCCTCCCCTGCTATTAGCATACTATAAAACTCACAGTTCCATTTTACACAGTTTCAGTAATGTATTATCCAGTATGTGTAAGATTAAACTGATAATAATAATAGTTTCTCATCCTCCTAATGCTACACATTTATTACTGTGTAAATAAGCGTTGCATTTAATTCTACAAGAAGTAATGGAGTGACAGAAATGACCCAGCCTTCTTTAGCCAGTATAATATATACATGTCAACTGATAACAGCCTGGATTTTTAGAAAAATAATGGTGCTCTGAGCTGCGTACACTTGATAATGTTTGACTGCCTTGAAAGCGGTTGTTAGAAAAAAAAAAAATCCCTTTTATTCATGTAGATTTGTGGATAGTGAATATGTTCATGCCCAGAGAGATCAAACTGATATATTGTGTTTTCAGCTGCTGTGCAAAGGCTGATTGGCAATTACTGTGAAGGCATCTGTCACATGTTAACGCATAGTAGCAGTTTGTAGAATGCGACTGTGGAATTTATCTACCCCTCTAAAGTGGCCTGATCAGAATTCCACCATTGCAATAGAATAGGCTTATGCAAAACAATAGATTTCTCAGGCTTCTAAATTAGAATGAAAACAATTCAGGAGCCTTATGTTCATGAGAGACATATGCTTGAAATATATTTAATAATTAATGATTGCAGATCACAGGTGGGTAATATGACACATTTGTTTTGTGTTCTTTAACCATCAGAGATTCTAGTGAAAGGTCATATCGGTTACATGTGCTGGTTATCAAAGCATATATATCAGGATTTCATCTTTGACAAGCAGAGGAGCAGAGTGCATTCATCTTTAGATGATAATGGATGATGTGACAGTTTGGTTGAGAGCACAACCAATGTGACAGTTAGCATTTCCGGCATGACGGGAATGTAACTGTTTTTTGAAACTATTAAATCGTTGGGTTTACTTCCACTTTAACTTGTCAGTGCAATCCACAGAGTGTTCTAATAGATTGTTCTCTGTACTTCGTGCTCAGCCTCTGTACACCTAGAACCAAATGCTGGAAAAGTAGCGAAACCATTTCCCAAGTTTTCTAGTCATTAATATGTGTAAAAAGATGACCAACTGTCGTTTCAGCCTCTTCTTCTTTGGTGTGTCTTGTATGACTATCAAAGCCACAATGGCAACTGCTGAGATTAGTTAGGTGCAGTTAACTTCCCTCGGTTGCTTTTCCACAGATTTGTTGAGAAGGTAAGCAGTTCTGATGCCAATAAAAGCTGTCAACACTGGCCCTGAAGCTAGAAAAAATTGGAAAGGTACACATAGGCAGGGTAGTACACAGAGCAATACTCAACTACTTGAGTTAAAACAGGGGTTTTTGTTGCATACATTGCAAAAAAAATGAAACCCCTTTTGTTTATTTTTTGCTGATTATCGGTAAAGTATGCTAGGGAAACTTTTTGTATTTCTTTTGTGGCTTTGACATCTAATCTACAGTGGTCAAGTTTACTGTGGTAGGAAATGAAGCAGAACAAAAAAGTTGACCTTGGTAAACAGAAAGTTTAAATCTGATCTACAAATCTCACTTTTTCTTATAATGACTTTTCAATTTGTTACCAGTATCTTTTGTGCTGCAGCTATTCTATGTTTTTGGCTAATCAAATCATTTAACTTTCTCTTTTATCTACTGATATTAAGGCAGAACCTCTTATTCGTAGGGCCATCCCAAATTGTGTTGCATTATATGATACTTATTTTTTTTTCCCCTAAAATGCAGAGCACCATAGAATATGCTGCTATCATAGAGAGTAATAGTAATATTGCCACTCATATCATTTGTGTTGGTGGTTGTCTAATAGATTTAAATATTTTTCAAGAATATTGTCTGAAGGATAGCCAAATGCTGTATCTTGGTGAAAAAGTCTCCCTGTTTGCCCAGCATAGCTTTTCTGTGTAATGTGTTTTGACAATCAAGAGACTTTATAAATAGATTCTGGGACACTAATTGGGCATCTGACCCATGAGTTACACACTACTTGTCTACAGCAGTAGAAAGACAAACCTTTGCCCTTCAGGTGCTCTTCATGCTCCTTCTTCCCCGAACAGCCCAGAGGATTCTGGGGGTTGTAATAGCTCAGTAATTGTAAAACATAGGTTGGCCATCTTTGCTTTATTGTAGTAACAACATAGATTTGAAGTGTAGTGAGACCTGATTTGAAATATATCCAGAAATTGCTCCAATTTTAGGTATCATAAATTTTCTGTTCATGTTTCATGTTGATTTATTAAGGGCAGTAAATCATTCTACTGTGTGTACTCAGGGTTCATTAACCTTTTATTGATGGGGGAATGTCTTACATTTTTTGTTATTTACTGACCCAGGCAAAATATTTTCTACCTCATTAACACTGATTGAAAATTTCATGACAATTATGTGCCATAATAGCAATTAAATGTAATTTATCAAACCCCTGGACTGACGTGATTAATGTAATGGTATGATTTTGTTTGATTGCAATTAGCTGGACCAGAAAGATAGTATGTGTTTAATGAACTTATGGTTATTTTATGTGCAGTGCAAGATGGTAATTACGTGACCATGCCTTTTAAAATGAGTGCACAGAACATATTGACTAGCCATATGTGTAAACATGGGCCAGTCCTGGTTCGTCAATGTGGGAATGGAAATTAAAAGAAGGCAAAGCTGCACAGAATGTCTGATTTAGACTATACAAAGACTTTAAAATAATAAATGTCTTTATGGGAAGGTCTCAGGTGCATTTAATGTTTTTTTCCACCTTAAAACATAATTTGATCTTTGCTGGAAGTGCTTTAGTGTAGGATATGTATCCAACTTTCCTGAAAACTAATTAAGGACAACATCTGCTTAGTTGGGGATCTACTTCTGACATTAGAGCTATAATGGGCATATATGGACAAATGTATGAACTGTCAACTTTCGACCGGCTGTAGCAATAATGCCACTTAAAATTGCCCACTTGGTATGTTGTTGTAGTCCAAGTTTTATACCAACTTTGACAAAGTGTTTAAAACGGGGGAAATGTATGAGAATTTGCTGAATATTAACATTA
The DNA here is from genome assembly GCA_028564925.1 of Lithobates sylvaticus. NCBI lineage: Eukaryota > Metazoa > Chordata > Amphibia > Anura > Ranidae > Lithobates > Lithobates sylvaticus. Next base: position 82,895,524 of record CM053028.1, read on the forward strand.
TCAGTACTTTGTGAGATCTTTATACTAAAGAAGTCATGATATGTGTTTGCAAGTGCTAAATGAAATGACCCTTAATATAACCACTAAGCTTTTATTCCTGAACTTCAAGCTAACAAACAAAGCATTTGCACCTTCTTTGGGTGCCTTCATCTACAACTCACATTCTCCATTTACCTTTTTACTGCAGTTTGGATTCTTATTGAGAAGATTTATCTTTACATCTTGTCTTGCAAACTACCCATTTCTGGGTACCAACAGGACAGGAAATTAAATCTTCTCAATGTGAACACAGATGAAATTAAAACCATGTAACATGTTCTAACTCATTTATGCTTTATCCAAAATGTAAAAAATATTTTAAAACAGTTTGGCCAGAACTGACTTTTAAAAGTTAATTTGTGTGACACAGTTTTTGATATTCTTCAATATATCTTGAATTATCATTGAGTCAGGGTTTACATGTGCTTTAATAGAACACTGTCAACACCCCAGCACCTTTACACTCTGATCTTTCCCTATACATACTTGGTCTAGCAGCGATCCCTCACTACTCCTCCTTCCTCCACAGCTGGCATTAAACTGATTGGTGTCAGTGACCTTAGGGGAGCGGTGTCGTAACTCCTGTGTTTATGTGACACTACTGGGGCCTAGTGGTTGGCTGCTACATCCAAGCACTGTCAATGATCATCCATACTTGAAAGTGCTGGATATTGTGGATGATGTGGAAGAAATTAAAACTCAATAAAGTTTTTGGCCAATATTAATAACTTTTGGTCAAGCTTTTGATCTGTGCCTCTGGTGATCTGAACTACAAAGAGGTAAGAACCCAATAATTTGAACACAACCTTCTTATGACGTAATGCCATTTTCTGTGTTCTGGAAACTCTTTGGCTACTGAACAGTTGCAGTCACTGAAAATAATGACCAAAGGTATGAACAGACAGCAGCTGTGCACACTTGTAAATATGAATTGGAATATCGATGTCTGAGACGAAGATTATGGGGGAATTTTTATGTGAAACAGTAAAGCTTAACAACTTGTTTTTCCACAAAGAATGTGAGTGGCCGTGTAGAACCGAGGGAAATTTATTTATTGGTACGTGTCAAAAGAAGCTGAAACCTCCTCCATTCTCAATTCTCCAGAGTTCCGCATCATTTTGGCTAGAAGTAAAATATAATAGTCTGTTGAAAATAGAAGCAGTGGTGTGAAAAGGCTTGTGTATTGGATGGTTTCAGTCGTAGGAATGCTTAATTTAGTATAGCTACTGTAAAAATGTCAGCAGCCTTATTATCTTGAGTTTTCATGTATATATCTTCTTTCCTATGGAAATGAGATTATTGCTTTACAATCCAGAAGCAGAAATTGTTTACCAATCAGCCGCTATGACTCATTTCTCTACTAAATATGTAACTCTGGTCAAATGGAAAAAAAAATTATAAGCAGATCTTGATATCAATAAATATAACTATTTAGTGTGTTAATTTATCCAGAACTGGTATTTCTTCTTTTGGAAGAAGATGAAAAGTTGCACATAAAGAAAAACATAAAAAAAAAAAAAAAGAAGAAAAACCCAGTAGAACGTATCTCTTGGGTACCTTGGAGGAGTGATATTTGTGCTTCCAGGCATAACCATCATCTGTGGCCATTTAGGGGGGTCATGCTCTCTGTTGGAAATGTGTTAGTGGAAAATACAACAGCAGAAATGAGAAAACCTCAAGATGATCAGAAACATTCTACTTTCCAAGGTTGATAGGAAGGTTGATCCCACAAAAAGAGTCACAAAGAGAAAAAAGAACATAACTGTTGATTATGCTTACCAAGCTCCACCTACCTATAATATAACTTTTGGATAGACCGCTTTTTAACATTGTACACTGATTATTTGCAAGTGAAAATCTGATTATATACTACAAACAAGTCCCCTACCTCAGCATGCTTGCCAGGACCATGGCGATCTGGACCCTTTTTATGCTTTGTGCTAGCTTCTCTCCCAGACAAGTAATCACTCTATGGGCACGTTTGCCAACCCCCCCATCTTTTGAATGTTGGGGCAGTGGGCCTCATGCAAGCATATGATTGACTGCTAAGACACTGGATGGCCCTAGTAACCAACCATTGTGTGTTGTGGGAAACGCAGACTATGCCACCTATTGTGCTGGCAATTAGCTTCTTCTTTTCTGTCATTCAGGGGCTTTTACGGACTGGAGACATAAGTGTTTTTTTTTTGTTTTTTTTTTATACTGTCCATGAAAATATGGAGGATTGGCACCTTATGAATGCAATGAATTCCAGTCTCTCCTACTGGCTGATATTACTCTTAATTATTATTAAAGATTAGGAGTGGGTTCCAGTGTACTGATTTTCTCAGGCATGTTCCTGAAGAATGTCCACATGTGCACTGTAATCAGAATGTTTGCATGTTGTGAACCCCCATGTGGAGAGTAATTTTGAATGTTTTGTAATAGATTTTTAATGGTACATAATAAAGTTGTATTTGTGGTACTCGGTTTCTCGTCTATATGTCCACAGAAAGTCCAGGGCTACATATTCTGTTGATAGCTTTACTGGGTTTTTGTAGCTTTAGATTGTCCCAGGTCCAACATAGTGAAGGTATAGGTTGCAAAACTGCAGACAGCGACATTAAATTAGTGTATTATTTAGCTCATTTGTATATGTACATTACAATGTGGTAGCTCTTTTACATTTGTAAAGCAAGGTAAGAAAACATGAAACTTTCTTGCAGTTTATGCCTTATGCAGGTTTGTATTTCTTTTTTGCTTTGCCCATAAAAAAGTGGCCTATGCTGTGTTTTGCTGAGCTGACAAGTCTGTCTATATGGTATAGATTTATGAACCCATAGGTAGTGGTGCATACAGAACATCCTTTAAAGTAATTGAATATTCTTTATGAGCATGTGCCATTGTTATCACTTAATTTGCTAAGTATCATCTTCACACATCACATTAACTTGCTGACTATTGTTTTTTTTGACATCTTTAGATGTGTAAAGTTTTACTCAGCTCCAATTACCAGATGACAGATATGTATTGATTGAGAGTCTCATATTTAGGAATTTCAAAACGAGATTGTCCTTTACTTCTAGATCATATGTAATTTTAAGGGTTCTTATCATTTCCTTTTTACTGACTTCAATGAAGGCATCCAGACTTCAATCTAAATTCATTGCTTTAGATTTTTTACCACCCTTTGCAGTCATTCATTCCTTGTGTGTATGCTGGGTATGTTGGGTAATGAAACATTCAGATTACATTACTTTGTCTTTGTTCCATCATGTTCTGGTTGGATTGACTTCTAATTGATTGCAGGATATTCTTGCAGAACAATGAGTAAGATAGAAGCCAAAGCTAAGACGCTTATAGCAAGACAAGAAAAATGTGATACAAAGATCAACAGGAATTCTCAGTAGTGTACTATGGTTTCTTTCTTTGGGGCTACCCTATAGTTTCTGTATTAGTAGGACCTTTTAAAAGACCCGTGAGCCCTACTGTGGGCCATTCCAATACACACCCGGGTCTGTCTGCAGGTAATTCTCCCCCACAAGGTGTCAATGCCATAGGGGCGTCGGCATGGAAAGTTGGTGAAGGTTAAAGCTGCAGGTCCATAGCAGAGCTTTTCATCAGCAGAGCAAGGGACACAATGGGAATATCATTTAAAATGTTTTATTACATTCTTACCATGCTTCCATAATATTTGGTTTGCTGGATACTGATTTGTCTAGCATTTGAGGAATCTGTGCATTGGGAAACACATAAAAAGACATTTTGGAAAAATAAATTTTTCATCTTTGCGATCAGATCGCTGGAGAATATGAGTGCCACTTTACCCACGTCTACTGCCTATGCTTTTTTAGCCAGGATAGATTAAGACATCTTTTAACACAGCTGAAATTTAAATCCAAAGGAAACAAATCTTTTAACAGTTTACCCAATTCTTCAAATTCAGGCTTAGCTGGAGGTTTAAACTTTAATGCAGGGAATTCAGTTTTCACTGGAACTGGTGTCCACATTAGAAGAGTTCTCGTCTATCCTGTTCAAGTGACAACTGTAAAATTTTAATGTTTCATCACTTTCTGACCCAAAGACGATAATCATGACAGCCTATAGGGAGGATTACACCCCCCCCCTTCCCCCACACCAGGGACTGACTTGACTCTATAAAAAAACATTTTTTGGCTATAGATAATCTTTTTATGGCATTTGCATTTTGCCTTTAACATGTATTTTTTAATTCTTTTGAATTGGATTGTTTGCAATGTTCACCAAAGTTTATAATGTTGTACATGATGTTGCATTTCTTTTATTACTCAATTAGTCAGTCTGTAATTATTAGAAATATGTCCCAAACTGACCCTTACATGCAAAACATTTTTCCTCTTAATTGCTTCCCCTCTGCTGTACGGACATATACATCCTCGGACAGGAGAGGTGATATCTTAGTTATTGCTCGGTTTTTCAGCCTATGATTCCCTACAAAGTAAAAGTGATCTGAGCGGCTAAGCAACCACTTGATCACTTTTACTGCCGCCGCCCATTACCGGACTCTCCGGAGCGATCGGGGATCCTTGTAAGCATGTGACCACCTGTATTGCATTCACTGAGGAGAGTGTCAGGAACAAAAGTTCTGGCCCCTCTTCTGTGACGTTGGAAATCGGAAGTGACAAGGACTTTGTCACATCCAGTTTCAGTTCTTTGTTTACTAGAATTTTACCAGCCAACGAAGAAGCCGATTAGACCGATTTGTGTCTGATCGGCTGCTTTGGCGGCCAGAGGTCTAATAGAACCCAGGTGTCTCCATGAATATGACCTGTCACAGCCTATGCTATTAGAAGGGATGTTGTTCATGCCTTTTGAGAACAATAAAGTTGAAAAAATAAATAAAGGTACAGTGTTAAAAATGTTTTACAGTGAATAAAATAACATTTAAAAAAAATAATAATTTAAAGAGCCCTGTCTCTCCGTGCTCGCACGCAAAAGGTGATTGCAAACTTCAGTAAACTGGGGACTTATAAAGCTTCGCCCATGAAGATTTTTAGGTACCGTAGTTTGGCGCCATTCCACAGCTGTATGCAATTTTAAATTGTGACATGGTTGGTATCTATTTACTCGGTGTAACATCACCTTTTATATTTTACTAAACAATTGGGTACTATATTATATGAGCACATGGGCTAGCTGAGCTCCCGGTCTGAGGTGACTTGCCAGCCTTACCAAACAGCATTAACCCTGCATTTATGGCTCTTTTAGCCCCACTACAGACTGTTCCTTCCTGATGGTTCCCAAAATGAAATGGTACCTGCGGCCGAATCCACAGGCGGCCTTAACTCTGACCGGGAACAAGATGGCGCCGGCCGTTAGTAGCCACGGTGCTCTGGATCCCACAGCACCACAACAAGGAGATCACTGGGAGGAAAATTACATGCCACCTTTCTCCCCTTCTAGCGACCTTTCTCCATACATACCTCACTCCTTTACTATGTTCCCGGTGGCAGGGATTGGGACATTTAACATGGATCCATGCAATTCACCAGCAGCGGATGCTCCCTCACAGGGCCTCAGCTACAGCCGCAACATTAACACAGACGCCGGGCTGCATGGATCTAAATCGCAGATCACAGTGAATACTATTACTAAAGACATCCTACACAGATCCCCCTCTGCATGTTTAACAGAGCAGACTCTGTGGACCTTCCTTCAGCAATTACCCACTAGAGCTGACTTTGAAGCTTTAGCAAATAGGGTAGAATCTGCACTAAGGGGAGAACTGCAAGTGCTTAAGCAGGTAGTGTCCGAGGTGGATGCTAGCAGTACTGGAACAAGATAAAGGGGCAGTGGCACATTCAATTGACCACCTTCAATCTACCCATACTGACCTGTCTGACCAAGTCGTGCAGATTCACCTACTTCTTGACGACCTTGAAAATCGCAGCTGTAGACAGAACATTCGGCTCCGGGGGTCCCAGAGAATGTAACGCAGGCAGAACTCCACTCACACGTTACCGACATCTTTAAAGGGTATCTTGACCTTCCCCCATAAACGGAGGTTGCCATTGATGGGGTCTACCATGCTCATAGCCCAAGATCCACTTTTCAAGACAGACCTAGGGACGGGCTCTGCCGCCTGCATGCCTACAAGCTTAAAGTAGAGAGAGTGCAGTAGGCATGGGGAGTAGGAGTTCTATAATTTGATAGGGCCCCCGCCCACCTCCTGCCGGACATTTCCAGAAAGACCCTGCTTATGTGCAGAGCCTTGAAACCCCTGCTAGAGAGAATCGTGGAGCTAGGAATGTCTTACACATGGGGACACCCATTTCACCTAAAAGTATGCAAAGGTAATCGCTCCTTTTCGCTGTGTCACCCTTCGGATTTACCTGACCTATTCAACTTTGCTGAGATTGAGACCTTACCAGTTCCCAACTGGCTCACTATTGATGTCTCACCGGATCCCTCAGGTGGTGCGCCTCAAGGCAGACCTCAACGAGCTTGAGACAATCGCCAATCCCAAAGGAACAGACAACGGGCATCACGCAATGATGAACAACGCAGATGACCGCTCAACTTTACCATTTGGTTTTACTGTCTAGGGTTCTTTAGACACTGGATATAAAGGGCCAATCCCTGGGCACACAATTGATCCCAGATAGGGTTATCCACACGTTGGGGTGGAATTGCTCCCCCCAACATACATGAGACCTTGAGGTGGGAATATAAATGCAATCTATACAGTGGGGGGAGAACCTCTGGGGGAATCTAGGATAGAAAAGGACCTGGAGGTCCTAGTAGATGATAGGCTCAGCAATGGCATGCAATGCCAAGCTACTGCTAACAAAGCAAACAGAATATTGGCATGCAATAAAAAGGGGATCAACTCCAGAGATAAAACGATAATTCTCCCGATCTACAAGACTCTGGTACGGCCGCACCTAGAGTATGCTGTCCAGTTCTGGGCACCAGTCCTCAGGAAGGATGTACTGGAAATGGAGTACAAAGAAGGGCAACTAAGCTGATAAAGGTTATGGAGAATATTAGTTATGAGGAAAGGTTGCAAGCACTGAACTTATTCTCTCTGGAGAAGAGACATTTGAGAAGGGATATGATTTCAATTTATAAATACCGTACTGGTGACCCCACAATAGGGGTAAAACTTTTTTGCTGAAGGGAGTTTAACAAGACTTGTGGCCACTCATTAAAATAATAAGAAAAAAAGGTTTAACCTTAAACTATGTAGAGGGTTCTTTACTGTAGGAGCGGCAAGGATGTGGAATTCCCTTCCACAGACGGTGGTCTCAGCGGGGAGCATCGATTGTTTCAAAAAACTATTAGATAAGCACCTGAACGACCGCAACATACAGGGATATACAATGCAATACTGACATATAATCACACACATTTGATGGACTTGTGTCTTTTTTCAACCTCGCCTACTATGTAACTATGATGCACTTTGTCATGGCTGAGCACCGTCCAATATATAGTCAATCATTATTAGATTCTATTTTTTAAGATGTTTCAAATTCTTTATTGATTTCACATACCTGCCCTTTTCAGTCCTAAATGCAGATACTGTTGTATTGTGGTATTTACATTGAATGTTATTACCCTGTTGACTGTAATGTTTCATGGCACATCAGCTGGTTGCCATTTATCTCTTTATGTTATCGTTCGTGCATCTTTCAATTAAAAAAATAAATAAAATTATGTTTTTCTGGGCATTGAAATTTATTTAAACATATTTTTTTTTAAAAAAATTGCGTTTAAAAAACTGCTGTGCAAATATCATGTGACATAAAAATATGCAACACCCACCATTTTATTCTCTAGGGCCTCTGCTTAAAAAAAAAGAATACAATGTTTGGGGTTTCTACATAGTTTGCTAGAAAAAAAAATGTTGATCTATAAATGTAGGAAAGACGTGTCAGAATTAGCCTGGACTAGAGATGGTTAACGCATATTGCATTTGATGGCACCAGGGTTACCTAGGATGACCCCTGAAAGTGGCACATCTATGGTGTCCTGCTGCAATGAATGGAGTTGCAACCTCAGCCTGTACTCCGACCAGGATCCCCATGACTAAGCTCCAGGGGGCGGGGGGAAATTGCATTGGGGTGTGGCCTTGTCGGAGTCCAGGCTGAGGTTGCCACTTTATTGATTGCAGCAGGACACCATAGATGTGTGACTTCCAGGGGTCACCCTTAAGGCCCATACACATGATCGGACTTTTTGACAACCAACATGCAAATTAGCTGTTTTGGACCAACATCCGACCGTGTGTATGCTCCATCGGACCAACTTATTCCAGGTTTCATCGGACTTTTGTTGGCTGTGCGAACGGACCAACTTTCTGCCAACAAAAGTCCGATGGACCAAAGTCCGACCGTGTGTACACAAAACCAACGGACTTTTGTACAAACCAATGCAGAACCAATGCAAAAGATCAGACAACAATACAGAAGTTGACCAAAGGTGGCGGTAAAGAGCAGAAAAAACAAGTGATTTGCTGAAAGTTGGCTGAAAAAGTCCTGCCGTGTGTATGCAATACCAACTTGGGGCCAACGCCCTTTGGACAAAAATCCACGGAAAACTTGGTCCACGGTCCGATCGTGTGTATGAGGCTTTACTTTCTTGAACCTTTGCAAGAGCCAGGATGTCCTCCATCCCCTGTCAGCACTCTAGCAGCAGCCCTATCGAACCTGAGCGGCCCACACACTTTTCTCAGGTCACCAGGGTTACCTAACTCTGAATAGTGGCAAAGCAGGAATAGCTATGAAAACAATTTTTATATTTAGCTTTTTAAAAGCGAAAATTCCTTGCTCTAAATACCTTTCTATTATATCAGTACCAGGTTGGTTTTACCATTCACTGTTTATTCAGGGATATGTTACTCATTGAAATTCTGAGTGCTTTGTTGCAACTTTGTGAGTTTGTCCTTTCTGTTATTGACTTTTTTGTTGATGTCATTTTTCAAGTTAAAGGTTTCCTTTGTTTTGCAGCATTCCAGAAATCCTTTTTTTAGATGTCATATCTATTACATTAAAACAAATCTTTTTCTTTCTGAGATAACATTGACAACATGTTTTACCTTGAAGATTAGCTTATGACTTTTATGACAAATAGGAGAAAACATTGATAATCCTCATGAGGCGTACTAGGTGCCACCATAAGACTAGCAAAAAGTGTGTCCATTCCAAAATAGGTAAGGTTGGGGGATAGTACAACAAAAGAGAGGGTTTCACCATGTCAGATAAGGGTGCTGTTGCCACATCCCTAATGTTTGCTAAGAAAAAAGAAATTCCCCCTTTGTTAGGACTTTATAGGCAGCAGACACACAGGTAAATATGAAAAATGTACTTTTATTAGATATTCATAAAATGATTTGATCACACAATGACCAATGATTAAAAAGTAATAAATATAATGCTGTACAAATGCACAAAAAACACCAAAAAAGGATGAACAAGACAAAAAACACAACATGTTACATGGAATGTATGACAAAGAAATTGGTTGTTACTCTCCGGTAGTGTAATGATCTCCGGTACCCGACGTGTTTCTGGTTCAATCACCTTCGTCAGGGGTATTAGATAAGAGTGTATGCAATCATAATTTTTGTCTTACAATAATTCTGCCATACGGTAATTTCCCACCATACAACTTTAGAAAAATAGTAGATGAAGCACTGCCAGCGGGGGTGTCAGTGGCTGCCCAGTGGGAACACCAAATAATGCACAGTAATATCGAAAGAATGGGAGATTGCCCATTCACTTGGCCTGGTAATCGCAAGGAGATGCATGTGGCGAATTGCCAAACAGGGTCTGTGGATATTTAAGTTAAAAATGCTATTCGAAGCCTTCAATGTGGCTCCAGGTCCATATATAGCAATGACACAATCCAGATCCTAGGACAGTAAACCTCCCTGTGAGCAGAAAAGGCCCCCTCGCGTATGTGTCACCCCACTCCGCAGTGATCGGGGGGATAGTACAATATTGAAGAACTTTTATAGCTGGTAATATATGCTGTGGAGGAGCGCAGAGGGCGTGATCATAAGAAGTATGGTAAGGCAAGAGGTGCTCAGGGTATGCCGATGGGAGGTATGTGTAGTAGGGGAGTACCAAGAAATATGGCATTTGGAAGAATATTTAGGAGAGTAATGCTTGGGCTGTGATGGCAGGCAGTATACGTGGGAGAGGCCTATTTAGAGTATGACAGTGGGGGGGGGGGGGCAGTTTGTGCAAGAAAAGAATGTGGGAATATGATGGTGGCAGTGTGTGCAGAATGGGAGTGCTAAGGGTATGTGCAATAAAAAAAGTATGCAGGATATGACTTCGTAAATTGAAGGATATGAATGGTAGAGGAGTGTGAAGGGTATGAAAACAGACAGACTTACTTTATGAAGCATATATTTGTAGGGGTAGATAAATGGAGCACCTAGTATCCAATTAGAAGCCACATGGAGGTGAATATGGGGTTGTTTTATAGAAAGTAGCAAAAATGTATCAAGCCAATGCGTTTCGGGGGAACAAAGACTCCCCCTTTTTTCAGGGCTGCTGCGGTATGTTAATGGTGAGTGGAGCTATATCCCAAATTGGTCTGTCTGTGACACCGAAATCTGGATGGTTGCTGGTTTGTTTGGCGGTGTCGCAGACCAATTTGGGATATAGCTCCACTCACCATTAACATAGAGCATCAGCCCTGAAGTAGGGGGAGTCTTTGTTCCCCCGAAACGCATTGGCTTGATATGTTTTTTCTTATTTCAATAAAATGACTACATATTCACCTCCAATTTGCTTCTAATTGGATACTGGGTGCTCCGTTTATCTACCCCTACAAGTATATGCTTCAGAGGGAGTCTGTCTGTTTTCATACCCTTTACACGCCTCGTTTATCTACCTCTACAAGTATATGCGGAAATGGCATTGTGGCTGCACCCAGAGGTAGCAGCCCAAGCCCCCCAAAAGGGCTCACCGCCACTCTTCTGCTAAGTTGGGCCAGAATTATCGGGAGCAAACTCTCCCAACCCGCCCTCAACTGAGTTAGTCAGTCCAGTGCAATCTATAACCCTTTAGAACTCCCTTTGAAGCATACTCACCTATTCTTTGTCTTAACGCTCAGTCATTAGGAGGGAAGAAAAAAACCTAGTTAGTATTCCAGATTATAGACTAGCAATATGACAAATTTTCTGGTGCTTGGTCCAGTGCTGCCACATGTGGGCAGGTAGCCCATTCTGACCCGTGTGTAAACTCCAACTCGAGTGACTCAAAGGTTGCACAGGGCTCCCTTTACTTGCCCCTAGTAGCTGAAAAATGCAGCGGCGGAGCCAAAGAAAGATGAAAATGTGCTGCTGGGAAGGGATACATGAAAACCATTCTTTCTTACCCCTGTAATGCTGAGATAGAATGTCTGAGGGTTAAGGTAATATATAATGTTGTTGTCCGTCCGGCGGATAAGGGTGGTGGTCTGGTAGTCATGAACAAATCCTTCTATAAGGAGGAGATGGACAGATTACTATCAGATCGCACCACTTATCAGATTTTGGGGGGAGACCCAGTTTTTGCTTATAAGGGTGAGCTAAAAATGCTTGTACTATCAGGTAAAACCAGTGGTGTTCTCAATAAGAAAGAATCCTTATACTTGGATCCCAGTGCATGCAGAAGGCCTATTATATATTTCTTACCTAAAGTGCACAAAGATGCACAGAGACCCCCGGGAAGACCCATTGTAAATGGGATTGATTCGGTAACAGCCCGTTTAGGCCAGTATGTTGACTTCTTTCTCAAACCACTGGTTTCTACCACCACTGCGTTTTTGAGAGATACGAAACATGCGATTCAAGTCATCGAATCCACGCCTGCTAGTGATAACACTTTGCTTGTGACAGCAGACGTGGGTTCCTTGTATACGATTATTGGACATCAGGATGCCCTTCGTTCGGTCAAATGGGCCCTTGAGGGCTCTAATCTATCTACTATTCATAAGAACTTTATTTTGGAGGCTCTTGATTTTTGTTTAACTAAGAATTATTTCTGGTATGACCACAAATATTTCTTACAAATCCTTGGTGTTGCCATGGGTGCCCGCTTCGCTCCAAGCGTAGCCAATTTATTCATGGCCTTATGGGAGGAAGAAACCGTTTTCCATAATAGACCATTGAAATTGAAGCAGTACTATAGATATATAGATGACCTCATCATTATTTGGGAGGGTAACATGACCAGCCTCCAACTATTCATGTCCAAACTTAATGGGAACACCAAGAATATTAAATTATCTTGGAATGCTGATGCTGCTCGCATAGCATTCCTTGATTTAGAAATTTTCTAGGATGGTTCATCGCTTAAAACTAAAAATTATTTTAAGACTACAGATAGAAATGGGTTCATCCCCTTGGATAGTTGTCATCACCAATCTTGGTTATGCAACATTCCAAGGGGACAGTTTATTCGTATAAGACGGAATTGCTCTCTGAAAACTGATTTTTTCGTTCAGTCAGACATCTTGGCCGAACGATTCTCTCAGAAGGGATATCATAAGAATACCATCACCAGCGAGATTCATAACATTGGGAACATGGATCGAGCTGTTTTGGTGTCAGACTTGCAGTCCAAAAAACCTCAGAAAGCTGGCTCTGAGTTCAGAATTATTCTGGACTACAAAGTCCAGCACAAAAAATTTGAAAAGATTGTCATGAAGCATTGGGACATTCTTAAGAAGGATAACATTTTGGGAAAGGTATTACCACCACGTCCCAGGTTCATTTACAAAAAGGCACCAACCCTTAGGGATGTTATAGCCCCTAGTGTAGTGGATCCCCCTATTTTAAAAGAAAATAAAATTTTCTCCTTCTTGACTGGTTTTTATGCTTGTGGGCGTTGCCCTCCATGTAGACAATGCAAACATAATGTCAAGAGGCGGAAAGAATTTTCTACTTTCACCACTGGTGTCACATACCCAATTAAAAGCTTGATTACTTGTAACACCACTGGTGTGGTATATGTTCTCGAATGTGATTGTGGTAAACAGTACGTTGGGAGGACATCAAGACCTCTCAGTGTTCGCATAGGAGAGCATGTGAATAACATCAAAAAAGGCCTTAAAACACATAACGTTTCTAAGCATTTTAGGTTATGTCATAACAGAGACCCTAAATGCTTAAAGTTTTGGGGACTGGAGAGGGTTACCCAACACTGGAGAGGGGGAAACTTTATAAGGCAGTTAAGTCGACGTGAATCCTTCTGGATTCATGAGATGCAGGTACTTGTTCCAGGAGGGATGAACGTCGACTTCGATCTTAACTGCTTTATATCAGATAAATAGATTAAAAATTAATTGCTATTGTAATTTTTATACAATTTATATATATATATGTGTGTGTGTGTATATGTATAATTTTTTTTTTTTTTTTTTTTTTTTTTTTTTTTTATTATATAATTTTATATTATATTTTATTGTATACCTTAAATTAAATCAGCTAAATTAGTAAGGTTGAGATACTTGTTATCTATATAATATGTGAATTTAGTAATGATGGACGCGGGTGCATTAATCATCCATTATTTTTTTGGAAGGTTGTGGCATTTTTATAACTGTTTGTTTTCTATTTGTATATAGACTCCTTTTGGCTGCTTTTGCTAGTGCTGGTTAATTATCACTCAGCCATGTGAATCCAGCATATACCATGGGAGTATGTTTTAATTCCAGTACAGGTTTTAAAACTGTGCCTTCGGTGTCCCCACAAGCTAAGTTGTGTCTTTGTGTCACTAAAGAACGTCCGGTGCTAGGACCTCTGGCACTGGTGTTTCTCTGCACCTATCACGCTGCTCGTTTACCACCCAGGCCTCTATATTAACAGCGCAAGGTGACTAGATAGCTCCACCCACCGCTGACGAAGTCCACAGGACGTAACGTGCATACGGGGGAGGAGCTATCGCTTATGCCAGTCACCCGCGCTCCATCACGCTATACACAGTGGCTTTACACCGCTGATGTTTTTTAGTTATTTGTTTTCATTGTGCTCTATGTATGTGCTGTATTCAGTGCAGATGCCTGCTTGCCCTAATTGCTTGTACAGCCTATACTCATCAGAGCTCTAATTGAGTTACTGGGCTCCACTGCTGTGCTGTTTTTTATGCAGAGGCTTGCATGCTTCAACTGTCTGTGCAGTCCTTTATATCCATTGGAGCTTCAGTGTTATCCCCCCTTTTTAAATAAAACAAGATTTTTATACAGTCTGCACTGAGATTGCATCTTTTATTTTTTCTTGGGCATTAAACATGCATAATCATCTCATGGTGGATCATCTTGGTTGGAGCCGCATCCTCAGGATAGTTCTGGTGTCCTGGTCATCACACACCTTTGGATTTTCTCCTGGTTGGATCGTTATCGCACCATCATCCCACGAATGGGTCCATGCGTTTTTGATTATCACATTTGGTAAGAGTACCTTTTCCGTTTGGTGGAGGATTGTCACTGTGAAACTTACTGAAAGTCTACAGTCACTGGGTGTTCTCATCCACATCACTCTACACATTGCTAATTGGATATGAACTTTTATATTCCATTTTTTATATGTTTTGCGCTGCACTTTCTTTTTTTACATATAGTGGTTACTAACTGGAAGTTTTTCAGCCAGACTTCTGGGGGGTCTAAATGGTGTACAGGTATAAAAATAATATCCCCAAGGGTGCACAACAAAAATGCTAACACCTTAGTGAGCATTCTGCCCACAAAGTCATGCAGTGTTTTCAGTGTTACCAAAGAGTCCTTACCTCTTTTTCATAAATCTCGCACTCAGTGTCACAAAAGCTAAAAGGCAGCCATAAATTCACGTTGTAATGCTTGCGTAAATAGATCAAGCACACATCTCTATGAAATCGCTGCTCAAGGCACTGGAATACCAGTAACAAAGGAGAGTAGAACAAGTGTACAGTAGATCCAACAAACCTCCAGCTCAGAATGAATAGAGATAATCTGTAGGCGATGAATGCTCTTCAGTTTCTTGCTGTAGGATAATTTGTTAATAAAAGCACATTAATCATCAATTTCTTGTAGCTATATTAGAAACACTGACACATTTTATGCAGCAGTACTAATGAAGGCTGGTTATAGATGGCTTGAAAAAAATGACTGAACCTTGTGGAAATTTACTGGCCAAACCGTGACTGCATCCTATCAACAAGAGCCCTGGGTTCATTAATACAATAGCCAGCAATGGTGATTCCTTCATCCACACTGTTGGCATGGGTGGGGGAATCACTTGATTTTCATTTGTTCAGCCTGCAGACTAAGCCCCCGTTCATATCGACGTGACAGGTCAAATCGGAGCCTATTGCCAGCAATAGGAGTGTCCAAATCGGTGCAACGCCGCACTGATTTCCAAAAGTAGTTTCTGCACTACTTTTGGTGACTTTGGGGGCAATTTCAATAGACATCTGTGCATGAACCTGCACAGATATCTTTCAAGTCATCTCCTAAGTTGGACTGAAACGTGGCTTTGGAATCGTGCGATTTCAAAGCTGTGTTCAGTGTGAATGAGGGCTAAATGAAAGAAAAGTTACCTTTAGTGCTAAAATTATAAATTATAAATATGCAGTAAATGCAGGCTTGTAGACACATGAATGTATACTTATCTGATTTAGTGGCACATGGAAAAAGTATGGCAAGGAATAAATGCTGTCCAGAGAGTAGATAGTATCTTATGGGATTTTTTATTTTGATAACCTATTATTCTTCCCAGATAGGAGTTGTATAGGGATTAGGGATGAATAACATTGATAATTTTTTTTTTTCTCAAATTTAACAAGTAATGAAGTAATTTTATTATTTTGGCTAAATGCATTATCATTTTTGGGAAAGGCAACATTCAGACTTTTTTTGCTGTTTTTATGGGTGCAATGGGCTTTGCATGACTTCTGGGGGTTAAAGTGGAGTTCCACCCACTTTTACAACTCTTCAGCATCCCTCACTAAACTGTGCACTGTAAACAAATTGGATATTTTTTTTATTTTTTTTTTCAGCACAGACTGTATATCTGCTGTATTCATTTTTCACTTCCTCCTCCCTGGCCGCAGCCCATCGCATCATTTCCTGTTTGCAATGCCTCCTGGGAAGGGGCAGCAACTTCCTCTCAAACTGCCGTTGCTATGGAAACCTGACCTGAAACCTATTACACTGCTTATGCTGCACTGAGCATGTACGAGATCTGCAAGGATGAGATCCAGGAAGAAATACAGTCTGGCTTCAGATGCCCACACTTAAGATGGCCACGGCCTGCTGCAAGTTTATAAAATAACAAACTACTGCGAAAAACTAACAAAACAGACCTTAGTTTACAGACTAACTTTACTAGAATACATTAGGCTTGTGTATTATAGGGGTATTTTTATTTAAAAAGTATAATTTCGGCCGGAACACCGCTTTAAGGGAACTCCTTGAAACGATCCTGGATCTGTTCTTATGTCAAAAAATTTCCCCTCATTGGTATTGGTATTTACTTTTTATTTCAAATAGCATGAATAAACATGTAAACAAAAAGTTAAAAAAATCTAAAGCACAGTACACAAATAACTATCAAATACGCACCACAATGAAAAAAAAAATGCTAAGGCCTAGTTAACACTTGCAGTAGGTGGGTGATAAAAATGGGCCATTGAGACCATTTTTACTGATCTGTCCTTAAGCATTCCATGGGTGTGATGATTTGCATAGTGGCAAAATTATACCCCTATGAATGAGTGATCGTTGACTGCACTCCACTATGTAGAGGGTAAAAAATATTTGTTTATTTTGAATTCAGACACATAACATCATAATAACATCGATACCGACACAGCAGAGATTGACGTGTTTCACAAATGAAATATCCTTAATCATAATCTGATTATTATTAAGCGAATTTGATTTGTGAAACGTGTCAATTTCTGCTGTGTCAGTATCGATGTCATCATGATGTTGTGTCTGCATTCAAAATTTTTTACCCTCTACAGCTTGGAGTGTGGTCAACGATCACTTATTAATTTGGCTATCCATTCAGACCGCGAACTGGACCTGTACCCGGTCATTAGAGGGAGGATTGTTCTCACCTGGAGCAGTACAATTTAGTCTTTCTTTCATAATTATACCCCGCAATAACACCGCTGAATGTGCAATTTTATGGGGCTGCGACGCAACTGAGTGCAAAACGCTAGGCTCGCAGTTGCGGCATTGTATTCCCATTGTAAAAGTCCATTTGGCTGTCAAACAAAACAGGCATTCAGAAGGTGGTAGTATCGCCTCATGAATGCCTGTCAGCCGCCCCTTGTTTCAATCAAGCTTTAAAAAATAGAAAGCAAAGCAAAATTTTGTTTCTAATTCAGCAAAATTTTGCAATTGGCACAATTTTTGGTAATTTTGTGGAGAAGTCCGCTTTTCTGAAATTGATCCACTTATTCCTAATGGGGATATCCACTGTGCACATACACAAACTAGCGCATAAGGTACAATCCAGCTGCTGTGCCACGTTTTTCAACATGTCAGCAGGATGGCAGCAGTGCAGGATTATGATTTAGATCTGGTTTATAATCAGGGTTTTTATGTAGTTTTTCTAGTATATTGGTTTGGTATTATGTTAATTATTATTTGGGGTAATGCAAGAGAAAGTGGTATAATATTTGCATTTTGGTTGTTTAATTTTCTATTATTGTGTTGTTTATTCTATGTTGTATTTTAATAGTATGGATGGTTAATTAAAGTATAGTTTTTTTTTTTTTATTTGTGCTAATTGCTGTTATTGGTAATTTTTGTTGTGTCTTTGTATCTTGTTCTGTTCATTGTTGTGATCTTGTGTTGTCTTTGTTGAGTGTGTCACAATAATTTCCCTTTGGAATTAAATAAAGTATACAGATTTTCTTGTGACCCTTGGAGATCAGGACCAAACCTTGCACTACATGGAGGTGATTAAAGATTCAGTCCACTTGTAGTTTAAACTTTAAAACTTCTTTTAAGTGAATTCTAAAAAAAAATCCTTATTTCAATTACAGTACATTCCATAGATTGTGTGAAATAGCATTCCTAAACTCCACAGAATATTTTAAAATGGTTTCAAAATGCCAGCCCCATACTGATATGTTCTTGTCATACTGCTATTGTCTAAAATGACACCACATGGACTAATTAGACCCCAGCGAGCGTAATCATTTCTGCTGCTCTCATTCAGCCTGCAGCTCGCAGCAGAAACTTATAGTGGTATTCGCAAAACTACAGTATAATTATATTCCGGATTAATTTTGAGACACCTGCTAGTGACACTCTTGTAGTTTTGTACAATGATAGCTTTGGAAAGAAACAAATTACTGTGTGATTGTATGCCTATTAATAGTTATGTGTTTGTCTCTAAGAAGAATCTATTTCCAAGATTGCTCCAGATAATGAAGTGAGAGAGCTTTATGACTTTTTACGATGACATAAAGGTATCTCTGAAAATTGCTTTGGTGCTTTCTTCTGTAAGGAAAATATTAACATTTCAAATACCAGCCATTCATTTGTCAATGCGTGTGGAATTTTTTGCAGTTTTAGACTGATTTAAAACAAAAGTACTGTTGTTTTTTTTTTTTTGTTTTAATAAAGCAAAATACAGTCATCTCTAGCAACCACTCAGAATAGATTTAGTAAGGGGCGGCCCATCCATTAAGGATGCATGGGCGCCGCCCCCCACCCATGCGTCCGACCCCTTTCATGACAACGGCACATGGATTCCAATGCAGGGGGCTGTTTTTTTGAAGCACCAATTAGAAAAATGGCTCTAATAGGCTTCAATATAGGGTGGGATCGGTTCACAGAGAGTGCACTCCGATCCCACCCAGGCGTGTTACAACAGCGAATGAATATTGCCACTCCAAAGGGGGGGGGTTGATCCAGCTGCCACTGGAATTGGTTTAGAAAAACTAAAACTTTATTGGCTGTGGGGCATTGCTACATTTGGCACATCACCGGTACTCTTTGAACTCCTATCTTCTTTTTTTTTTTTTAAAGTGATACTAAACAGAGAATTTTTAATAGCCATAACTCATTCACAAAAAAATATATATCTCATGGCACTGTATTTTTAATTTTTTTTTAAATCTTCAATGTACCTTATTTCTGCAGCGCTGTTGTGTGGTCACATGATCTTTCCCTGTTCTTTGGCATCTTTAGGGAAAGATCTTTGGGAGGGGCTTCTATTACCCTGCTGATGTAGGCTCTTTACAGTGTGAGTCATTGTCTGGCCAGCCCTAATTGGTGTTGTACTGGTCACATGACTAAAAAAAAACTGTCTCAGAAGAGTAATTCAAAATAAATTATAAACTGTGTCACAGCTCCCAATAAATATTTATTGAAAATGAAATGTGTATTTTTTGTGCATTTTTATGGTGTCAAAGATTGACACTAGCTTTCACTGTGTTCAGACAGCATCTGAATCCAAGGCTCTTTTTTTACTTTACAGGTATTAACAGTTACATGCATTTAATACTTTTTTACTGTATATTAAAACGAAAGCACCATACACACGGGCCGAATGCCGGGCGACATTGGCCAATTAAAAAAAAAACTGTCCGACATTCAGCCTGTGTGTTTGGCAGCCGGTCCAACAGAAGTATGTATGGCAGCCATTTGCCCGGCTTCTGTCAGACAAACATGCTGGAAAACCAGCAGCCAACCGCTTCCTGATCAGCACTTTCAGCCATTGGCTGAGAGCGTTGATTGGAGTATTCTGGCAGGGGGGCTGTCTCTGGCCTCCTCTGTATCGAGAAGATTCTGGGTGAACAGGTGGACGCTATGCAAAACCAAACATGAATAATAATGCCACTTCAGCCAGTGGCCCTATAGGATACTGGGAGAGGGTATTTATTCTTTGGACACACTTAACATGAGGTCTTTCCTGGAGAGGTGAGTTCCAGCCTGGAAAGGGGCACGTGGCCTCTCCCAGGCACCTGCTGCCATGCATGCTCAAGTGCATGACCTGAGGGACTAAAGTAAGTGAGAGTGACCCTGGTTCTATAGAGAGCTGGCTGAGGGGGCTGTTTGTTGAAGATCTGGTCTGGTATCACTAAAATAGTGTCGCTTGGAAGTTGGAAGGAGGCAACCAGCTGTCCCTGGACATTTTGTGAATAAAGACAACCTAACGGATCTATAGTGCTCTTAACCGAATCACCTTTGGCTGCAATTACAGCTACAAGTCTTTTTGTGATGTCTCTACAAACTTTGCACATCTAAAGAGTGACATTTTTGCCCATTCTTCTTTGCAAAATAGCTCAAGCACTGTCAGATTGGATGGAGAGCATCTGTAAACAGCTATTTTCAAGTCTTGTCACAGATTCTCAATTGGATTTAGGTCTGGACATATGGGGCGTTCTTGGGAAATTCAAGCGCAGCGGAACGCCTCACAATGCACTGCGAGATCGCAGTGCATTGCTGTATGATGATTGGCCAAAGCATGAACCTGACCTGCATGCTTTGGCCAATCACAGCACGCTCTGCTGAGAGCCAGAATTTGGTTCAGGGGGACTAAGGGGGGGCTCATGGCTCAGAGGGACTAAGTCCACGCTCCACACTATATAAGGCTGCTTACATAGTGGCTGTGTATAGTGTGTGGACGGAGATAGTTTGAGCTAGATTAGGCAGGCAGGTTGCTTAGTGGCAGTGTATTTTATTTATACATATATATACAGTCTAGTGTGTGTGTATATATATATGTGTGTATATATATATATATATATATATATATATATATATATATATATATATACATATATATATACATATATACTCTGCATTCAGTTTAGCCTATATATTCAGTGTAGACTATATATTTAGTCAATGCAGGCAGTGTAGTTTTAATAACACAGTGTATTAAAGTGGTTAATGGGAACCCTGCGCCAAAAATGTATGTAGAAATTGCATGGGGTCCCCCCAAAATCCATACCAGGCCCTTCATTTCTGGTATGGATTTTAAGGGGAACCCCATGCCAAAATAAAACAAATAGCGTGGGGATCTCCCCAAAATCCATACCAGGCCCTAATCCCAGAATGCAACCTTGCAAGACGCAGGAAAAGGGGGGCACGAGAGAGCGCCCCCCCCTCCTGAACTGTACCAGGCCACATGCCCTCAACATGGGGAGGGTGCTTTGGGGTCCCCCAATGCACCTTGTCCCCATGTTGATTGGGGACAAGGGCCTCATCCCCACAACCCTTGCCCTGTGGTTGTGGGGGTCTGCGGGTGGGGGTCTTATCAGAATCTGGAAGATCCCGGCCCCCCTATGTGAATGGGGTACATTGTACCCCTACCCATTCACCAAAAAAGTGTCATTAACCAAAAAGGTAAAAATGACAGCAGACAGTTTTTAACAATTCCTTTATTAAAAAAAAAAAAAAAAATCCAAAGTGTCCGCAATGTAAATCCATCGTCAATCATGGCGCCGATGGTCCAGAGGAAAAAAAATTGGAAAAACTCTGCCTCGATGGGAGGCATCCCGCCGACTGCAGCCTTTTTGCAGTAACAGCTGTTATATAGCCAAGGGCAGGGCAGGGCAACCCGGTGACGTAACCGGGTGACCCCACCCCTTCTTACATCATGTGGCCTCAGAGGGGGACGGGGTCACCTTTTTACATCAGCGGGTGACCCGGCCCATGGCTATATAACAGCTGTCACTGCGAAAAGGCTGCGGTCGGCGGGAAGCCCTTTCATCGAGGTTCTTAAATTTTTTTGTTTTATTTAAGTTTTTTTCTCTGGACCGTGATTGACGATGGATTTACATCACGGGACACTTTTTTTTGTCAAAAACTGTCTGTTGTTTTTAATTTTTTTAATTTTTTTTGGTGAATGGGTAGGGGTACCATGTACCCCTACCCATTCACATAGGTGGGGGTGCATCTGGGGGCCCCCTTGTTAAAAGGGGGCTTCCAGATTCCGATAAGCCCTCGCCCACAGACCCCCACAACCATCGGGCAAGGGTTGTGGGGAGAGGCCCTGGTCCCCATCAACATTGGGGACAAGGTGCTTTGGGGGGGACCACAAAGCACCCTCGCCATGTTAAGGGCATGTGGTCTGGTACCGTTCAGGAGGGGGGTGCTCCCCCTTTTCCTGCTGCCTGCCAGGTTGCATGCTCACATAAGGGTCTGGTATGGATTTTGAGGGGCCCCTACGCCATTATTTTTTATTTGGTGTGGAGTTCCCCTTAAAATCCATACCAGACCTGAAGGACCTGGTATAGATTTTGGGGGGGGGGGGGGGGCCCATGCCATTTTTTTTTTATTTTAGCCCTTAATATCCATAATGGACTGGGGGGGAATCAACGCCGTTTTTTTCAATGATTTTTTTAATGTATATTTCCGGGATCCGACAATACATGACAGCCGCAAGCAATTTTGAATGACATTTTTTCCTTTAGAAATGTCATTTTGCTGCTGTACTCAACATGGGAAAAAGGCGCTACTTTACAGGCAGACTAAGGGGGCCCCCCCCCCCCCCCCCGGCACAATATTTAAAGGAATATTTTTTTTTTTTTATTGTTTTCACATTAAGCATTATTAAAATCACTGCTCCTGAAAAAACTGCAGTTTTAAAAATGTTTTTTTTTGCATTGACACATGTCCCCTGGGGCAGTACCTGGGTCCCCAAAAACTTTTTTGGCAATAACTAGCCTTTAAAGTGTAGGTAAACCCTCCTATCGTTGTCAGCCGAGGAAGCTGCCATCTTTGCCTCTGTTTGATCTACAACTGCCATGATGCTGCACATGTGGTCAGCTATGACACCAGCCATTGGATGGTTTGACTGTTTGGTTGAGAGCACAACCAATGAGAGTGTTGCATTCCTGGCATGTGCCAGAAATGTAACTGTTTTTTAAATGGTTAAATAGATTGGTTTACTTCCGCTTTAAAATAAACACTTTAAAATGCATGTATGTGCAGAGATGTATTACATATGTTTTTTCTTTTATTTTGACATATGCTTTAACTCTGAGCTTTCCTACTCTGCTGTGTTGTATCAAAATCACACTTATGTAGTGTTCTAGTTGGCAGGCTTTGTCAAAATAATCTTTGATGTAAATGTCTAGGGCTGCACCATTTACCTAAAGCTGCATTGTGGACGTTCAAGAGAAATATATACATTTTATTTCCCAATCTAATATAATGTTTAACATGTTATAGTGGTAGTAAAGGCTCCTAATTATTTTCCTTAAAATAATAAGCATGTTACGTTTAACTGCTCTGTGCAATGGTAATGCACAGAGCAGCCCTGAACCTCTCCATGGGTCCAGGCTCCTCCTTTTCTTTATGATCCACTATAGAGAGCCTCTTGCTATGGGAGGCGCAGATTTGGGCTCTCTCTACTGAACTGGGCTGTGTGCATCCAAAGATATACACAACACAGCTCAGCACCACCACCTGTTGCCTCCTCACAGGATTTGATTGATAGCATTGTCCTATGGGAAAAAAGGGAAAGAACAGTGATGCTGCTCTCAGGCGCAGTACTAGATCAAAAGAGGAGTTGGGTAAGTATTTAAGTGGAGGCTTGGGGGAGCTGATCATGGAAGGTTTTTATCTTAATGCAGAGAATGCATTATGGTAAAAAACCTTATGCCTTTACAACCACGTTAATGTCATTTTGAATGAATGAATGAATGATTTGTATATGTATATTTGTATTGTATTTTAACATTACACATTCACCGTTATCACCATTAAGATATGTACAGTATTTCACTGCATTAGAAAATTGGTTTTATTTAGTTGTAGTAAGTAATACTTCTATGACTAAGCACTGGGTTAGCTATCGGTCAGCTTCAGGACATCCATCCGGCAGCTATGGGCACTAGCAGGGATCATTGTGTTCTGCTGGTAGGGAAGGCTTCCCCCTGACGGAACACAATAGAACTGGAGAAGGGATTCCCCCATCAACACTGTCTGTGTTCATATGGGAATCAAGTGATTTTCTTTCCTGCAACCCATGGTTACAGGAAAAACAATTGCATCATCTATGGCTTGCCTAAGCAACGCGAGTAGAATCTTAAAACAATCAATTGCACATGATTGGAGCACTATGCAATCATGCAAGACTGATCAGTACCACATGCTGCTTGTGTAGCTTACCTCATAGTTCACAGCTATGTGTTAAATCTATTTAGTGATCACCCACTGGCCATTTTAGCAGCACAACTGAACTACTAAAAAGCTGTGCAGTTGTAAAGCGGGATTCCGCGGACCTATCTTTTTTTTTTTTTTTCTTGTCATTGTTTTCTGCAAAAATACTAACTGTAGCACTCACCTGCTGCTGCTTCTTCATCCCCGGATCGCCGATTTAGTCACCTTCAATAACTTATAAAAATTTGTCCCGGGCGTTTCCATTTTGCTTGTGGGCATTTGCAACCCACAAGCAATTACTTCCGGGATGCGGTGAATGCTGTGCTCCCAGCATTCACCGCTCGTTCCCACGCATGCTCAGGTAACAGCGAGCAGCCCTGTCAAATTCCGGGTTGCCATCACAACGAGCGGCGGCGTCGAAAGTTCCCGCCCCTGTTGTGATGGCAACCAAACATATACAAAGAAGATAAGCAAGGAAATGGCGATTTTGACACGCCCTCATCACGTGACTTTGGCATGACGCCGTTCCGCACTGTATCTTGGGAAGCCTGACACTAAGCTCCCAGGAGACAGTGCGAGCTGGGGAAAGGCAATGAACACGCCTACTCCCACGGGAGGAGAGACAGGAAGTGCATCTACAAATTTCAATATAAAGGTAATTACGGCAATATAATTTTTTTAGTGGGGCATTTGAGCATGTGTGACATTACCTGCATGGGATAAGATTAAGTAAAAAATGTGGGTACAACACCGCTTTAAGGCTAATTCACATTAGTGTGTTGATCTAGTAGACAATAGCTGAGTTAATTAGCACAAATAACAATGGTTGATAGACCCTTTGGAGGCACACTAGACCTACTTGCAATAAACACATTATAGCAGACAACCCCAGACAGGTGGCTTGCTGATGACATCAGCGTCTGCTGAGAGTCCCACAGTGTGAAGCCGTCCTTGCTGGAAATGGGGCATATATGCCTTTAACATGAATCCCAGAGTCTGTGTGTCTTAGGGAGGCATGGACTTGAATCCAAAGTAACATTACTCCAAGGGTCCCCAGGCATACACCTCACAAAGTGTATTGTTCCCTTAAAAGC
Source organism: Lithobates sylvaticus (assembly GCA_028564925.1). Taxonomy (NCBI): domain Eukaryota; kingdom Metazoa; phylum Chordata; class Amphibia; order Anura; family Ranidae; genus Lithobates; species Lithobates sylvaticus. The sequence continues at coordinate 82,920,726 of CM053028.1, forward strand.
CAGGGCCCATAATCAGTAGGCAAGAGGCTAGCATTCAGTCCCCTCAAAAGCCTCTGTCCTGAGTGAGTCTGTCCCAGGGAGTCTATGAACCCACTAAGATTTTCAGTAATACAGTCTACCTGGTGGTGTTTTAACATCTTTATAGACTTTGGGTAGACAGTAAAATGTTGGAGTTTTGGAAAATTTGATTCAAATTAATTCCCATGTATCTTTATCATTGATACCATTGGAATAAGCTTCATCTATTAATGTATACAAATTGTTGTTAATCTTTTCAATGCTATATTTAGAAATAGGTCTGTACCATGCATTGTTTTTAAAGAATAAGTTCACCTTTGTGTACTTTTTTGTTTCCTAAATTCCAGCTCCCCTAGGCAGCAATATAGCATTCATGTACTTTTTTTGCAAAAATATCAAAGCTTTCCATTAAATCTACAGTCACTTACTTTTCTTTTCCTAATCCACGTTTCCAGATGTTTCCATTAGTAATGTCTTTCTTCCTTACAGACTAGGTCATGACACAGGAAGGAGTTGACCAGCTGATCTCATTAGCACACACCCTGCATAATCCACCCAACCATTCCCAGCTGCATGTTTTTGAAATGAAATGCAATCAATCAGTGATCACCCTTCTCCCTAAATACACAATATATAATCAGATTGCATAGTGTATGGCCATGTTTATACACCTAAAATTAATAGTTGTGCTTTCAGTGCCATTAATTAATGGCACACCAAACAGAGACGCAAACACACATTTTTTCATGTGCAAAAACTAGGAGCAAATGCTGCAAAACGCACAGTAAAAAACACACAACCCACAAAATGCCAAAATGTCCCATTAACCACATGTAGTGCAGCCAATTGAAATCAACAGGCTGCCCTATGTGTGTCACACGAAAAACGAGACACAAAATGTGCGCTCCCACTATGCTAAATGTGAATGGGGCCCGAAAGTGAAATTGGTGTGGTAACACAAGAACAATGAGGCTCCATTCACATCTGTGCATTTCCTTGCATTTCAGTAATGCGCTGCACCAAAAATTGCAGTAAAAAATGCACTCTAAAAAAAGTTCTGAAAACTTCTTTGGGGCGATTGCTGTGTGTGGGGAAGCCCATTCAGGTGGATAGGCTGAATGTTTGAGGAGTTTGAGGAGTGAAAACGTTCCAAAACGCCTCCCCCCTCGCTAAAAAAGAAAAAAAAAATGCATGTGGGAATGCGAGTTCCCGCTATGCAGAGTTGGGAACAGGGCTTGACAGCTGAGTGTTTCTGTCCACTCCTTCATATGTACTTGTATAAAGATGGCCATATACTATGCAATATGATTGTGTATTTAGTGAGAAGGGTGATCGCTCATTGCATTTCATTTAAAAAAAGGTGCAGCTGGGAGTGAGTGGGTGGATGATGCAGGGTGTGTGTTAATTAGGTCAGCTGGTCAACTCCTTCCTGTGTCATGACCTACAGCAAGGATATGCAATTAGCAGACCTCCAGCTGTTACAGAACTACAAGTCCCATGATGCATAGCAAGACTCTGACAGCCACAAGCATGACACCCAGAGGCAGAGGCATGATGGGACTTGTAGTTTTTTAACAGCTCGAGGTCCGCATCGGTGCTTTGCCGGTGGTATTGCCGCGGTATTACCACGGTGTCCCATTGATTTCAATGGGTAGGAGTGGTATAGGAGCGGTGAATACACCACTCTTTCACCGCTCCAAAGATGCTGCTAGCAGGACTTTTTTTTACCGTCCTGCTAGCGCACCGCTCTAGTGTTTAAAGCCCTCCGGCTTTCACACTGGAGTTAAAGGACCCGCTTTTTTTCAGGAGCTATACAGGCGCTATTTTTAGCGCTGTAGCTCCTAAAAAACGCTTCAGTGTGAAAGGGGCCTAATGGAAAGTCTGGAAACGTGGATTAGGACAAGAAAAGTAAGTGACTGTAGATTTAATGGAAAGTTTTGATATTTTTGCAAAAAAAAAGTACATGAATGCTATATTGGTGCATTAGGGGAGCTGGAATTTAGAAAAAAAAAAGTGTGCAAAGGATTTTTTTACAAATCAATTTGTATTGATCATTTGTCATAATCACTATATTTCCTCCTTTGTCAGAAGGCTTTATAGTGGGGAATGATATTCCGTGAGAGTCTGTAAGGCACTGATCAGGCTGCAATGAGGGGCACAGGTAAGGCTGAGCTGATGGGCACTAATCAGACTGCATTGATGGGCACTAATGATGCTGCATTGATGGACCCTGGTGCGGCTGCATTGATAGGCATTGGTGAAGCTGAGCTGATGGGCACTGATGAGGCTGCATTGATGGGCACTGGTGAGGCGGCACTGGTGGGCACTGATCAGGCTGCATTGATGGGCACTGGTGAGGCTACATTGATGGGCACTGATCAGGCTGCATTGATGGGCATAGGTAAGGCTGAGCTGATGGGCACTGATCAGGCTGCATTGATGGGCACTAATGAGACTGCATTGATGGGCACTAATGAGGCTGCATTGATGGGAACTAACAAGGCTGCATGGATGGGCACTAATGAGGCTGCATTGATGGGGCACTAACGAGGCTGCATTGATGGGCACTAACGAGGCTGCATTAATGGGCACTAACGAGGCTGCATTAATGGGCACTAACGAGGCTGCATTGATGGGCACTAACGAGGCTGCATTGATGGGCACTAACGAGGCTGCATTGATTGGCACTAACGAGGCTGCATTGATTGGCACTAACGAGGCTGCATTGATTGGCACTAACGAGGCTGCATTGATTGGCACTAACGAGGCTGCATTGATTGGCACTAACGAGGCTGCATTGATTGGCACTAACGAGGCTGCATTGATTGGCACTAACGAGGCTGCATTGATTGGCACTAACGAGGTTGCATTGATGGGCACTGGTGAGGCTGACCTGATGGGCACTGATGTGAGGCTGCATTGATTGGCACTGATTAGGCTTCATTGATGGGCACTGGTGAGGCTGACCTGATGGGCACTGGTGAGGCTGCATTGATTGGCACTGATTAGACTGCATTGATTGGCACTGATTAGACTGCATTGATTGGCACTGATTAGGCTGCATTGATTGGCACTGATTAGGCTTCATTGATGGGCACTGGTGAGGCTGCACTGATGTGCACTGGTGATGCTGAATTGATTGGCACTAATCAGGCTGCATTGATGGGCACTGGTGAGGCTGCATTGATGGTCACTGGTGAGGCTGCATTGATGGGCACTGAGGCTGAGCTGATGGGCATTGATGAGGCTGAGCTGATGGGCACTGGTGAGGCTGAGCTTATGAGGCTGCCCTGAGGGGCACTGGCAAGTATAATACACTCTTCAAATGTGCTTTAAAATGCCTGGTTTTCCCTTTTATGATCAAGAAATTAATGATGTTTTGCTGTTGGGCTGGTATAATAATGCTATGGGGCTGATATGAAATTATTTCCAGGGCTGGTTTTTATTCCCAGTCCAGGCCTGGGGCTATAGTATGCAGTTTGCACACATCACCGCTCACTCACCAGGCAGTTCCAAAAACGATAATGGCAGAAACCAAATAATCTATTGGAGGGTAGGAGGGCTAGTTACACCATCTTTAGTGTGGCCTCCATCCAGTTCCGGTTCCAGCTTCCAGGACTGTTTTAAAGCCCTCCCCTCTGCATCTGCTGTGCTGCAGTCCGCCGCCCGTGGGACGGCACAGCAACAGGCCACAGCAGAACACACTCCACAGCCAGCTCGAGTGAGCCCTCAGCCCAGACCCAGTGTGCTGTCACTGAGGCCCATTGGACAGCACTGGAACAGGCCACAGCCCAGTCAGGCAGCAACCAGCAAGTGAGCAGCACCCCTGTAGAAGGGTGCTACATCTATGTGCACATACAACACATTTTGTTGGTTGCACATGAGTCAGTTGTTGGCATAGCAAGCTTTCCTGGACGCTGAGAGTATAAAAAACCTTAACACTGCATTAATAAGAACGAAGGTTTCCCATTTATCCAGGTCGCAGTTCAGCTAGTAGTAATTAGTCACATTCAGCTGGACTTATTCGGCTTTGTTGAAGACATTTTGCTGGTTATCTGAACAAATCTTCCAGCCCTAATGAGGTCTTTAACATTACAAAATAATTACAGTTTAACTTGACTAACTAGAGCTGGCTACTGCCTTCTCACCTGTTGCTTCAAATATATTTATATTATGTAGCACGAGGAGCCTTAATATTTAACTTTATAAAGCAGCACTTTTAAAACCCATAATAAAGTCCAATAAGCAGGAAATGATTTGAAGGTAACCTCACATACTGTATGCACATGTGTGAATTTATCCACATAACATGAACTAATGGTGGAAGTTTAGGACAGTTATCTGAAAAACTGCTGTAAGGTATTTTTCCTATAATTTTCTTTTAGAATCTCCCGGTTGTATGGATATTAATAACCTGCAAACCATATGACTCTGTTGTACAGCTTTAGTGTACGACTTCTCATTAACACGTATGTAGCACTGGTAGCGCTAGCATAATTTATTTAGCAGCGGAGAGTAGTATTTTTGATGCATATGTCATAGCCTTGTCTAACACAAGTCTCACAAAAATTAATTATTGTAGCTACTGATCACGGGAAGCTTTTAACAAATGAAGGCCACTGCGACTCATTTTAAAACGTGCATGTGTTTCTAATCAGCCCACAAATTTAAACAAAGAAAAATAAGTAATTTAGCAGTTTAATCTTGCAGTGAGATCAAAACCTAAATATGATTTATAATATCTCCACACTTGGCCTCCACAGAGCCAGAAGCATAATGGATTACTTATTAAAATGAATAATAGCCTAATGCTAGTAGAAGAAATGGAATTCATCTTATATGTTCAAAGCAAAATATGTATTTGCGTAGTTCTCAGATGCCGCCTTTTTTTAAGAGGCAGTTTAAAGTGGTGGAAATACATTTTGAACTTTTTTTGCCCCACAATTTCTGCGTTTGATAGCAGATTTTTGGGACATGGTTGTTTTCATTTTGAGGTATAATGTGTCGCCTCTTAACATGACTTTGTACCTGTATGTCTAGTTTCAAGAACTGAATCATCATGCTATCTTTGTCATCTCAGATGTCCAATATTTCTGTACTTTCCTTCATACTTATCGAGGACTACAGAGGCCTCTGTTAGCATAGCTACAATCTGTCCATTCTTGAGCTAGCCATAGATAATTGTTTGTTTTTTTGGCCAACAGACTGGATAAAAAATAAACAGATTCCGCTATCCACATAAGCAAGGTGGATGAAGGAATCCCCCCTTCCGGATGTTGTATTCTGATGGTGGGACTCGGAGCTGTCGAAATACACTGATCAATCAGTTGCAGCTCCTGACTGACACATAGGTAGGTGGATCCCCTGAGGACGTGTGCGCACGCACGAAACGTGTTGGGCAGAGCCTTACATGCTAATATAACGCTGCCGAGTCTGCGAGTCGGATTGTTGATTTCTGGAGTAAGTTTACTGCATTTTTTATATACTTTCCACATGGATTGCTAATTTTATGTAGTATTGGTCATATTTTAATAAAAACTACACTATATACTCCTTCTGTGCGGGCTCCATTGTGTGAGCTTTATATGCAGAGAAATGATCACTGGCACCTGAGCTGTTGGAGTCTGATGAATATCAGGCGATATATGAATTGGATTTGTATCTGCCTATACATCTCCTCTATCTTGTGAGTGCATTACAGAGGTGGTGGTATGGTGCACTGTTGGTGAGCAGGTTGATTATTTCTGTACCCTTTGACACTTTATATGCATTCATTAAGGAGGAAGATTGGTATTAATCTTTGCCCCTATTTTTGGGACTTTGTTTGCACTATTAGCACTTTTTTAAGGATGGTTGCCATTTACTAGTGACAATCCCTTACTACATGTATTGTTCATTTATGTTTATATACTTTTCCTTGATTTTATTTTGATGCTTATGTATTCTAGCACTTTATTTATGCACGTTATTGTGTGTATGTAGAATCTACAAGTGCTCCACTGTCACTTTCTATACCTGACCGCCACATGTTTTTCAACTTGTTCATTCTAAAGCCCCATACACACGGTCGGATTTTCCGATGGATTCTGTCCTATCAGACAATGTTGTCGGAAATTCCGACCGTGTGTAGGCACCATCGGACAGTTTCCATCGGATTGTCCGACGGACAAAATCCTATCTCCTGCTGGATAGATTTTTTGACAACAAAGTCCGATCACACCAAATCCGATCGTGTGTAGCGAATTCCGACGGACAAAGTGCTACGCATGCTCAGATCACATTACAAGACCAAAGCTATTGGCTACGAGCCTCTACGTAGTCCCGTCGTAGGCAACAAACGTCACCACGTTCAGAATGATCGGATTTTCCGACAACTTTGTCCGACCGCGTGTACGCAAAACCAACATCGGACAAAGTATGACAGACATGATCCGACGGACCTGGTCCTCGGATAATCCGCGCGTGTGTATGGGGCTTTAGGATCGACTTCTATTATACAGGGAGGATCATGCACAGATTGAAATTTGTCTTGTTCCTTGCTGAACCAACCAAATTTTGACCCATCTATGGCTACCTTCAGGGTTGGCATTGAGAAGACAGGAAGTGGAGGAATGGGGTCACATGCTTGGACCCAATCAGCCTTGGATCTAGGTGCAGCAGCTTCCCACTTTAATTTCATAAAAACTGCTTAATTAGTACTAAATTATCTTTACATCCTTTTTAAATAGTGTTTACTCTATTAAAACATTCCCTTCATCTGTTGTTTTACTATTAAAGCATTTTAGAATTACAGGTATATACAATAAATTAATAGCTAAAGTTCTGTCACGGGCACCAACAGTCAGTGATTTTATTTGGGTCTCACTATGAACCTAAAAAACTTGAGAAAAGGATATTGTCAGAGTACCTAACGGCAACCAGTCATATTTAGGGTGTCACTGTTTAAGGGCATGTTAGAAAATAGTGTAAAGTATCATGGGCTTAAATTCCACCATAACACCTAATCTAGTATTTAGGCCCTGGCAGTGGCAGAACTATAGGGGTTGCTGCACCCCTGGCTGTCCGTTTAACATGCAGGGGGGTTGGAGGCGACGATCGGCAGCTCTATGGTGCCCGGGATCTCCCTGGGGCTTGTAGTTCTCTTTCCAAATGTATACAGTTGAGAGGGGAGGGAACTCTGACCCGGGCATGTATCAGCTTCACTCTTCAGTGAGTTGCTCTGCTTCTACACTCTTGATACATGCCTGGGTCAGAGGCCCCTCCCCTCTCCAGTGGATACAGTCAGAGAGAGAACTACAAACCCCAGGGAGATCGTGTGGTGCACGGACACCATAGAGCTGCCAATCGCTGCCTCCCCCCAGGTGTGGGGGGTACAGAGATGTGCTGGGGGTTGGAGGTGCACAGTGGAGACCAGCTAGGTATAGGGGAATTTCTGGAAGGGGGTGACTGTCTGATGATCCTGATGTAAGTGGGGGGCTCTCTGGGGACACTGATGTAAGGGGGCATCTGGGGACCCTGATGTAAGGGGTAGCTCTCTGGGGACCCTGATGTAAGGGGGGGGGGGGTGGGGTTGGGGACCATGATCTAAAGAAGGGTCTCTCAGGGGACCCTGATCTAAAGAGGGGCTCTCTAGGGACCCTGATGTAAGGAAGGGGCTCTCTGGGGACCCTGATGTAAGGAGGGGCTCTCTGGGGACCCTGATGTAAGGGGAGTCTCTCTGGAGACCCTGATGTAAGGAGAGGCTCTCTGGAGACCCTGATGTAAGGGGAGGCTCTCTGGGGACCCTGATGTAAGGGGAGGCTCTCTGGGGACCCTGATGTAAGGGGGGCTCTCTGGGGACCCTGCTGTAAGGAAGGAGCTCTCTGGGGACCCCAATGTAAGGAGGGGCTCTCTGGGGATCCTGATGTTAGGGGGGCTCTCTAGGGACCATGATGCCAAGGCAGGCTCTCTGGGGACCCTGATGTAAGGAGGGGCTTTCTGGGGACCCTGATGTAAGGAAGGGCTCTCTGGGGACCCTGATGTAAGGGGGGGACTCTCTGGGGAACCTAATGCAAGTAGGGAGGCTCTCTGGGGACTCGGATGTAAGGGGGGATCCACACTCAGATATGTAACGTTATTTTATATATATATATATATATATATATATATATATATATATATATATATATATATATATACACACACACATACACAAGTATGTATGTGTGTATATATATATATATATATATATATATATACCCACCCAAGCGTATGACTTTCTTTACTTCGCTGCTATGGGCTCTAACCCGAGATCTTTTGTAGACCTAGCAACGCCCCTGGTGGGGACCCTTCATGGTTTCTTGCAACGGGGCCCTGAAGATTCTAGTTACGCCTCTGGGCTCTGGCCAAGTAATGCACAAGACAGATTTGCCTTGGAGGGATTAAGGCACAGCTTCATTGGACTCAGACATTTATTAACCAACATCTTTAAAAATCAACAAAACCTTAAAGCTGATCTCCAGGTTTACTGTCACTTTAGTTTGTTTGGACCAAGCTGAACCTAAAGAACTATTTCCTGCACTAAGTGCTGCACTGGTTCTAAGTGCTGTGTTCTGGCTGTGAGACAAAGACTGCTCGTCTCACATCCAGCACAAAATAGCGTTGGTCTGAGTTTCTGAGTCAGAGATTGTAATGTAAACAGCCCACCACTCTGCCTCAGCCAATTAGAGGAAGCTTTGTATTCATTCACAGAATACAAGGCTGCCTATGAATAGCTGGGTACTATTCAGACCAACGCTATTTTGTTCAGGGTGTGGAATAGAAAGTCTTTGTCTCACAGCCAGAACCCAGCACCATGTTTTGCAGTTCATACATATCTTGGAGCCAGTGCAGAAAATAGTGAAGGAAATCATTTTTGGGACCAACTTGAGCCAAATGAACTATTTAAAGTGAAAATCCCCCCACCTGGAGTAATAATTATATTTGCTTACAATGTCAGCTTTCTGTAAATGATGCTACAACTCTATAATTTGTAGTCATTTTTGCTGCAATAAAAATTCTGCAACCAATATTGTAATAGAATCCTAGCATTGGTGTCTGACTAACCAACACTCAGACACCTAAAAGCCAAAACCTAGCGGCATAAAAAAACCTACAATAAAGCCGTGACAATCATGCAACAGAAAGGATGGGTGGGTAAGTCTTTGCTACATGGACCCATGCCAAAGATCTGTAATCTCACTCTTTGCCTGCTTCAAACCATCACAAGTTTCACCCACCCATTATCTGCATTATTAGTGAAAAAAATTGCCATAGGAAGGGGAAAATATGTTTCATATAAGACCTGTGAACCTGGGTTTTTCTAGCTACCTCCAATGGGCAATTAAAAAGAGCTGTTTTTTATTTTATTTTATATATACAGTACATTATATAGGCATAATCTCTTAAGCCATGGTAGCCGGTTAGTGGACTTGAAAGGGTTCCCAGAATTTGTGCCATAATTTAGTTTTGTGGTGCACAACACTTTGTTCCCCATTTTTGTTGGGACGATTCAGATTATTTTTTTTCAATTGTCAGGAGTCCGGTTAGAGGCCAAGGTGCTGAGAGGGCTCCCCTTTCGGCTAAGTGCAGCACACCCCTGAAGATGGTACAGGGAATTTGCCTGTTGCTGTGGTTTAAATACTTGATCACCGTGAGGCAGCTGGAACCAGCAGGATGCACTGTAGAGCAGGCACTTTGATAGTGTCAGATGTATTAGACAGCTGGGCAGTCCGGAAGCAGAATATGGAGACAGGCCAGGGGTCATACATGGTAAAACAGGCAGAAGCAGAGTCAGTGAGCCAAGCCGGGGTCAAACAGTGGAGCAAGCAGGATTAAGTCAGGGTACAAGCAAGGATAAGCTGGTGAAGGCAAGCCAGGTCGGTAACGGGAAGTCCAAGATCAGAATACACAGAAGCACAGGGAACACTGGGAAGCGGACGATAATCCAGGAATTCAGAGATCTCAGCAGCAGGTTTATATAGGCCAGTGGGCGCTAGTATCTGTCAAGTCGCGCTTCTACATATACCGGTTCACACAGTCGCGCATCTGCGTACGCCAATTTGCCCCGGAAGTTCTCCGGATGCGGCCATGGCGAGTATTGGTGACATTGCCAGACCTATGGCTTTTTCCTTGACCATAACATAATCAGCAAAAGTGTTTCTATTTGTAATCACTGTTAATTTGATCTTTTTAAGAATTTTAGGACTGATAGACATAAAGTTGGGGGGCCCAACAATATATCTTGTGTGTTCTGAAATTTTTAATTGAACTTTTTTGTCTATTTGAATTTTCTTTATAATACGTGGTATCCATGTGCATGAAATAATATATTCCATTGTTCATAATTGTCTAAGATAAGAAAAACATTGTTTTTGACCATGGTAAATCTTAATGACCAGGAACAGACACAGGAACATAAAATATGGAAACTAGATGATCTTCATACTCACAGATTCTTTAATGAAAAGTACACATTTCTATAGGATATGTCCTTTCTTCCTTAACCAGTCTATTCATCGTCAGTTTTCCCATTATCACATCATGAAACAAATATAATAATGTGATTAAGCATGATTCAAGCCATTAATCTTCTGCTACCTAGTACTGCTTCCATTCTTTCATCTATACACTTCAGGTCCTCATTATCAAGGTTAAGCTCATATGTCCTGTTATCCCTAGTACAATTTCTTTGTGTTATGTATTGTTATATCTTGAATTACATTTCTCAATTTCTCCTTCAACGAGACGGCAAACTTCTCTTTTTATTTTATATGCACTTAAAGTTATAAATGTGTACTCTCCAGAATATTCTTATCTACTGCCTATGTTATAAAGACAGTAATGTAACAATAAAAATTAAATAGAAAAAGGTTTATTTTTTTTCTTTAAATGGCATCCTGATGAGTTAAAACCATATATACCGGTTGTGTGACTTTAACAAACCCTAGAGCTAACCTACCTCATGAGGTAGCTCCACTTTCATGGGGGAAAAAATATAGCAAATTTAATTTCCTGCTTGTGTGATTGGTTCACTGACATTCTCAGAAGTCTGTGCTAGGATAGAAATCAGATTTAAAAATCCTCTGCATAAAAAAAAGGGTTAATTACTTTTAAAAGGGTGTAGACACGTTTTCCATCAGAGAGTGTACCAGATGATTATAATAAACACAGAATCAGTCTGCACAGGAGGCAAAATAGGTAGGAATCACCAAAAAAAGTTTGCTAAAATCCTTGCAATGTACATTGATTATCCAGTGGGGTTTGTTTTTATTTTTCAACTAAAGTTGAGTTACTCATGAAGAGCTTGATCTAAAAGAATAGACATCTAGTTTATCAGCAGTAGACATGTGCACACTGAAATATTTTGTTTCGGAATTTAGTTTTCGTCTGAAAAATATATTTATTTAGTTACTCCCAAAATTAGTTTTTATTTATTTTGTTTCGTTAAAAAATGTATTCGTCCGAAAATCCGAAATAATTAAGGTCGAATCTGTCATTGAAGGCTTATGGTGTCTGTCGAATGTTCTAAGAAGGTTAGATGGAGCAGCTAAACTGTACAACGCTGCAATCGTACATTTCCGGTCGAATGTTCCGCTTACAAGCTATAGTAGAATTCTAATGTTGTATGACACTAGTAATAATTATGTTTATGAATTATTATTACTAGTCAACCAACATTAGAATTCTTCTATAGCCTATGGGCGGAGCATTTGACCATAAATGTCCACTCGTGGCGACTGCTTCGTCGCATCTTCATGTCGAATCTTTTCTCTCTATGTCGAATAATCTTGGACTAATAGAGTTAGGTTAGGCACATTCAACCTTTTTTGCTATTGTCTCTATAATGTCAATTTTTTTCTCTCTATGTCAAATATTTTCTCTCTATGTAGAATAATCTTGGACTAATAGAGCTAAGGTTAGGCACATTCAACCTTTTTTGCTATTGTCTCTATAATGTCAATTTTTTTCTCTCTATGTCAAATATTTTCTCTCTATGTAGAATAATCTTGGACTAATAGAGCTAAGGTTAGGCACATTCGACCACAGGTTCGATGGACACAGATCGCTGTTGTCAGCGTCATGTTGAATCTCCTATCTATATCGAACTGTTGCAATTAATAAAAAAATAAAGCATTTGTTTATGGATTTGGATCTTTCGGTTTTCGAATTCTGCACGTTTGTTAAAACGATAACGAAAATACCCGAAATTCAGACAAAAATTCATTCGGACGAAAACGAATGCACGTGTCTAATCGGCAGCACTGCATGTGATGTGCAGGGACCTATGCACATCCCACAGGCCCTTTGTGGACAACAGTAGCATGTCCATCCCAGTGTTGCTTTTTTAAATCACAGTAGACTACCATCTGACCATTACAGCAGTGCTTATGAATACAGAATTGTACTACTTTGGCTTCTAGGGGCTTTGAAAGTGCTTAGCAGATGTTTTTCCATGCCTTCAAAGCAAACCTCAGCTGCTGCATTTGATGGTGTGCACTGAGCCAAATAATGGACCAGAACACGTTCCTTCTTTTTGCCAAGATTTTCATTTCTTCATTTATGTAGCCCTAAGACTGTGCCACCTTTTTGTTTAGTTCTCTCCCATAGACCCAAAATGGGGGGACTTTTATAAGCTGATGTCAGCCATTTGGTAAAAAAAAATTAAAAAAAAGCCAATGGGGAAAGACGATAAAGACATTGGGGTTGATTTACTAAGTGCAAAAAGACTGTGCACTTTGCAAAGTGCAGTTGAATTCTGCAAGTGCAGTTGCTCCAGAGCTTAGTAAATGAGCAAAAGCTCTGCAGACTTCCATTATCCAATCATGTGCAAGAAAAAAATGCTGTTTTTTTATTTTAGTTGCACATGATTGGGTCATTTTTGCAAAGTGAAGCTTTACCTCATTTACTAAGCTCTGGAGCAACTTTGCAAAGTGCACAGTATTTTTGCCTTTAGTTGTGTCTGGGCAGACTGAACACAGACTGCAGATAAGACTTTTCATCTGTTATCCTGACCCAACACTTAGCTTTCGAAGTGCATTGCATTAACACTTAAAAAAATGATAGAATGCTGTGGTCCTGTTCATTTTTATGCATGCACTAAGGTAATGCAGCTCTGATGCACATGCTTTGAAACACACCGCTATGCGTGGTAATGCAGTACTGTGCATTGTGGTGTACTGCATCCAAAAAAATAAATAAAAAAATGCATATCCATTTTCTTTTTTTTTCCTAGTGCCTTTACAGCCTATTCATTTAATGAGCTACCTTGCACAATGCACTTTAACATATAACACAACTTGCATTAATGTAAAGTACCAGAATGGCAATGTGTGCTCTGCTGGTGAAAAAAAAAAAGCCTCCAAAAGAAGAGGAGTAATACTACTCTGCCCTACCACCTGTGCAGCAAGACAATTCTGTAAAAGATATTACCATGCAGCAGTGCACTCCTTTTTCCTGTAAACTAAAATGTATCCAACATAAAATGCAGCAGAAATTAGGTGAATCATATATGGAAAATCAAATAATTAATTTTGCCATATATTTAACAAATACACATAACATCCAAATGTCCATTGAGAAAGTCTATTGAGGACAAAACGCGTCAGGTGGGTGAGATTGTGACATCATCATGCTGAGTGGGATTACTACAGGACTTGTGTTTGGTAAATTCCATGCTTGGGGAACACACTGTGATGCGATATTCTGGTTTTAAAATGTTAGTTTGATTGTATCACTTCAATTAATAAAAAGATATTCGGTAAGCACTATGAAGGCATTTTTTTCCCATCTGAGTTGCATAATTCCTTGGTGGAGAGAGAAGTCAGCTGCTGAGAGGGGGTTCCTTAGGAGATTTATATCTTATTCTGTGTTTGACCTCTGGATGAGGTCCATCCTAATAGGTGAGGGCACACCTGATCACTGTGCAGAATTGGAGTGCCACATTGGCAATTGGTGTTTATGACACAAGATGATATTTATCTACACCTGCGCTAACAACTTAGATTGATGTGACTGTAATTTGGGGAATACATTTATGTGGACTTTGCGATGTAAAAAAATAAAAAAATTGGCACAAGATTTGTTCATTATTATTGCACTCATGTTTTTTTGGATACTATGGGGTTTATTTACTAATGTTGGAGAGTGCAAAATCTGTCTCACTTCTGCAAGGAAACCAATCAGCTTCTAACCTTGGTTTGTTCAATTAAGCTTTGGCAATAAAACCTGGAAGCTGATTGGTTTCTTGCAAAAGTGAGCCTGATTTTGCACTCTCCAGGTTTAGTAAATAAACCCCTATGTGTGTTTATTCACAATACGACCATATAAATGTTTTTCTTTCCATAAATTATTAATGTAAAAAATTTATTTCTATTGCATTTTACATTTGATACATTTTATTTTATAGTTCGAAAAAAGGAGTGCTGCACAATTATATATTTATTTTATTGTTCTTGAGTTTGTGATTACACAAGGATGTTAGCAGCTTTATATTGGAATATTGATCAAGTAGGGAAGGGATAGTTTTATCATTTATATTCGACAATTCTGGGTTTGTCGTATGTTTGCATTCCCCATTGCGCATTCTATTTCCACCTGCCAGCTGCTGCATCACTAGTGTGTTCCAGTTTGTGTAGCTTTGCTAAGTAGCAAAGATCGGAGGCATAGGCAGCGGAACAGGCAAATTTTAAGGCTCCATTTACACTAGTGCGACTCCAAAAATGTGCGATTTCAAGTGTGACTTTGATGCAAATTAACATTCTCTTGAACTCAAGTCACATGAAAGTTGCATCGAAGTAGTGCAGTAACCTTTTCAAAGTTGCTGCGACTTTAAGACTCATAGATTGAAAGAGGTACCATTGAAATCAATGGGCTGCGACTTGTCGCACTAGTGTGAGCGGAGTCTTATGGTGTTCTTTTACAGGCTGCCTTCTTTTTGGTGCCAGAGTTGCTTTAAGTTTAAATAGAATATTATGAATAAAGAATGCTTTATTTTATTTGACTATAATGCAAGGTCCTCTTTATCCTTCTTTCATTCATTCTTTTTTAAAGATACTCTTAATGCTTCCAACATAAATTAGTGAATCGTTTAGTGCTTTATAGTTTACCACAGTGTTGATTAATTATCCCAGCATCTCCTGTCATGTATATTTCCAAAAAGATACATGTTTTGAAGAAGCTGTTACTTTTGCCCTTGGGGACCATGCTGTCACATCCCCGGAAATGTTGACACTTTTATAACGCATCGTCTACATTGATATCTGTTCGAGGTTTACAGTCTTCTACCGCTGCTCGCCTTGCTATACGCAATTCATATTTTAACTTTTATGGGTGAGAACACTGGCATCACTTCTGTGATGGATTGTAAATTATTTTCTATATTGAAATTTGCAAAGTGGCATGTAAACTGTTTTCTGAGACCATCGGGAAATAAAAGCAAAACATCCATTCTGGACGGTTTATTTATTTATTTATTTTTTCATTCTTAAATTGATCATTGCATACATCTTCATTCTATCTCTGGCAGTTACATTTATCCAAAAAAGAGTAAAAAAAAAAGAGCAGGCAGAATTAATAACTCAATGGAAATTGTATTTTATGTCTTTCCAGGAAAAAAAAAAAAAACACCGGTATAAAAAGGACATTAAAATGAGTTTGGATTATGTAGAAAATATATAAAAAATTGTTTTGACTTTATTAGGGGGGCTACCCTTATTCCCCGTACACACGAGCGGATTTTACGTCGGAAAAAATTTGTATGGTTTTTCTGACGGAATTCCGCGCAAGCTTGGCTTGCATATACACGGTCACACAAAAGTTCGCTGAACTTTTGACCGTCAAGAATGTGGTGATGTACGACATGACGACAAGCCGAGAAAATTAAATTCTCAACGCTTCCGAGCATGCGTCAAATTGTTTCTGAGCATGCGTAGGAATTTTGCGCATCGGAATTGGTACAGCCGATCGGAATTTCCAATCGGAACTTTTAGCCTACTGAAAAATTGAGAACCTGCTCTCAATCTTTTGCTGTCCGGAATTCGGCCAGAAAAAGTCAGAGCATACACGGTTGCATTTTCCGACCAAAAGTTCTCATCGGTCTTTTGCTAGCCGAATTTCCGATCGTGTGTATGTGGCATAAGACAAAAGGATCTTGTTCTCTAGGCAGCAGCCTCAAACAGCCAGCAGTAAGTTACTTATAACCCTGATTATCTCTCATATGCTATCTGAAGTGAAACTCCTCTTTTTATTTTTTATTTTATTGATGTCCGTGTCTCTGTAGGGAGATTAATTCTTGTTTTCCTGGTGGCCATTTCAGAAATAAGAAGCAACAGTCACTGGATATTTAAAATCCTATAGTTGTCATTGGAACTGGGGTTAGGGGAAATCACAACATTTTAGCACCTGTTCCAGTGACAGCTGTCAAAGGTGGGATTTCTAATCACTTGGGGAAACTTTACATTATGTTATGTCTCCTGGAAAACATAAGGGAAAATCTCTCCAGTTGGGATACAGACAATGATAAAAAAAATGAAATAAACACAAAAATCCGCGCTCAGGATAATGAACTGCAGCCTCCCTAAGGGTACTGCACGAAAATGCAGCCAAAAAATGAGATATACTGAGGAAGGGATGGTGGCGCTGTTCTAATAGGATGAAGGTGTGTGGACTGATTAGAGGTACTGAATAAATATAGTGTACCTCAAAATCCTCAAAAGTGCGAAAGTATGTTCAAAGTTGCGTGTAAAATAGATCAATATACAGATAAAAAATCAATATACAGATAAAAATGTGGCAGTAAATTAATATGTGTGTTGTATAAAAAGAAAAGAAAAAATCCAGAATAGGTTACACTGATGGTGGTGATATAAAAAAACCTCAATAAGTAAGCGATAAATAATACATAAATAAATTAGTGGAAATCAGGTCCAATCAGGAACTGCAAAATTAAAATGACTCCAAAACTTGCTAGTTCAAAACATCAATAGTTTAAAGTGACTCCAGAATGTGTGATTCATGAATAAATATATAAAAATCCAATAAAGTGAAAAAACAGCAATAATAGTGATCAATAAAAAAAAAAAATATATATATATATATATATATATATATTATGTGTATGTGTATATATATATATATATATATATATACCACCTATATATATAAAGCAACCAGGAAAAAATAAATATGTGTGAAAAAATATATTTAGTAATGAAAAAAAATATTCATATGAGTTCAATCCAAAATGACATCCGAATCCGTGAGAAAATAACAGAAAGCCCAGTGCAGAAAAAATATGTATATGGGTATAGTTCAAACCACAAATGGGCATAAAGTCTATGATAATGGCAGGTTTCAGTGCAAAACAGCAACAATGGATATCACAGGACACCTTATATCCTGTTCTGCGAGGAGGAACGTGGTCGCCTGGGAGTTGTATTACTACACATGTTACCCCTGCAGGGGTGAGGCGCTCCGGTGAGTGCAAACACATTAGGTGAATCGAACAAAGGAGGGGAGCACCAGATATCCATTGTTGCAGTTTTGCACTGAAACCTGCCATTCTCATAGACTTTATGCCCATTTGTGGTTTGAACTATACCCATATACATATTTTTTTCTGCACTGGGCTTTCTGTTATTTTCTCACGGATTCGGATGTCATTTTGGATTGAACTCATATGAATAATTTTTTCATTACTAAATATATTTTTGCACACATATTTATATATTTATTTTTTCCTGGTTGCTTTATATATATAGGTGGTATATATATATATATATATATATATATATATATATATATATATATATATATATATATATATATATATATATTTTTTTTTATTGATCACTATTATTGCTGTTTTTTCACTTTATTGGATTTTAATATATTTATTCATGAATCACACATTCTGGAGTCACTTTAAACTATTGATGTTTTGAACTAGCAAGTTTTGGAGTCATTTTAATTTTGCAGTTCCTGATTGGATCTGATTTTTACTAATTTATTTATGTATTATTTATCTCTTACTTATTGAGTTTTTTTTATATCTCCACCACCAGTGTCACTTGTTCTGGATTTTTTCTTTTCTTTTTATACAACACACATATTAATTTACTGCCACATTTTTATCTGTATTTAGATTTTTTATCTGTATATTGATCTATTTTACACGCAACTTTGAACATACTTTCGCACTTTAATTATCCCCAGGATTTTGAGGTACACTATATTTATTCAGTACCTCTAATTAGTCCACACACCTTCATCCTATTAGAACAGTGCCACCATCCCTTCCTCAGTATATCTCATAAAAAAATGAAGTTACACCAACTTTTAAATTTGCGTATACTACCAAGCTAAAAACATGAAATTGTTTACAAACTTTATAAAGAATAAATGATTTTGCGCTAAAACGTGGCACTAGTATTACTAGTTATAGATAAATAATCATGGGTAAATTAATATATGTACAATAATCGTGCACAATGGCTAATAGACAAAAAATACATACATGTTGGAAAATCAATCTAATGGTGATAAAATGGTGTGTGGAAAAAAGTAAAAATAAAACCAATACGTGTGTATCACAAAGTGTAAAAAGTATGTCTAATAAATAGTGTCCTGCGGATATATTAATGCTGGTGATAACCATACAATAAAATTAATAATAATGTCCATGCAGTGAAATTAATGAAGGAAACAATAACTCAATGTCCATTAATCCCAAACATCCATCTTGTGTATCACAACCAGATCAAAGTGGATAGCTATAGCCACTCTAAACTTCTTGGTGTAAACAAAAGGTGGGTGCAGGCAGATATAATCCCAAACTGGTACTCCCTAGCCTCTCACCTTAGGGCAGTTGTCACAGGGCAATAGAAAGAATAAGGCTCTGTCCGGACTCCTCTTCTCCACTGTGTCCCAAGGATGTGGTTAAGTGATTAGGCTCTGTAACGGCTCCTCTCCTCCACTGTCTCCACTGGTGTGTTGTTTCTCCTCCCAACTATCCTCTCACGTTCATAAAGAAACCATCCAAAACGCCGCTGCCCGGCGGAATAAGCCTCTCAAAAAATGGGGATAAAGGGCACGAGAAGAGGGGGGGGAGGCTTAATAGTGAAGTACGTTTGGGTAAAAATATATCTTTATTAAAGAACAAAGTGCATCCTTACATGTATAGCAAAGAGATTCAGCATAAAAAGGCGACTAGCGCCAGTCTCACATCACTTCCGGTATCCTCCGGTGTCCTCCAATCAGATCAATCCCTGTTTACAAACTTTGCTGCTACTTAATAAATATAGCTTCCCCAAAAAGTGTGAAATTCTCATGAGTGTTCAAACCGATACATGATCCACAGTAGCGCATTAAAATAAAAAATTATAGAAATTATAAAAAATAGAAATCATCTAACAAAAAAGCCCATGAATAAAATTCATACAAAAAATAACAAAACGTGTACATCCCTAAATTCACTTAAAAGTCCATATTAAAGTTATGTAGATTATCTATGATACACAGTCCACCCTTGTGTGAAAACATGTGAGGAATCAATACACCTCTATTGCACCACCGTAGTGGCATAAGTGAACTCTTCTCCCTCACCAGACCATATTGCCTCCCATTCTCATGGGCAGCATATCCAACATTTACAATAGACAACAGCCCAATAACGTTCCCCACAACAATCTCAGCACCTCCACGCTACTGTTGATTGTCGCTTTACAATCGCCCACAAGACTTTCCAGCATAGACAAATTAGTAAGTCCTGATCTCCACGTAGCCACATCCCAACGCATTTCATCATTTCTGACTTTGTCACACATATTTATAAATGTAAGTTTAGAGTGAATAGTGATATGTGTTCTTGTCATGTCTAGTCTTTTTGGGGATGTCTCTACCAGCTTTGCACATCTAGAGATTGACATTTTTGCCCATTCTTCTTTGCAAAATAGCTCAAGCTCTGTCAGATTGGATGGAGAACATCTGTGAACAGCAATTTTCAAGTCTTGCCACAAATTCTCAATTGGAATTAGGTCTGGACTTTGGGCCATTCTAAAACATGAATATGCTTTGATCTAAATCATTCCATTGTAGCTCTGGCGGTATGTTTAGGGTCATTGTCCTACTGGAAGGTGAACCTCCTCCCCAGTCTCAAGTCTTTTGCAGACTCTAATAGGTTTTCTTCTAAGATTGCCCTGTTTTTGGCTCCATCCATTTTCCCATCAACTCTGACCAGCTTCCCTGTCCCTGCGGAAGAAAAGCAACCCCACAACATGATGCTGCCACCACCATGTTTCACGGTGGGGATGGTGTGTTCAGGGTTATGTGCAGTGTTAGTTTTCCACCACACATAGCGTTTTGCTTTTAGGCCAAAAAGTTAAATTTTGGTCTTATCTGACCACAGCACCTTCTCCCACATGTTTGTTGTGTCCCCCCACTTGGCTTCTCGTGAACTGCAAACAGGACTTTTTATGTTTCTTTCAACAATATCTTTCTATTTGCCACTGTTCCATAAAGGCCAGATTTGTGGAATGCACTACTAATATTTGTCCTGTGGACAGATTTTCCCACTTGAGCTGTGGATCTCTGCAGCTCCTCCAGAGTTACCATGGGCCTCTTGGCTGCTTCTTTGATTAATGCCCTCCTGGTCCGGCCTGTCAGTTTAGGTGGACGGCCATGCCTTGGTAGGTTTGCAGTTATGCCATACTCTTTACATTTTCAGATGATGGATTGAACAGTGGTCCTTGAGATGTTCAAAGCTTGGGATATTTTTTTTTATAACCCAACCCTGCTTTAAACTTCTCCACAACTTTATCCCTGACTTGTCTGGTGTGTTCATTGGCCTTCATGATGCTGTTTGTTCACTAAGGTTCTCTAACAAACCTCTAAGGGCTTCACAGAACAGCTATATTTATACTAAGATTATATTACACTAAGGTGGACTCTATTTACTAATTAGGTGACTTCTGAAGGCAATTGGTTCCACTAGATTTTAGTTAGGGGTATCAGAGTAAAGGGGGCTGAATACAAATACATGCCACACTTTCACATATTTGTAAAAAAATTGAAAACCATTTATCATTTTCCTTCCACTTAAAAATTATATGCCACTTTGTGTTGGTCTATCACATAAAATCCCCAAAAATACATCTACGTTTTTTGGTTGTAATATGACAAAATGTGGAAAATTTCAAGGGGTATGAATACTTTTTCAAGGCACTGTATTTTACACAGTGGAGTTAATAGTTCTGGGAGACTAGAGGGAGCATGAGGTGTTATAATATAACAAGATCACTATAAACCATAGTGGAGTGGGTCACTAGCACCATTGAAATGGAAGCACTTTTTTAATAGTCTGATTATTTTTATGGATGTTTATTGAGCACTTTATTGTAGATTACACTGTGTATGTTTAGGTGTTCTTTAGATCTTTTAAGTTCTGTTTATTGCTTATTTGTAGCACCCTCTACAGTGTAGGATATATTAGAATAGGTAAATTTTAGTTTAGCTCAGGACTTAGCCTGAGCTGTGGAATCTGGGTCAGGGTACAGAGAAGATCAGGGCTGGATGACTCATCCTGACAGCTCCTCTGGTGCCTACCCCTGTTTTGAGGACATTGGAGAGCTAGTGGGTGGAGGTTAGGAGGGGCTGCCTTGAATATTTATGAGGCCTTGGCCAATCCCCAGTTGTGGGCTGACAGGGGGCAGAGTTTACCTCATAAATAGACATGAGCCATGTCTGCAGGGCAGTCGGGTGGAAGATGGAGATACAGTCCTGAGGTCGGTGGCCCTCAGGGGTGCCCCCTGGTCTGGGGAGCGATGTCCTGACTTGGGCCGGCGCTCAGGTGCTGGAAGGATCCTGTCACATACACCTGGGAAGAAGCCCTTCCTGGAAGCATGGGAGCAAGAGAGGACAGAGTGAGTAGATCAGCATTGCTGGGGACAGACAAGGGGGAGACTGCCACATGTAGCCAGTCTCCCTAAAGTCAAAGGTGTGCTTAAGTTTTAAACCTTCCGTGGAAGATCCCCTGAGAGTCAGCCAGGTGGGCTGGTAAAGAGTCAGTCGGGGGGACTGGTGTGAGAGTTAGCCTGGAAGGGCTAGTGAAAGGGGAAGCTGCAGCCAGGTGGGTTTGGCAGTGCCTGAAGAGGTGGTGCTCTTCAAGCACTAGTAGTCAAAGAGAAAAAGTACAAGCCTTTTCACTGCATTTTTACTACACTACAAGGGGCTATGAGTTCCTGCCTGTAAAGGGCTATTGCTAAAAGTCTGACTGGGAGCTTGTCCGATTTAACCCACAGTGATTCAGCTGGAGCAAGCAAGTGTGTGCAGGAGGAAAGTAGAGCAGACTGTATATAAGAAGGTGTCCCTGAAATTGCTACTGCTGAAGTTTTGATGAAGTCAAGTGGGCATCCCATAACCTCCCATCCCTATCCAAGTTATTAACCCTCAAAAAAAAAAAAAAAAAAAAGTCACAGACTGTTCTCTGACTCTGAAAAGCCTGTGAAAATTCTGTGTGCCTGGCTGTGCAGAAGTGGGGGATCCATGTTTAGCAGCAGTCCCTACGGGGGTGTGCTACGTATTATTATACTTACACTCCACACATGGTCACATTACAATTATTTATAGTTGTATCAGCAGCACCATATATGATCCATTTACATCTCAATTTAATGTAGTAATATGTAAAAGCAAGCATAGTGGGGGGAAGAGTGAAACGGTTATTGACTTTAATGCTGTGCTAAGCACTTATTCATAGCTTGTCTCTCCACCTGTGCAGCCCATCTGATATCCACGTGCACAGGTGGTTGCTCAGGTGGAGTTGTTTACTGTATGGTAAAATCTCTCTCCAAAGCAATACAACAAAGTGACATTATCAAAACAGACAAGTGTAGAATAGCATAAACAACCCAATACAATATTTCACATAAAAAGTGAAAATACACATACATAATACTAAATGGGGGAAAGCAAGCAATCTATAAAGAAATGTGATTAAAAACATATATCAAAGTATACAAAATAGTAAGAACATGTATAACTCCTAGTAGGTCTTCTACAGAGCCCATATTGCAACCAGTACATGACAGGGTTTAAATAATCTGAGTTACTCATAATAGTGGGTTAAAGCCCACTCATGGTTCAAACCTTCTGGACTTCTGGCCTTTAGATAAAATATCCAGAAAAACTCCCTCTTGCATAGGAGTCTGAAGGTGTCTCCCCCTCTCCTTGGGTCAACAAATGTTTCAATACTCTAAATTTTTAAGGCTGAGGCTCAAGGGCTGTCTAATGCCATGTACACAGGGTCCGAATTCTCGTCGGAAAAAGCTCTGATGGTTTTTCCATTGGAATTCCGACAGAATTCCACTCAAACTGTCTTGCGATCGCGGGTGCCCGGTGGTCAATAACATCACGGCATACAACACGTTCGACTGCACTATTAAAGGGAAGTTTAATGCTTCTGAGCATGCGTCAAATTGTTTTCGAGCATGCGTCGGAATTTAGCATGTCGGAATTGCATACACACGATCGGAAAATCCTATAGAAAGGTTTTCTGTCGGAAAAATGAAGAACAGGTTCTCAATCCAAAGTCCGTCGGAAATTCCGACAGAAAAAGACCGATGGGCATACACACGGTCGGAAAATCCGATGAAAAGCTCCCATTGGACTGTTTCCATCTAAAATTCCGACCGTGTGTACGCGGCATAAGATTTAGAATTGTACAGAGATTCTACAGAACTCAACTGATCTTTTACGTGAATAAAATTGGACGGATGGCCCATGAGATGTTTTCACTATACTTTAAAAACTTCAGTCTAAACAAAACTGTTTAGCAAAAGTGTGCTGGTTTAAGCTCAGAAAGGTCCACGACCACGAGTTCAATCGACTGTCTAGTGAGGCTGCATATAGGCACATTTGATCTAGACTCAAAGGCCTATGAATATCTGCAATTAATGTATGTAAATAAAATTCAGTAAAGATACTAAAACAAATGATTGTTTAAGGTTATGCTATCTGCACTTTACCCCTCAGTTGTTGCGTCTTCTGATTAAAGCTGAACTCCAGCTTTAATCAGAAGGAGGATAAACATAGCCCTACTACACATCACTGCCAGGTTGGTGATCTAATTTATCTCTGCATCAATTACAGCAAATCTTTACCCCCCAAACACAAAAATTCATGGTACATGCAGCTTTGCATACACATCCATTACCATCATTAAGCCATGTGTACAATCAAAGTTTTTTTTTTTTAACTTAGGTTTTTTTCCCACTTCTCCTTCAGTTTTCCCATTGATGACGTGTTTTACAAATGAAATTAAAATTCAAGCAGAAGGGACCATTGCCTGATAAAAAAAAAGATAAACAAAGGTCTATAGCAAGGAACTGTGTTTCGACAAAAAAATGTGATTGTCTTTGTGGTGTATTAGGAGGTGGGAGGGGGTCCGATTTAAGAAATACAGCCTGGTAATTTCCCTGCCCCCAACCTGTGATTTTAACAGGCCCAGCAGCAGCCTCTTTTTATTATATTCCTTTTCCTTGCTAGCTCATCTACTTTGCAGCACACCAGATTGGTTCCTTTTGCTGCCCTTCCCTTTTCCAGGCTGCACGCCACTGTACAGGGGATTGTAAGACCAGCCATACCTGTAGATGCAGCACATTTCTTTTCTGCAACCAAGGGTTGCAGGAAAGAAATTTGCTCCATTCCCCTATCAACACAGACAGTGTTGATATGGGAATCCCTCCTGCAAAGTCATTGTCTTTCTCATCTGGATTATTGCTACTGGCTATAACAGCCGCAAGCGATAATTGCATGTAAATTCCGGCAGGCTGCTTGTACCCAAGTTGATCAACCAATCAACTTGGGTACATTCAGCCTGCCTATACAAGGGTCGAATCTGAATTCCTGCGGAACCAGCCAAGATTCTAACCCTCTATGGGTGGCTTTAGGCTGATACCCAGTGAAAACCAGGTACTCATGTACAGTGGAATCTTGGATTACGAGCATAATCCGTTCCAGGAGAATGCTCGTAATCCAAAGTACTCGCATATCAAAGCGAGTTTCCCCATTGAAGTCAATGGAAACGAAAATAATTTGTCCTGCATTGACTTCAATGGCATGCAATACCGCATGCGGCCAGAGCTGGGGGATGCCGGAGAGCCTCGGAAACGACCGGAAAGGCCCAAGGTCACCTCTGCTGACCTCTACAAACCTTGGAAAGACTTTGTTCCCGGGATATGCAGAGGTCAGCAGAGCTGTCCTCGGGCCTTTCCATGCATTTCCGAACGGCGCTGATCGGCGATGTTCAGCACTGCTCAGCTCCGGCACCCCCCCCCCCACATCAGGCCAAATGCGGTATTGCACATTGCTTTGGCCTGAATCGTGCTTGTTTTGCGAGACAACACTCGCAAACCGAGTTACGATTTTTAAAAATACAGTGCTCATATTATGAAACGCTAGTTAACCGCATTACTCGCAATCCGAGGTTCCACTGTAGTTGCGTAGTTGCTTTTAACAAATAAATAAAATATATTTTAATAAATAGATACCTGCGTTAATATGTGCTTTTTCTTTCTTTTTTTTCTTCATCTTCTGGGTTCAGCTGTAAGGTCGACCTAAGACAATTCAATCTAAATGAGGCATTCTGTTAAAGAAAAAGGGGATTGCATGCATCTACTCCTCATTGAAGGTCTTCTTTAAGACTTAATTTAGATATGCAGCTGCGGGGTGAAAACACGCATTTTTGACACCTGCCAACTACCACCCTTAAGCTGCAATAGACAGCTGATGGGGGTGTCTACATGCCATGGTCGTGATGCTTCACATCTGCAGCAAAGTTTACCCTACATGTAGTGATTGGTGGGCGGCAAGCTCGCCGATTGCTACACATTAAAGCAAATGAGGAAGCACCACAAACACTGTGCAGCCGAGTGCAATGTATACAGGTGCGGCGCGTTTGTTGGCAAAAATAGGGTTACAACAGGTGGTGTGGTGGTGTCCCATCACTTCCTCACCACCTGTAAGTAGCCTCTGTAAATCTACCCTTCATGTTCTTGAGAGTGAAAAACATAGTCTTTAAACAATCTGACACTATCTATGCTGTGTATGTCTTTGCTGCTCATTACTAATGCCTACAAGTAAGTAGAAACATCACAGCATCTATAAGCCTGGAACATTTCTCTGCTGGATTGTCATCACGGCTGTCTTCTTTCAAATGCCGCCACTTAGAGCAGGAAGAAAACACAGAGCAAATGAAAAGGCTTTTATGTTGCAATTAGTAAATGACCCTGATAATTGTTTGCGCTCACTGTGATCTGCTTCTTTTTCTTTCACACTCATGTATACTATTAAGATCCTAATATAGTTATTTTTATCCAGTGTGCTCAAAAAATGGTGTGTGGTTTCCAAATGATTATAAATGCATTAGGAAGGAAAGTTTACTGAATTTTCACAGGAGATAGCTACTTGGCTCACTGTGTCTGTCTTTGAATTTGCCTCATTTGTGTTGATTTACTAAAGGCAAATAGGCTGTTCACTTTGCAAGCATTTTTTTTATCCCTCTTAGCTTAGTGAATGAGATAAAGCTCTGCTGATATCCATCATCTAATCATGTGCAAGCATTAATACTGTTGTTTTTCCTTTGAATATGATTGGGTATTTTTAGCAAAGTGAATTTTCATCACATCCAGTAAGCTAAGTAAAAATCCTTGAAAAGTTGCAAGGATTACAACCTTTGTTTGATTTCTACCTTTTGTTATTCTGAAGAAATCCCTCTGTGTTTCTCTGTGCTCAGTGAGTCTAATGGGAGTGGCTTCATAATTATCTGTCAGCTGTGCAGCTGCAGAGCACTAATGAGGAAATCTGCTGGGCCTGCATCCCGTTAGATGTGTTCTTATTGAAAGTATCTCTCCAAAAATGACATTTTTGTTGCAGAGGATGCCTGAAATCTGATTTGTATCTTAGGCAGACTTCTGGGAAAATTGGTGAGCCAATCAGTCAAGCAGGGAATTATGTTTCTGGGGCATGGTCAGTGCACACTCTGTGTATAGAACAACTCCAGGTAGCCATATTGCATTGCATTTTCAGAAAATTACAGCGGCTGCAGATTGAAAAGGAGAGGTAATTTTTTATAACATTCAATTACAATATGACTTGTCGCAATTGTATATGCTATATTTTATGTTCTTTATTTTCTATTTTTTGCCCCACAAAAGTGCAGTTACCCATTAAACACATACCTGGATATACGGAAGATATATATGGAAGATATTATTAAATATCTAGAAAATTAGTAACATTGATTTGTTATAATTCCAGCTTAATTTATTTCTAAAAAAAAAAAAAAAAATATCCATATAAGCTGCAGCTTGTTCCTTTAAACAAGGATGGGAGCTGGTACAGTAAAGGTAAACTTTATCTATTTTAACTGCTTGCTGACCAGCCACCGCAGTTTTTCTGTGGCAGAATGGCACGGCTGGGCGAAACGACTTTACCTTACGTCGCTTTGCCTTTTGGCCACTAGGGGCGAACGTGCACGCCCGCAGCCGATGTGAGTGCCCGGCGGGCACGATGACCACCGGGCACCCGCGATCGCTCGTGACAGAGCAAGAACTGTAATCTGTGTGTGTAAGCACACAAATCCTGGTTCTTTCAGGGGAGTAGAGACAAATCGTGTGTTCATACTAAGTATAAACACCGATCTCTTTCTCCTCCTAGACAGTCCCATCACCCCTACAGTTGTAACACACCTAGGGAACACAAGTAACCCCTTCCCTGCCAGTGACATTTATACAGTAATCAGTGCATTTTTATAGCACTGATCGGTGTATAATTGTCAATGATCCCAAAAATGTGTCAAAAGGGTCCAATTCGTCCGCCGCAAAATCGCAGTCCCGATAAAAATCACAGATCGCCGCCATTGCTAATAAAAAAAATGCCATAAATACTCTATTTGTAGATGCTATAACTTTTCCGCAAACCAATCAATATATGCTGATTGCGATTTTTTCTTTACCAAAAATATGTAGAAGAATACATATCGGCCTAAACTGAGGAAAAAATTAGTTTTTTGGAAAAAAATGGGGGATATTTATTATAGCAAAAAGTAAAAGATATTGTGTTTTTTTTTTTTCAAAATTGACGCTTTTCTTTTGTTTATAGCGCAAAAAATAAAAACCGCAGAGGTGATCAAATACCACCAAAAGAAAACTCTGTCTGTGGGAAAAAAAGGACGTCAATTTTGTTTGGGTGCATGACCGCACAATTGTCAGTTAAAGCGACGCAGTGCCATATTGCAAAAAATTGCCTGGTCATTGAGCAGACAAATTTTCCAGGGCTGAAGTGGTTAAAACAAGTTTTCTACCTATCCTGATTGACCTGTATAAAAAAGATCTGTGTACTTACCTATTTTTAATCTGCTCCAGTCTGGTCATGTGATCTTGCAGCCCTGGCTTCCCTGTGTCAGTGAGCGGCTGCTACAGAAAGAAGGAGGATGCACCAACAGTGGTCGGCCTATGGGTGACATAGTGGCTCCAGGAATTAACAGCCATTGTCGAACGTTCTCATACATGGGGCTGCAGGATCACAAGACTGGATCAGAGCCAATTAAAAATAGGTAAGTATACAAATTTTTTTTTTTTTTTTTTAATACAGGTTAGGTGGGATAGGTAGGGGGAAGAGCATTTTTAAGATTAGTTATAGTTTGAATTTTCTTCTATGATAGCCAATATTTTTTTTCCTTTGTGTTTGGTGAAGTAGAGTAGGGTTAGAACCTCTCAGGTTTGATTTGGTGCTTACTATCCCACTGTTGAGACACAGCCTCTGTAATTGACCATTGTACCTAAAGCCTGCTACACACTATGAGTTTTTCATACTCATACTCAACCCAATAGAACACCTTTAGTGTGCATTAGAGTGGAGACTGTGAGCCAGGCTTGCTCGTCCAACATCAGTGCCTGACCTCACAATTGCGCTTCTGGAAGAATGGTCAAACAATCCCATAGATACACTCCTAAACTTTGTGGTAAGCCTTCCCAGAAGAGTTGAATCTGTTATAGAATGGGCCAACTCAATATTGAATGCTACGGACTAAGACTGGGATGCCATTAAAGCTGATGTGCGTGTAAAGGCAGGCGTCCCAATCTTTAGATGTGGTGGCTGCACTAGTTTTGTTTTTCCAACAAGTACAAAAAATGCCTGTTGGTCTTCCTAGCATGCAGCGCCCTTGTCATGTACTGTGGGCTGAAAAGAAAGCACACTCATCTTTCTCATTCTTCTTAAATAAACTACTAGTCCCATCAATCCACTATGTAATGAAGATGAACAAAGGCAGCCATGTTTGATGTCCAAACTACGTGACAGCCATAGCTTCCTCCATAGATAGAGTGGATGAGTGAGTGCACAGACTTCCCGAGGGACAAGAAGTGTGTTATTCACAGGATCACCATGTGAAAATAAAGTAAAACAGCGCTCCGACTTAGAAAAAGGTTCCTGTACGACTTTGGGGGCTACTTGAGGCGACTTGCATTGACTTCTATACAGAAGTCGTTTTGCAAGTCGCCGCTGCTGTCGTGTCCAGGTTGCCTGATTCAGTCGCGCTGCAAGTCGTGCTGCCTCAGTGTGAACCGACACTTAAGGTCTGGTAGGCTACAATATATTACATTTTTTGGGGGGTTTAGATACCTTCTAAGCTTAACATTTTTGTTTATACAGGCCTACGGGAGCTATTTTGTTTACTATGCCAAAGCCACTTAGTAGTTCAGCTGGAATTTACAGCATAGTCACAATTTCCTGGTGAATTGATTTGGGTTGTGTCAGCTCACAAAATGGCGGCCTTTCCAGGATATATATATAGCAGGTTCTTTTTACAGCTCTAACACTGGCAACATTCATGAAGCATAATACTCTGCTGGCTGATTATCTCCGTCATCTACATATCTCTCTGCATCCCAGCGCACTTTTTTATGTTCTACAAGAAGTGTAATTTAAGGTGTCATTGAATTCACATTGTATTTATTATTATTCATGTTATTAATGGTTTGGGAAGTGTGGAAATGGCTCAGCAACTGTTGTTTAGAAATGCATCAACAGCTGTATGTAATGTGAGAAAGAGGCAGACCCGGGCTCCTTGTGAAGTGATGACAAACGTCGGCCACCAGACTGATAGATTGAATAATGATGATCTGAGCATCCACCAGACGGGAATTTAAATGAGCTTCTCACCGTTTGTCAAAAGCACATTTTGTTGTGTTAACCTATTGGCCGTAGTGGACAGAACTTGCCTTCATTTTGCTGGGAGGAGGTCATAGCTTTTAATTAGAGTGAACTGTTATCCTCTGGACTTTGTCCTGTACACACTGAAATCATTCTGTCATGTACTTCTGTGTAGCATTCAAGCAATTGATCAAAGGACAGCTTTAGTTGTGATCTTGTTAATAGTCCATTTTGTAAGCACATACAAAAGGATCTCCATGAAGATTACAATTTTTGCCACCCACTATATCTAAAAATTAGCCATACATGGATCGAAATTCGGCTGGTTCAGAAGGGACCGGACAAATATTGACTCATGCCACTGCAGTTAAACAGAAGTTAATCTAATGATCGACTTCTGTTCAACCACCCTGTCAGATAAAAGCCGTTCGATAGGCTGCAATTTGTATTCTGACAGAGGGGGGATCTCCCAACTGTCAGAATACCACAGTGCAGCGGGGAGAATTCCCCCACCCACCTCAAATGTGTGGATGGAGGAATCTGTTTAGTTTTTTTCATTCAGCCCACTGGCTGAAAGAAAAAAACTGAACCATGTATTGAAAAATTAACATTAACAGAGCTGATACCGAGGAGTCCTCCACAGATACTCCCATGTTTATCTACACGTTATGCCTGTTTGTATAAGAAGCCAGTGTGGGACACAATGGGAAGGATGCAGAAAAGTATTTATTTCAGTGGGGAGGGTAGGCAAGCAACAGAAGTGTTATGCACCCCCCAGGAGTGTGTAAATCCAGTATTACTGTATATACTCGAGTATAAGCCGACCCGAATATAAGCCGAGGCACCTAATTTTACCACAAAAAAATGGGAAAAAGTATTGACTCGAGTATAAGCCTAGGGTGAGAAATGCGCAGCTACTGTAAGTGGAAAAGAGGGTCAACAATGCCCATTTGCAGCCTCACTGTGCCCATTAGCAGCCATAGGTCCCCCAAACTCGGTAGTTAAGGGTTCATAGATGCCCCCTATCTGCAGCCAAAATGTGGGGTCTCTGGACCCAAAGGGTCCCGAAATGACATTGCTGCAGATGGACACAGTTGACTGACTTTGGGGCCCCGTATCTCGGGGCCACTTGGTGCTAGGAACCCCAAATTTGGTGTGCAAATACAGTATAACTAGCACTACAACATATATGGGGCTACTATCACCAAGTGGCCCCGACATACGGGGCCCCAAAGTCAGTTCGGAATATGTCAAGCACTTTTATGCAGCAGAGAATGACATTTTGAAACCAACTTTGGGGCCCTGTATCTTGGGGCCACTTGGTGCTAGTAACCCCAGCCAGGGATATGTTGTAGTGCCAGTTCCACTGTGTTTGCGCAGCAAATTTGGGGTTCCTAGCCCAAGTGGCCCAGAGATACGGGGCCACAAAGTTGGTTTGGAAAATGTCATTCTCTGCTGCAGAAAAGTGCTTGACTCGAGTATAAGCCGAGGGGGGCATTTTCAGCACAAAAAAATGTTCTGAAAAACTCGGCTTATATGTGAGTATATGCGATACTTAATGTAAGGAGTTATTTTATGACCAGGGGCAAACATACCAGGGTTGATTTTCTTAAGGCAAATTGTAAAATTGTATTCTTTTGTAAGAGAATTTTCACTTCTTCAACTTAGTGAATTAGGTGAAGCTCTGCTGACTTGCATTATCAAATCATGTTCAAGCAACCATACATCACCCCCCTGCCCTTGGTTGGGTAGTCTATGCAAAGTGAGTTTTTACATTATTTACTAAACTAAAGGAAAAGTTCAGCCTTTAGTAAATCAGCCCGCTGTCAGTAACCAAAGAATTAGTGCAACTGGGGAGAACCGCAATCTACAAACAGTGGTGCCTTCTATTTACACATATGGTTGGTTGAATGAGTGTTTGCATAATATAGGTTTGCTTAAACATGCCCTTGCCCCTGACGGATGATGTAACAGATTCACCTAAAGTGATACTAAACAAACATGTCATATATACCTGCTTTGTGCAATGGTTTTTCACAGAGCATCCCCGATCCTCCTCTTCTTGGGTCCCTTTTTGGTGCTCCTTGCCCCTCCCCCCTTTTGAGTGCCCCCACAGTAAGCAGCTTGCTATGGGGTCACCCAAGCCGAGGCACAGCTCCCTGTGTCCATCCCTGCCCCGCCCCCTTTCTTTCCTTATTGGCTCACTGACTTTGACTTTGACTATTGCACCGCTTATTCCCAAACACTGTTGGGGCCTGTGCAATTTTGCTCACTTAAAGTGATACCCAGTGAAGTGAACAGCCTCAGATGAGGCACAGGGATAAAAAAAAAAAATCTCCCTGCATACATTTTACATGTATATTTGCTGTCTTCACCTTTCTACACTCTTTAGAAAGTGCACATCGTGTTAGAATTGTCTTCCTCTTTCAGCAGTGTGTGTGGAGTCTTTGCATACACTGTGTGTGAGCTGATTGGAGGAAAGGGAGACACCCCTCTCTACATAGGCAGAGGAATGAAGAAACTTGCAGAGCTGTGATGTGAATAGACAAGATCTCTGCTTATCTATCTCTAAGTTCCCTCCCCAACATCAATTTCCAGCTGATTTAATCGCCTGTGCCGGAGAGCTTGTCAGAAGTTATCATGCTGATAACAGAGGAACAGAGCAGCAGAAATACACAGGACTTAGGGCTTTAAAGAGAGATAAGTAACCACTACAGATATATGTGCCCAGGTCAGATTTCATAAATGAGGTTTACCTCCACTTTAAGTGGATATTGCATTACCAAGTCTATAGGAATACAAAACCCAGTTGAAACAAAGAAAATATGAGTCAGAAGGGGGTCAATTGTAGGTCATTGCACCTTTCAGTGAATTTAGAATGATGTCAAACTAATCCCAGCTTCATAAGACCAAAGCCTGTTAAAACAAGCACCTATGAGGAAGAGCAATGTAAAAACAGCATTGGTGGGTTTAACTGACCTGCATGATCATGGCTGTATCTGTTGTATAAGGGCTAGTTTTGAATGGCAAATGCAGCTTGCTTTTAGGTAGAATCAGGTTGTAACTGGGATGCTTCTGAGATGATTCATATTTCATCGACATGTGCATTTGACCTTCAAGACCTCCTTCTCTCTAGTTCCCTCGTCACCTCCTCCCATGCTCGCCTCCAGGACTTTTCTAGAGCCTCTCCAATCCTATGGAACTCCTTACCCCAATCTGTCCGATTATCTCCTACTCTATTAGCTTTTAGACGATCCCTGAAAACCCTCCTCTTCAGATAAGCCTATCCTACCCACACAGTTATTACTTTTAGTTTCACTTGACCCTCCCTTCTAGATTGTAAGCTCTAATGAGCAGGGCCCCCGACCCCTCCTGTATTGAATTGTATTGTAACTGTACGGTCTGCCCTCATGTTGTAAAGCGCTGCCCAAACTGTATATATAAATCCTGTATGATAATAATAATAATATTAAGCTGAATCAACTTGCTTCAAGCTGTCTTTGCTTTCCATTTGATTGAATGAGGAAGAAGCATTTAGGAAGCAAACCAAAGCCACACTAAATATTTTTCGCTAAAACGTGCTCCTCTTTGCCAATTGAAAGAACTGTGAGATATGCATTTTGCTTAGAATTTTTTTGATGTATATTTCAGCAATACAGGTTCTTGTTAAGCAATGTGTTTATGATGGGCTGTACATTAATATAGTGAACAGGCATACCTCGATTTGTAGAACATTTCTCCCATTTTGCGAATTCTCCTGTGACCCCTTAATGTTCTGTGAATTGCACAACTGCATTTTTACCTATACAGGAGAATATCAATAAAATGGCGGCCATATAAAGTGCTGGATACACAGTCCTTCTAGCCATTTTTTCAGTGTCCTTGTGTCTACATAATTCCTCTTCTGGAAAATTACAAGTGTTGTTTGTTTCTCACATCTACATTGAAGTATGTATGTTAAGATGTGAAATTTGCCTGGCGTAGTTTATCACATTGCGTGAAATATTCTGTTTTTCATGAAATATGACCCTGCCACCGCGACATAGGTGAATGCACTACATCCCATTATTCTTAAGGAAATATTACCGCTGTTTGCAATAGAAAACAAGAACACAATAATCATAAGTAAATGACCCTTGAGACTTATTTATACTTATGTGCGCTTATGTACTGACATAAGTGTAACTTCTATTTTAAAATAAAGCCTTGAGAAATTCCATTGGGTCCTTAAATAATGATCATTGTTGAAATTCATTCTTTACCTGGAGTTTGTTCGCTCGCAGTTCAGAGACATATTTTCTCCGCATTACTTACTTTGTCATCAAAACAGCCATTTAGAGGATTTACGGCTAGAGAAAAAGGTTTTGCAATGATATTGTTTTAATAAGCACTGAGCACCACTTGGGAATCACGAGGTAACAGATGCACTTTCTTCAAAAATGTATTTTCATGAACTCAGGAATAATCTTTAAATAATGGATGGCACTGTAAACTTGTGCTTTCAGTTTGCACACTTGCTTTTTGTACTTTTTGTCATTTTTTATTTAAGTGCTCTGATTCTTTAATCTCTTTCCTGGCAAAACCTAGTTGTTTCAAATTTCAATTTAACAGTGGGTTTTCTCCATGTTTTTCCTTTTTTTTCCCCTGCTGTTAGATTTTGCACATAAACTGCATCACATACACCAATAAACCACCATTCCATCCAAAGCTAACAAAAAAAAATGTCTTAAGACTTAAGGACGACCACATGCACATTTACGTTAGCAGAATGGCACGGCTGGGCACAACAACGTACAGGTACGTTGCTCTTTAAGAGCCCAGCCATGGGTCGCGTGTGCGCCGCCGGCGGTACTCTCGCAGCCCGGTCCTGAGCTCCGTGACCCTGGTCGTGGGACCCGCGGACCCGATCGCAGCCGGTGTCCCGCGATCGGGTCACAGAGCTGAAGAACGGGGAGAGGTAAGTGTAAACAAACCTCTCCCGTGCTTCCTAGTGAGGCTGTCACTGATCGTCTGTTCCCTGTTATAGGGAAAGACGATCAGTGATGTCACACACCAAGCCACGCCCCCCTACAGTAAAAAAAACACACAGGTCACAGTTAACCCCTACACTGCCCCCTAGTGGTTAACCCCTTCACTGCCAGTTACATTTTTACAGTAATCAATGCATTTTTAATCGCACTGATCGCTGTATTAATGCCAATGGTCCCAAAAATGTGTCAAAATTGTCCGATGTGTCCACCATAATGTCGCAGTCACAATAAAAATCGCTGATCGCCGCCTTTACTAGTAAAAAAAAAATGATTAATAAAAAATGCCATAAAACTATTCCCTATTTTTTAGACTCTATAACTTTTGCGCAACCAATCAATAAACGCTTAGTGCGTTTTTTTTTACCAAAAATATGTAGAAGAATATGTATCGGCCTAAACTGAGGAAAAAAAAATTTTTATATATTTTTTGGGGATATTTATTATAGCAAAAAGTAAAAAATATTGCATTTTTTTCAAAATTGTCGCTATATTTTTGTTTATAGCGCAAAAAATAAAAACCGCAGAGGTGGTCAAATACCACCAAAAGAAAGCTCTATTTTTGGGAAAAAATGGACACCAATTTTGTTTGGGAGCAACGTCGCACGACCGCGCAATTGTCAGTTAAAGCGACGCAGTGCCGAATCGCAAAAAGGGGCTTGGTCCTTTAGCTGCAAATTGGTCCGGGACTTAAGTGGTTAAAACTGTTAAAATGCTATGCATTCTCCTCAAAGGAACTGTAACTTGCATATTACAGCTACAAATTGCAAAGGTTTTTTCAGATTCCTTTCATTCTTTTCTATTTAATTTTCACAGGATTGTAAATCAGGAGAAAGTGTCTGGCAAATGGTGTAAGAAATCTAGTCGAACTAAAGGTTAAAAAATAAATGCTTTTATTATTATTATTTTTTTTTAATAAATAGGCCCCATAATACATCTTTCTTTTGCTGTGCATGGTCACCATGCCTCCACACAGCTCTTTGTATACGACATGAAAACTAAGAATCGTTTGCAGTAATTTGTTTTCCTTTGTAAAAGAAACACATGTCCTTCATTTGTGAATAGCAGTAATGAAAGGATCAGTCATTGTTGACACTTTTTCCTGTTTGTCCCTGCAAACTGCTAAACTAAGTAATGAACTGTGTCACACTGGTGGGGCCAGTGGTGGAAAGGTTCTTCATCATGAAATATACTATGATGGTAAGTTTAGTTTACCTTCACCTTGTTTATTATTGTAGAAACCACATAGCGTTAAAATGTTATCAGATTTTGTTTTGGTTTGCATTAAATATAATACCCAAAGGAATTGGTGCTGTTTGTTGGTAGCCTGTACTGCTATTGAACAAATGAGTGATTGGAGTGATCAAGGTGAACATTTTGGCTGAATCTGTATATGTTATTGGCCATAGAATACAGATATCATTTGGTAATGAACCCTTTCTCTACGAATTTTAGAACACAAATGATCAACCTTTCTATATTTCTGCCAGACGTGACCACAAAGCCTCAATCCAGATCACCTGCACTGATTTCTTTTGAGGTTCCTTTCCTCAAGTAAGATATTCATCATGCAATCAGAAATGTGCCCACAGTGTCCTTTTGAAATGCATTACTTGAAATATAAAGTCTCAATAAAAAAATGTGGATCAAAGCAGCAAATTCTGAGGTAACTGAACAACAAACTGTGGCCAGAATGCTGCCCTGTGTACCTGTAAGCCCCCGTACACACAGATTTTTTCTGACGTATTTTGTCCGACACTGGTGTTGCATACACACGGTCGGACAAAGTTGTCGGAAAATCGTGGTGACGTTCGTTGCGTACGACGGAACTACGAAGAGGCTATTAGCCAATAGCTTTGGTCTCATAATTTGATCTGAGCATGCGTGGCACTTTGTCCGTCGGAATTCTCTACACACGATCGGAAAAAGTCAGATCGGATTTTGTTGTCGGAAAATTCCGACGGAAAAAGTCAGATGGAGCCCACACACGGCGGATTTTCCAACAACATGGTCCGATCAGACATTTTCCGTCGGAATTTCCCCCAGTGTGTGTACGGGCATAATTCTGATCTGTACAGAGATACCCTTTATTATTGATGAAGGTTGCTAAACCGTTACTAAGCAAAGCAATGATTTTGAGGGCAGTGCCCAAAATACATTCTCAAGGAGTGGCTGCTACATTGTTTTTAAAAAATTACTCCCAGGGTGCATCAAATGCAAAGACACAGCTCTGGGGGTGGAGAATATTGTGGAACATCATCAGGAGTCATCTACAAGAACACGTAAGAGAGGAAGATGGCAACACAGGACATTCAGTGGGGATGTTTGTAGAGATGTTTTGTTCCATCTTATGAGTGGACCATGCTTCCTCACAGTGGGGTGCATTCTGTTGATCTCATGTCCAGGCTCCAGCCCTGATTGTTGAATTACAGGCAATTCTGTACTTCAAGACAAATCTAACCACAACTGATCACAATGCACAGCCAGGACTTCTCAAGAATAATTCATTATACATATGTTCCTTCAAAAGATCTTATTCCTTCTACAATTTGCACTTTAGAACAGGGGGCTCAAACGGGTAGTCCTTCAGCTGTTGTGGAACTGCAAGTCCCCTGCTTTAGAATAACCAGAGTGTCAGATCTACACAAGAAGGCTTATTTGAGAAGGCAGAGAGCAATAACATCTAATAATTAATCGAACTTCAATTTACACATAGGCATGTTCAGGGGGTGTGCCAGGGCACACCATAATCACTATGTGCCGATTCCCTCTAATGCCCCGGCTTCCCACACCCCGCAGTGCTGTTGGTTTTCCTCCTCTCCACCCAGCTGCTTCAGGGGATGGTTCAGGATGAAGAGTGGGGGAAGAAAGTAGTAATTTTTACCAGCACCTTCCTTTTCTAAATGCACACGGTGAACACACTCACTCACTGTGTTCATTTATAACTGAAGCATCGTAAACTGTATTTACTTTGCTTCAGTTTGTGAATGAACAGGAAGTTGCTTGACACAGAGCACTTCCCATTCATTTCCTGTTCTGTGCAGCTGAGGCTGCAGAGAAAAGGATGAGTGTTTGAGCTTTGGAGTGCACACCCTAATGCAATAGGCTGTGCACACCTATGCATTTATAGCTAAAGATTCATTCTGATTGGCTAAAGATTATTTCACATATTGCTATACAACATACAGGTGATAGTATTCTCTCATGCTTCAGAAATGTAGAGAGCCGTGAGACACTGCATGGAAAAAAAGGTGTGATCCATTGCTTATAATAGCAAAGCATGAGAAACTGCATTACACAAAAGAGTTTGCGAGCTACTGCATGTTACAAGGAGACATGAAAAACTGTGTATAACACAGACTTACCAGGCACTGCATACTTTAGATTTGATAAATTTGGTGTACCGTATTTATCGGAGTATAACACGCACCCTGATTTTAAGAGGGACGTTTCAGAAAAAAAACTTTCCACAGCCCCCTGACCCCCTGCACAGCACACAGACCCCCCTGCACAGACAGCACATTGACCCCCCTGCACAGCATCCATGCACAGTACAAGCCTCCTGGGAAAGAGCTGCCAGCATACCTTTAGGGGTTGAGAAGCTCCTCCTGTGTCACGGTCATTGTAGATGGGGGCTTCTGTGTGCCTCAATTAAAGCCGCTCTCTCGTGGACCCGGTCATGTGACTCTCTTCTGCTGTTTCATTGAGGGTCACATGCCCGCTCTCCTCCAATCAAAAGCTACAATCGAGGAGGCGGGGCGGGAGGAGAATGGTCATGTGACCATCAATAAGCAGAGGAGAGTCACATGACTGGGTACACGAGAGATCTCGATTGAGAAGCTGCCTCCTACAATCGAGGAGGAGGCGGAGCGGGAGGAGGAGAGCAGCATGCTTCTGCTTACAGGTACCGGCATCAGCATCTGAACCAGGGCCAGGAAGGGCGGGGCGGCCGGCCCGACACCCTCCCAATGAGGCGGACCGCCGATTGCCCCCCCCCCCCCGATCGGTAAAAAAAAAAAATAGAAGTGTATATCGTTTTCAGGGGGAAAAGGTGTGTGTTATACGTCGATAAATACGGTATATACTTTTTTTTAGTTATCATGTATGTATATATATATGTAGTAAGGATAGAACCAGAAAAAAACGCCGTCCCTGTGGGTCTATCACTCCGCGCTCATGGATTGAAACTTTTAAAGTAGATAAATATATATATATATAAAATATAATAAATATATAAATATGATGAAATAAGATATGGAGGTTTTAAAATGTATATGATACACCAATAAAAGCAGCTACTGTATGATAAAAACAATAATGGTGATATGGCAATATCTAAAATGAGTCCTCACAACACGTGTGTTAGCTCCAAAAATATTGCAGCAGCGCTTATATATGGTGTCTGGGCTGGCTGGAGCGCACTCTGGACCGCAAATCGTCACTTCCTGCGAGGCCACGACCCTGACGCGTTTCGTCACTTCCGGACGTCGTCTGAGGGTGTCGAGACAAAACAACCCCAGAGTGCGCTCCAGCCAGCCCAGACACCAGGAAGTGGAAGGGGGACCTAGACACAGCGGTCTTTAGCGGTGTTTTCTGGCGGACGGAAACCTTGCAGGCAGAGTGCAATTTCTTCATTTTATTCAAAGTGATTGATATTTTATATTCTGGTACGCATTTTACTGGGGGGGAATGGGAAGCTGAAATAAAACTGTGTTTACCAAACTGTACTACGCTATCCGCAATACTTTATTTTTTCTATGCTGGATACTGCTGGAGAGGAACTACTCTGAGGTACACAGGTGGAGGAAAGGCGGGCGCAGTAAGGAGGTTGCAGTGGCCAGTGGTATCTGAGTGACATGACCAATTTGATCAATGCTCTGGTGAGTGCATCCCCAAAGGGGAGTTTCTCCAGCACGTGGTGATAGGAATTGTTGTCGGGTGGAAGTCACATCTTTGTATCACAGAAAAGAACTGTTTAACCACTTCAGCCCCGGACCAATTGGCAGCCAAAGGACCAGGCCCTTTTTGCAATTCGGCACTGCGTCGCTTTAACTAACAATTGCGCGGTCATGCGACGCGGCTCCAAAACAAAATTGGCGTCCTTTTTTTCCCACAAATAGAGCTTTCTTTTGGTGGTATTGATCGCCCCTGCGGTTTTTATTTTTTGCGCTATAAACAAAAATAGAGCAATGCAATATTTTTTACTTTTTGCTATAATAAATATCCCAAAAAAATATATAAAAAACATTTTTTTTCCTCAGTTTAGGCCGATACGTATTCTTCTACATATTTTTGGTAAAAAAAATCGGAATTAGCGATTATTGATTAGTTTGCGCAAAACTTATAGCGTTTACAAAATAGGGGATAGTTTTATAGCATTTTTATTAATATTTTTTTTTTTTTAGTAATGGCGGCGATCAGCGATTTTTATTGTGACTGCGACATTTTGGCGGACACATCGGACATTTTTGACACATTTTTTGGGACATTTGTCATTTATACAGCAATCAGTGCTATTTAAATAGCACTGATTCCTATGTAAATGACAGTTGTAGTTAGGGGGTTAACCACTAGGGGGCGGGGAGGAGTCAGTGTGACGTGTTGTGTTTTTTTTTTACAGTAGGGGGGCGTGGCTGTACGTCTGACGTCATTGATCGGCGTTCCCGATGACAGGGAACCGCCGATCACTGACAGTCAGTGTAGGAAGCGCGGGGAGAGTTTGTTTACATAGACCTCTCCCCGTTCTTCCGCTCCGTAACCCGATCGCGGGATACCAGTGGCGATCGGTCCGCTGGTCCCGCGGCCGGGGTCACGGAGCTCCCGACCGGGTCGCGAGCGCGCCGCTAGCAGCGCGCGCGCGACCCACGGGCAGGCACATGCACGATCACGTACAGGTACGTGATTCTGCCTGCCGTGCCATTCTGCTGACGTATATATGCAGTGGCCGGTCGGGAAGCGGTTAAAGCCTCACTGCATACAGAATTTATTCATGATTTGATGGATTTTTATGATTTTTTATGAACTTGACTGTTAAAATCATATAAGCGCTGCTGCAATATTTTTGGAGCTAACACACGTGTTGTGAGGACTCATTTTAGATATTGCCATATCACCATGTATATATATATATATATTTACTGTGTATGTATATATATATAATATAGGATAGTGTGGTGTTGTGTATAATAGAGAGATGTGCAGTATTGTGTTTAATACAGAGGTATAAGGCATTACATGTAACAGAGACCTAAAGTAGCAGTTCAGCCTAAAACTAAAATCTCTAAATCTACTTGCAGCCACAATCTAAAACAAACAAATCTAACCTTGTAAATCAAAAATCGCTATACATACCTTTTCTTAAAGCGGTTCGGCACCCAATTCATTTAGTAAATCTCTTTGCCTTCCAAATCAGGCAAAGAGTACTAAATGAAATGTTTTTTTTTTTTACTTACCTTGTAATTGAAGACTTCCGGTCTTCTCTCTCTGCGGCGGCGGGCGGGGTCTCTGCGTCGATCGTCGTCACGGCGCACTGTCTCCTGGGATCTGGTGTCATTGATCCCAGGAGTCAGTGCGGGCATCTTCCGAAATCTCGCGAGATTTCGGCCACATCTTCCGAAATCTCCAGAGATTTCGGCCACATCTGCCGAAATCTCGTGAGATGTCGGCAGATGTGCCGTTACTGCGCACGCGCGAGTAACGGCGGTGCATGCTGGGCCATCTAAAGTTCCTGTGGGTGTTTCACATGCCCACAGGCAAGATGGCCCCCAGCACTAAAGAAGAAGACGAGGAACTTCATCAGACGAAAACCGGCGGCGATCGAGATGGAAGATGGAACAGGTGAGTCCCCTAATAAAGGTAAGCATACTTTATATTACGTCCTAAAAAAAAAATTTTTTTTACAGAGTGCAGAACCGCTTTAAGCCGCTCCGGTCCAGTCTCCAGTGGCTGAAGCTGTGTGCAGTGGACACCCGAAAACGGCTGGGAAATGTCTGGGAAGTGACATCACCCATAGAGTTACTATGGGGCTTCCGTTGTTGGCTGCCTCTTCTGCACCCGCCTACACAGTGAAGCCGCCGCTGACAGCTCAGCATGGGACCGGACTGGAGCGGCTTTAGAAAACATATGATTTTTACTCTACAGGGCTAGATAGATTAGTTTTAGATTATGGCTGAAAGTAGATTTAGAGATTTTAGTTTTAGGCTGAACTTCTACTTTAAGGCATTGCAAGCAATAACGGGGTGTCAAGTATGAGATCCTGCTTAAAGCAGATTATAACTAAGATGCACCTTTTCTTCATCTATGGTCCAGCCCACCTCCATGCCTCCATTCTTGGCTAAGCGAGAATAATGTCACCCTGCTCCTGCAGCCCCCTGATATATCTATGTCAGATATTCCAGGAGTCAACAGATGCATAGACATAGCGCTGGAAATGGAGAACCTTGTAGCACATCATCGGGATTGTTTGCTAGAACACACTACAGATGTAGTAGTGGGAAATAGCAGTGCTAGACATTGTATGCAATAGGGGAGCAGCCGATCGATCCCTAGTGAACATTTGGATTTGCTTGGCATTTCAGTATTTTTCTTGAGCACAACCCAGCATAAAAAGTAAGAGGGAGGAGGTGAAGTTTAAGATACAGAGGTTTGGGGCACTATGTGTAATATCTGTAAGGCACTGTATGGAATTTAGGGGTAGGTGGCACTGAGTATAATAGGGAAATGTGAGGCTTTGACTGTAACAGAGGGATATGAGGCATGGTGCAATAGAGATTTAAAAACCATTGTGCACTGGGTGCTACAGAGAGGTATGATGCCTGAGACACTGCATGTATAGAAGGCTGAGAGGCAAATGATACTGCTTTGAGCAGAGAAGCATAAGGCAGTGCATATAATGATGAATGAGGCACTGAGTGTAACACACAAGGTATGACAAGTCATTGATCTATCAGATCAGTGTTTCTCAACCTTTTTTTCAGTCAAGGCATCCTTAAATTATGGACAATCCTGAGGCACCCTCCAAAATTATGGATGGTCTTAAGGCGCCCCATTTTCAAATGTAAAAACTATTCTAATAATAGTTTTTCATAATGCAGCAACATCGTTAGAGTTGACGTATTCTTCCAAAGCAAATACACTTTTGCAAACTGGTACTAACCAATGTTTCTCCTCCTCCGCTCCGCCTCCTCGATTGTAGCTTTTGATTGGAGGAGAGCGGGCATGTGACCCTCAATGAAACAGCAGAAGAGAGTCACATGACCGGGTCCACGAGAGAGCGGCTTTAAATGTGTTTTTCTGAGGATATGTATTATAGCAAAAAGTAAAAAAAGTTTTTTGTTTTCAAAATTGTCGCTCTTTGTTTATAGCACAAAAAATAAAAAATGCAGAGGTGATCAAATACCACCAAAAGAAAGCTATTGTGGGGAAAAAAAGGACGTCAAATTTTGTTTTTGTTTGTGTACAGCATCACACGACTGCGCAATTGTCAGTTAAAGCGATGCAGTGCCGTATCACAAAAAATGGCCTGGTCATGTAGGGGGCAAATCCTTCCGGTCCTTAAGTGGTTACTATGTGATTATTTAAAGGTGCTAAAAGCGACATCACATACTCCTTCACGGTAGTATTAGATCATGAATTGGAAGGGAAGTGAGCTGCGTGTACTGAAAGACAGATCCAACGCATCTGTCCTCCTGTGTTCCACATCCTGTGTATGCAGGAAATCGTTTGTGTGCCTGTTACTTCCTGTATGCACTGTCTCTTTTTGCATTTGTTTTCTTGTGTGTGCCATAAATCAGTCACCTTTGGGGAATTTAAGTACTATGGGGATGGATAACCAGCTTT
This sequence comes from Lithobates sylvaticus, assembly GCA_028564925.1. Lineage (NCBI taxonomy): Eukaryota > Metazoa > Chordata > Amphibia > Anura > Ranidae > Lithobates > Lithobates sylvaticus. The sequence continues at coordinate 82,964,834 of CM053028.1, forward strand.
AGAGCACCAGGTCCTGCAAAGACATGTAGAATAGGAATGAATAGGTGACGCAAATATCACAGCATATCATTGTACTACAAGTATTGGCCTGCAACTTCTGCAAGCATACCTAAAGAACAGAATGAGTCCAAACTGTGGTCCTTCCTTTCATAGATTTCACAGTCTATTTTTATTTGGCATCTTCAGACATTTTGACAAGCTCTTTCAGAGCTTCAGAACTTCAACACTAATGGATGATATAGCTGCAGAGCTGCCGCTTCTGCTTCACAACTGCATCTTCATTTCTCATGTCTTTTTTTTAAACATAAATCAAGTCATTCATTTGTGTAAACTCAATTTAACCTCATAAATTGTTGAGATAATTTGTTTCTGTTCCTGACTGTATTTACTGCACTGTCGACTTGATCTGTGTCTACAACATGCCTCGGAGGCTTGAACTCCATGGAAAGTGTGACTCTCTCTGACAGGTACAAACTTGCCATATATGATAGACATCTATGGAAATTCTACGCCATTAAGAGGAAGTTGTTCATTCTTTTTTTTTTTTCCTCTTTGTGCAATTACCAGATTATTAAAGTCGATTTAACTGTTAATTGGCACATTCCCTCATACCACCTAGATCTTTGCTCATATTTGTTCTTTCTTTACTAAAAGAACTGAAAGGAAACGACAGTGTATCTGACCTGGACTTCTAAAATAAGTGGAGCGGAAAAAAAAATATTATTTATAGCTGGTGTTATTTTATTATGTCTGGCTCAGTCATGCGAGACGTAGTTATGGACAGCTGATTTAAAACACAACATTGTATATAAGTGGAGTTCTTTTCTGATAGCTATTTAAACTGTGGAGAAGAAATGAAAAACAATGGGTAAAGGCATGTAGGAGAGAAAAAGAAAAAATATATTGCTTTTGTAAATAATTAATGAACTGAATCCTTTCTTGTAAAAAGAGAAAATATTCCATTTGTATCATGTTGTGGTGATTGTGAACATACAAGGCTGTCGTACGTCTGAAGATATGTTTGCACTATTTGCACATCATGTATGGTATGCACATGTACTGAGAAACTTGAGTTATGTCTAGTCCGGGTTGGTTAAAAAAAGTATTCTAGACAGTATTCAACGTGTCTTGTCTACCACCTGTATTATTTCTCTATCATCAAAAACGTTGAAGAAAACCTTGTAGGGTTCAGATTTAGAACTACAATCATCTGAAATAAGATGGCGCAGTGTCTATGGAGGTTGCCCAGAACAAGATGCAGCACAGAATTAGTATGTATGGTGCAGGGCCCTATTAGGATATACTCTGCACATTTTGGTCAAGACACAAGCCAACAGTACAGTAATACCACATGGCACTACAGGTCAGGCCGAGCAAAAGTTCGGCCTGAACATTGCCTGTTTGCCCATTTGGCGAAAACCCAAATTTTCAGGGCATTCTGAGCCCTGATTGGGCAAAGAACTTTTGACAGACACCATAAGCCAAAGATTCAACGTTTGTATGTTTTTCAATGCTTTGTCAAATCTTTGTCGTTCATGTTTAATGTATATAGTTCAAACAGAAAATGGACTGGTGATAATGATCACTGATCAGACAGGTAACAAGATAGGGTATATAGACTCTATATGGAATCTCAATCTATAATATAGAATCTATAATAATAAATCCCCCCCCCCCCCCACAACACGGGCAGCCTCTGAGGCTGGCAACACTAGTATCACTATCAAGTTCACAACACTAACACAATAGCAGCAGATTATTATGAAAAAGTTAGGTTAAACTGTAGCTTGCTTCACTATTGTTCTGTTGCTGTGCTTATGCTTAATTGCTAAATAATTCAGGTTCTCTGACAAACGGACCAGCTAATATTGACTGTCTTCTGAAATGATTCAGTGTGTGTGTGTGTGTCTCTCTCTCTGCTAGCAATCGTAAGTGAAAGTAAGTTGGCTGTACGTGTGTACTTAGTTCTAGCTATTTTACTGCCCCTCCTCTTTGGTTACAATCAGCCAATAACATTCATCATTATCATTATTTATGTTCTCCCCACCCAATTCCAGCAGTGATCTTTTCTCTCTACGTCAAATCTTTTCTCTCTACGTCAAATCTTTTCTCTCTACATCAAATCTTTTCTCTCTATGTAGAATAATCTTGGACTAATAGAGTTAAGGTTAGGCACATTCGACCACAGGTTCGATGGACACAGATTGTTATTGTCTGGACACAGATTGTTGTCACAACGAAAACAAAAATATCTTTCATTTTTCGGATTCTGCACTTTCGTTATCGTTTGTTAAAACGATAACGAAAATACCTGAAATTCAGACGAAAGTGCATTAGGACGAAAACAAATGCACATGTCTATTAATTTTAACTGTCTGTGTTTTTATTACTTGTTTGGTGAGCGGGCAGGGGTACTATGTACTTTATACGCATTCACATAGGGGTTGGGGATCTGGGGGTCCCCTTGTTAAAGGGGCTTTCAAATTCTGATAAGCCCCCTGCCCGCAGACCCCCACAACCACTGCCCAGGGTTGTCAGGAAGAGGCCCTTGTCCCCATCAAAGCACCCACCCCCCCATGTTGAGGGCATGTGGCTTGATATGGTCCAGGACAGGAGGGGGGGCACTCGCTCATATTCCCCCTTTCCTGACCTGCCGGACAGCATGCTTGGATCAGGGTCTGGTATGGATTTTGGGGAAACCCTACGCTGTTTTTTGTTGGCGTGTGGTTTGTCGAGGCCCTTGTCCCCATCAACATGTTGAGGGCATGCTGCCTGGTATGATTCAGGAGGGGGAGGGGCGCTCATACCCATACCAGATCCAAAGGGCCTGGTATAGACTGGGGGGGGGACTATGTTTTTTTTTTTAACATGTTAAATTTGCCAGCAATTTAAATGTAATTAAATTAAAAAAAAAAAAAAATAATTCTGTAGAAATTTCATATTTGCTGAAGCATGTTATGTACCTGCTACAGATGCACCACTTTACAGGTAGACTAAGGGGACCCCTACAGACACTATATTTAAAGGAATTTTTCATTTTTTATCGTTGCACTTTAAGCATCATTAAAATCCCTGCTCCTGTAAAAATGATCTTTTAAAAAAAAATTTTGTGCTTTGATACATGCTCCCCAGACCTCCATACCCTTTTTATGGCCAATTACTTGCAAATTAAGCCTTCAAAATGGGAACTTCTGATTTCTTTAAATTAAGACTTTAATAGGGTTCTCCGTTCGAGTCTGAACTTTTTCTCTGTTTGGGAGTTCTGGTGCAAACCGAAAAGGGAAGGGGGGTTTGGCCCATCTCTACTTGGCACCCAACAGGTAATACCTAAACAGAAAGTTTACTGCCTGAAGATTCTTAAGAGGGCAAAAAAACTGTCTTCCTTGGGTCCATTCTTGACAGGCGAGCCTGACAATGACATCATATACACTGTGAACTATGCTACTACTACCAAAATATTTGAACTGGTTGCAGAATGCCTACATTTTGTATGTTAACATAACCCCTCCACCCGCCCCTCTTCCCACCTGCCACACAATCCTATTGGTTAGTCAGGCAGACCAATATAGTGATGCCGGAATCTGTGAGATGGAGTGGGCAGGCTATGGCATACCATGAGACTGTCTAAGCTTTGCTTGTCAGACTGGCTTGGCATTTAAGCGAAGCAGAGACTACCGAAAGCTGCTGCAATTATGTACAGGCACCTTTTTAGATGTTTTTTATACCTTTAAAGTTAGAGTCATTCACTGAATTATGTGCCATCTTTTTAAATAAAAAGGACACCTTAGCCAGGGTCAGATCATCAACAAAGCAACCTAGGTAGAAGCCCAGGTTCATTTTTCTCTTCCCTGCTGTAAACCAAGTAGATGGCACAATTAGGTAAAGTTGTGCACCTACCTGTCATTCACAATTATTTTTATAGTCAATTGATGGAATGGAGAAGGGGAGGCAAAGCAGCTTCATTGCCTCTTGCTTCATTTGCTATAATCTGTCTTTAATTTCACGCCTTTAAATTATTTATAAATAAAGTCAATTTATATTGTTTATCGTTTTTAAGGTGATGGTGGTGTCAAAATCAGATGAGCCGAGATTTCAACATCACAACCCTTTAGACCCAGCCTAATGTCTCTTTTCTAGTCAAGAGTTGGAGGACGAGGAAGGTTTTTCAATGCTGCGTAATATCAGTGCACAATATTCCTCATGTACATAACATCACGTGCCACTTATTTGCCAAATGTGTCTTAAAATTTTTAGCCAGGCCTGATGTGCTATGTCTATATATGTAAAACAACCTTTCTAAGCTATATTCACAACATTTTTATTATTGTAATGATTATGTCCATGAAACCTTAATGATTACAAATCACAATCAGTATAATTGTTAAAATATTTGCTGTGATCATGTTTTTCTGCATAAAGGCATACAGAAAATACAATTAGTCTGATGCTGTGGAACTGTACCCCACATACAGTAAAGCTAATGTGTTAATAAATAATGGAAGGAAAATACAAAGGTGACATTACCCCTCCTGCCTCTACTTATATATTGTTTCCCCTCCGCATTTATCTCCTTAGTAGATTGGATCAGGAGTTAAGATGTTGTAATTAAGATTTTGCAGCAAAAGTTGCCAGATGTGTGCTCACCGGTGTTGCCTGTAGGTATTCAGCATCCAGATTGTAGCAGTGCTCTTCCTCTACAGCTTGGATTTTCAAGTTCAGATTTAAAGAACACATTAAGAACAGGGCTCAGCATTTTACTTCCAGCTCTCTAAAGGTTGCAAGTCACAAAATAGTCTTTATCTATTTTCATAATAAAGGCTGTTAAAGTATGCTGGATACTACAGTCTATGCAGATCATCAATCTCCTCTATGCCACTGACCATCTCTGCACTCTCTAGAGGTGATTTACCAAAGTGCATCCTTGGATAATATAGAATACTTGCAATTTTATATGTATTATTTATATATACCACACATTTACTGTAGTAAGTCATGCACAATCTGAAAGCACCCCCTAAGAAAGTGACTACAATGCAACTCTTATCAGGCAGAGCAAGGACCAGGATAGCTGCTAGAGGGAGAGTTTTGCTCTCTCCTCCCAATGTCACCCAATTGTGACTGTAAGAGAGCAGGGAGAGGGGGCACCTGGTGAGAATAGACCCCCTTCTCAGTACAGGTGCCCACAGGAGAGTGAGGATGGACTGACAGTTTCCCCTTGTTTTGTGACCTGTCACCTGATCAGGGATAAGACGTGGCCTGGGCAGGCACCAAGCTGAGAACAAGGTCTGAATACATGGAGGGTGGAGAGAGCAAATAGGCACCAGAGCTCCCTTCTCCCTCTCAAAGCCCCAGAGAGCTCCATCCTATAGCCACCCTACCTTCCTCACAGGCCTTCAGCTTCCCTCCATTACTTACAGCCACCCTTAGTTCATTGCACCCCACAGTGCTCCCCTCACCATCTTCCCAGCTGGCTTCCTCTCCTTCATCCCAGTGACACAAATGCAAAGGCAGTTCTCCTCAGATTGACACTACTGATAAAGCTGAATTTTTCTCCCCACTGACACCAACATAGCAGCATTTTTTTTCTGCTAATGATACCCATGCAGTGGTATTTTTTCCAGTGACACCACCAACACAGGGTCATTTTTTTTTCCTTCCAGTGGCACCACCAACACAGGGGAATTTTATCATTACACTAATTTTGGGACATTTCTTACTTCACCACTGTTAGTGCAATATTTTTGTGCAGGACAGTGTGTGCACCACAAACATTCTCTTAAACTGCTGGTTTTCACTGCAACCATTTACACTATTTTGGCAAATGCCAATATTAGCCTCACCCCCTTTACCATACCATGTCTTACTCCCATCCTCAGACCCAATTATTCACAAAACATTCCGTATTTAGCCCCCACATTTACTTTATTGGAAAACTTTGTCCACAAGCTCACAGACTTTGATTGTTTTTAGTTGACGTTAACAGTGTGTGAAGGTAATGCTGTGCAACACACTGATGGGTTATGTACTTGTGGCGGCAATAACCCTCGATGGGGGTGGCCTTGACTTTTGGGCTTACCAGTTACCTCCGCTTGGCTTGTTAATCCGTGTCCAGGGGTTCCCAGGGTTAGTACCCAACAACTTCGGATGCTGACACCATAAAAGTCCTTTTAGAAGGTTTTTATTTGCAGGGGTAACATCCAACGAACGCAGTCTCGAATAGGAACAGAGGGCAAGGATGAAGAAACTCAGGCACCTTGAACTGCTGACAATTGAAATGTCTCTAACAAAAACCCAGAGAGTAGCCACTTGCAGCTGGGCACTTCAAATGCTGAACAAATCTCTAGCCAGAGATTATGGCAGTCAACACTTTGGTCCGGAAACTTGTAAAGTCTCTGACACAGAATAAACTCTCAACCGAAAGTGAATAGGAACCTTTTCTCAGTACCAGGAACTTTCTCTGTCTCCTTGGCAGTACTGTGAAACTGTGGATTCGGTAGTGTCCATAACAACCCAGCAACCAGGTTCTTCTTGAGATGCCAGCTTGTTGGCCCTCCTCCGAAGAGTCCTCCCCCGGTCGCTTACACGAGCTGCGGTGCCCCTCCAAGATTGAGAGCACACCCGGACGCCTTGAATCCTCTCTCAGTTACTGCGCCTCGGATCAGCCAGTTCCAAGACTCAGGAACAGATGGATCCTTTGCCTCAGACCATGCGGGTCTGTGGGGCTAGTCAAACTGACCATGTTGCGGGACGGCAAACGCTCCCGGGCCCGGGACCCACCCACTGATTGGCTCCGGGGAAGACTAATACTCAAAACGTCCAACCAGGCCTAGTTCTGGACCTGTCCGGGCCTGTCCTGGCCTGTCCTGTGTACCTCACTGTACCTATGACCAGGCAGAACCCTAGTACAGCCCAGCCAAACTGATGCCAAAGTGAACCTGTACAATTAACCCTCAGAACCCCACTACTGTATTTTTCACATATAGCGGACACCTTGTAAAAGTGTCACCGCTACATACTCTACTCATTTTTCTGTCTCCTCATGTCTGTCTGTTCCCCGTCAGCCTATATGCATATGACGGAACCTGGTTGGCTCCTAGTGCTGCCATTTCTTGTCCCAGTACAAATGTCACTGTACAGGGGATGCTGGAGGCTGATGCCATGTTTTAAGTACTTTAAAGGCCTGCATTATTTTTTCTTTCATATCTGCCTGGAATTCAGCTCTAATTCATGTAGATGTTCCTTTTACATATTGGAAAAATAGGCAGCCGTAACATTAAAACCCTTCTGGAATCTTTGAGTAAGCTGGCTATAATTATGTAGATTTTCATCTTTTGAAAACCACTTTCTCTGAGTTTCAAGAAGTCCTTCAATTTACCTAATAGGTAAAGTTACTAATGGAAGTCTAAAAGCTCTTGCAGTGTTCATGTAACTGAGCAGTAAGAGAGCCGCAGAGCCATGCTTCCGTCATTTACAAACACATCTGTGGATTCTAAGCAGGATCCTGACTCTTCTGCAGTCCCTTGCTCTCTGCCCTTTTTAAAACATTTATAGTCATCATTTTTCTTCTCCGCTCCTTTATTGCTTTGCAGACTCCTGACCTTTCTTTTTAGACTAGGTTGTCCAATCTTCAATTAAACTTGGCTGTCTACAAATGGGGTTCACTTCTAAAGCAACTAATTCTAGTGCAAACAATGAGACTATCTCATAACACCTCTTCAAATATAAAAATGATTTTCTGGGCATTGTTTAAAACGCACACAACTTAGTGCAGAATTCTTACAGTTGGATGAGAAATATAGTGGAACTGTCATCATATTGCTCATAATTGTATTTAAAGCTTTCCATTTATTTTATATGTTATGCTGTGCACCTCCTGGAAAGTAGATGTATTCATGATTATTACAGCAAAACTTTCATTTTCCTAAAGTAAGCTTGTTATGAGAAACATGTTGCTGCTGCCGTTCCTGACCGCCTCCTGGAAATGAGTTGATGGGTGTTTATACAAACCCACTAGCTAGACAATCTTTATTCATCCCTATAGAAAGATTGTTCACCGATGGGATGGCTAATTGATGTTTTTTTCATAAAAATTTAAGGAGACTGCAGGGAAAAGGTGCATGATAATTTCCAAAGGAAACAAAATGCAATACACATCTGAGAAAGGTTCTAATTCTTCTCCACCCTAGCAAAAACTTTCAAAAAGTACATAAGTTCCACTTAATTTCACAACATTATCCTCAATTTCCATTTTCCTTGTGTTCAAGCCGATTTGCTTGTTAGAAATCATGACTTCACGAACGTTCAAGACTTTGGCACCTCTTCCTGGTAAATATATAAAAATAACATTCTCCAGAAGGCAAAAACATTTCAGGGTAATGCCATATTTACATGGCCAACCTTATAGTGAATGCCACACCTATAAGTAGCTCAGAGCATCGCATTGCTTTTGCTGAACCAGCATCCCTGCCTGTGGACAGTACCTATTTATCCTTTTGGACCTTTTCAGCATGGGTTTAGTGGTTCAGGTCTGCAAACAAAATTATATTACATTCTTTCTTCTTTTTTTTTTTTTATGTTGTGTAGAATTGCAATAGATATGCCAATTTAAGCTTAAACGGCTATTGGTCAGAGAAATAATAATAATATATTTGGCACTTGGCAGCATAAAACCTGTTTATCATGATGTTCTCATGAAGTAAAAAGTTTTGTAATGTCATGATTCTTCACCTTTACTATCCCTTCTTTTTTGTTTTACTGGACAGAGATTATATACATAGGTCCTTTAATAAAGGTGCTATATATCTTGTGTGGCTGGAGGAGACAAGCCTATTAGAGAAAATGAACCATAAAACCTCATGTCTATGTAGATGCAAAAAAAAACACAGATAATAGGTTTTGATTTATAGACCAGAGTTAGTGATATACATGCTTGAGCTGTGGAGACTCAATCAAAATGGCAGTTTCAGCGGGCTGAGACACAGGCCGTTCTGGGGTCTTGAGGGCCAGAAGTGGAAACCTACTGTGTGGAACAAAACAATAATAGTGCCCAGTAATGTTTTTGGTGACCTATTGAAATTTAATTTGTTTACCTATACATGGAACGATTTAAAGCTGGAAAAGTACTGAAGCACTGCAGCAATTGCATTGCATTTAGTCAAGCAGTGTTAAAGGCTGCATATTATTACAGAGATATGCTTAATGCACATAAGGGCTATTCTGATGTACCACTACACTAAACAAGCATGGAGAATTTATTGTGTCCAATCAAATTCTTTCATTTTCAAGGCAGCGCTAAGAAATATAACAGCAACATGTGATTAGCTTTAGTCTGCTGTGAGCTGCCTGTGGACTAAGCCCTATAATAAGTTCCAGAATCTACTTTTGCTGTCCCCAGTTAATCTTTTATGCACATCATTCAGTTGCATTTTATTGGGGCTTTTACAGAGGTTCAACTAAAATGGTACATTAACCTTCAAGATCCTGTCTTTCCAAGTATGGCATTGTTGTATAAGATAAAATTCATGGGACCTGGAAGGAATCTGGAAGGGTTTAATTTCTGCCTGGAGAACAGATTCCTGCAAAGTCATGCAAATTGATGTTGTAGATTGTGTGGTGAAAACATCTATATTCTGCTGTAGCACCCTGGCTCCATGTACATGGATTATACATACAGCCTGTAGTTTGGACTCTGCGCTCAGCCTATCTTTAAACAGTTACCTGTGGAAAGTAATAATATAATGGATAAATCGCCACTGGATTAGTTGTGTTGAGTAATACCCTTGAGATATCAGGGATTAGAATTGAATAAGAGGAATATCAGTAGATCTTCTGCAGCCATAGCATGAAATCCAGGCTAAGCAAATATTGTAGAAATACAAATATCATTTGTATTAATTCTTACTTTAATATGTATGCTCTTTTTTCAGATCTGTGCAATCATACATCATTAAACATCTTCTGACCTTATGAAGGCCCTGTGAAGTATGTATTACTTTTTATTAAGAATAAAATGTGAATGATACAAACATAAAAGATCAGTTGCCATAGCAAGATAATCTTTAAACTACATAGATAAAAAGAATGGATCACCAACGACTACCAACAATATCTATGACTGTCAACAGCTTAATGCTTAAAATGGCTGATTGGTTTCTAGGGCTCCACCCATTTCTAATTGCATCTCCTTTACTTTTCCTCTCCTTCATCAGCCATTATCGGCATTAAGCCTTTAATAGCCATTGGGTTGATTTACTAAAGGCAGCTATAGGGTGTTTGCTTTGCAAGGGAAGTCACACTTTGCAATTTTACCCAGAGCTTACTGAATATTGTAAAAGTTAATTTTGCAAAGGATACCCAATTGTGTGCAAGAAAAAACAAAAAGCATCTTCCCTTTTAGCCTGGGTTCACACTTAAACACAGATGCGGCTGACAGCAGGGGTCTGGTGCATCCCTGTTCTCTGATTCAGGGACGAAATCAGGCCTGCATTTTTGCTTGAATTCGGACCTGAAATGGAGCCAAAGATGCACAGGACCTCTGTGCAATTCTCTCCACGACCACTCCGGAGATGTGTGAACCAGCTCCATAGAGAGCCAGTCACAATCTCCTGTCATGCAAATTGGATGCAGAGAAAACCCACATCCAATTCGCACTAGTTTGAACTCAGCCCTAAAGTGAATAATCTATTGGTCTTTAGTAAATCAACCCAATTGTGTTGGATGCTGGTGCTGGTCATTGGAAGTCTATTCTTCCTATGCATGTGGTTTTGTGATTATCTAAATATGCCAAGTGACCTTTTTATGTTTGTGAGTATTGCCCACATTGTATTCTTAATAAACAGTAACTTACTTTGTGATGTCAGTGTGTTCTATGCTTTCCCGTTTTTATTTAAGTGAAAGTTTTTGTGCTCAAAGTTCATCTTTAATGAACTATCTGAAAAACGTAATTTAGCTTTATTGCATGCAATGAAGAAATCTGATTACAAAGCACTTGGCATGCTAGTAATTTATTATTGACACAGAACAAGTGGTTTAAATCACTGAAAGTGGAAAAAGAACATTTCATAAAATATTGTTAAATGTGTGATTTGGTGATGTTCTGGTTGTTAAATAGATGTCATAATGGTGCTTTGTCTGGGGTTGCACTTGGTCCCTGTACCATGTCATTTCATTGTGAGGCTCCCAAAAAACATTTTGTACATCACAGTCCACTTCATCAATGATCCTTGTTAATGAAATAGTAACAGATTAACATGAAAGAGATCCTCCTGCCAGAACATGATGCTGTATTATTGTAGTAACCAGAAACCCCTGAGCATATTTCCTTTCAAATAGTTAGTTTTGCAAACAGACATGTACATTATACCATCAGCACATATAAGGTAGATATAAAATGAAGTAATATTACAAACTTCAACTTCCTTGACGTTGACATCTATCTGCCTAGAATATTAATAACTCGACAGAAGGCTTATTCTTTTAACAAAAAGAACATAAAAAATGTGTACAACAAAACAATAACAAAGAAGCACCAACCATACTAAAGAATACAGCCACTCATCTGTGCCGTGGGTGATCCCACCACCTACATCTTGAAGTTACTTCAGGGAAGACATGAAACCCGCATGTGCCATTTGGCCTGAAAACTAGAAAAGGTTTAGGTGGTATACGCAAAGTACTTTTCATACGTATATTGCAATCATATCCTATGTATTACGTGTGAAAGATTTGGGGCATTAGTTGTTTTCTAAATAGATGTAATTGTGAGACAGGCAATAGTTAGGATATAGATAATAATGTTCCGAAATTATACTGGGGGTCTATTTATCGTAAAATTGAGAATAGTGAAGTGGGGGGAGGGAGAGATAAAAATACCCGTAACTGAGGAGATAAGGGAAAATACAGAGTTCCAAAAGCTTCAGAGACACATACACTCCTATAATATGTGGAGTAAATGACCTTTAGCGCCACAACCTCTTCAGCATGAGGTGGACAATTCCAGGTAAATCTGTAAGAGTCTGTAAGGGGTAATTTAGCTTCTATGTAAGAGTTTCAAAGCTAGATCCCAATGATTTACACAATGGGAGTATTTAAATCCCGATTAGATATCATGTTGCCATTCAAACACAGAGAAGAATAAACCAAAGTCTCTTTTCCAATTAAGCATGCTAGATGTCTTAATAATTTCCCCCTTGTGTTGCAGGGCCTTATAAAACCATGAGATGCCTTTAGGCTGCATATATCCAGAGGTTAAATACTCCCAGATGTCAGCATGTTGAGTAGTGGGGAATTTAGAATGGAAATGGCATAATTGTATAAACATATAGGAGGTATCTGAAGAGGGGTTTAAGAGGAGGTCTTTGTAAGTTGAAAAGTTGAATAAAGGAAAAGGTGGACCTGGCAAACTCAAACAAAGAAAAAAAAAAAGAGTCTCACTGTGGCACCATCCCATTAAATTCAAATTTCATACAATGTAAATTCCCCTAATGAAGGAAGGCCAGGATCCAACCGGATATGAGGAGATTCCTCCACTGGGGAAGGCACTTTAAATGTGCCAAGCAAGTGAGAAAACAAATAATATATACAAACAACCCTCACTTATTAAAAACATTAGTTTTATTGTATCTTGTTAAAAGATGTCATCTAGATTAAAATAAACAGTACCAAAAAATTAGACAAGTGTACATAGGTATAGCAAGCATGTGACGCCGACACATTTCGCTACATATGCTTCTTCAAGGTAACCACTCTAAGGGTAGTAGCTACAAAAGTAATAAGAAAAAAATCTTAAAACTTCAAAGAACACACAAAATAAATACTGAAACAGATATGAAAAAACATAACACATATATAATGATACATAAACTATATTAGCCAAGGGGGACCTCAAAAAAAAGGGGGAGGGAGAAGAGTCAGGGGAGAAAAAAGGGAACAGAAAACAAGGGCAGGGGAAGTATCCAAGGGGACAACAAATGAATAAGGGGCCAACAAACGTACCCCAGGGAGTATTGACAAAGAAGCATAACTCACACTTACCCAAGCGAAGTGTCTTTAAACAATTAAAAAGACAAAATCCTATGCATAACCTTCCATCCCAGGGTAGGTACCTGTAAAATTGCCCAGAAGCCCCACACTTGCGGGTCAAGAAGGTGGGATTACATAGCTGAAAAATAAATAAAGACACTAAACTTCCAAAAAATTTATAAAAAAATTTAAATATAATAAACAAGCGCCACCGCCACAGTGGCAATACTAAAAATAATAAAAAACATAGATAGACATGGACACCAACAGCAGGACGCCCTGCATATCTAGCAGCATTAAACACAATTATCCTGTGATTACTCAGAAGAAGATCACCGGTGCCATTTTGGAACACACATGAGCTAGAAAACGTATGGGTGCCATCTTGGAACACCTATACATTTCCTGTATAAAAACAGTAAGTCATTGTGGGCGCCAAGATGGAACACCCACAACCATGATAAAAGGAGAAAATAGCCATATTGGTGCACTCAATGCACATATTAATAACAAAACATATACGTGTAACAAATATCCTCAAAAGCCATGAATCAGCAAGCAGATTGTTGACTAGAGAGAGGTACTCACAGCAGAAGACGACAAATGTTAAACAAATTATGTAAATACATCATTGGCTTTAAAGCCCTGCCAATATTGCAGAGTACGTAATGCTGCTTGTCACAAGAAAATGCATCCAATATCAAAATACCAGCCTTCATTCATTAGGGGAATTTACATTGTATGCAAGTTGAAAAGTTGTGTTGGAGCCATGTGGTCACCCTAAAGGAAGGAATCAAGTATTCATATATTTGCAGCGGAATATCTTTATGGGCCATTGCTGATTCCACATTGGTGGTAGTGGTTAAGGCTGCCCAGGCCTGCAGGGTGGCTTCTATAGAGGGGAAGAGTGAATAATGCAAAGGGTATTGTGTGAGCTTAGCTAACAGCACAGAGGGTAGATCTCTATGCTGAACCACTGCTCTTTCAATTGCAACCCAGAGTTTATCGGTTTGCTGTCCTTCTGAACAATCTCTCTACCGTATCGAAGAAAGATGAGGGCAAGAAGATTGGTATAGTTCTAAATAAGTATACGAGTTTTGGCAGTAGCATAATTTTTAAGGCTGCCACTTGTCCCAACTACGTTGGTTCATATTTAGCTATCTGGGCTATTCGCTTTTAATTAAAGACAGTGATTTAGGATAGTTAGATTCAAAGGAGGCTGAGGTAGGGAATGCCAAAGCTATCCCTGAATATTGCAAACTCTTAGTTGCCAATTTGATAAAGGAAATATTGTTGTAGGAACATATTTTGAAGGGAAGTGTACTTCAGGTAAAAATCTTAGGCCTCATGGACAGTGGTTTATTGTAAACAATGTTTGTCCTGATAGGAAAAATATCTGCGTTAAAAACTGACCACAAGCTGCATTTTTTCAACCAGTTTAGGCGAGTTTAGCAGAGTTTAGCAGCATTTGGTGTTTGGTCATTTATTTCATTGGCCAGAATTTATTCTGACTATTGAAAGGAATAAATGCTAAATGTGCCCAGTGTTTAGGCGTCGTGTTTAGCCGTGTTTGGTGTTTTTTTTATGCCCAAAGGCTCCTCTCCTGAATGCGATTCTAATGCATTATTTTAGAAAAGTAATCTCTAACTGGGAGACCATTTCTCTGCCTCTAAACTCTGCTGCTCTCAAACTCTGCACACACAGGCTTTTAGGCTACTTTCACACTGGAGCGGTGGGGGCGCTGGCGGTAAAGCGCGCTATATTTAGCGCCGCTTTACCGGCGTTTTAGCGGCGCATTGCGGCCGCTCGCGGGGTGTTTTTACCCCCCGCGAGCGGCCGAAAAAGGGTCAATACCGCCCGCAAACCGCCGCTATTGCGGCGTTTTGCGGGCGGGTTCGGCGCGCTCCCCCATTGTTTTCAATGGGACCGGGCGCTATAGGAGCGGTAAATATACCGCTCTATAGCGAGCCAAAGATGCGGCTTGCAGGACATTTTTGAGCGTCCTGCAAGCGCACCGCTTCAGTGTGAAAGCCCTCGGGCTTTCACACTGAAGGAACAGCAACAGCTGTTTCGGGTCGGTTTGCAGGCGCTATTCTTAGCGCAATAGCGCTTGCAAACCGCCCCAGTGTGAAAGGGGCCTTACTGAGTTGAGTTTAGGGGCTTTGGCAAAAAATGCCAAAATCGCCTAAACGTGAGTTTAGGAGCTGCAGTGTGCATGATTCCTTAGACAAGTGGATGCCCCATTTTGTCAAAGGAATAGTGATTATATGAACAACAAACAGGCCGAGGAGAATGAGCACTCTGGTGCCTTACTCTAATTTAATAATACCTTTATTAACTGGGCTCATGTACAGCTACTAAACTAACTGGAAAGGGACTGACCTCTATCTGTAAATTGAGCTTTGAGGGTGCAGTAAGTGGATATAAGTAAGCTTTGATCAAGCTTGGGCAAAGCCAACTCACTGCAAATAATCTTTTGGCACATGAAAAGTTTTTCAGAAGTTCTTATAAAATAACAAATGTTCACTATTTGAATAAAGGTTCGCTTTAAGTTGGGAGGCTCAGTGATTGCTTTAAAATATGAAGCTTCCTTTAGTGGTGTATCTACAAATCTCTATATTTAACACAGTAATGAAAATGTGGAAGATCAAGAATTTGAAAAAGTGAATGCCAAATTAAGAATTACTTTAAGATAAGGACTGCATTATTATGGCCAATTAAAGTATATCTAAGGCCCCTTTCACATGGGCACCTCTGTTTGACATGCTCCACTTACTCAGCAGGGGATCGCCCTACTGCTCCCGGCTGAGCAAGCGGATGAAATGCCTGTTTCCGCTCACTGTGCAGATGGGCCTGTCAGAGCCCCACTCGCCTCAATGGGGAAATCGTGTGAAAAGGGATCGCCTGTCCGATCTGCTAGATGGATGGAAACTAGGACCACCATCCATCTGGATTTGGCAGACAGGATCGGACAGAGGCGGATGTCAGCTGTCATGTCACCACTGACATCAGTCACTCCATAGGGGAGAGTGCAAGGTCCAATCAGGTCCACCCAAAAAACTGACAGGTGGACCCGATCGGACAGTCCTTGAGAAAGGGGCCTTTGTCATTTGTGTCTCATTAGGGAAGTCCCCTCTTAGACAGCTGTCATCAGAACAAGTGTCCCTATTAGAAGATATTCCTGCTCTAGTGGCAAATTTAGCATTTTCTAATTTTTATTTCCAGTGACATTGGTTCTCAGGACAATTATAGAAAATTAATCTCTAACTGGGAGACCATAAAACATGGGTTCTATCCCTTCACAATTTTAGCCAAATCTAAAAAAAAAGTTTTACCTTCTTGTGTACTTCATATAATAATTTTTAAAAGTATATTTTTGAAATACTATAAAAAATCATTAAAAAAAAATCCCAAACTCCACTTCACCTCTGATCAATAAACATATAGTGTCCAACTGAATATTCACAATTAACAATGTCCATAATCATCTTCTACACCATCATGCTGATAAAGAGAACTTGCTGCTTTCTCTCATCCACTTCTCCTTATATGCAGCTACTCCTCTGTGTCTGGTGCATGAATCACCAAAGTGTGCCCCCCTCTGATGTCTGCACACTCACCAAACCCTGTGGACATGCAAACTATTGAGACTTCATGCACACTGGCTTAAAAAACGTTGCTTCTACAGGAGTTTTGTGTTCTGCCTGTAGAATCTACTAAATGTTATCCTATGTGTCCATGCACATTAGGACGTTTACAGGCAAATTTTGAGCTCAACGAGGCAGGGAAAAGAACCCTTTTGGTTCACCTTTCTGATTGGAGCTCAATTGCAGAGAAAACGTAAAACTCTCCTAAACTCGTCAAGACTTTGTACAAAAAATGCTCTATATGAGCGTTTTTACTCCCAAGAGAACAGATGTTTTTTTTAAGCCCAGTGTGCATGGAACCTAAGGCCCCATGCACACGATACGCTGTTAAACGCATGTTCAGAGGCAGTTGGACACTTTTTTCAACTGCCCCTGAACGCATGCAATGTTATCCTATGTGTCCATGTACACAGTCTCGTTTTTTCCCGTTTTTATGCAGTTGCGTTTAACCTTGTTTTTCCAGAAGCAAAAAAATGGGTTCAGACACTTTGCTTTTCCACGTTTCAGATGCAAACCGCGGCTAAACGCGGCACCCACGTTTAGCCGCATTTGTAATTATAAGAGTTTATTTATTATTTATTTTATTTATTACAGGATTTATATAGCGCCAACAGTTTACGCAGTGCTTTACAATATAAAAGGGAGACAATACAGTTATAATACAATAAAATACAAGAGGATTAAGGGGGCCCTGCTCAGAAGAGCTTACAATCTAATAGGGTGGGGAGGTGATACAAAAGGTTGTAACTGTGGGGAATGAGCTGATGGAAGTGGTAGAAGATTAGTTGGAGACATGATAGGCTTCCATGAAGAAATTAGTTTTCAGGGATCGCCTGAAGGTAGCTAGAGTAGGGGATAGCCGGACAGGTTGAGGTAGCGAGTTCCAGAGGATAGGAGAGGCTCTGGAGAAATCCTGGAGACAAGCATGGGAGGAGGAAACAAGAGAGCTTGACAGGAGGAGATCTTGAGAAGAGCGGAGAGGACGGTTTGGGATATGTTTGGAGACAAGATTGGTGATGTAGCTCGTGGCAGAGCTGTGGATGGCTTTGTAAGTTGTGGTTAGTATTTTGAATTTAATTTGCTGGGTGATTGGGAGCCAGTGTAGGGATTGGAGGAGAGGGTTGGCAGACACTGAACGGTTGGTAAGGTGGATAAGTCTGGCAGCAGCATTCATGACAGACTGAAGAGGGTAGAGCCTATGGAGAGGCAGGCCAATGAGAAGGGAGTTGCAATAGTCAAGGCGAGAGATAACAAGGGAGTGAATGAGGAGCTTGGTGGTGTCATTTGTTAAAAAGGGGCGAATTTTAGAGATGTTGCGGAGGTGAAGTCTACAAACTTTTGACAGCGATTGGACTTGAGGCTGAAATGACAAGTCCGAGTCTAGGATTACACCGAGTACCCTGGTGTGAGGGGAGGGACTGATGGTTGCATTGTTGATTTTGACGGAAAAGTCAGGGAGGGGGGCACGGGCAGGGGGGAATATTAATAGCTCAGTTTTAGAGAGATTTAATTTAAGAAAGTGGTGCGACATCCATGCTGAGATGTCAGTTAGTAAGTTAGTAATGCGAGAGGAGACTAAAGGAGTGAGGTGAGGAGTAGACAGATAGATTTGGGTGTCATCAGCGTATAAGTGGTATTGGAAGCCGTGGGTGGTTATCAAGTGACCAAGGGAGGAGGTGTAGATGGAGAGGAGAAGGGGTCCAAGAACAGAGCCTTGGGGGACCCCCACAGAAAGGGGCAACGGAGAGGAGGAGACAGAGTTGTAGGTAACACTGAAGGAGCGTTGTGATAGATAGGCAGAGAACCAGGATAGAGCAGAATCTTTGAGGCCAAGAGAATGGAGTTTATTGAGAAGGAGCGGGTGGTCAACAGTATCAAAGGCTGCAGAGAGGTCAAGTAGTAGCAGTATGGAGTACTGGCTGTCGGATTTAGCAGTTAGTAAATCGTTAGTGAGTTTTAGTAAGGCAGTTTCCGTGGAGTGCTGCGAGCGAAAGCCAGACTGTAAAGGGTCAAGAAGGTTATTTTAAAGGAACCCAATTTTTTGGACCAGAAAACTCAGAAATATGATGGTAAACCATAAAAAAAATGTTGTAATTACTTTAGATAGTTCATAGAGCATATATACTCACTGATGCAATGCCATAAAAAACACCATTTTTTTAGGTGGCTTAGACAATGAGGAAGGCCTCCACTTCTTTGCACCAACACTTCATCCAATTTCTAATCTAATCAGTGACTCCACCTAGTCTGACCAAAGCATAGCAATGTCTTTTTTTCACAAAGAAAAACCTGCATACAAATGTCTAGTCAGCCCAAACCCCCCACCATGTTTGTGAAATATCTAACGGACGTTCGCTGTGCCATCAACAAATGGGTCCAATATCGACGAGCTCTGACTCTGGACCTCTCACGCAATTTGCGACGATGTTGCTGCCTCATCAAGAGCAACATCAGGAGCATTTCCTGACATATATTCAATATGGGATCCATTTCCAAAAAAAAAACACAGAAAGAGAGGCAAATGCAAGTGTACAACTGCTCTCTCTGCTGCTGCTGCTGCTCACTCTGAACAAAATGGCATAAATAGTTAATAATAAATGCTTTCTGAGCTTGGGGAGGGTCTATATGATGTTATCTTTACAAACGCTTATAGACGCAAATGCGGTTAAACGCGGCATTAAAGCGCGGGAAAACGTGCGTTTTTAAACGCAGGTTTCTGCTTTTTAAAACATGCGTTCAGCAGAGTTTGCATCTGCGTCTCGTGTGCATGGAGCCGAAGAGTCATAAGCACTTGTGTTCAGATGTCTCTGGTACATATGGACATCCTGGATATGCACTCCTCTGGTCCTCTCCTCCTTCAACGCTCCTCCAGTGCAGTATCGGAGTCCTATTATTGATATTTCTCCCTCATATGAAAGGACAGACAATTCTGTTCACAGCGTAAATCCACTTTATTAAAATACATACACAAATTGGTTGCACTCACCTAAAAGGTATAATGGATAGATAAATCTGCCAAACCCCTGATGTGGGTTCTATCCCTTCACCATTTTAGCTTTGCCGTATTGTGTACTTCAGATCATAATTTCAAAAGTATATATATTTAAATACTTTAATATATATATATATATATATATATATATATATATATATATATATATATATATATTTTTAATTTAAATACTTTAAAAGCATATACAATATTTAAATAATTTACATACACTATCGCAAACACTTATGAAATCTATAATATGACCATAGATTTAATTTAATGAAGAGAACTGGAATTGTCTAGTTCTTCAATTTACCAAAAGGGCCTATTCATTTGGCAACATCAAATCCCCATAGTTTGACTTTATTGTTGTTCCTGGTGAGATTTATGAGAGGGCACACACTGACGGATTCAGTGTAGGAGTTAATGGGTTTCATGGCATCAAAGAGAACTTCTGTAGTGCAGAATGAAAAATGCATAAAAGCACTTAGGAAGAGTTCAGCTCCATAGCTGTGCATTTCATGGATCACCCAAAACAGATGTTTGAAATAAGATACCATTTTGTCTTGGTCTTGTGAATTTTCCACTTAAAAAAAAATGTTCAACTTAATCTATCAACATGGAGGTTTTCTGCTTTACCTAGTAATCCTGTTATTTAAAAAGAATATTTAATGTGACTCATTTTAAAATACAATGACAGCAGTCTTTACAGTGTGTGTATAAAGCCTGATATTGTTATATATGGGAATTACAGATCTGTAAATGTTTGCAGTTTCTATAGCGTGTGTTGATAGGGGATACTTGTGTGCTAAAGTAAAAAATGAAATGTACTTGTCAAAATATCCGAACTAAGAGTTGCCTGTAACCCATTACTATCAGTCAGTTTCCATTTGGCATTTTAACAGGTGAGAAAGTTAAAGGACAATATCCCTTTCATTGACATTACACTATAAAACCCTCCTTAGTGCTCCCAAGTATCTACAATTGGGTCCATGCCAGTCTCTGACCACTTCTATATAGAAAGATCACTTGTATTTAAAAACAACTTAAAAGCACATAAAAGCCCCAAAAAATCTGTCATTTTAAATGCGCACTTGCAGCATTTTTTTTTCTTATTAACTTACAATGTGCCTTTGAACCTGCTAGCAAATTCAACTTCTTCAGGAACAGTCAATTTCCATAGTATAGCCCCTCTTTTTTCTACATCATAGCCCTCTCTTCATCTGGGAGTGTATATTATTGCAGGCCCAGCTCTTCCTGCCCTTCTTCTAACCCCCTATGTAACATTTTATGTAGCAGCCACATGAGAAGCAATGGGAATAATAGAGAGTCACTTGTGCCATAGCTCTGAGTCTGCTGGGGCTGATTATTTCACATCTGAGATGTTGGTGCCCAGCAGCAGTCTCAGTGCTTTTGGATGTCTACACGAGGGTGGCATTTGCAGGCAAATAACATGCCTAAAATTAATTGAATGTACATATAATCTCTTGTTTTAAATGCATGGTCTGGTGACAGGGTCTCGTTAAGGTAAATTCAAGATGATCCTGTAATTTTCTACTTTTTTTCTTCCCCACCTACTTTTTTTCTTCCCCACCTACTCTGCTTCCCCACTCACTGATACTTATGATACTTGGGAAGTATTTTCCTAAAGGTAAAGCAATATAGTTATCAATGTGCTTTTTTGAGGCTAGGGTCAAACTACTGAATTTGCAGGCTGGCTGGTAAGTTCAGCTGGGATTTTTTCTTTGTCTCTTTCTCTGTTGTTGTTTGGCATGCGTCACCCTTCCATGTGCTCCTTGCTGTTAAGACCAGTTACAAGTTGGGGCAGTTGCCGTTTGTAGTGTTGGGAACGTGCAGATAATTGTAAACGGCATCTCCACACATTTACTAATGCATGCTTTTTTCTGTGCGGCAAACTGCCTGCTGCCATAGCACCATGTCCTTCATTGTGGAGCATTTTTTAAAAAGGGTCAGGGACTTTGTTTCTGCATTTCTCACACATAGGAAACCCTATTGAAATTAATGGGGTGCTCTACATGCGATATGCAGAAGCAAACAGGTGCTCTCGGTGGCACCTGCAGGTTTGAATCTAGCCTAAAAAATAAATCTGAAAGTACCCTGCAAAAAAAGAGAAGGAATGTTCACCTTTACGGGAGGTGGTGTGTTAAAATTTCACTCTTTTTACTACTTGCCTACCAGGCACTTACACCCCCTTCCTGCCCAGGCCATTTTTCAGCTTTCAGCGCTGTCGCACTTTGAATGACAATTGCGCGGTTGTGCTACACTGTACTCAAACAATTTTTTTTATCATTTTCGTTACACAAATAGAGCTTTCTTTTGGTGGTATTTAATCACTGCTTGGTTTATTTTTTACAAAAAAAAGACCAAGTTTTTGAAAAAAATATGTTTATTACTTTTTTCTTTCAGTAAATTTTGTAACTAAGTAATTTTTCACCTTCACTGATGTGGCCTGATGAGGCGGCACTGATAGGCTGAACTGGTGGCCATTGATGAGGGGGCACTTATAGGTACTGATGAGGCGGCACTTATGGGCACTGATTAGGTGGCATCGATGAGGCACTAATATGCTGCACTTATGTGCACTGATAGGTGGCACTGATATGTGGCACTGATGGCACTGATAGGCGGCCCTGGTGGGCACTGATAGGCAGCCCTGGTGGGCACTGATAGGCGACACTGGTGGGCACGGATAGGCGACACTGATGGGCATTGATGGGTGGCCCTGATGGGCATTACTAATGGGCATTGATTGACAGCAGTGATGGGCATTGATGGGCAGCACTGATAGGTGGCACTGATTGCCAGCATTGACTGGCATCACTAATGGGAACTGGTGGCACTTGTGGGCAGTTGTGGTCACTGATTGCTGCCACTGATGGGCACTGATAGCTGGAATTGGTGGGCACTGATTTGTGACACTATTTTAGCGAGAGCGGCCGTTCTGGGACGCTGTCATATGACATCATCCCAGAACGATAGCCGCACCGGCCTGCCATCATTTGATGGTGGGCGGGCGGCAGGCAGTTAAAGAACCCTGGGCACTGCTACTATAAGCTTCCAGGCGGGTCAAATATCCAATTTCCAGGTCAATGTGCTCACTGTGTTTTTTCCTGCCAACACATAAGTCACTACAAGACCCCATAGTGACATAGGGAGGATCCAAAATTGACAGCGGTGGACAGTAGGGAGAATTTTTTATAAAACTGGTGCATACAGAATGTGTTGCAGCTGTGCATAGTAACCAATCAGCTTCTAAGTTCTGCTTGTGCACTTAAGCTTAGACAATAAAACATAAAAGTTTATTGGTTACTATGCACGCCTGTGCCAGATTCTGTGTGCACCTATTTTAGAAATCTGCCCCCAGTGTCTAAGCAAAGGTGGGATCACTGACCTTCAAGTGCCTGCTGTTAGGATTTTAACCTAGATTAGTAGGTATAGCCTAGCAATAGGTTCACCTATTAATAAATATATATATATATATATATATAATATATGCAGTGTGTGTGTGTGTGTGTATATATATATATATATATATATATATATATATATATATATATATATATATATATATATATATATATATAAAGACATTTGTAAATAATAGTATCCCTTTTCACAACACTGTATTCTTATATTCGATTATCTGAATTAAAACCCAAGAGTTGAGTAAAAGGTTTGCAGTATTAAATTACACTAGTGTGCAGATGCAGATATATGATAAGGGCATCTGCGCCACTAGATATAATTTTTAATCCATAATTATACCTTGTTCACCCAGACACGGAGGTTAAATGTCTTCCTACAGCCAGACTTGGTGATCAACTGCCCTTCCCACCTTCTATGTCCACCCGGGAAACAGAGGTCTGTTTCAAAATGATTTAGATGGGTCAATTGCTTGATAAGGAAGTTCATTAGAATCATTCTAATCAAGATTTCAGACTGTCTCCGTAAGACAGAAATCATTAGCGTGGGGTTGCTAATGAGGATTAAAGGTGCTATAGCAGACATTTAGCAATGATGAAAGTAGATTTTACTTAAAACACAGGCTAATCTTCTTCTTGAGGATCGTGGCCTGCTGGAAAGAGGTGAAACAGCTGTACGCAACGGCTTTAAAATTGCTTAGCAACACATTATGTCTACTTATACAAAATTGTGATAAATAATTGGAAAATTGTGCTAAGAATTTAAATCTGCCACATAGAATTACTCATGGTGTAATTTTTTATAAACAACCCTTTCGCAGCACAATATGATTCTGTGAGGTGCAATGTTCAGAAAGTATTTAGGATGTCTTTCCCTGTGGGTAGGGCAGCCCATTGACATAAATGGGCTGCCCTACCTGCAGAGCACAGCTTGCACCCCACACAAGTGTGAATTGTGAACAGTCAGACACATGTGGAAGAATTTTAAAAAGAAAAACTGTGCATAGTCATCTGTCCATCTAAGCCATAGCTCAACATATTTGAACAAGATCTAAAAGGTTAGTTACAAGGATGGCACTGGAGTATCCATTATTCAGTTGTAGGTAGACAGTGAATGCATTTTATACTGAAGGGTGTACACATAAATATACTGTTTTCCAGGATATTGGATGCTTTCCCGTTCCATGTACATTTAATTCTGTCTTGGTAATTTTCAGAAACTAGGAAGTTAAAGCAGTGGTGCAAAAGTGGTGCAATGCTCATAGTGCCTTTGTCTTGTAGGTTGTTGTTGTTTGTTTTTTTTTTTTTTCAAAGGTTACAACCACTTTAATGTTCATTACTGGGGGAAATTGAGGGTTGTGGAATAGGAGGGCAAGTGGACAAATCTGAGAAATCAACTATGTGTGGCCTTTGAGACCCTCCCATGGAGAAAATGAATGAGACAGAGTTGGGACCATAATCGCAGGGCGTGTTTTAGGATGGCACCACATGAGGTAGTCCAGGGTGAAGTGCGACACTGCCTGGCGTTACATATGCACCCAGTCAGGTTTAGCTCTGAAAAGGACCCCTTTGGCAAGGAGGTGTCCCTTTGAGCCCCAGACAAAGGCAATGTCTTTTTTTTATTCATTTTGGATAGAGTAAGGGAGGATTACAACCCCTCTAAGGTTAATGCCATGTTTGTCCTTTTGGGGAGATTTCACTACCTGTCCCATAGCTAAACAGGAATTGAGAGGAAATCTCTTGGGGACCCCCAGGACACCTGAGCTAGTTTCACCATTGAAAGATTTCCCCTCTATTGCCCAAAACATGGGATTTTATTTTAATTTCACTTCAATGATAATGGTACACAGGACAAATAGAGAGGGTGACTTTCTCTAAAGCCCCATACACACGGTCGGATTTTTGCATGGATTCTGTCCGATCGGACAATGTTGTTGAAAAATCAGACCGTGTGTATGCACCATCGGACAGTGTACGTCGGATTGTCCGACGGACAAAGTCCTATCTCCTGCTGGATAGATTTGCCGACAACACGGTCCGATCACACCAAATCCGATCGTGTGTACGGTTGTCCGACGGACAAAGTGCTACGCATGCTCAGTTCACATTACAAGACCAAAGCTATTGGCTACTAGCCTCTACGTAGTCCCGTCGTACGCAACGAACGTCACCACGTTCAGAATGATCGGATTTTCCGACAACTTTGTCCGACCGTGTGTACGCAAAACCAACATCGGACAAAGTACGATGGACATGATCCGACGGACCTGGTCCTCGGATAATCCGAGCGTGTGTATGGGGCTTATCAGTGCACAGACATAAAAAAAAAAAAAAACTGACAATTGTTCTAAACCATTTCCCCTCTATCCAAAACTAAAAAAAAAAATGCCTTTAGTTATACTTTAAGGCCTCATCCCAGATAGCAAGTATAACTTGCCACAAATTTGTGGCAGTGTTGAATTGTAAGTCTTGTTAACTTGCTGCACATTTTCACTGGCAAGTTGTACACTTGCAGAGCACTTGAAGCAAATGTTCTAGGTGACACTTTTCCAATTTGTAGCAAATTTGCTTGGCAAGTCTCTAGCAAAAGCCAACTTGCATCGGTGAGTCTACAGAAAGCGCTCTACAAGTCTAGAGCATGAAAATTCAGCCACAGTGACCTCTGTGGTGGGATGACTATTGCACAACATAACTGAACCAGAACTTGCAGCAGACTTGCAGAATGTTAGCAAAAATTTGACCTGGAGTCATGCAATGCGGACTTGCTGCAATTGTGCAACAAACTTGTGCAGCCTGGCAAGTCTAGCAAAAGCTTGGAAGTCATTTTCAAACTTGCAGCATAATTGCTTGCCATCTGGAATGTACACAAAGGGTGGTGGTAGCATAAAACAATGTTTGGCATAAAAATGTGGGTTCTTTCTGTGCCTGGGGTGCCACAGTTGGAAAATACAGCTTGCCATACTAATGAATGGCAATACGCTTTAAATGTCAATATTTTTTTTTGCATCAGCATTATGGTGTATTGTGTATGGTATAGTTTTGCATCAGTGTATGGTGTAGTTCAGTGTTTCTCAACTCCAGTCCTCAAGGCGCCCCAACAGGTCATGTTTTCAGGCTTTCCATTATTTTACACAGGTGATTTGATCAGTTTCACTGCCTTAGTAATTACCACAGTCGTTTCATCTGAGGGAAATCCTGAAAACATGACATGTTGGGGCGCCTTGAGGACTGGAGTTGAGAAACACTGGTGTAGTTCATTAGTGCAAAACTTTTGCATTTGAGAAATATGTCATAGCCGTGCATTGGTAAAAGTCAATGTAAACAATCTTCAGCATTTACAAGTGTGCAGCTGGATACAGACATTTATTCAGATAGCATGGATAACTTGCTACAAATTTGTGACAGTGTTGAATTATAAGTCTTGTTAACTTGCTGCACACTTTCTTGTAGCACAAGTTTTAGTTGACACTTTTCCAATTTGTAGGAAAATGGCAAGTCTCTAGCAAGAGCAAAGTTGCAGTGGTGAGTCTGCAACAAGAGCTCTGCAGGTCACAGTGTCCCCTGTGGTGGGATGACTATTGCACAACATAACAACATTAAGCGCTGCATAAACTGTTGGAGCTATATAAATCCTGTACAATAATAATAATAACTGAACCAGAACTTGCAGCAGACTTGCATAATGTTTGCAAAGAAATTTGATCTGGAGTCATGCAATGCAGATTTGCTGCAATTGCGTAACAAACGTGTGAAGCCTGGTAAGCGCCTTGAGGCGATTCAGTTCGCATTTGCAGCGCTATACAAATCATTCAAGTAAGGATGGGCTCAGGCATGTTCGCAACCGCACATGCAGATCTCGCCAGGAAGTCAGCACTGCAGAGCGCTTATCACAAGCAGTGAGACATTTTGCCGATCCGCGGCTGCAGAGATCGGGAAATGTCTTACTGCCTGTAATTAGAGCTGTGCAGTGCCGTCTTCCTGACGGGCTCTGCATGTGCGGTTGGGAACAAGCCTGAGCTCATCCTTACTGGCAAGTCTAGCAATAGCTTAGCAAGTCATTTTCAAACTTGCAGCTCAATTGCTTGCTATCTGGTTACCTGTATGGCTGTATGTGGCACCTGTGGCTACCCCAATGTGGGAAAATGCCCACATTTTTACTAAAATAATTTTGTATGTCTCTCTCTGTCCATATGTCCATATTAATGAGGCTGAAGGGGTAGACATGAGCAAATTTAAATAAAAATTTATCAAAAAGCACATATGGATAATATGCCTCACAATTATGTTTGCATGCATTTCTCTGGGTGCTCTGATTTCATGTACCAACCCAAAAACATACTAATAGGTTAGTGTCTTCTGACAATACAGCCCCTTGTGTGCTTGTATGTTAGAGACAACATATTATATATTTTTTTGTGGAGCTACTTAAATGGTTGCCAGCCTTTTACAAATAAGGTAAATGAAATAAACCATAGATACACTAAAATCTATTTACTGATCTGATAAAGCCTCTCACTAATAATCAAATAATAATTAAAAGTAATTTTTAAAGCATATAGCTATGTGTAAATCTTAATGACAATGTTTGTATTCGGTAAATAAGGAAAGCTCTAGCGCTACTAAGAGTAAATAGGGAGGTCAATGTGATCGCAAAAGAAGTTGCATGCAGCAAAGTGACTAGTGATCACAAAAGCACTTAAATAGGGAAGATAAAAGAGAAAACTTTGCGCATGCTATATGGAGTGGGAGGTAAGTAGTGTCAAGGTCCTGGGCAGACGACAAGATATGTGACCAGGACCGGGGGATGACACTAAGTTCAAAGGGGAATAAAGTGCAATGGGGTGCAATTTGCATGAAAGGTGAGCAAGTGCCAAAAAAAGAGGATAACAATAAACCAGGATCTTCAATAAATAATAAGTAGCTCGATGGTAGTGATAAAGGGGTGCATGCACCTCAAGAGAGAGCTAAAGATATATGATCAATCCTAGATCAATCAGTAGTGTGCAGTAAAGTGCAAAAACTGGCATATAAAGTGAACTAGTGATGGATATATATAATTAATCGGTTTCTTCAATAAATAATAACGTATCTAAAAATAATATAAAATAAGAGTTTAAAGGCTTTAAGCCATTCTCACGCTGCTTTTTTGTTTATTTAACTCAATAACGCTGTAGCAGGAGGTACATAAAGGCAGTGGCATGTTTACTCTTGGTGCCCTTTGATAAGACTGTTTTTTTTTTATAGCCGCATGCAGCTGGCATATTTGGCATCCGCAGGGTTAAACCATAAACCGCCGTTGCGCGCTTACCTTATTTCAAGGTTCTTGCATATACTGTATTTATGTAGCGGTAATTACTGCTGCTACATTAGCTTCAAAACGCATTTCCTTTTTGGGCTCACCCTTTGTTCTGTGATTCTGGAAGGCTGTCTTTCTATACCCCCATTAATACAATGGACAAGAAGCTGGGAAGATTTAATTAGATCCAACTGTCCATTACACATGCATGGTAATTTCATGCATTCTAATAAGCTGGGTCACGGCACAGTTTCTGCTCAGCTGCCTGCGCTGAAGAGCTGCCGAGACGAGTGCAAAGAAATGCAATTATTGACTTTTTGTCTGGCTGATCCAAAACATTAATAATGTATACAATTAAAATACTGATGTATTTCTTGCCAGATTTGTTTTGGCAAACATCGTAGTTTGAGTGAGGGTTATTTTATGTTCTAAAGAATTACAGGGCCAGATATAGTACTTGTTACAACCTAGATATTTTTAGGCTAATAAGACATTGTTGTTTAAATTAGGAAATCAGAAATTTGATGTTCAGCTAGCAAGTTGCTGTACGATATTCGCATGCAGATTTTAACAAAAATTTCTACTAACGGATAATGTTATAATATTAATATTAGACTTTGCACAACACGTGCAACAGTTCAACTATTTCACTAGAACACACTCTAATGTCAAAGCTGCTTCAAACAAATAAACATACTGTGGTTTGCCTAAATAAATTAGATTATATTCATCAATTGGACACAAAATAAGACCATGGTGGCCAGAAAATATTTATACAAAACCTTTAGTATGTTTTTTTTTCAAAGATTCAATGTAGCTTAGACTGCTTGCTAGAAAATCCTTACTACTGTAAACTGTAATAATGCACTGCCTTTTTCTCTAAATGCAACTTAAACAGCAACCCCAAAGTATAAATATAAAAATAATTACCAATGAAAATAAGATAACCCTGAGCTATAATAATATGAAAGATCTACATGTGAACATAAATGTGAAAACACATCAGGTCCTAAACCCCCACTCAGATCTGCATAGTAAAGTCCAATAAATAAAGTCCAAACTACGATGATCTAAATTAGGGGTAGTCAAACTTAAAGAGGTGGAGATCTACCTGAACAACATGGGAGAAGTTAAAGATCACTGGGCAGTGTCGCAACCTCTAAGTGCCACATTCGTGTGCATTGCATGTTAATCATTGGTTTAAATCAGGTGGTGAGGAGGCAACATCAGCGCTGCGCAAACGCAATCCTGTATAATAATAATAATAATATCCTCACCACCTGCCAACACACTCAAATCATTTTTTAGAGGAGCTGCAGTGAGTGCTGCACTGGTGAATGAGCCCTTAATTGCATTAGGCAGCGGCACCGTTAGGGCTCATTAACACGTAAAGTTGAGGGGTGGTAAAACAGCAGGATATAATAGAAGTCTATTGCCCCATACACATGATCGGATTTTCCGACAACAAATGTTGGATGTGAGCTTGTTGGCTGTAAGTCCGACCATGTGTATGCGCCATCGAACATTTATTGTCGGACTTTCCGCCAACACATTTTAGCTAGCAGGTTCTCAAATTTCCCACCAACAAAACTTTGTTGTCAGAATTTCCGATCATGTGTACACAAATCCGATGCACAAAAGTTCACGCATGCTCGGAATCAAGCAGAAGGAGCTGCTCTGGCTATTGAACTTCCTTTTTCTCGGCTCGTCGTACATCACCACATTCACACGTTCGTAATTGTTGGCCAACATTTGTGTGACTGCGTGTATGCAAGACAAGTTGGAGCCAAAATCCTTCGAAACAAAAATCTATGGTTTTGTTGTCGGAAAGTCCGATCATGTGTACGGGGCATATGGCTAAGTGCCGCAAACCCGCAGGAAAGCTGCAGATACACCGTACCCGCAGTTTGGGTAAAAAAAACGCACCACATTACTTATATTAGTGTGAAAGCAGCCATCTACTAATATGCCCAATTTATTGCTTCACACTTACGTAAAAATCTCTTCTTTTCTGCTGCTGGCACCACTCTGGAGACCACTAGCTTGGATAAGAGGTGGAGTGCAGTTGGTATCACTCTGCATGGAACAGGAGCCAGCACTACAAAGAAGGCATCGTCTTTTGCAGCTCTTGCTCACTACTACAGCTCCAACTTTACAACTGGTCCCTCTGCATTGCACTCTGGGATGGTGGGTCAGCAAGCCCAGACCGCGATCTACCAGTCACCAGTCTGTGATCTACTGGTAGATCGCGATCTACAGGTTGCTGAACCCCGATCTAAATAATACAATCCTTCACCTCCGTTCTGTCTGCCCTGAATATATAGAAAATGCTCATCATATTTACATGATCCCTTATTTCTAAGCAGGTTATGAAACATTTTAACCATTTCCCTAACTGACGTACATACGTATATATACTTACAATTCCCTACATGGTAAATAGGGTCCCGATCACTTTTACTTTTACAGACAGGGGGAGGGGGTCCTCTCTCCATTGGGAGGCCTGGTAGTGGATGCACTGCACAGAGTGAGAGGAACCCCCCTCCTCACCCTCTGTGATGTCAAAAGCGGAAGCAATGAGATCTAGTCATTTTCAGTTTTGGTTTGTTTGCTTACAAGCCCTTACCGGCTTGTAAAGCATCTGATCAAGCCGATCTCAGTTTGATCAGATGCTTTCGAGGTCAGAGGGGAAATATGGAGTCTAATAGACCCCAGATTTCTCTATAAATAGGACCATGATATCACAAGGGATGTTGTTATTCCCTTGTGATAGCAACATAATTGATGAAGAAAAAAGTACAGTGTAAAAGGAAAAATATAAAAAAATTGCATTCACAGTTTTTTTTACTTAAAGTGCATACTTTACATTTTCCTGTGTTGAACCACATTTGCTTTGTAGTTGTCCACACCTCTCTTTTATCAAGGTCTTTTTGTAAATTTGCTATATCTTGTTGTGAGGTTAGTACCCTGCTTTGTATCATCAGCTAAAAACTGAGATTGAACTATTTTTTTTAAACTATTTTGAACTATTTTGACCAACATCTATGTATAAGTTAAACAGAATTGGTCTCAAGACAGAGCCTTGGGGTACCCCACTTACAACTCTCTGAACATTCAAAACATGCGCTATTTATCACCACCCTTTGGATGCGCTCCTGTAACCATTTCTCTAGGCAGGTACATACACTATCATCAATGCCAGCAGACCTCAATTTGTAAATTAACTGTTTATGGGGTACTGTATCAAATGCTTCGGCGAAATCTAGGTACATTACATCCACAGGCCTTTCTCTATCCAGAATACAGCTCACTTCACTGTAAACTGGGTTGTCTGGCAGGAACAATTCTTCATTAATCCATGCTGATTACTGCTAATATTACTATTTTCCACAGCAAATTCTTGAATATAGTCCCTTATCACCCCTCCAATAGTTTGCATACTTTTGATGTTAGGCTGACTGGCCTGTAGTTTCCAGGTATGTATCTTTGCATTTTTTGAATACCACGTGCACTTTTTACCAATCAGCTATTACCATTATGGTCAGTCTTTTGTGGACCTCTCTTTTTAAAAGTGCTAGTTGACCTACTATTATGCCACCTCTCTGGACTCTATGCTTTCTGAATGACTGGGTTCCACTGGTATCAACATACAGATTTTATGTTCCACCTTCACTCAGACATCACTTGATGTGCACTCTTTTCAGTTAATTTCAGCAACAACCACTCCAATGTGTTACCAGGGCTGGCACAGGTACTGCTTCAGCTCATAAAAAGTTAGTTGCACATAATTTGATTTTATGATTCCTACCCTTATTTGTGCCTGGAGTTTAACTCAAGTCAGTCATTGTAAACTCTTGGTTGTGTAATTATAAAAGGAGAGAAAAATGTGAACAAAAGTGGAGTTGTGGTGCAAAGTAACTAATCAAGTCAAATATTGTTAGTTCCTTGGAAAATAAACCAAGGAATTTGATTGCCCCCTATGATCAGCAATGATGCTTTTGTTTCTGTATGCCTTTTCTACATGTTTTTTAAGCCAATGAGTATCTTTTCTCTCAAAGCAGGAATGAGTGAGTTTTGAAACAAATATTACAATGTAACTCTAGAATTACGTTATCCTTGAAACATCTTTTGTTGAAGACCCGTCGTCTATATTTCAATTTGATTTCCATGATTTTTACGTAGATAAAATGAAAATGCTCAGATAGGACAAGAAGTGATGATGGGAACGTACATATGGTTTATATCTGTTAAGCTGTAGATCATGTTGGAGCTAGACAAGAATATAGGAAAACAAAACATAAATGTCAAGTCATAGCTTACTACAATAATATTCTCTTTGTTTTGACTTTACTATAAAAATCTTTTCTGTGGATAGACTGTTGGCTAACAATAGCGGTTATATGTATAAGTTCATATAAAGGCAATGCTGGTAACAAAAATTGAACTATTTTCATAACACTCTG
This sequence comes from Lithobates sylvaticus, assembly GCA_028564925.1. Taxonomy (NCBI): domain Eukaryota; kingdom Metazoa; phylum Chordata; class Amphibia; order Anura; family Ranidae; genus Lithobates; species Lithobates sylvaticus. The sequence goes on from CM053028.1 coordinate 82,997,695, forward strand.
GAATGTATATTAAATCATAAAGGTCTTCATAACCGTCTGTTCTATAACAATTGAATTTTACACAGTTTTTTTGGCATGTATTTGGCAGTGAAGAATATCAGCAATAGTTTTGCATGATAGTTCAATGGATAACAACTATGAGTGTGATAGGACAAGCAATAATTAGGTGCAGGTCCAGGGTTAGGGAGTTAAGAGAATCTGTTGCTTTACCTGTACAGCCACACACTACCCTGGTACTGGCAGAAAAGGTCTTGGGCTCAGTTCACACTAGCTGTAGCTGCAGCTCACAGCAGGGGGTACGGTGCGTCCCTGTTCTCCGTTTTAGGTGTGCAAATCAGGTCCGAATTTTTCCGCTGAATTCGCACCTGAAACACCTGAAGATGCACAGGACCCTTTTTCAGTGCGGACCGCGGCAGCCCCGGAGCTGAGTTAACCGACTCAATTGAGAGACGGTCACACTCTCCTGTCATGCCAATTGGATGCGGGGAAACCTGCATCCAATTCACATCTGTGTGAACCTGGCTTAAAGGTATTTTTCTCAGACTAAAATCAACGCATGAGCATCATAGCACTTTTTTTTAAAGTGAACCTGCACTGTGTACATGCAGGCTCACTTTAACATGTAACAAAATGTAATTAAAATAAAAGATTTTTTAAGATGAGGATCCTACCAGTTTGTATTCCTAGAGCGAGATCACTCCCTATGCTGTTCCCTATGCAGGATCAGAATTGTCGCTCTAGAACAGGGGTGTCAAACTAAATTTAATTATGGCCACCTCAGCATTATGGTTTCCCTCAAAGGGCCGGTTGTATTTGCTTAGATTAGATTTCCAGAGCATCCCACCTGCCCTTACATCAGATGTCAAGAGCTCCCCTACCATCAGTAGTCAAGTCCCCCACCCTCCCTAACATTACAGTGCACCCCCTTACCTTGTGCTCCTGTTGAGCAGAAGCTGGGGCGGAGCTGGGAAGCAGAAAGTGCATGGTGGAGACCAGGGGAGGCAGAGATGAGGAGGTGCTGCAGCCGCACAGAGAGGCGCAGAATCTGTAAGAGGAGTTCTGTCTTCCTCTCTGCTGCCGACTGCTGAAACAAGGTGGAGGCGGAGACAAGGGTGGTGCTGTAGGAGAGGTGTGAGGGCCACATTAAATGGCCTGGAGGGCCTGATTCAGCCCGCGGACCTTGTGTTTGACACATGTGCTTTAGAATGTGATCTCCTGTGGATTACAAGGTAATGCTGCTTTGCCAGTACTCACAGTTTTGAGTCCACAAGAAGCATGAGACCATTTGGAATGTGGATGTCATAAGAGAGGGACGTGCACATGTACATAAGACATGGATGCAGATACTAGAAGTCGCTGAGCAGGGCATGTTGGGTGGGATTCTTTGAAACATACTTCTGCAGCCAACAGTTTTAAAGAATTCAAAAAATAGGCATTAACTATGGATAAGGGGAAGGTTTAGTTGTACTTTAATACTAGCTCCACTAGCTGCACGTATTTACCTTTCCTTAACGGCCCCTGTCACTATTGGTAAGAAATGAAAGGGAAGCCCTGGAAGACCTAGAACAAATATACAGATCAGGAACTCTCTGACTTTTCTCTAACTTTCATGGTTGCCTGCTTGTAATAATCAGTAACTTAAAAAGTATATACAGAATAACCAGGTCAGCAATTGATTTTCTCAAAATCTCTCTTAGTACAGGTTCCCTTTAATTGGCTTAAAAGATAGGTATGGGTTTGTTTGTTTTTTCCTCCATTATACTTACTTAGGTGGATGCTGCATCTGTCCCCCGGCGCCTCTGCACTGAGAACTGAGCGATCGAACATCACTGATGGCTCGGTTCCTACAGCTCTCCGAGCTGAGAGCTGCTGACTGTCAATCAGTAGCTCTCTGCTCTGCTCCTACACGCTTACTGGAACGCTGAGCTGTGGAGGGGCGGGGTGCGGCCGTTTCAGCCTCTCTGTGGCTCGCTGATGGGGTGAGATGGGCATCAGTCTAAGCACTTGGTGAATCCAGACTCCCATTGTCGGGATGACACGTTGACGTCAGCAGAGAGCAGACTAAAGTCCGCACTCTGCTGAAAACGGGTCACAGGAGTGCAAAGCGAATTGCACTCCTGTGACCCATAGGAGAAGCCCAGCCAAACAAGCTTAGGCTGGACTTTTCCTTTAAATGTGGGTCCTTGCATGGACAGATGAAGTACCTAATGATGACAGCTATAAAAAATTCTTCCAATATGAAGACTTGAAGTGATTAAAACAAAAAAGATGGCTGCGTCTTCCTTATAGTTTTAAATATGTTATCATATCTGAGTGTTGTAGGCAGATGTGTAACAGCAGATGGTTCCCCAGGCCTCATTAAGGATTCCATTAGCAGCCAAGAAAGGGGTCAGCTAACAGCCAAGAATGCTGCAGATATGTAACTTAACACGCAGTCTGACAATATGAATGTTGGGGAAATAAACTGTAAGAATTATTTGTTGTGTCAAGCTTGTCTTTTTTTTTTATTATTTATGGACTACCTTTACTTTTGTTTTCTTTTTACAAGGCGCAGAGTTGAATCCCCAGTGGTAATATTCATCAAATGGCAGCCATTCAATACCACAACTGCTTTCTGCCCTACAAAAAATGTTAACTCTCAAGAACAGACAAGTAGGCCAAGAGATTGTGTACATAGCAGAAGCTTTGAGCCTCGGGACTTGTACCTTAGTGAGCATTGGATGTTGTTAGAAGTCATTAGAACTGTTTCAACAGCAAAACTGCAATATATACTCAGTCATACCTAGGCTTTCCAATGTAACTCCTATAAGAAATATTTCATACACTTTCATTATATATAATTGGCCCAACTCAGGGGTTCCCTATTTTTTCTTTCATGTGGGTAACTGCTTGCATAGTTGTTGATGTGTTAAGATCATTTGAAAAATCATTAGAATTTTAAGGTTTTCTTCTTTTTGAAAGGCTACATTGTCCCACTGTGACTCATAAGTATTAGATGTATTTGTATTCAGAAACGAGAATCTTCAATATTACTAAAGTCTTATGGACTTTTCAGACAACATAGTGTAGGCCCAGTTTTAAAAAAAAAAAGCACTTCCACCAAGCTTGGGTCTGCTTAATCAAAGACTGAAAACCACTGATTGATAGGTCTGTGAGTAGAGAGAAGGAGACTGTTAGTCCTTATACAGTACCAAATACTGGAGGAGATATTCATTTTTGTCTGTATCTAATAAGTTCTTTAACCACTTGCTTACTGGGCACTTAAACCCCCCTCCTATCCAGACCAATTTTCAGCTTTTGGTGCTCTCACACTTCGAATGACAATTACTCAGTCATGCAACACTGTACCCAAATGAATTTTTTGTCCTTTTTTCCCACAAATAGAGCTTTCTTTTGGTGCTATTTGATCACCTCTGGATTTTTTATTTTTTGCGCTATAAATGAAAAAAGACCGAAAATTTTGAAAAAAAAAAAATAATTTTTTTTGTTTCTGTGATAAAATTTAGCAAATTATTAATTTTTCTAAATAAATTTTGGCCACAATATATACTGCTACATATCTTTGGTAAAAATAAACAAAAATCTGTGGAAATTATTTGGTCTGTGTGAAAGTTTTAGAGTTTTAGTAGAGTCTACAAGCTATGATGCAAATCATAAAAAAATTATCGCATCTGATGTACTGGTTGCCTATCTCTCATTTCTTGTGACCCGAACAAGCCAGGAAAGTACAAATGCCCCCCAAATGACCCCTTTTTGGAAATGATATAGGTGATGAGGTGGCACAGGTGGGCACTGATGAGGTGGCACAGGTGGGCACTGATGAGGTGGCACAGGTGGGCACTGATGAGGTGGCACAGGTGGGTACTGATGAGGCGGCACAAGTGGACACTGATGAGGCGGAACATATGTGCACTGATGAGGTGGCACAGATGGGGCGGCACAGATGGGGCGGCACAGATGGGCACTGATGAGGTGGCACAGATGGGCACTGATGAGCAGCACAGATGTGCACTGATGAGGCGGCACAGATGGGCACTGATTGGCACAGGTGGGCACTGATGAGGTGGCACAGGTGGGCACTGATGAGGTGGCACAGATGTGCACTGATTGTGAAGATGTGCAGATGGACACTGATCGGCACAGGTGGGCACAGATTGGCACAGGTGGGCACTGATTAGCACAGATGGGCACCGATTAGCACAGATGGGGCACTGTAAGGATGGGGCACTGTTATGTGTGTGAACTCACAGTTCGCTATCACAGATCCTCTCTCTCCTCACACTCTGTCTCTGTGTGAGGAGAGAGAGCCAGCAATGAGAGATGATCTCATATGTTTACATTTGAGATCATCGCTCATTGGCCAGGGCGATCACGCTGTAAACGGCCGCTGTGATTGGCCGTTTACAGCGATTTGTGATTGGCTGTGTCCAAGGGACACGGCCAACACAGAATTTCCCCGCTGCGCACTCGAGAGCGTGCACAGAGAGCGAGGAAAGGGGAGGACGTCATATGACACCCTCCCAGGAATTGACATCCGCGCCGAAGCCGTCATTTGGCTATGGCCGAATGTCAAGTGGTTAAAGCTCTAAGCAGATTTAAAAGGCACAAATGGTACAGCTCTCAATAATACAGCATTAAATGTATTGTTTTAACCACTTGACCTCCAGAAGACTTGCCCCGCCTCTTGACCAGGCCATTTTTTGCTACACAGTCACTTTAACTGACAATTGTGTGTGACACTCTACCCAAATAAAATTGTTGTCCTTTTTTTCCCACAAATAGAGCTTTTTTTTGTAGGATTTGAACACCTCTGCATTTTTTTTATTGGTTAAAAGAAAAAACTTTCTACTATAAAACATATCCAATAACAAAATGTAAAAAATCTAATTTCTTCATCAATTTAGGCCAATATGTATTCTGCTACATATTTTTGGTAACATTTTTGTGGAGTGGACGAAGCTGACAGGCAGAGGACGGGGGGGGGGGGGGGGGTGGGGGGGGGGGGTGACACAGACACAGGAGAGCAGGCTGCAGATGACAGAGGCACGTAAACTGACCACAGTGTCAGGACTCAGCAGCCATGATTACTGTGGTCATTTATCAGACAGGTGTTTCAGGTGATACACGGGGCCAAATTACACAGCACAAGCACTGTGCTGTATAAAATGCTTTAAGGGAACAGGATCCGTTTTTTTTTTCTTTAGGTTAACAAACGCTTTAACTGTGTGCCTGACCAGTGTTTAACTGTTGTGAGGGAGGTGCTTTTACTAGAGAAAGGCATAGATCCGTGTTCCTGCTTCGCAAGAACACTCGATCCATGCCTTCCTTACTGACAGAACGGCGACCAGGCTTGTTTGCAGATCGCCATTCTGCCTGCGTACAGAATAAGACCCCTTTCACACTGCGGGCGTTTTTCAGGCGCTACATTCCTAAAAATAGCACTGAGGACTTTCATACTGGAGCGGTGCACTGGCAGGGCGTCAGAAAAAGTCCTGCCAGCAGCTTTTTTGGAGCGGTGAAGGAGCGGTAAACTCACCGCTCCTCCACCGCTGTTCCCCATTGACATCAATGGGGCAGCGCTGTGATACCGCCGGCAAAAAGCCGCTCTGGCTAGCGGCCGAATAGCGCCACTAAAACGATGGTAAAGCTGCGCTAAATATAGCACGCTTTACCGCTGACACCCGGGGCGGCTCGTGTGAAAGGGGTCTAATTAGTGGGTACTGGTGGACTGATCAGCTCCCGCTGTGTAGAATCACAGCCTCTGATGGCACACATCACGCCTGATACCCAGAAATACTGGATGATGTATATATACGTGATCCTGTGCAGCGTGGCCGCCCTGTAGCACTAAATGTGCTATAAGACGGTCGGCAACTGGTTAAATGCAAGCATTGTAAATGCCTGAATTTGACTTTTCAGCTTCTTGTAATATACGGTACATACCATACAGCAGAACTCAGAGAGGAAGACCTAGAAGCAGGTCAAGGGTCATGCTGACAAGAAGAGTGACAATACTAACCACCACCTACAAAGCAATCCACAAGTCTGCCCCCAGCTACATCACTGACCTAGTCTCAAAATACCAACCTAATCGTTCTCTTCGTTCTTCTCAAGACCTCCTGCTTTCTAGCTCTCTCATCACTTCCTCCCATGCTCGTCTCCAGGACTTTTCCAGAGCCTCTCCAAGGCTATGGAACTCCTTACCCCAATCAGTCTGTCTATCTTCTACTCTATTAGCTTTTAGACAATCCCTGAAAACTCTCCTCTTCAGTGAAGCCTATCCTGCCCACACCTAACAACTGTATTTTATTTTTTCCATCTGGTCATCCCCCACAGTTATTACCTTTTTGTTTCCACTTGACCCTCCCTTCTAGATTGTAAGCTTTAACGAGCAGGGCCCTCTGATCCCTCATGTATTGAATTGTATTGTAATTGTACTCCCCTGATGTTGCTAAGCACTGCGCAAACTGCTGGCGCTATATAAATCCTGTATAATAATAATAATAATAATGAACTCATCAGTGTGCTCCATCTTGTTTCACTGCCCAGTCAAACGCTGGGGGTGGGGAGCAGACCTGTAAGTAGAAATGAAACTGCAACAGAAAAAGATCAGGTTCCCTACCCTGCAGGGAACAGCGAGGCAGAACTGTGTATATCTCAGGACTGGATGGACAGAAATGAAAATGTTTTAGCAGATAAAACAACTCTCCTTGTATGTTATACATTTGATGATTTAGCGATTTGTCTGCAGAATAGCTTTAGGCAAATAGAATTGAAGGGATAAGCCAGGCACAAGAGCATTATTTATTCCAAATCTGTGCCCCAGTGACATTATACTCGCACATATATGATGCATCTTGTGTAATGAAGTAGGTATGTACAGCTGGAAACATGGTTCATAACAGAATGGAAGTGTACTATGAGACGCTGATATTGTAATGAGTGGCCTAGATAAGTTAGACTTTAAAAGAAACAATGACTGTACTGTATAAACAAAAGAAATCAAAGTACAGAGAAAAGGAAATGCTTTTCATGCTGCTTTAGTTCTCGGCGGGTGTTCTGCTGCTTTAGATATTGAAGAACAAGTCTTATTTCACAATATCTATTTTCTAATTAATCTTCAACTCCTCATGCTAATAAAACAAACAATAATGGAGGAGAAGCAACTAATTTAGAGCTTTGTTTATTAAAAATTGATTTTTATTTGCTTGAAATATAAATTCCTAAATCTAGAATATAACAGTGCTAAGAGCTTGTGCAGCCTAAAGACTGGGAAGCTGCTATATGTATTTTATTTTCTTGGATTAAGTTATACTTGGAAAAAAAAAAACCCTAAATGGTTATCAAACCCGCAACAGTAAAATCCGTCTGTATATGCAGTAAAGCATGCTTGTTATACTTACTGTGGAGTCTAAGGGGTTAATACTCCACATTGTGTAAAAGGGCTGTCCTTCTTACATTATCCCCAATCCATCTCCTGATAGAACAGAGCCTTGGGGAACTCTGCACATGCTCAGTGTAATGTATAGTTTTTTTTTTTTTTTTTCTTGGGAGAGTGCATGTGATTAGCACAGGGCCAATCAGCACTGTCCAGACAGAGGATTGGGGTTCTGCAGCCTCATAGGACATTCCGGGGAGTAAGAAAACTCCTCCTACAAGTTTTAACCAGTGCTCGGCTGGACACTTATAGAAGTCACAAGACTACTATATACTGCTGATGAGAAATGTTTTTTAGAAGTTTATAGTTACTAAAATATTACTAAAATAGACCAAATATAGTGAATGCAGGGTCCTGGGTTTAGTAACATTTTAAGGGCCCATTTAGCTATTTAGCTGTGATCATGCATGCACCAAAACACTCCAGATAAAAAAGGTGCATGTAGAATTTTGGCAACGCAAGTCCATTAAGAATAGAAGAAATGGCCACACACCACTGAAGATCAAAATCCTTTATTCGGATATCCCAACACTACAAGAACCAGAGTGCTTTTTGTTCTTGTTGTTTTGGGATGTCCAAATAAAGAATTTTGATCTACAGTGGCGTGGGGCCATTTCTACTATTCTCATTGTGCGCAGAGGCGAGCATCTACTGGATCATTAGGCTTCTTGGCCTCACCTGGAGCGGCGGGTTTTCTTGTTCTAATGCACGTCCATTGATGAGCTGTGTGGGGTTGCCATTCAGAAATAGTGGCACCACATTGTGTTACTGCTGCCCAATAGTGTGAACGGGCCTTTAATTGCTGTCTTAACAGAAAAGTTTACATGGTTTGGCTTGGCTCTGCGAAATTCTCCCTACTCCAACTCAGAGATGGCAGAAGGTTTTTTATCTTAATGAATTCTATGCAATAAGATAAAAACCTTCTGTGTGCAGCAGCCCCCTCAGCCCCCTAATACTTACCTGAGCCCCGTCTCAACCCAGTGATGTTGAACAAGAGCCTCGGCTATCCAGGGAGTCTCCCTCATTGACTGAGACAGCAGCAGGCACCATTGGCTCCATCTCCTCCTGTCAATCAAAGTCAATGAGCCAATGACTAGAGAGAGGGGGCGGGGCCGAGCCGCAGCTCTGTGTCTGAATGGACACACAGAGCTGCGGCTTGGCTCGGGTGCCCCCCATAGCAAGCTGCTTGCTGTGGGGGCAGGAGAGAGGGGCCAGGACCTGAGAAAAGGAAGATTGGGGCTGCTCTGCACAACCACTGCACAGACCAGGTAAGTATAATATGTTTGTTATTTTTAACCACTTCCCTACCGGCCACAGTATATATACATTGAGGTAGAGAAGAGGTTGTTCTGAAATAATGGTTGATGCTATAACCATGATTCCTACATCAATTCTTAGGGCTGTCAATTCTCTTTCATGCAAAAGTACTCCGAGTGGCTGGGCAGCCACTGGAATACTTTTTTTTACAGGTGGCAGAAGGGGGTCCCAACCCTCTCCCACCACCGCCACCTTTACCAGGCTCTTCCGAGCCATCGGTAAGCCAAGTAACAATGTGGCCGGCAGCATCCAGCTCCAGCCTCACAGTGAGAAGAACTGGCTTTTTCTCACACTATGACGTCAAAACCTGGAAGCGATGACTATTTAGTCACTTCCAGCTATTTGTTTACTGGCCCCATAGCTGTGTCTGATCGCCTGCATTGGAGCCCAAAGGAGAGATGGGAGGTCTAACAGAGCTTCAGATGCCCACAAAATTGCCTGTACAAATGCTCAAAGAAAGAAGCCAGCAAAAGAACCAAAGACCCTCAGCTCAAGTGTGAATGCAGCTTTAGTTCCTCCTTTGTGACCCAGGTTCCCATTGGTCTTTTGAAACTGAAAGTGAAAGTAACCTGTAGTTAATAACAGGAAATTGCATGCAGGAGAGACTTTATATATTGTCTGCTTGTCACCCGGTGGAACAAACAAAATCTGCCCATGGCTCAATAGCAGCAACAGCAAACTGCCCAGTATGGGAGTGAAACAAAATTTTTTGCGCTATGGTTCGGTAGGTGCAATTAATTCTTAATGGCACTCCAAATGCACCAGCAAATACACATATGCTAATTCACACTGCAATGCATGGTAGCTTTTTGCAAAGCATTTTAGTGTGATACGTTAATAAAAAAAACCTTGCACTTGTTTTTGTGTAATTGTCAAGCGTAAGCCAGCTTAATGGTCAAATTAATAGTTTACCCTAAATGCAATGCACCTAAATGCTAAAAGACATGCATTCCTTTCACACCTGCAATTATGAATAGAGCCTTATGCCGCGTACACACGATCGGAATTTCGGCCAGCAAAAGACAGATGAGAGCTTTCATCGGAAAATGCGACCGTGTGTAGGCTCCATCGGAATTTTGCTGGCCCGAAAAATTTGAGAGCATGTTCTCAATTTTTCCGATGGAAATTCCGATCGTCTGTAGCGCAAAATTCCTACGCATGCTTGGAAACAATTCGACGCATGCTCGGAAGCATTAAACTTATTTTTTTCTCAGCACGTCGTAGTGTTTTGTCCGTCACCGCGTTTTTGACTGTCGGAATTTGGTGTGACCGCGTGTAGGCAAGACAGTTTCAGCGGAATTCCTTCGGGAAAACCATCAGAGCTTTTTCCGACAAGAATTACGATCGCGTGTACGCGGCATTAGATTGATTTTTGTCTGCGGTAGTTTCTGCACCCAACTGATCTGCTGCGATTGGGAGGAAGGAAGACCACCATCATGTCATGTGCCTTCCTTTTAAGCACTATTAACCAGAGAAACCACAGCACTACAGTCAGGCAAATCGTTGCTGGAAATTTAGTGATATTGTCCAGGGATTTATATACACGCACACACATACATATACTTGTATTTTATATATATATATATATATATATATATATATATATATATATATATAATACAAGTATATAATAGAAGTATGGTGTATATTCAAAGTCAAGTGATAAAGATTTTCTCACTCAACAATTCATGAAAACAGTATGTGTCCCTTTAAATTAGAACTTCCACCACCCGCCAATAAAGTGGCTTTATTGAACTAGCTGGACACCTAGTGCCCACCACCACAAATATGATTGGCCTCTTGCCAAAGGGAATGAATCCCTTTAAAAGGGATCAAACCAGCATGTTGTTACCAAGCCTCGGGACAACCAGCGGTGTTGACAGCAAACTCCCACTGCCATAGTTCAGTTTCTACAGAAGTCAGCAAACCAGGCCAGACCCCATCATTGTTTTAAAAAAAAGTAACAAAGGCTGCACATAGTGTAAAACTGCTGTATCATTCTCTATTAAAAATGTGACAGGTACAGAGGTCATTCACAGACATCACATGAAACAAACACCTCGCCACCTTCCACTCGGCAGGTGTGATGACGTCACCGGTTGTACAGGGATTGCATAGACCTACAGGTTCTTTTTGAGAATTTAAAGGGTTATAGAGTAGATAAATAGGCTTGTGGTCTGTATGTGAGGAAAACACAGATGTAACTGAGAGGCAACTAGGAAAAAAATAGTTTATTATAAAAATATCAGAGATACACGGGGCTGATGTTTTAATTCCTCCTTCTGAAAATGTTTGTTGCCTAGTTATGGTACTGATACTGGTTTCAGTACTTTTTTGAGTCACCAATCCCAAATAAATAAGCAGACCAGGAAATTTAGAGAAAATCATAAGTACTGATTCAAAGTTATGAAGCCAACTCAGAAACCAAGATTTTTCACAAAAAAAAAAAGGTCAGTAATGACCCACAAAAGGTTACTTTGTTTACATTTAAAATCCTTTCTAAATTAGTAAATGATGGACTGATGCTGATGGGTAAATGATGGGTTAAAAAAATTGCCGTAAAGGGAGTGTTTAGGGAAATAATTGTTTCAGATTTATATTAAATTGAGTTGGGGGCTGCACTGTGGTATCTTCACTTCCTGTTAGAAGACCTAGGTGTCCATTTATGAAGCAGTGATCAGCGGTGATCGCGAGGATCGCCGCTGATCACAGTCCATAAACAGTTTATGAAACAGAGATAATAGGGGGAGAAGTGTTTGAACATGTTCTCCCGCCGATTATCTCCGCACATGGAGAATCCTCATTGACTGACACAGTAACGGCCAGTTTATGAAGCTAAGATCTCAGCTCTTCACTGGCAATCTGAGTCTGAATTCACCCTCCCTGATTCACAGCCTCAGAGGTGGAGAATCAAGGAGTGAAGAGGGAATCCGGGGGGATCTGAGGGGGAAGGAGGAAGATTTTTAACTTCCTTATACCTCGTTTAGACCCCCCAACACTGTAAACATGTCCCCCTGTCATATTTATTTATACATATATATATATATATAATGTGTATATATATCTATAATGTGTATATGTGTATATATATATATATATATAATATGTATATATATATATAGTGTGGTGTGTGTGTATATATATATATATATATATATATATACGGTAATATATATATATATATATATATATATATATATATATATATATATATATATATAATGTGTGTGTATATACATGTGTGTGTGTATACATATATATATAATGTAGGGGGACTCGTTATTTTTTTAACATTAACCACGCCGTCTGTCAGTGTATTGAGCGGTGATAATTTATCACTGCTTAATAAACTGACATCTTGGTGTTTCGGTGAATTTCTGGTACAGTAATCTCGTAAAGTCTCACGAGATTCCAGTATCAGGGGCCGTTCTCCACTGTTGGAAGCGTTTGTAGATCGCTTCAATCCTCCAAAGGTGACGCGATCTACACCGCTTCATAAACTGGCACACAGAGGAGAAAGATCTCCTCTGTGAATGCCGTAGAGCGAAGCAGTGAATACATTTTACTGCTTCATAAACGGACACCCTTGTCCTGTCAATGGCTGTCCTCCTCACAGATGTCTATTGGGATTTCCTGATATTTCAGGACAAAGCAAGTGGTCAGAGTTTGAACAGCAAGTAGAGTCAAGATTTTGCAGTTGCATATCTGAAGAAGATGCAATGCAGGTAAGTGTAACTTACCCTTTATACTTACCTCTCCAACACTGTACAACAGCACTTTCTAGAAGAACTATTTGAAATTTTCCTTTGCTTGAGACCAGACCTGGCATGTTATGACTGTTGAAATCCAAAAAAAAAAAAAAAATAAAAATTGGGTACAGAAAATACTACGCTCGGTTGCACATTATTCACTAGTTCCATGTCAGAAGCAGCCTGTTGGAATGAGAATTCTTGCATACCCACTTTCAAGCATGTATTATCAGATTTTTCAGCAGCTTGGCAGGAAGCTCTTTGGCGTCCAGTGCCAACTTGAGACAGGCTATTTATTTCAAGAGTTATGATGAAATCTGTGTTAAACATAGACACAATCACAGTGTACTGTTAATTTCAAAGGAGCCATCTGCAGTCTGCTCTCTGCTGAAATCTGTGCATTGTGGGGAATTCCTACCTTAACAAGGGAGATTTATATCTGCTGTTAATCAGAGAGCTCAGCTTCTTCAGATTATTGTTCTCATAATTCACCCTATGGAAAAAAATTGGTAGCACAGGCCATTTTAAATAGAATGGTCTATGGCTCATTATAAACATTTTCAAAGAAGTGTGTACGCCTGCCTTTGGAAGATACTCATGCATAGAAAACATATCATCAGCACACGATCCTTTGTGGTTCTCAACCATTAATCTGTGTGTACGTTGGATCCCAGTAACTATCAAGACTTTTTTTAGAGCCTTCAGGTGAAAATTTGGTAATTCAGTGTACAAAAATTTCAATACATTTGAATAGTTTTTCTTAAGTTGACTAAAAAGTAATCAGAAAAGTTGGATATATTTAATTATATGAGGTTTTTGTGTTTAGCATGCAAAAAAATAGACTAATGAACTCTATTAAAAATGTAATTTCAATTAAAAATGTAATTTCAATCATAATTCAGGTTAAAAAAAAAAAAAAAAAAAAACTTGCAGCAAAAAAACAGGTTAAATGTGATCAAACATTCCAATCCATTCTTACAAAAGTAAATGAAAATTGTATGTAATAGGGAAAGATAGTAAATCAAACAAAAGTGTCGCGCAACTTCAGTGAGAAAATGTGATCAATGCATAACCCTAAATGCATGACAATATGCGTCTATATACATACAAGTAAAGTAACAGTGATCAACCGTAAATACTTCTAAGATTGGTACCATATATAATACCTGTGAGTGATCTTCAAATTGTGCATGGATAAACGCATACCAATTGCATCCATATAAACTCTGGTAAGTTGACTCAAATCAAATCGTACAATATGAATAACCTGAGAATTAGCTCCAAAACAACCACCAAACTGTCCATAAAGCAAACTATATATTATAGTGCATACATCATAAATCGCATGTTAATATAACAAAAAGAACATCTAAAGTAACCAAAATAAGATAGACATTTCCAGTCTACACACATTGCCTTGTACCCCATCATTAAACTCTAGAAGCATAACTAGAACCTTCAGGGCCCTGGTTCAAGAAACCATGAAGGGCCCCCTGACACCCCCCCTTCCCTATTGATCCTGGGGCCCTTTACTCCCGTCGCTGGGCCTTTTATTACAGTCCCGCTGTGGAACCCTTTCACATGTTTTGCCTAATGGATTTATTCACAAGGGTCCCCCCTTACATCAGATTCCACAGAGTTCCTGCTTTACGTCTGAATCCGCAGACTTCCCCCTTTACGTCTGTATCCGCAGAGTCCCCCCCCCCTTTATGTCTGTATCCGCAGAGTCCCCCCCCCCTTTATGTCTGTATCCGCAGAGTCCCCCACCCCCCTTTACGTCTGTATCCGCAGAGTCCCCCCCCTTACGTCTGTATCCGCAGAGTCCCCCCCCTTACGTCTGTATCCGCAGAGTCCCCCCCCCTTACGTCTGTATCCGCAGAGTCCCCCCCCTTTTACGTCTGTATCCGCAGAGTCCTCCCCCTTTACGTCTGTATCCGCAGAGTCCCCCCCCCTTACGTCTGTATCCGCAGAGTCCCCCCCCCCTTACGTCTGTATCCGCAGAGTCCCCCCCCCTTACGTCTGTATCCCAGCAGAGTCCCCCCCCCTTACGTCTGTATCCGCAGAGTCCCCCCCCTTTACGTCTGTATCCGCAGAGTCCCCCCCTTTACGTCTGTATCCGCAGAGTCCCCCCCCCTTACGTCTGTATCCGCAGAGTCCCCCCCCCTTTACGCCTGTATCCGCAGAGTCCCCCCCCCTTTACGCCTGTATCCGCAGAGTCCCCCCCCCCCCCCCCTTTACGCCTGTATCCGCAGAGTCCCCCCCCTTTACGCCTGTATCCGCAGAGTCCCCCCCCTTTACGCCTGTATCCGCAGAGTCCCCCCCCCCCTTTACGCCTGTATCCGCAGAGTCCCCCCCCCCCCCTTTACGCCTGTATCCGCAGAGTCCCCCCCCCTTTACGCCTGTATCCGCAGAGTCCCCCCCCCTTTACGCCCCCCCCCCCCTTTACGCCTGTATCCGCAGAGTCCTCCCCCCTTTACGCCTGAATCCGCAGAGTCCCCCCCTTTACGTCTGAACCCGCAGACTCTAAGGGGGAACACTGAGAACCCTCTTATTCTTCCTGTATTGAATTGTATTGTAACTCTACTGTCTGCCCTAATGTTGTAGCACTGTGCAAAACTGTTTGTGCTATATAAATTATGTATAATAATAATAACTCTGATGTAAGGAGGGAACCCTGATGTTAGAAGGAATGCTGCAGACTCCCCTGTAAAGGGGAACTGTGATAAAAGGGACTCTCTGGTAGCCAGAGCCCCCACTTACATGAAAGCTCCCAGCATTCCCCTTTAATCAGGGTTCCCAGAGCACCCCTTACATCAGAGTTTCCAGAGCCCTCCTAAATCGGAGCCTGCAGAGTGCCCCTTTACATCGGAGTCCGCAGAGCCCCCCTTACATAAGAGTCTGCAGAATTTCTATCTACACTGTAAGGGGGATTTCTGTGGACTCTGGAATCTATAGAGGAACCCTGATTTAAAGGGGGGGGGCTCTAATATAACGGGTGCTCTTAAAACTCTGATGTAAGGGAGAGCTCTGTTGTAAGGGGCAATGCTGTGTATTCTGGTGTAAAGGGATGCTCTGATGTAAGGGGGTCTCTTCTCACCAAAGCCCCCCTTACATCAGAGTCCACAGAGCACCCCTACATCTGAGTCGCCTTTACATTAGTGTACTAACTGGGAGGCAGGAGAGAGAAGTGAGGGAGAGAGGGGGGAGACTTCACTAACAGTAGATAGAGGGTGAGCTGTCAGCACCTCAACTCATCTGGCTGCTGGGCTTTAAACTCGGCACCCGCACAACACTGCGGAGAGTGTGGGCAGAGCAAACACAGGAGGAGAGGGGCGGGAGGAGGAGGAGCAGATCATCTCTCTCCTCTTCTGTCATGCAAGGGGGAGAATTATCAGTGCTGGCACTGGCCTGCATGAGAGAGATGCTTGCAGAGTACTGCAGCTGCTGGGGAGCCACGGTCCTGGCTTTTGGGCCCCCACACAGTGGCAGAACTCCAGGGCCCAGTTGCAGGTGCAACCTTTGTGACCCTAGTAGTTCCACCACTGTTAAACTCCTTGCCTTGTATCTTTCTATTACATGCTATGCCTTTCCCCTCTCAGGCTATTTAGGCAATCACCTAATAATTTAATATATTGATGAATTAAATGTTGATGTGTAATCTGACTAGCACTACACAGTCTACTTAAGTTAGGTTAAGTGGTATAAACATTTTACATTAAATATGTTAGAAAAATCTTTTTTTTTTTTTTTTTTATAGCCTCATTCAAATTTATTAGTGTGGGTTCTTGTGGTAGCCTACATACCTCTGAATTTTGAAAAAAAATGCTAAAGCTTAACTTAGTATGATTGTAACGATTGTGGCCAGTTCTTATGACTAAGGCCTTATAGGCTGAAACACGTCAACTGTTTTCATCTGCGTTTGTTCACTGTAGCTTGTTAATAAAAACAAATTTTAAACGCTAGAGAGTCTATTGACGTAGTCCCGTGCACGAGCGGCCTGTGAGACTCGCTGGATCACAGATCCGAGCAAGGGGTGGATCCCGATGACAGTCATTGACAGCTGATCATGTGATGACAATACAGCTGGTAATTGGCTATTTTTCCTCCTCGCGCTGACAGCGCAAGGAGAAAAAAAAACAGCCGATCACAGGTGGCAGTGAGAGGGACATTAGTCCTGATCACTGCGATGTACCCCAGCTCATCAGTGCCCACCTGTGCCCTCTACAAGGGCCACCTACCAGTGCCCATCAGCGCCTCCTGTGAGTGCCCTCCAGCGCCACCTGTGAGTGCCCAGAGTGCCATCTGTCAATGCCCACAGTGTCATCTGTCAGTGCTCACAATCAGTGCCTGAACTGCGCTGCACATCAGTGCCACCTACCAGTGCCCATCAGTGCCACCTATCAGTGCCATATATCAGTGGTACCTATCAGTGCCCATCCATGCCACCCATCCGGGCCCATCGGTGCCATCTTATCAGTGGCCATCAGTGCCGCCTTATCTGTGCCCATCAGTACCGACATATCTGACCCCATCAGTGCCATCTTATCTGTGCCTATCAGTGCCGCCTTAACTGTGTCCATCAGTGCAGCCTATCAGTGCCCACCAGTGCTGCCTCATAAGCGCATATCAATGAAGCAGAAAAATTACCTGTTTGCAAAATTTTACTAACAAACTATTAAACATGATTTTTTTTTTTTTTTAATTTTCCATATTTTTTTGTTTGTTTAGCAAAAAATAAAACCCCTAGCTGTGATTAAATACCTTCAAAAGAAAGCTCTATTTGTGGGAAAAAATATATAAAAATGTCATTTGGGTACAGTGTTGTATGACCGCACAATTGTCATTCAAACTGCGACAGCGCTGAAAGCTGAAAATTGGTCTGGGCAGGAGGGGGGTTTAAGTACCCAGTAAGCAAGTTGTTAAAGAGCAACAACCGGAGTGCAGATCATTTTTCCTACATTACTTTACTCAGCCAGTGACTGTGGATCGAGCACTCGGGAGCTCTGCTATCTATGTGTTGTATGAGTAGTAACACTGACATTTCTGTTTATACTGTGGCCAGTTCTCCAGAACCTCACGGAAATTGCTAAACTCAGACCCAGAAAATATAATTTCTAATCCAACATAATTTAAGAACATTCCAAATGAGCAGTCAAAAGAAACAATTCTCATTTGCTAGTAAGATAATGTTAGAGGAAATGATCATATAATTCCCATCAGCGTACTGAAGAACATTTTTTCTGGACAGATCTCATCACTTTCCTAGGTTTCAGAAGACTAGGAAAGTCCAACAAGGTACAGATCTGAAAGATCTGAAACTCTATAGTTTTATTTTCCCTTAACTTCAAACGACACAACAAATAGTTTGGGCATGTGGAGTCATATTTTTCTTTCTACAACCAGACTTTATAATCACAAACAAAAATCTGTCTTGTCCCGTAATGCACATGTTGGGACAACATGCACAAGTTGTGTTGTATCTCCTGTAGTTTTTCTAAATGTTATGACCTATCAGTGTTGTTCTGAAATTACCCAGCAATTTATTTCCTATAGCAATTCTGTCGATGTGGATTTTTCCGCAAATTTGTAATTAAACTTATTGACAGCTTTGGCTGAAAGTTTACCCAAAGCTAGGTTGGATTAAAGTTTTAGAAAATCCTTCTAGCCACATCATTGTTACTAAAGCATGCTTGCATTAGAGGAAACAAAACAAAATATCCCTCTTATACTGTGTGCAACTACTGGGTTTAGCTTGAAAAATAGCTATTTACTGCAGTCGAACTTTACTTTTTCAAGAATTTAATTAAGATTCATTTGCAGATGCATTATAAAACTTGTACTGTTAATAATAGTATTATTTATAGCATAAATTGCCTATTCGCTTATTGATGGAGATTTAGAATAGAGATTAGACTGTTTTGCTACAAGAAAACAAACTGCATTTTCTATTGAGAGATATTTTTACAAAAGTGTTCTTTTTAATTAACATAGGCAAATATTTTTGGTGGGTGGTGTAATATGCTGGGACATCTCGATTTCCAGAAAGAGAATACTTCACCAGGACATGTTTGGGCTTGAACCTTTTTTTTTTTTTTTTTTTTTACAGAGGTCATTGATGCTTAGATGCCCAGGCCAAATTTAGGAGGGCAATCATATGTCAGTTAGCTCACCAATATCTTCACTACTAATATTACATACATAAGACCTTTTATTTTTTACATATTTATTTAGCAAATATGCATAAATGAGAAATTACATTTTTAAAATGACGGTATTTTTTTATACTGAAATTGTATTTGACAGGTTAGTATTAAACAGATGCACACTGCCACTTTTAGACTGTAGTGGTATTTGGTAGGCTTATTTGTCAATGAAGCCTGCATGTGATCCCTATATCATAGCTGACATGGTATCCACATAATCAGGAAATTATTCTGATTAGTTCCCGATTGTCAGTAGGAACTGGAGCTATCTGTGACCGCCGATATTGAGACATACCAGTGACAAAGAGCCTCGGCCAGTGGCTCTGAAAGGGAAGCTGGAGCATTGAGCTGGCAAATATTAATATACAAATTTAGGAGGTTAAAGCCTAGTTTCAGTCAAAATGTTTCATTTTCTTTTGGTTAGCACAAGAAAGGGTTAGAATCATGGTCTTTTGGGTTTTGAGAAGATTTCCTTTGACTTATTCAGGACAGAAAACAATATTTATTTATTACAGGAACTTGTATAGCCCTGTCAATTTATGCAGCACTAAGGTCCCTAACTCACATTCATACATAGACATACTAGGGCCAATTTAGACAGGAGCCAATTAACCTACCAGCATGTCTTTGGAGTGTGGGGGGAAACATACACAGGCACAGGGAGAACATGCAAACGCCAAGCAGGTAGTGTCATAATTGGGATATGAACTAGTGACCCTATTGTTGCTAGGCTGAAGTACTAACCACTTAGCCACTATGCTGCCCCAATAAGAAATATTTCCATATCTATGGGGGACACAGGCAACAACACATTTTAAATACAATGAAGGGTAAGAATTTCTGACAATGTCTTTATTGCTGTATGTGACTTCTTGTCCCAGGGACTACCACACCACTCATTTCATGTATAGGAGTCAGAACAGGAAGTGAATGAAAATTCTCCCTTGTGAGGCTACAAACAGAACTAAAATGTGTTTTTTTCCCACTCTAGGCTAGAGTTAGGCTTTACGTTGTAGAAAGGAGCCATTAGACAGAGCAGAGCACACAGAGCCAGGCCAGCCTAATCTTCTTAAGATGAAACTCCAGTCAATATTTGTTTAGTTGTGGATAGATAAGGGAAAGGTTAGAGACTCTTTTAAATGTTGTCCCTGATGGAGGAGCCCCCCACCCCATGCATCTTGTCCTGGTGACAACAAAGAAAGAGAGGGGGGTTGCTCTATAGATTACACAGGCAGCAATAAAACCTGACCAAGGTTGCATCTATGTTATGCATTTTACTAGTTTTCAGGGTTTTTTTGTACAGTTCAGGGGCTATTTTTGGTTCATAATATATATCATAATGTAAATATATATACCGTAAAAGTATTTCCTTTGTAATATAATGTAGGTTCCAAAACGTAATTGTTAGAAGAACATGTATTGGAGAGTAAGTAGCAGTAGCATCTACCAATGTCAAGAGGTACTTGAGATTTGGTGATCCATACTAGTGGAAACTACTTAGTAAACATTTGCTTTCAAGAAGGTCTGTGAACTTTAGTTTCATTGAGAAATATTGCTCTGAGTCTGACCATGCACTAGTAGAATTTTTTTTTAGAAAATTTTAGTGTGAACAAAGTTTGTTTGATTTTCCAATTATCAGTGTGGTCAAATCAACACTCATTTTTGACCCCAATGATGAGAATATTTGAAGGAGCAGGATCAAACATTTTTCTTGAACAAACAGATTCCAGTTTATGTGGTTTTTGCTCAGGAAAGCCATTTGTTCCAAAATCAAAAGTATATTTTAAAGTACTTGCATTCATCAAGCCATTGAATGTGTTGAGAATTTTTGTATGAATGTTCATATGAAAATCTACTAGTATATGGCCAGCTTAAAAGATACTGTTGGATCAGAGAATCCACTGATCAGTTGATTAGAGCAATGGCTACATATTCAATACAGAAAAGTTCAGCATCTATCACCTTCGTTATGTTGCTGGATTTTTAGCCCTGCTCAGCTTAAAGTGGTTTTAAATGCCTTTGTTTTCTTAAAATAAGAAATATGCTATACTTACCTGCCAGCACTTTCTGCTTCTCCTCTTCAGTGTCTGTCATCATATCAAGCCACTTGCTATGTGGGCAGATGTGCAGGCCCACTCCTGATTTGGGCTGTGTGTGTGTCCATAGACACACACAGCATGGCTCAGCCCTGCCCTCTGTTCACAGGGTTTGATTGACAGCAACAGGAGCCAATAGCTCCTCCCTCTGCTGCCGTTCTGTCCTGTGAATCCAGGGAGGGTGGAGAAAGCCACTACAGACAGGCTCAGCGCTAGATGAAGTGAGGGCTCAGGTAAGTATGTAGGGGGATGAGAGGGCAATACTGCTACTGAGACATTTTTTTACCTTAAAGTGGTTCTAAAAGCAGAAGGTTTTTGCATCTTAATGCATTCTATGAAGCCACATCTCTATCCAGCGATGTTACATGAGAGCCTCGGCTGTCCTGGTGCTCCCTTTTGATTGGCTCCTGCTGCTGTCAATCAAAGTCAGTTAGCCAATGAGGAGAGAGAGGGGCAGGGGCTGAGCTGTGGCTCCATGTCTGAATGGACACACAGAGCAGCAGCTCGGCTCATGTGCCTCCATAGCAAGCTGCTTACTGCAAGGGCGCTCAGCAGGTGGGAGGGGCCAGGGTCCGACAAGGGACCTGAGAAGAGGAGAATCTGGGCTGCCCTGCGCAAAACCACTGCAGATAAGTATAATGTTTGTTATTTTTAAACAAACAAAAAAAAATACTTTAATATAACTTTAATGCAGAGAATGCATTAACCACTTCAATACCGGGACTATTCTGGCACTTCTCTCCTACATGTAAAAATCATCTTTTTTTTGCTAGAAAATTACTTGGAACCCCCAAAAATCATATATGTTTTTTTAGCAGACACCGTAGGGAATAAAATGGCAGTCATTGCAACTTTTTATCTCGCACGGTATTTGCGCAATAATTTTTCAAACGCTTTTTTGGGGGGAAAAAAACGATTTCATCAGTAAACAGTAACGTTAGCCCAATTTTTTTGTATAATGTGAAAGATGATGTTATGCCGAGTAAATAGATACCCACCATGTCACGCTTTAAAATTGTACACACTCATGGAATGGCGCCAAACTTCAGTACTTAAAAATCTCCATAGGCAACGATTTGACATTTTTTACAGGTTACCAGTTTAGAGTTACAGAGGCGGTCTAGTGATAGAATTGTTGCACATGCTCTAACGCACGCGGCAATACCTTACATGTGTGGTTTGAACAACGTTTACATATGTGGGCGAGACTTGTGTGTGTGTTCGCTTCTGAGCGCAAGCTACCGGGGCCAGGGGCATTTAAAAAAATGTATTTTACTTAATTTTTTTTAATTTTTACACTTTTTTTTTAATTTATTTTTTGATCACTTTTATTTCTATTACAAGGAATGTAAATATCCCTGGTAATAGGAATATATTTGACAGGTCCTCTTTATGGAGAGATGCGTGGTCAATAAGACCCCACATCTCTCCTCCAGGCTGAAAAGCATGAGATCAAGAAAAAAAATTCACTGATCTCATGCTGACAGCCGCGATCGCTTCTTTGTTTACATCCGGGAACCTCCGACGGTCATAGAGATGACTGGTGACCGGAAATCTCTTTCGTTGTCATCCAGCATCGGCCAATTCTTTCACCGGGCCCCCGATGGCACGGGAGAGCCCGTAGAAGCACAGGATGGTGGCGGGAGGGGGGGGACGTCCCCTCCCGTCGCCTATAAGAACGATCAAGCGGGGGAACTGCCACTATGATCATTCTTATCGTGCACAGATTCGCCGGCTGGAAAGAATGATATCTGAATGATGTCTGTAGCTGCCCACACAAATTCAAGGAGGTCATTTTACTATGGCCCGGTATAAGATAAAAAAAATGTCTTTGCTTTAGAACCATTTTAATTATGATATGCAATGAAAGTCATACAGAAAGAAATAATTAAAAAAATCTGCTTATTCACTTGACAGGTACATGCACGATAACACTGTGCAAAGTTCTTTGCCCCTAAAAATATATATATTTTTCTATAAAGAAAGAATTTAAATTAGGCTTTGTCTCAAAATGTTGCTTGCTGGACCCAAAAATAAATAATATCAAAGTCAAACATTTATTAAGGATTTCATTTTAGGACAAAAATGAAAATCTGTATTCAATAACATGCAAACACAATTATCGCTGAGTGATGGCTCATTGACTTGGATTAACAGTAATTTATTTGAAAGACTGCTAATGGTTATTTGATGGCCATTGCACATTAATATGTTACATCTTGCTCAGTGTTTCAGTATTTCACATTGTAGGACAGCAGACTGTAAATGTGTGAGGAAGAAGAATACAGACTCGGAGGCTTTTCGACTTGTCAGTGGACTGAAAGGTTTTTCTTTATCTCAGAAGTGTCTTTTGTAATGAACAAAATTATTGAACGTGTCAGCTGCCTTATGGGCTATAGTACCATGTGGGTGATATCATTAATGTGAGTACAGAAATCTATATCATTCATTGTCAACCGTTGTACTTTGGCAAAAAAAAGCATTTTTCTATGCCTTTATTTACAAATAATGGGTATACAGAAAGTACGCGGTGTACAGATAGTAATATAAATGCCACATGATATGGCTTTGCCAATAGAAATGCCTAGCCTTTACCGACTGCACTAAAAAAAAGGTTGCGTCTGGTTGCAACATACAATACTTGTATTCTTTCTTATTTTTTTCTTTATTGTATATAGAACATTTTTGGCTGGGAAATCTATCCAGGACAAAAGTGACCAAAGTACTATACATAATGCGAAAACTAGACATGTGCAGAACAGAAAAATTTGTTTCGTTTTGGACAGATTCGTTATGTTACTAATTTTGTTTCGTTGATTCGTTTCGGAATTTGTTTAGTTTAGTTTCATTTCATTTAATTTCTTTAATTAATTTTCTAACAAATTCCAAATTTTCAGAACAATTCGGATCGGTCAAAAAATGATTGACCGATTTCGAATTCTGTGTGAAGAACAGCTGGTTGTTAACCACTTCCCGCCCCCGCCTATATCAGAATGACTGGCAGGAAGTGGTTCTGTTATTCTGACTGGGCGTAATATGACGTGCAGCAGGATAAGCCAAGTTTGCGCGCCCATCAGTCTGACACACTACATCACTGATCTCGGTAAAGAGCCTCTGATGGAGGCTCTTTACCACTTTATCAGCCTTGTCCAATCACGGCTGATCACAATGTAAACAAGAAGAGCCGTTTATCGGCTTTTCCTCACTCGCATCTGACAGACGCGAGTAGAGGAGAGCTGATCAGCGGCTCTCCTGACAGGGGGGGGTCTGTGCTGATTGTTTATTAGTGCAGCCCCCTCACGGATGCCCACCCAGGCCACCAGGTATGCCACCAGGACCACCAGGGATGCCCACAAAGGAAGCCCAACAGGTATGCCACCCTAGACCACCAGGGATATGCTAATCACTGCCTAGGCAGCTGCCAATCAGTGCCCATTAATAGTGCCTGCCAGTGCCATCAGTGATGCCCATCAGTGCAATCTATCGGTGCCCAGCAGTGCCACGTATCTGTGCCACCCATAAGTACCCATCAGTGTCGCCTATCAGTGCCCATCAGTGCCACCTATCAATGCCCATCAGTGCTGCTTTTCAGTGCCACCTCATTGGTGCTGCCTTATCAGTGCCCGTCAGTGCAGCTTATCAGTGCAGGAGAAAGCTTATTTTTTTTTACAAACATTTTTAACAGAAACAAAGAAACTTTTATTTTTTTCAAAAATTTTGGTCTTTTTTTTATTTGTTTAGCAAAAAATAGAAAACGCAGAGGTGATCAAATACTACCAAAAGAAAGCTCTATTTGTGGGAAGTAAATTATAAAAATTTTTGTTTGGGTATAGTGTAGCATGACCTGGTATTGAAGTGTTTAAGGAGCGGGCTGGGAAGCCAGCCATCATGCCCTTAACAACCAATGACTTGTTAGCTGTCAGCAGGCTTCCCTGCTGGGAGCTGAAAATGTAAACAAAAGAATGCCGGCAATAGAACATTCAGAAAAAAAAACGGCATGGGGTTCCCCCCAATCCAATAAAAATGAATTGGCTTAAGCCCCCCCCCCCCCCCCCCCTCCAAAATGTATACCAGACTCTATCCAAGCATGCAACCCGGCAGGCCAGGAAAAAGAGTGAGTGCCCCCTTCCCAAAACCATACCAGGCCACATGCCCTCAACATGGGGGGGGGGGGGGTACTGTCCCCCACAAATAAAACATACTGCCTAATACCAAACACCACAAGATGACTGCTTTTTACCTTACCTAAAAATGCCTATTTTGTACCCCTCTGATTTGAATTCCTCTTGACTTCATGATTAAACACTAAAGGAATCTTGAGTATCTGACACCCAGGTTTATCCAAGGCCGGCACCCTCTGCCATGTGCCATGGTTTCACCCGCTGGTCTCTACATCACTACAGTAGTAATCTAGTGTACTGGTAGATATTGTTGATTTTTTTTTTTTTAAACCTTTTCTGGGGAGTCTAAAGTTTAAAGTATAACTAAAGGCAGAACTGTTTTTTTTTGGACAGAGTGAAGAGGGATTAGAACCCATGCTAGATTTCATTGCTCCCTGTTTCCCCATTAGGGAGTTTCACACTCTCTATTTGCCATGTTTACTGTTATCACTAAACGTGAAATTAAATTTCCAAATTTTGGGTTGTCCCCAAAACAGGAATGGGGGCAAATTTTCCAATGTTGACACTAGTTCTGTTAACTCTGGTGACAATCAGGGATGTCCTCTCTTAATTTTTTGACTAGGGGACAGGAAATCAAGGGGGAGAAGTCTCTATCCAAATGGAAAAAAAAAGCTTTGACTTAACTACTACTGAGAAAAGTGATACTTAAAATGTAAGTTCTGTAAGGTGAACTTACACAGGACCCCCTCCTCAGCCCCCCCCAGTCCCGCTGACCTGGAGCATGGCAATATCCCGCTATGAGCCCTAGTATAGCCGTGTCACCGGTCCAGGGCTTGGAAAGCCCCTCTGCTTTCTCTCCTCTTCTCCCCCGCTGACAAGACAGGCTACGTGGGTTCTGATTGGTCGGCGCCACCCATGTGACTGCCAATTATAATGCGCCTAAACATACCTCCTGACAGGTTATGTTTTGAAGATTAAGCTGCGGGGGATTTCTAAGCCCTGGACTGGTGACACGGCTATACCGGGGCTCATAGCGAGATAGCGCCACGCTCCAGGCCAGCTGGACTGGGGGGTGGTGGTGGTGAGGCGGGGTTCCTGTGTAAGTTCACCTTTCAGATTTTTTTGTAAAGGTGAACTTACCCTTTAAGCATCAAATCACCTTAAATCTAGCCATATGCACACAATGATAATCATATTCCAAAAGAGATGAAAAGCCTACTTATTTCTCCTTGTATTGGAAGATAAAACAAAGCACATTCAACAGGGAAGTTTTACTAACCAGAAATCAGCGTGTGTTCTTTCAGAACTCAGTGTAAACCCAACATTTCATACAGTATATATTGCATCTATCAGTTTTCAGAGCATGATAGCAGAACTGGCTTACTGAAAAGATGAGAGGCTAAAACAAAGATGAACAGAGCTGTAATATCAGAGGCAAGATTTGGAAGGGTACTGTATGTTCTAGGAAAGCCATCAGTATTAACATCTCATTTCCTAGGGAATATTAGGAAAGATAACAGCAGTAATAACCAGTTCTGCCTGAATTATTCAAGAAGCATACTTCCCTTAACTCTATTACCCAAGTAAGTAGGAAGTTTGTTTTAAAATATTTGAACAAATAAAAGTACTGTTCAGATATACAGGAATGGGAAAGTAAAGTAACAAGTCGTAAATATCAGTGTGCGTTTTGCTTACAGCAACTACTGTACATAACCTCTATGTTTGTTGGCTTTCAGATATTTGTTTAAAGGCATAGTTCACCTTGACCAAAAAACTTCCTCTGCAGGTAAGCAACACCTGTAAAAATAAACTGTGCAGCCTCTGACCAAAGTTGAATGATGCCCTTGCTATGAGTGTAGGCCATTTACATACCTCCCAAAGCCTTGCTGAAAAACTCCCAGGGATATCATCATCCCCTCCTGTCTCATTGCTAGGATGTTGCTAAGATGAACCCAGCTGTTACTGTTCATTTCCACCATCACGTGAGGGAGGTCTTTGAGTTCATGAGTGGAGCAAGGCAAATGGGCAGCGTGAATATTTATTATGTTGCAGCCAATCCCTGGGGAGGTGTGCCAAGAAGCTGGCAGAAAAGCATATAAATAGTCTGAGCTTCAGAAGAGAAGTATCAGAACAATAAGTATCTTCCTGTAATAGGGATTGCGCCTGTTTAGGTGGAGGGTTACCCACTAGTTCCAGCCATTCTGCTGTTTCAAGTTGCTCTTCATCGAGATCCTCGCTGTAGCAGAGCCAGGGGCCTACAGAGAGAGGGTATTGGACAGCCTGAAACTTCACCTAAGGATCCAGTCCACATAATTTCACTGAAAGGAACCTTGAGAAAGCTGAATAGGCACAGATGCTCCCAAGAGTATTGCTTTGCTGCAAGATCCTGATGACTATTGGGATTGCTGGGCCTTGTCGTTCTTCTCCTGAGAAGTACATACTGACCAGTTCCATTTAGTTTAGTGGGAAGACTTTACGTTAAATAACGAGTTAGATAGTTCATCTCCTGAGAGTTCCATACATGAGTCTCCTCTAGTTTCTCGTGGGAGGACTGTCCTTTGAAGCTGAGTCAAGTAGTCCCCCTCCTGAGGAGTACATACCTCTGGCCTCTACTAGTCTCCCATGGAAAGATTGTGTTCAGAGCTAAGCAGAAGAACTGTTTCTAAAGTTTACAACATAGAGAAGAGTATCCCCTTGTTTCTGTTAGGCTTAATGTACATGGGACATTTTAAAACTTCTCCTGAACAATTTAACTTGACGGATAGTAACGGACGTTTAAAAACGTCCATTTTGCTGTGTTTACATGTCGCGTTTAGTCGCGTTTGCATTTACAAGCGTTTTTCTTATTTTCTTATTTATTTTTTAGCAAATGAAAAACACTGGTAAACAAAATGCGTCTAACGCGTTTACAAGCTGTTTACAGGCGTTTCAAATGCCTCTGAACATCCGTCCTGAACGCATTTTTTTTTGCTTTCCAAAAAATGCTTCTAAACTCAACTGCCGAGAAACAACTATAAACAACCCTGTGTACATGTACTGATAAGATAACATAGAGGAGAATTTAGGGGCAGCTAAAAAAAATGCCCAACTGCTCTTAAACGTCTGTTTACCAGCAGCAGTGTACATGAAGTCTAAGTGGTTCTGGAGTATCCCATACTACCCTACACCCCACCCAAGCCATTTAATGATAAAATCACAAAAATACATCCCCTACACGGCTTTTTGTCTCAGTCTGCCTGGACTATGCTCTGTGTGTGCTTGCAGCCTCTGCATTAGTGAGGGAGAATTCTGGTCATCATCACCACCATGTGTGCTGGAAGTGTACAGTGACTGTGCGATTAATCATCAGCCAGCGGCCCTTCCAGGGTACCGCTACATGAGTGAAGCTGGGAGTACCTGAAAGAAACCCATGCAAGCACAGGGAGAACAGGCAAACTCCATGCAGATAGCATCCTAGCCGAATCTGGTCTCCAGCAATGATCCTTAACCCCTTGAACACCCGCCCATAGTCATATGACGCCCACAAGGTGGATCTACCATCCTGGGTGGGCGTCATATGACGTCCTCCCATTCCCGGCCGCCTGGGGGGCGCGCGCGCGCGCGCCCGCGGCATCGCTCTGGAACCGGTGCGGGTGCCCGTTAAAACAACGGGACCGTGGAGCTGTGTGTGTAAACACACAGCTCCACGTCCTGTCAGCGAGCAGGAGACCGATCATGTGATCCCAGCACGGAGGAACACATGATCGGTCTCCTCCCCTTGAGTCCCCTCCCCCCACAGTTAGAATCACTCATTTAGGGAAAACATTAACCCCTCCCAGCCCCCTAGTGTTAACCCCTTCCCTGCCAGTCACATTTACACAGTAATCAATGCAATTTTATAGCAACGATCGCTGTGTAAATGTGAATGGTCCCAAAAATGTGTCAAAAGTGTCCGAAGTGTCCGCCGCAATGTCGCAGTCACGAAAAAAAAATCGCAGATCGCCGCCATTACTAGTAAAAAAAAAAAAATGCAATAAATCTATCCCCTATTTTGTAGACGCTATAACTTTCACGCAAACCGATCAATATACGCTTATTGCGATTTTTTTTACCAAAAATATGTAGAAGAATACGTATCGGCCTAAACTGAGGAAAAAAATAGTTTTTTAAAAAAAAAATGGGATATTTATTATAGCAAAAAGTAAAAAATATTGTGCTTTTTTTCAAAATTGTCGCTCTTCTTTTGTTTATAGCGCAAAAAATAAAAACCGCAGGGGCGATCAAATACCACCAAAAGAAAGCTCTATTTGTGGGAAAAAAAGGATGTCAATTTTGTTTGGGTGTAACGTCGCACGACCGCGCAATTGTCAGTTAAAGCGACGCAGTGCCGAATCGCAAAAAGTGCTCTGGTAAGGAAGGGTGAAAAATGGCCCGGTGCTGAAGCGGTTAAAGTGGTTCTAAAGCCTAAACATTTTTTACCTCAAGGCATTCCTTGCATTATGGTAAAAAAATGTTTAGGCATCAGTATTCCCCCCCCCCCCTGTACTTGAGCCCTCATTTGATCCAGCGCTGGGCACATCTGCAGCTCTTCTCTCCCCTCACGTCTGTGTCTCAATGGATATGCTGGGGCACCGGGAGCCATTGTCTCCCGCTGCTGTCAATCAAAGCCACTTCCCATGGGGCAATGGACAGAGAAGAGGGGCCAGGAGCACCGGCGGGGGACCTGAGCAGAGGAGGTTTAGGGCTAATTTGTACAATTTCATTGCACAGAGGATACAAGTATAGAGATGTTTTTCCCCTTTATTATCACTTAAATGCTGCAAGGCAGAAGTTAACCACTGAGCCAGTATGCTGCATTTTATTAGACAGGAAGTCGGTGAAAATCTACAACAGGGCCGCAGCAATAAAAAGCCAAACAAGGCTTCTAGCCTTCCTGTACTTTTATAAAAAAAAGAAGCATTTTATTTCTATCTGTGTTGTTGTATGTTGTAGAATTATTTATTAAAGGGAATTGAAGATAAAACAAAATTCCATACTGACTGTCGCCAGTTATTTGATGATTTTGCTTTCTGTCCACACATACTTTCTATAGTTCCATTTTTAATGAATCAAATAATAATTTTTCAACACACAACAACATTCTTCAGTTCTGGAACTGCCAGTGAGGATAATTAATTTGTGACCCTGTGTGGATAGAGTTTCACGTGCACTTTGGTGATTGTATATTTTTTCTAGCTGAGGCTACTGTTATCGACAATGAGGCCTGGGAGGCAATGTCTCTGCGGCATCTTTCTTCTTGATGTATTAAAGCGAGCGCTGACCCTGCTTTACGGAGACCCGGACATGTGATTTATTGTCATCTTCTTTAGTAGATTGACTAAAAGCCTTGTAAAGAACACTGTTACACCTCAGTTTATTGTTGCTTTATTTATAGATTAAGAAAGTCAATTACAGCCCATTGTCACTTAGATTTGATAATTGTGGTTGAGTATTGAAAAGAGCAATCTATTGAGATGGAAGTATACAGTAAAAATCGGATCACATTCAAGACCCTCTGCCTAACCCACAAATGCACACAAGGAAACGCTCCTCAATACTTATGCGAAAAAATAAAACACTAAACTCCCAATCGCAACCTCAGATCAACTAACCAAAACCTCCTCCTCATCCCCAAGTCCTGTTACAAATCAAGGGGAGAACAAAGATTCGCAATCCAAGGACCACAGCTATGGAACGCTCTACCCACATGGAAGAAAACCATCGGGCCTTCAGGAAAAAACTTGAGACCCACCTCTTTTAAGAAGGAAGTCAACGCAGGTCGGATCAAGTGCCTTGAGGCGATTCAGTTCGCATTTGTAGCGCTATTATGGTAAAAAATGCTTAGGCATCAGTATTGCCCACCCCCCTGTACTTGAACCCTCTTTTGATCCAGTGCTGGGTACATCTGCAGCTCTTCTCTCCCCTCACGTCTGTGTCTCACTGGATATGCTGGGGTACTGGAAGCCATTGTCTCCTGCTGCTGTCAATCAAAGCCACTTCCCATGGGGCACTGGACAGAGAAGAGGGGCCAGGAGCAGACCTGAGCAGAGGAGGTTCAGGGCTACTTTGTACAATTTCATTGCACAGAGGATACAAGTATAGAGATTTTTTTCCCCTTTATTATCACTTAAATGCGGCAAGGCCACAAATGCACACAAGGAAACGCTCCTCAATACTTATGCGAAAAAATAAAACACTAAACTCCCAATCGCAACCTCAGATCAACTAACCAAAACCACCTCCTCATCCCCAAGTCCCGTTACAAATCAAGGGGAGAACGAAGATTCGCAGTCCAAGGACCACGGCTATGGAACGCTCTACCCACAAACATCCGCATGGAAGAAAACCATCAGGCCTTCAGGAAAAAACTCAAGACCCACCTCTTTTAAGAAGGAAGTCAACGCAGGTCGGATCAAGGGCCCCTAAGTGAAATTTTTTATGGCAGTTCTCATGTATAAGAACTTGCCAAACTTTCAGAAATGAAATCTTAATATATATATATTTATTTATTTTTTAAATATACAGCTGGCTAAAGTATCTTAAAACCTACGTTTTCCTAAAAAGAAAACCCTCACAAAATAATTACAAGGGACATTATTTACATTCAGGGTGATGTGTCCACTGTGATTCTGTCTTCAAGTTCAGTAGTAATCATCTTCTTCTTCCAATGCCATCACCCTCATTAGAGCAGGGTTACAGTGAGTACAATAATACAACTGAGGAGCTGCACTCATCAAGAGTGTCTGACTATGCCCATCCCTTTTTAACATAGCTCTTCCATTCATAGAAGCCAGGGCTTCAATGAATGAAACATGATCTATGAATGGAGAGGGAGACATTTTTCATCCCTTCATCCTCTATTCATAGATCATGTTTCATTCATTTAGATTACTAATGAACTAGAAGACGGGAGCACAAGGGGCACATCACACTGAAGGTAAGTTGTGTTTATTTTTGTTTTGATTTTTTTTTAGGGGGGTAAACTCAGGCTTTATCCTGTCTTGATTTCAGCCTCCTGTGATCCCACTATACAGCAGGTCTCTG
Organism: Lithobates sylvaticus; assembly: GCA_028564925.1. Taxonomy (NCBI): domain Eukaryota; kingdom Metazoa; phylum Chordata; class Amphibia; order Anura; family Ranidae; genus Lithobates; species Lithobates sylvaticus. The sequence continues at coordinate 83,029,681 of CM053028.1, forward strand.
AGTGAATCAGGCTAAATAGAGGAGGAAGCAGAGTTGTTTTCCCACCCTATTGCTACTGTTCCATCACTGTCCAATCATAACCTAGAACGGATCCTAAACCAGAATGCATTGGTCCGCTGCACTGCAGACTGCCTCAAATTCTCAGGCAGTAAATGGTTCGGCTCTGTTGTCTAGCAGGGGTTTCCAGATCACAACAAAGACTTGGCAGAATTTAAAATCTTTTGGCAACTAACAGTTTCCATATATGTGTTCCAACGTTACATTTAGCTATTTGATGCAGTAAAGCTTTAAACTGCCCCTGAAGGTTGTTACTTAAAGTGGATGTATACCTGATTCATGCAATTTGAGCTGGGCACAAATATATGCAGTTTTCTGATCTCTCTTCAAAGCACTAAGTCTCTTGGCTTTCTCCTGCTCCATTCTTCTGTTATCAGAATGATAACTTCTGACAAGTGCTCCGACACATATGATAAAACCAGGCTGAAATTTGTGTTGGGGAGGTTGCTATAAATAGATTAGCAGACAACTGAACTTTTCACAGAACAGCTCTGAGAGTCTCTGCCTATGTGGAGTGGGGGTGTGTGCCTTTCCTCCAATCAGCTGTCTTGGCTGTGTGTCCAGACTTCACACTCACTGCTGAACAGGGAGAGAAAATCTCTAACATAATCTGAACTTTCTTAACGGTATATAAAGCTGAAGACTGCAGATATACATGTAAAACTTATGTAGGGAGATTTGTTTCATCACTGTGTATCATCTGAAGCTGTTCACTTCACTGGGTATATGTGAGGGTTTACATCCACTTTAAGATTCTAACTTTGTTTTACATTAGAAACAACTCCACATAGAGTACCACTATGTCTGAAAAAAACAGCAACTCACTCCCCTTTTTTTTATTTGCGATTCTTACTCCTGGTCTAATGACTAGGTAGTACAGTTCTTTATCTATGTGGATGAGTTTTAAAGCTAAACTCTGGCCCTGTTGAGCATTGGACAGTTGTACAGACTTATTTCCTGTCCTGAAATGAATTACTGTGATTTCGCTGCACAGTGTGCATTAGAAGCTGCAGTAAGTCAGATAGAGCCAGGCTAATTTCCTGACTGGAGGACGTTCACTCTTACCTGGCCATTTCCTGCCCAACCTGCTTGTCCCTGGCCCACCTCCTTCATTCATAGTATTTCAGTTCTTTCAATCGTGGGGGCTTTGCGTCACATGCCAGAATTACTTAAAGGGGTTGTAAAGGTTCGTTTTTTTTTTTTTTTTTTTTCTAAATAGGTTCCTTTAAGCTAGTGCATTGTTGGTTCACTTACCTTTTCCTTCGATTTCCCTTCTAAATGTTTTTTTTCTTTGTTTTCCTTGTCTGAATTTCTCACTTCCTGTTCCTCCTCAGTAAGCTGTTCTGGCTGACTAAACACCGCTCGGATGATGGTGTGAAGTTTACTGAGGAGAAACAGGAAGTGAGAAATTCAGACAAAGAAAAGGAAATCGAATGAAAAGGTAAGTGAACCAACAATGCACTAGCTTAAAGGAACCTATTTAGAAAATAACAAACCTTTACTACCCCTTTAAGGCAATTTGCAAGCAAAACTAGCCTGCCTAGTAGATTGACACCCAACCATCAAGACATTTTGACATTTCTCTAACTTCTTTCAAGGGCTTAGCCCACTTGCATCAAGGCTGAAGACTCCTGAGATATTGTGATGTGTTAGGATGCAATGCACCTCACCCTGCCAGCCCATTCCATCAGCTATGATCTGCCTGCATTATATAGAGAAATACAGAGACCCAGAGATAATATCAATGGGTCTAAAATAAGACATTTCATGAAAATGGAAAGGTTTTATTTAAAAATGTAATAAGCATGCTGATGAGGGTGGAAAGAACCAGGGGAGGAAAAATATAAGCAGAACAAGCTTTTGCTTTTTAAGCAGCATTATGTTTTATACAAAAGTAGAAATACCCTAACATTATTATATGCTGTTTAGCAGTTACAACGAATTGTCATGTAAAGCTGCATGCAATCAAAGAATTGCTCTGAGTTATTTATGCTTGGAGGAATTATCCATCACCATGAGATATACTTAATGTATGTCTGTTAAAACTAAGAAGAAACACAATTCTCATACCTGTTTCAGCCTGTAAAACATAGATCTTTATCTCAGAGATTTGATATGAGATTAAAGCTGAGGTCTGAGGACTTGGCGCCTGCCATGCGTTCAAGTGTGTAGATTAGTGTCTCTCTGCTAGGCATGAAGACACTTTAATTTCTTCCCTGTCTCTGGGCCTTTTGTGCCCCATCGCATTGTGAACTATTGCTAATTACTAGGTATCCTACATGCCCATCCAACTCTGAAGCTCACTCAATAATTTCTTGCCCTGTCAGGCAACAATGATAGAAACCAGTGTGCCTCCTAATACAACAATATTAGCAGAGAAAACGTGAGGCAAGTCATGAAAAATGGGATCTGTACACTGGATATTCCAGGCACGGAATATCTGCATGGAATATCCTAAACCTGCTCCTCTTATTTGTCTATGAAAAGGCAGGGTGTCAGCTCAAGGAAGCCCTTCTTTGCTCATTATAAAAGAGAATAGATGACTGAGAGCTGCAATCCAATCTTTTCTCTTCTGAATAATTTTATTCAATTATTCACATTGTACCTGCAACCATGATGTCTCCACCCAAAAACCACTGCCTCCTTAAAAGTAATTTTAAAGGTCATTTTTTAATTAAAACATGTTATACCTACCTACTCTGTGCAATGTTTTTCTGCAAATAGCCTCAATCCTCCTTCTAAGGTCCCCCACCAACGCCCCGTCTCCTCCCCCTTCTGAGTGACCCCATAACACGCCGTTTGCTATGGGGGCACTCATACAGACTCAATCCCAAGCTGGGCTCTGTGTGTCCGTTTACACACACACAGCACGGCTTGGCCCCACCCCCGCTCTTTCCTTACAGGCTGTAATTGACAGTAGGGGTCAATGGCTCCCGCTTCTGCTTCCAAGTCAAGTGAGAAGAGAGAGAGAGGAGAGAGCCACTGCTCTTGGGCACAGTGCTGGATTGGGATTGGACTCAGATAAGTGTTTAGGGGGGGGGGGGGGTTAGGGGGAGCTGAACACATAAGTTTTTTGTACCCTAACGCAGAAAAAAAACTGAATGGACACGAATGTCACAAAAGTGACATCCATTCCATGTGCCTCTGATTCAGAAGGGGATTTGTTCATAGATTCCCAGCTGATTGGAACAAGCACCACCCATGTAAAAGAGGCCTGGCCTCCATAGACGAAAGAAGGCGGTCCGACTTGTTTGTATGTCTATTTGACCACCCTCGGGGCCCTAGGCTAGGGCTACACTGGTGATTAAATCTCTTTGCAACTTACAGATATATCTACTTGTCAATTATATCTTTAGCCCCTCTGTGATATAAGTGTTGCAAATAAGGATACTGCTAAAGAGTAGTTAAATCTCTCTGTAGATTTAATTGCCAGTGTAGCCCTAGCTGTGTCCCTTTTGTTTCAAAAAATAAACAAAACGCTATACATTCCTTTTAGGCTTTGTGTGCATAAGGGCATACAATATAAAATTCTGGCTTTTTTCTGTGCCTGGGAATCCTAGTTCCTGTGTACAGCTGACTCTAGACATGAATGTATGTGGGTATATGCCAGTATTTATGGAAACAGGTTGTCATATGGGGGCTAACCATTCTTAACTCCTCAAACACAGGTAAACATAGTTTCCATTCGCAAAAAGTCAAATAAACTGTTCACAATTCTAGCATAAAAGGAGCCACACAACTGGCTCGCCGCCGATCTCTTGGTCCAATACTGGGTTAGGGTTTACTCTGTGTTTCAGGGTGCTGTGCAGGCCATAGGGGTTCAGCAACAGATGTCTCATTTCCCAGAGCATTCACCCTTGCTCACAGCTTGTAAACTCCTCCACACTGCCTCAATGACACAGGTGGGGATTCCATCCTGCTGTTTTTTTATCCTCCCTTACCTGTGGCTTAACTCAATATGGGATCAGAGTTCTTGTAGTCAGGGTTTGGAGGTTCTTCCCACCCAAAACTTTTTTGAACCTCCAAAATTTGGGCCCTTAATCCAGGCTTATGATTCCAGAGAGTACTGGAATTCAGTCCTCTCTATTCAAACTCCCCCTGGAACCCCCCACACACATGGGTGAGAACCCCTGAGTACTCCTGTCACCTAAACTACCCCCCTTAAAGGGACCACAACTCTAGAAGCACAGGTTGCCTGACAGGTTCTGAAGAGTAGGACTGATAGTCAGGAGCAGATGCAGGTAGCAAACAGGAACTTGCCAACAACATATACAGGACAGGAAGGCAAGCCAGGAGTAAATAGCAAAGTCCGTAATGCAAGCCGGGGTCATATACTGGAGACAGCAGCAGAGTTTGTAGAACAAGCCAGGGGTCAAAGCCAGGTGAGGAGATCAGAGAGGCCCGAGGCAAGCCAGGTCACAACAGGAAATCCAAGGGTAAATGCGCAAGGCTCAGGAACACAGGAAGGCTGACGAAAATCCAGCAATTTGTGAGAGGAGCTGCTGTCCTTATATATGCCAGTGGAATTAGCATGCTTTGCATACGCCGTCACATTGTTATTGAGTGACGTTCGCTATTGCGCGCATGAGACAATATTGGATGTTGGCATATTTGCCAAATCTTCTTGTAATTCTTCCCTGGCAATCACAAATGGCCACATTTGGGATCATACAATGTAAAATTCTGTATTTTTTTCCCATGCATGGGAAGTCCAGGTGTTGCATACAGTCCATGGGTGGCTGTACGCAACGCCTGGGCTTCCTGGGCATGAAAAAAGACAGAATGATCCCAAGTGTGCCCAGGTTTATAAAACCTTAAATGTTTCACTCAAACTTGTTGCATTTGGGAACCTGCTTGCTTACTAAGTGGTTTGTTAGGTACCTAGCTACTTACAGGCATACCCCACTTTTAAGTACACAAAGGGGTTTATTTACTAAAGCTGGAAAGTGCAAAATCAGGCTCACTTCGGCATAGAAATGAGCTTCCAGGTTTTATTACCAAAGCTTAATTGAACAAGCTGGGGTTCTATGCAGAAGTGAGCCTGATTTTGCACTTTCCAGCTTGTTCAATTAAGTTCCAGTAAATAAACCCAATTGTGTACTTAAAAGTGAGGTATGCCTGTATTAGAGCAATCCCTGTAAGTGCTGATATCTTAATTTTCTAAAAGAAAGTAAGGCTAGCTTTACATGTCAAGATTTCTCGCAGGCTGAACAAGAGGAATCAATATACTCCCTCATCCACACTAAAGCCCCGTACACAAGGGCTGAATGCCAATCGGCATTAGCCAGTTTAATTAAAACTGGCTGACATTTGGCCCATGTGTAATGCACTCGGTCTGACAGAAGCCAGCCGTTTGACCGGCTTCTGTTGGACAACCATGCTGGAAAACCAGCAGCCAACTGACTCCTGATCAATGCTCTCAGCCAATGGCGGAGAACACTGATCGGATTGTTCTGTGAGAGGGGGGTCGTCCCCCTGTCAGAACACAGCAGCCTAGCAGGGGAGATCACAGTACTAATGTCAGATCATTAGAACAGTGGCTCCGACCGGAGCTGATGTTTTTTTTCCCCGCTGGGTTTAACAGAAAAAAAAGAATAATGTGTACCAGGCTTAAATATCTGAAGACTTGCACTATTACTGCAGTCACTGTCCGGCCATTGGTTTTTCACTTGGCTCCTTCAGCTTTGATATCAACTTATGTCAAAGTGGTTGGTGCTGATGGTTGGTGATCCATGTGTTGCCAGCTTGAGCCTGTGAAAATGCAGGCCAATGGCCTATCCAGTTTGTTTGATGTTACTAAGGAACCATTGCAACTGGACTAGTGACCACTTCTGTTCCAGTTTCTGTAATCTCATGCTACCAGGTGCAGTATGCTTTTCATACTTATTCTGGAATAGGCTGCAGCTTCTGGCTGTGAAATTGGTCCTTACAACCTGCCCTTGCTTTGGTTTGTGTATGAAAGCTGCTGCATTCTGCATATAGGGAATGACATTGTGGAGCAAATCAATGCATGGGGCAAACCTCTCCAATTCACCACCATTCAGAACAGGTGGATATAGGCTGCATAGGGACTTGGATAACAAAGGCGCTAGATGTAGAATATGAAAGTCAGAATACTAAAAACAAGAGCTATTCAGCAGGAAAGTAGTGATCCCTGTGTCAAGTTAAAAGGCAGATTTTCATGTTTACCTGGGGTGGTCTATGTTACACGTCTGTGTATTCAATGAGTAGCATCCGCACATGGTATCTCTGTGCACCCACACATTCTTTTGTCACTTCAATGATGGATGTTCTATAGATTTAATTTACATCTAACAGCTCAGCTTGTCGCAAAAACTTGAATCCTATTTTGCATTCATCATTTGCATAGTGCACAATAGCATATTCTGAATAACCCCCTGTATTAATAACATGAACTCTGCCTTGAAGTTGGAGGAAATGGCCCAGATTCAGACAAAGGAAGCTGCTTTTTAAGCTTGAAAAAGCACATATATCATATTCAGAAGACTGATGAGATTTTATTGATTGCTTCAAAGTACATCTTTAGCAAAAAAGCAACTTCATTATTGACACGACTCTTCAAGTGCTGACTTGCTACTTAACAACAGCTGGTCAATAAAAGCCACATAATAATTATTTCAAAGCTGAAAAGCTGTTAGAAATTAAGGCTTCTGATTAAGTTAGGATGTATTCTAGTTTGCTGTGCCAAGAATCAGTAGAGGGCTGTGGACTGAGAGGATAAACTGACGATATTTGACTGCCAATAGATCCCTGGATGATTATCCATTTAGACCCTTGGCCTGGTGTAAATACTATCCATGCAACTTCTGTTAGAGTTAAAGGCTAAAATGCTCTCAATATCAAAATCAGCCAGGTTTTACAGTCATTGACTTATGATACTGTACAATCCACACCAGCCAATCGTATAAAATGGCAAACAAAATATGATACTCTGTCCAGTGATTTACAACTAATCTTTGATCATCGATAATCATTGTTCTTGACCAAATCATGGTCATAGTGGGTTCCTTACAGCAGGGGTCGTCAACCACCGGGCCGTGGCTTCTCTGCAGATGGGCTGCGATTGCAGGCGGCTGGCATGAGACAGCTGGGCGGCCAGCATGAGACACCTAGGCGGGCGGCATGAGAGAGCCGGGCGGTCGGCATAAGAGAGCCGAACAGGCGGCATGAGACAGCTGGGCAGCTGGCATATGACAGCCGGGTGGATGAGAGAAGTGAGCAGGCAAGCAAGCAGAGATGACATCATCTCTCTCTGCCCCCCGCATCACTGCTCTCCCGCCCTCACAGCCGGTGTTCTGTCAGCCTCAATGTCGGAGGTGCAACGGGGAGCAGAGAGATGACATCATCTCTCACCGCCCACCCTGCATCATCACTCTCCTGCCTTCACTTGAAACCCACCACTGGCCTCTGTGCTAAATGGACCAGTGCTGCCACCAATGCAGTGACAATTCACATCTAGTAGCAGGCAACGTGGCAAGTGACATTCCGCATCTGGTGACAGGCAAAGTGACAGGTGATGTGGCAAGTGACATTTCGCATCTGGTGACAGGCAATGTGGCAGGCAACATGGCAAGTGACAATCCACATCTCGTGGCACGCAGCATGGCATTTGACAATCCACATCTGGTGGCAGGCAGCATGGCAAGTGACATTCCGCATCTGGTTGCAGGCAGCGTGGCAAGTGACATTCCGCATCTGGTGGCAGGCAGCGTGGCAAGTCACAAGGGCTCTCAATGATTCTGCATTATGGAGAGTTGAACCATTTAATTTACTACTACAATGTAATAATAGAACTAATGCGCTTCAATCACCCGGACACCATATCAAGCATGGTGCCGTGATGATTGAAGCACTAACACCAGCCATTGCCCTAACAAATCGATTACCCCCCCCCCCCCCCCCCGATCTTTGCCACAATTTTCTTCTACGCAGCCGGTCTCCGGTGCCAAAAAGGTTGGGGACTGCTGCCTTACAGTGTACAATTTTAGCAATAATGTGCTGCTTTCTCTCTACCTGTCATTCCTGGTGACGCATGAATCAATGAAATAATATAAAAGTTCTTACCTTTGCCTGTTCACATAGCTATGGGATGTGTGTAATATTACAAGTTTATAGAGAAGCTTCAAAACTGAATGCCTTCAGAAGAATGTTCATGAGCAAGTCAAAGGACAGCAGAGTGCTAATGATTTCCAATGTGTGTGTGGGGGGGGGGGGGGGGGCACAATACATTATATTGGTTAAAAAAAAAAAGTAAAGCTGTGCTATTTGTTACTATAAGCTGTTAATTTAGCAAATGTCACAAATGCATAGTGAAGATAAAGTAGTATTAATGAACTTTAATTTTCTTATCTACATGACTTAAAGTAATTTGTGGGAAGGGTTAGAGTAAAATTAGCGGTTTATTCTGTTTGCAATTTTTTTTTAAAACACAATATAGTCAAGATTCGTTAAGGGGAACTTCACGCCATGTTTTCAAATCTTTCAAAAGTGTTAAACCAGTTAAATTTGCTGTACATTTTAACAATATTTGGTTGTCATGAGTGTACAGAATGCCAGGGATGGGTCCTGATTAGGAAAAACATATCTCCATTATTTGGGTTTTGGTCCCTTTAAAGTGAACTTCAATTGAAAATTCAATTTACGGACACTCATGAGTTCTCACCCATGTAGGGTGAGGGGTTCTGAGATAGTCCGCTTGGAGAGGAGAGGACTGATTTCTACTGCTCTCAGGATTGGTATGTCCTCGTTTGGGACACAGACTTTGGGTGGTATAGTCTCTCCAACCCTGGTCCTGAAAGGGTTAACCCGTCTACAGGGGAGAAAAGAAAAAGAACAGGGAACGGCCAAGTGGGTGTCTTTGAGCTGGAGTAGAGCAGACCACAGCTGAGTGAGCAGTGTGGACTAGCTTGCGACTGAGACATGGTTGCTGAACTGTGGAGACCTCCTCTTTGGGACCCCCCAAAGCAGGTGGGAACTTTCAAAAACCCCATTAAGGGATGAGTGTTACTGGTGGTGAGCTGAACCTTTATTTTTCTACCGGACATCGAAGGACTATTTCTGTTTGTTGTTCCTTGCTGCGGATAAGCTGTTTTCTGTTTGCCTGTTTCTGAAAATAAAAAGACTGTTTGCTTTTACCAGTAAGGCTGGTTGGTGATCCTGAGCTTCCACATATTACACTTGATACAAGATACATACACAGTAGTGATTGTACAATATCTGATGTTTACTGGCTCTGCTTCATCTAACCACTTTATTCATGGTCCAATTACAGGTTATAGAGCTGTAAAAGACCGTTCCCAGTAAATGATTACAGGTCTGTGATAGATCACAAACCTGTAGCTAACAAAAACAAGACTGGCCATTTTTTGTGTCTTCCCAAGATAAAGCTGCCTACAGACTTCTACCTAGAAAAAAATAAATTGAAGGGTCATTCTTTTAATTGAATTACAGCTGAAAATCCTAAACCATGTACAAATATGTTTTATGGAATTTGATAAATAAGATATCTAATATTTTGAAGCATGTATTTAAAGCATTTGCAGGCATCCTATACAGTGTGATGCCATTGCTGACCCTTTTTAAAAAAAAGTACATACACAAAGTTCTTGATAAAGTATGGATGTCCTCCATATCAAGGGTACCACATCTTTAATAGAGAGCACACTACGGGACGTTTAAGGTACAGAGATAATCAATTTTAGTCTCATTAATGTTAAAACAATTTGCTTTTATTAGTAACCATTCAAAATGTCATAAAACACATTGTAGAAAACGTAGATGCCTGGTGACTTTTCCACCTCTGCTTACAACCTATAAATGCTTAAGTTTAGTTAAAAATAAATAAAAATCAGCATAATGAACAATACTCACAATCGGTATGATGTTTCCCCTGTGCAGCTGTCTTCTGGTTTAGTTGAAATCTGTTCTAATGCCCCCACCACCACTGTAGTCTTCTGGTGTCGCAGAGGTTAACAGAAAGTTGTGACAAGTACAGTCGACAGTGCCTGTCCTTTCCGCTCACCTCCTCCATTCATAGAAGTCAGAATGGCAGCTTCTATGACTGAAACTTGATCTGGGAATGAAGGGGGCATATCTTTCTTTCACACTGAAGCGTTTTTCAGGAGCTACAGCACTAAAAATAGTGCCTGTATAGCTCCTGAAAAAAGCGGGTCCTTTAACTCCAGTGTGAAAGCCGGAGGGCTTTCACACTGGAGCGGTGCGCTAGCAGGATGGTAAAAAAAGTCCTGCTAGCAGCATATTTGAATAAAACATGATCTATAAGGCTGGTTTCACACTGTGGCGGTGGGGGCAAAGCAGCGCTAAATTTAGCGCTGTTTTACCGTCGTTTTAGCCGCGGTATTCGGTAGTTTTAACCCCCGCTAGCAGCCGAAAAAAGGGTTAAAAACCCCCCGCAAAGCGCTGCTGCAGCGGCGCTTTGCCGGCGGTATTGTCGCGGTGTCCCATTGATTTCAATGGGTAGGAGTGGTATAGGAGCGGTGAATACCCGCTGGAGGCCGAATACCGCGGCTAAAACGACGGAAAAACAGCGCTAAATTTAGCGCTGCTTTACCGCCACCGCCCCCACTGCCCCAGTGTGAAACCAGCCTTATAGATCATGTTTTATTCATACAAGCTGACAGTACAGGACAGTACAGGGACGGACAGTACAGGGATAATGGGGTACTCTTGATGAGTGACTGTTACAGTTCCCTTTTTTTTTAACCCCCTGATGCACTGGAAGATTACGTTGGCAGGGGTGGGTGGGGGATTCATTGAAGGAGGCAGCAGCACAAAGGACACATCAACCGAAGGTAAGCTATTTTAAAAAATGTTTACTAAACGTAAATTTTAACTACACTTCCATATGTCAATATTCTATGAAGTTGTAAAATTTAGACAACATCTATGTATAGTCAATGGTGTTGGGGAGGCACTGAAGCGTCTTGACCAGAGGTGGGGGACTCGAGTCGCATGACTTGACTCGAGTCAGACTCGAGTCGGCTATTTGAGGACTTGCGACTTGCTTGACAAAATTAAACAAATGACTCGACTTGACTTTGACTTGACACTAATGACTTGTGACTTGACTTTGACTTGGGCCCTATGACTTGGCAAGTCATTACTACCACTAACCATTGCAGTGTAAAAGCCGCGCCTCCTTGTCTGTGATAGGCGGAACCGCGCCTCCTTGTCTGTGATAGGCGGAACACTCAATTTCACAGCAGGCAGTGTTCCGCCTATCACGGACATCCTCTCATCCTCGTCTGTGTTATGAGGATGAGCGGATAGCCGTGATAGGCGGAACACTGAATGCTGGGAAATAAATTGAGTGTTCCGCCTATCACAGACGATGAAGAGGCGCGATTTTGCAATACTGGGGTCTGGAAAGTGGACACGTGGAATGGCCGCCGGGACGCTGATGGGACGCCGCCGACCAGGTACACCAGCGCTGACAGTATACGGTCGGTGTTGTGCAAATTATTCATTTTATTTTTTTACAGCATTAAGTCCAAGGGGTCTGACTCATATAAAAAAAAAAACATTGGCACTAATGAACTGACAATCGTAGGAAAGAAATACACATATTGGAGACAATAGGGGCCATTGTGAATAATTGCCCCTATTGTCTCCAATATGACTATTTCCTATGATTGTCAGTTCATTCATTGATTTACATTGATCCTATGTGAGGTCCTAATGTTTAGTAGTACTATATTTATGACCAGTTGCTGTAGGTGTGCAATTTGCTTATAACCAGCTATGGGGTTGTGCAATTAATGAGTTGGAAGCTGTCCGATAGATCAGTTTAAGTTTATATGGAGGTGCGCAATTATTAACCAGTTTATAACAAGCTGTGGGGGCATGCAATTAATTTGCTTATAATAATAAGCTATGGGGGTGTGCAATTCATTTATAACCAGATATAGGGTTGTGCAAATATTAATTTTGACTTGCGAGGTATGCAATTGATCAGTTTAAAACCAGCTATGGGGTGTGTGCAATTAATCAGACAGTTTGACTTGGGAGGTGTGCAATGGATCCACTGGTTATTATTAACTGGCATTGCACAGCCCCATAGCTTGTTATAAACTAGTCAATTGCACACCTCCCAGGTCAAACTGATCAATTGCACACCCCCATAGCGGATTATAAATTGATCAATTGCACACCCCCATAGCGGATTATAAAAAATTGGTCCATTGCACACCCCCATACTTGGTTATACACGGATCCATTGCACACCTCCCAACTGATTAATTGCACACACCCCATAGCTGGTTTTAAACTGATCACGAGGACCCCTGGCCCATTCTTAAAACAGCAGTGGTAAACTGGCCACCCTTGCCCTATTTAAATGGCAGCTTCTCAGAACGGCCCATTGTGCTTCCATTCCCACCAGTCTTTTTTTTGCCGGCCTGTGCCACCCCTTTGTCTGCCCAGCTGCTTTGCCATTACTGATCAGCAGCAGCTGGGGGAACAATGACAGTGGCAGGGTCCGGTGTGCCCCCCTCCAGAGAGTCACAGACAGCCGGGGCAAAACTGGCACAGGAGACTGAAGTATTTGCCCGTCTGACTGCAGGCATGATCTGCATGCCAGGCAGGGCTCGGTGAGAGAGTAGCTGGCAGAGGCTGGTGCTGAGAGTGTACTATAAGAACGGTAATGTATAGCAAACCCTAGACAACCAAATGGTGGGCAGTAATGTATAGCAACCCCTAGCAACTGAATGGTGAGTTCATTAATAATTGAACATGTTACTTGTTTGTTGCCTAAATACTAAAATTTACACTTACAACTGTATTTTTTTTTTTAATTTTTGGAAATGCCAGTAAAAACTTGCCTGTGCCAGCCCAGTACATTTTGGGTGTCACGTGTGGCTGTTCTGCCACAGAGGAAGAGAGAGATCTTGTGTCTAAGCTGAAACGCAGATCTCTCTTTTCTTCTAACACATCCATCCCTGCCACAGTTAGAAAGCACTCCCTAGGAGCATACCTAACCCCTTGATCACCCCTAGTGTTAACCCCTCCCCTGCCAGTGTCATTTATACAGTAACAGTGCATTTTCTTTAGCACTAGTCACTGTATTGGATTGGTGTCACTGGTGCCAATAAATAGTTTTGTAAGTAAGCAACACCTTATTTTCTGGCAGTGCCCCTCCCGACACAGTATACTCTGGATCCGCCCCTGAGAGACCAACGCACAAGACAGCTATAATGGAGGGAGCGATTCCAAAAATAATTAAATTTGGATTTAAGGATTATGTTTTAGATGTTGGCGAAAAGAAGAGAACGGCGATGTGCAAGGTCTGCAGCTCAAAAATAAGAGACACGTCAACCACAACATCCAACTTCATCCGTCACTACAAAACCCACAAAGAAAGGTAGGTACAGTAACGTGTATGGGTGGGAGCAGAGTGTATTGTTGTTAAAATCAATAAATCACATAGCTAACTTTATTTTCCATCTCTCTTCTGTTTACTCTATAGATATGAAGAGTACATCCATACCAAAGGGACTTTTGATGCTAGCCAGCCTCAAATCTCACAATTCATCGCACAGGGGACTGTGCAGCTATACCACTGCAACCACCAGCAGCAGAAGGCAATTACAAACTCAATCCTGTCAGACCTCATTATAAACTGCAACATGCCACTATCCATCATTGAACATCAAAGCTTTCGTCGCTTTTTGTCAATAGTAGACAACAAGTACTCTCCAGTAAGTAGAAGAACAATTACTGGCAAGCTTGACAATCTGGTGGCAGATAGGCAAATGAAGCTGAAAAATGAACTCGCAGCAGTAGATCATCTGTCAGTGACTGTAGATATATGGTCAGACCGCAGGATGAGAGGCTTTCTTGGAGTCACAGTGCACTGGATCAACATTGAGGAAGACCGTGTTCAGTTGAAATCACAGTTGCTTGCGTGCAACCGCTTCAAAGGTCCCCATACAGGGGAAAGAACTTGTGAGGAATTTGAGCGTGTATGTGAAGAGTACAAGATTAAAAAAAAGGTAGACCACATCATCTGTGACAACGCTGCAAACATGAAAAAAGCATTCACTACATGTTTTCCAGGACAGGGAGAAGAAGACGATGACCTTGATGATTCGGACATTTGGAATGACTTGTCAATGGAAGAACAGGAGATGCTTGACAATTATTTGAGTGCAAAAACCCAGACTAGACTTCAATGTTTTGCACACACGCTTCAATTGGTAATAGGTGATGGACTTAAGGAGACTAAATTAGTCAATGCAGCTCTCGCCAAAGCTTCCAGGTTGAGCTCCTTGTTACATACAAGCACCTCTTTCAAGGAAAAATTTGAAGAGGAGTTTGGACAGCGTGGAATCCCTGCCGCTGTTACCACACGCTGGAATTCCACACTGAGGCAATTGAAATCAGTGGTCAGCTGTGACCAGGTGAAACTGACTAGAATTCTTGAAGATGGGGGACACAGAGAGACTGTATTCACAGCTAGAGAGTGGAATCAGATTAAGGAACTCGTGGATGTCCTTCAACCTTTTGGAGAAGCCACAGACCTCTCACAGGGAGAAAAAATTGTGACAATAAGTGCTGTTGTACCCTGTATCCTTTCTCTGAATCACCACTTGGAAAATCATAAAGAGAGCGTGCGCTACCTTGGTGGCTTGATCCGTAGCCTGCAAGAATCACTCAAAAGACGATTCGGAGGGATCTTTGTCAATGTGAGGATGGCAGATGAACACAATGATGTAGCAACCTTACCCTTCTCTGACCCTCTATACCTAAAAGCTGCTCTGCTGGATCCTTCATTTGGCACCATGTGGTTGACCCATGATGTTTTGGCTCCCGAAAATATCAAGGAGGCTGTGTCTGCGATGATAAAAAGTATGTTATGTTTTTGTAATAATCCAATGTAATGCCAGATTGTAGGCTATAAAAGAATGTCAGTATGTTGATATACTCTACTCAGAGGTCTTCAACCCTCTCCTCAGGGATCCCCAGACAGGCCGTGTTTTTGTTTTCACCCTAAAATAACACACCTGTTTCAATTAGTCAACTACTACACATTAAGCCTTTGATTAATCAAATCAGGTGTGTTATTTCATGAGGAAAAACTAAAATATGGCCTGTTTGGGGGACCCCAAGGAGAGGGTTGAAGACCTATGCACTAGATTGTCATGATCTGGTTGCTTTTGATATTTCAGTTGTGTTGTGACCATTTATGCTTGTGTTCTTCAGACTTGATTCTCAAAGAAGAGGACTGCAAGCCCACCCCACCAACCACCGATGAAGACGAGCAAATGCCAGTGGCAGAGCCAGAGAGTCAGTCTGGGCTGTTCTCAGCATACCACAAAAAACAAAAGAAAGATTCATGTTCTACTCCCCAAATTCAGCTGAACCAGTATTTAGACATTTGTGATGGACAGAGTTGCCTTCAGTTTTGGGCCATGAACAGGCACATGTTCCCCTCTTTGTTCAGGGTAGCGGTAAGAGTTATGTCAGTCCCTGCATCAAGCGCACCTGTTGAACGTGTGTTCAGCCATGGTGGGGTGATAATGCGACCCCATCGCTCACAACTGAGCGAGAAAGTACTATCGAATTTAATTTTTTGCAAATGCAATGCATTGTAACTTTAGCTGCCCATGCACCTATAGATTATCTGCAGATGTTCTATGGTTAGATGGAAAAAGTGGGAGATTCCTCCATCCACACAGTTTAGCGAACATAGAGAAATCTCATCTGTTGCCCTTTTTCCATCTAACCATAGAAAATCTGCAGATAATCTATAGGTGTATGGCAAGCTTTACAATGCTTTGCATTTGAAAAAAATTAAACAAACAGCAAAAAAAAAAAAAACAATTTGTAAGTAAGTGGCTCATCACCATTCAAGTGTCTACATATATTTTATTAGTTTGAAGTTTAATGTTTCATGCATTGTAACTTAAGCTGGCCAATGGCCATACACCTATAGATTATCTGCAGATGTTCTATGGTTAGATGGAAAAAGTGGGAGATTCCTCCATCCACACAGTTTAGCGAACATAGAGAAATCTGTTGCCCTTTTTCCATCTAACCATAGAAAATCTGCAGATAATCTATAGGTGTATGGCCAGCTTTACAATGCATTGCATTTGCAAAAAATTTCACAAACAGCAAAAAAAACTATTTGTAAGTGGCTCATCACCATTCAAGTGTCTAGATATACTTTATTATTTTGAAGTTTAATGTTGAAAATATTATTTTTAAAATAAAACCTTTCCTGAACAACACTGACTTTTAACTCATTTAAAGGTGGTAAATCAGTATTTTGACTTGATTTGTGACTTGACCAAAACAAATGACTTGACTTGACTTGCTTGACTTCTAGCAGGGACTCGACTTGACTTGCTTGCTTTTCGCCACAGTAACTTGGGACTTGCTTATGACTTGAAGGTTACGACTTGAGACTTGCTTATGACTTGCACATGTGTGACTTACTCCCATGTCTGGTCTTGACTCATTTCGTGAACAAAGTTTACTTCTTCAGGTGAGTATAACAGAGATAAATGTATATGCGATGTCACCAAGGTCCAAAATTTATTTTTAAATAAATTGTACTACAATTGTTCACCCAATCAATTGGCGTGGGGACTACAGCAGATCATCAGAGGAACAGCATTCTATTGTATCAGAAATGTAAACAGTGTTGTGCTGAGTTTTAAGGGTCCCAAGGCATGTTGACAAATGAAAAAAAATTTGAGAAAAAAAATCCCACTGTCCTAAGAGAAAGTGGCAAATAGTTGTATGGATTGGATGTCAGTTGTTATCCAATTGCTCAAAATTTTACTAATGTGCCCTCTTCCCCTCGCATCTTTTAAGCCCTTTTTGCCTAAGGGTAAAACAAATTTTCATGCCTAAGCCCAATTTTGCAACTTTGACGTGTTAGTAAAACCGTACATCACAACTACTTTGTGCATCCAGGTGGATTATACCTTGTTTTTTTTTCAGGACAAATTGGGACAAAGACTAACCCAAAACAAATTCTCCGGCTCCTGACGATCGCAGCAATAGCACATATGTTAATTGTTGTACCTGTAGTATAGCTCAGAAACAATAGTGTGCATTTTGCTTTTTTTTTTTTTTAATCCTACCTTAAACACATTGACACTAATAAAAAATAAAAAAACCCCGGCCCAAAAAATACTGACCCTGACCGTTGACCCTGATCTTGACCCAAACACGTATGCTGCGTACACACGATCGGACATTCCGACAACAAAATCCCATGTTTTTTTTTTTCCGACGGATGTTGGCTCAAACTTGTCTTGCATACACACGATCGCACAAAGTTGGTCGGAAATTACGAACGTCAAGAACGCGGTGACGTACAACACGTACATCGAGCCGAGAAAAATTAAGTTTAATAGCCAGTGCTGCTCTTTTGCTCGATTCTGAGCATGCGTGGAACTTTTGTCTAAATTGTCTACACACGACCGGATTTTACGAGAACGGGTATTGTTGTCGGAAAATATGAGAACCAGATCTCAAATTTTATGCAACGGAAATTCCGATGGAAACTGTCCAATGGAGCCTAAACACGATCGCACATTTCCTGTCGGAAAGTCCAACCGTGTGTACGCGGCATAAGGCTACTTAAACACTGAAAGTGCCAATCGTTCATGCTAAAGCGATGCTCATTTTAGCGGCACTTTAGCACTGTTTAGTGGGGCGCTTTTTACCCAAACAAATGGGTAAAAAAGTCCAGTTTTGCAGTGCTTTCAAATTGCTTTTAAGGCGTTTTGAAAGTGCTGCCCATTCATTTCAAATAACAGAGAACAGAAAAAAACTGCGCCACAACATGTAATTAAAAAAGAACTAATGAAATTAAACTTTAAACAGGAAAGTAACTGAGTGGGATTTCACAGGCATATTAGTAGTCCATAGAAGAGGGCAAAAAAGATGGTGAACAGAAGTCTATGTAATCTATGATGAATCCACTTCTTCACGATAACACCTTAGTGCACACAAATCCAACAGGTGAATCCCACCACCAGTAATCGAAGCTGCTTACCAGAGAGCAGCTATCAGAAAGCACAGCTCCTCATACACAGGATATAACGTCCAGCACCACACTTCCCCAGATGAATAAAGCACAAGCCTCAAAAACTCAGCAGTCAGTAGATGCTCAGCGATCAATGGGTAACATCATGGACCATGTGGATTAAAATGAGGAGACCATAGCGTGATACAGTAAAAGCAATGGGTTTTAATAAGAAACAAGCAGTACAAAGTACTCACATTTGAGCAGATAAGTAATGCTTTTTTAAAAAAATGCCGGCCGGCATGCATGGAGCCCTTCCTCCTCGTCTCAGGTGCGGTGACGTCACTGCACGTCCTCCCAGATGCATTTCATCTTCATAAGACGTTTTCAATGGGGAAATTGCCCATTCGCTGCTCCTGGCCCCTCCCTCCTGTCGAGTGCCCCCATATCAAGCAGCTTGCTATGGGGGCACCCGAGCCGAGTCACAGCTCTGTGTGTCCATTCAGACACGAAGCCCCGACCTGGCCTTGCCCCCTCTCTCTTCTGATTGGCTAACTGACTTTGACAGCTGCTGGAGCCAATGGCACCCCTGCTGTGTCTCAGCCATTTAGGAGGAGAGTCCCAGGTGGTTAAGACACTTGTGGACATCGCTGGAGAGAGATGGGGCTCAAAAACTCCTTTAATTTACCAATTGAAACAAGCATACAGCAAGCAACATGAAGTCAGAACTTTTGATCCGAATACTTGGTTGGGGACAGTGACACTAAATTATCATGACAGCCAGGAAAACTAGCATGTTGAGAAATAGAACGTAGCAAAGACAACAATTTAAATGACCATTGACCATAAACCCACATCTTGCTAGTAAGTTTATGCAGAACCCAGCAAATCAGATGAAAAGGAAACTCTCTAAATTCTGTGCACAGAAACATAGATGTATTCTCTTATATTACTGGTCCTTTCTCTGGAAAATACCATGATGCTAATGTAATAGGGAGAATGGCGGGGGGTGTTTTTTTTTTCCTTTACACCAGTTGTTGTTTGTATGCTAAACTTTGATCTCCATTCTCTTAATTTGTAATGGAGAGACTGCATGTGGGAATTTGCCAACTCAATTTTGCTTCGTGTGGCTGAGCATAGTCACAGAGTGATGCTGTTCAAAAAAGATGTGAGCCATTATGTCTTTTTAATAGCATGGCTGCAGATGGGACTTCTCATTAAATGCCAATCCTGTACTTCATGCCGTAGGAGCTTCTGTGCTGTAATTTTAGGTAAAGCATCACCAATGAAAAAGCAAGTTCTAGATTTTGTGCTTCTGTATGACATGCAGGAAGTGTTCTATACTTCTTTATCCTTTAAACTTAATGCAAAATGTGTGTATCTATACAGACTATTTGAGAATATATTAAAATATATATTGCTCAGTGGTCTACAGAAAACAAGCGGATGGTACAGATTCTGTTCCAATGAAGGTTATAACATAATTATGTTTATTGCTCTTGTATAAAGTCTGTAAGAGCAATATAGGCAGCGCAGTAGTCAATTACCTTACCTTATCGATCAACCTAATCCCCTGCACATGACACCTAGGGCTTAGTTGGTGTATTGTATTTCGTTAAAAAAAATCTTAAAACCCAATTGAATCTTAAATTAAATTTGCTAAAGACACAACAGGTGCATTAAAACAAAAGGTGAGCATTCTCTTAAAGTTAACGGGTTCATTCACATGGGCTGTGCGGTCTGTACAGCATGAATGAGTAGTTTTGGCATTTTTTTTGGCTGAAACTGTGTGCAGGCAGCCTATGTTACTGTATGGAGGCTTATCAGCTGTATGGACACTGGTGCATGTCCTAATGTGACAATATACAATATACACAGTCACCATGGGATATTATTGGAGAGCTATCAATGGATATAAGGAAATGTGTCCACTTTAGAGAAGAACCCCGGGCCGGCCTATAATACCTTTATCCTAATGAGAAATAGTATACTATAGTTACCAGTAAAGTGTCCCCTTTAAGAGTACTAATATCACTGTTCTTAAAGCAAGGCCTTGCACTGTTTTCATCTGCAAATTTGGAGCTCATAGAACAAAGATTCACGCAGCAAAGTGAGGATGAACAATGCAAGATAGCAAATCCTGGTTGATAGCAATACTATTTGTAATCTGAACGAATGTCACCTGTGCATAGTGTGGAAAGTGTACTACTTAGCAGGGCAATGGGATCTGTGGGCTCAAGCCCCCTAACCAATCTTGATAGACCTTGGCAGCCTCCCGGTGGGACCAATGAACGAGTCTTCCTAGTGCAGATGGGCAGAGACAGGGATCAGGCTGCTAACTCAGCAAACCGACTGGTTCCGCGGGGTTCAGCGCTGCTGCAGGGCCACCTCCTGCCAGCGGGCGACAGCTGGACTCTTTGGGGCTGGAGCGCGTGTCGCGTGCTACGCCACAATCTTCTTACACAGTGGCAGAGTGGTGCTCACGCAGTGAGATCAAGGAAGCAAGAGACCGTGGGCCTGGTCCACAGATCCCTATATAGTCTCTCCCACAATTCTCCTGCAGGGCAGATGGTCTGCTGGGAGATGCAGTTCACTAATTTCTGCAAAATCAGCGATTGCTATCCAGAGGACTACATTTCCCACAATGCTTTTCTATGTGCTCAGGAGATGTCAGTGATTCATATCCAGCACTGGGAGGACATAGGAGCAAGGCTAGAATAGTAATAGATAAGTCTGCAAAAGTCAGATAACCGTAGTCCGCTCCTGGCTACATCTGCAATCGGAAAATCTCATCCTCCCTGCCGATTGAAGAGCTCTAGATCGGACTCAGTAGGAGGCATGTTGGACCTCTGCAAAGAAATCACTGCTTCCCCACAGAGAGCAAAGGTCCCACTCTGCAGCTGATGTCAGGGGACAGGCTTTTCTACTCAGTTGTGGCTGCTTAAGGAAAAAAAAAAAAAAAGTAAAACTTTAAATACCTTTTTGTTTTGATACAACTAGGATGTATTTAGTTCATTTAAACTGGAAGCTGAATTGAGTTTTAAGATGTAAGTAGAGATGAACAAAATCGCAACCTGCAGCAGTGATGTTCATATTACGAAGAATTCATGCTGACATACTTGGCACTGATGCTAATGCCTTGAGGAACACAGACAGGTTGTTTTAGCGTTAATATGTTTATATCTCATTGCTTTAGAGAAGGACCTTAACCAAGTGTTGATTACTGAAGGGAAAATACTAGCTTATACTATTTGGCTTTTAAATGAAACAAACATTGTAGAGCTACCACTTGTTACTGTATATGTTGGTAAGCAAATTAAGCTTTTAAGACATTACACTCCAGACATATATCCATATTTATTGTCTTTGAAGAAACCCTGTCACAATACTATTCATTTGAACATGTTTTTATAAGATTACATGCATTTCATGTATTTAATGCATGTATTTACCTGCAAAAGCCTCCCTTGTGTACACATCCAAAAGCCCCGAGACTGCTGACAGGCGCCGCCATGTTGGATGTTATGTCAGCACTCAAATGACACTGGCAAGTTGAAAGGCACTTTGCAAGTGAGTAAGAAAATATGGAATGGAAAAACACTGCAACATGAACGTTTTTTTTTTTTTTTTTTAAGTTGGAGACAGGGTCTCTACCGTCTATTGGTATGAACCTTTTCAAGTTACAAAAGTTAGTTACTATGGCAGTCAAATATGCATTGCTGTGAGCTGAGAGGAAATACAATGTTGATACATTTTGTTCCCAATCAATTCTCAGAGAGAAAGCAAAGAAAACTGATTACCCATTCACATGCTGAAATAATACAGTGGTGTTTGCTGGATGCAGTGAGCATATCTACAATACTGTGCTAAAGTTTTAGGCAGGTGTTAAAAATAGCTGTAATGTAAGAAAGCTATCAGAAATAGAAGTGTTAATAGTTTATTGTTTATTAATTAACAAAATGGAAAGCAAATGAACAGAAGAGAAATTCAAATCAATATTTGGTGTAACTACTCTTTGGCTTCAAACCAGCATCAATTCTTCTAAGTACAAACAGTGCACACATTTTTGAAGGAACTCGGCAGATAGGTTGTTCCAAATATCTTGGAGATCTAACTACAGATCCTCTGTGGATGTAGGCTGCCTCAAAGCCTTCTGTCTCTTTATATAATCCCAGACAGACTTGAATATTTTTAAATCAGGGTTCTGTGGGGCCAAACCATCACTTTCAGGACTCCTTATTGACATATTGACTTGTATGTTTGGGGTCAGATACTTATCCATCATGCCATACCATTAGGGAGGCGTGTGTTTGTCCCCAAATTTATTCTGCAGTAGGACAACGACCCCAAACATACAGCCAATGTCATTAAGAACTATCTTCAGCATAAAGAAGAACAAGGAGTCATTGACGTGATGGTTTGGCCCCCACTGAGCCCTGATCTCAACATCATCCAGTCTGTCTGGGATTACATAAAGATACAGAAGGATTTGAGGCAGGCTACATCCACCACCATCTGTGGTTGGTTCTCTAAGATGTTTGGAACAACCTGTGTGCAAGTGTACCTTGAAGAATTTATGCTGGTTTGCAGCCAAAGGGTGGTCACACCAAATATTGGTTTGATTTAGAGTTCTCTTCTGTTCACTCTTGCATTTTGTAAATTGACAAAAAGATGCAATTACAATATATGTAGCACCCTCTAGTACTAGAAATGTAAATATTTTTTTTTAGCACAGGTAAATGTATGCAGGCTTGCCTGGCAGCCAAGCCTGTCTGTTTTGTTTCCTGGGTTTGGCAGAAATTCAGGGAGAGCTGGATGACTCACTGGCAGCATCACTGAGACCCCCCCCCCCCCCCCCCCCCATTTCTAGAATGTACTGGAACCTTTTATGCCCTGTACAAATGATAGGATTTTCCGATGGAAAATGTGTGATAGGACCTTGTTGTCGGAAATTCCGACCGTGTGTAGGCTCCATCACACATTTTCCATATGAATTTCCGTCACACAAAATTTGAGATCTGGTTCTCAAATTTTCCGACAACAAAAGCCGTTGTCGGAAATTCCGATCGTGTGTACACAATTCCAACGCACAAAGTGCCACGCATGCTCGGAATCAAGCAGAAGAGCAGCACTAGCTATTGAACTTGAACTAATCGTCGTACGTGTTGTACGTCACCACGTTCTTGACGTTAGGAATTTCCGGCCAACTTTGTGTGACCGTGTGTATGCAAGACAAGTTTGAGCCAACGTCCGTCGGAAAAAAATCCCATGGATTTTGTTGTCAGAAAATCCTATCGTGTACAGGGCATTAGAAAGATGTAGGAGGAGGTGAAGCTGCCTGGAGTATTCTGAGGTATTCCCAACTTGGATTGGCAGAGGGTAGGCCGGACCTTCCTACAACCCACGGAGGTGTCCTAGACAGGAGGCACAGGAACAAGGAGAGAACAGTGGGAGAACACCGCCGGACAAGTCTCCAGAAGGAATAACAAGGAACAGCCAAGATCAAGTGGGCATCCCATATGTACCCTATCCCCATCCAAGTTATAATCCCCTCAATTAAAAAAAAAAAAACATGTACAAGGACTGTTTCTTGACTGCTGTATTTCTGGACATTTGTGTGCCTGGCTTTGCAGAGTGAGAGATGGACCACAGTTACCAGCAGCCCCTACAGGGGTACTGCTACATATATATTTTTGAAAGCATTCTTACTTTACAGCATTTCTTCACACCTGCCTAAAACCTTTGCACAGTACTGTATATACATAGAAGGCTTATTGCAAAATGCAGCAGGCAAGGTGCTAGTGCCAGAGGTATTCTGTCTGAATAAGGCCCTGCTACTACAAAACATAAAAAGATTACAACCTGCCATCCATCCAGCTTTGATCTTTTGCAAAGCAATGACCTCTTCATATTTGACACACGTTGGGGTGGCCGGAGCTATGATTGCCTGAAGAATCTTCACATTTGACACTTCAGGAAGTGTTCCCTCTCTGTCCTGTGCCTGTGTCACCCCCTGCACTAACAGCTATTTGAGGCTTTATTAAGATTACCATTGCCTTCTGGTGACAAGTGAGTCTTCCTGAACTGGGATTTACATCCAAAATGGCTGATCTGTAGCAAATAAATGGTTGCTTGAACCATATCATCACATTTTGGGTTTTAGGGTGGCATCTGGTCAGCAGCAGGACCTGATTAAATACCAATTTTACTGAGCAGTATACACTGTGCAATGACATCATTGTTCTAAAATAAAAGTAATATATTTTCCTATTAGGTCTTACCCTCATAAAAAAAGTATAGTATTTCTTTGCTAGGGCTGCGACTCATAACTGCATACTACAGAAGCAAAGGTGGAAAACCGCTTCCCTAGTAGGGGGTTTAAAATGACCACAGGGCAGGATCAGATCTCTACTAGGGATGAGCCGAACACCCCCCTGTTCGGTTCGGACCAGAACCTGCGAACAGACCTAAAGCTCAATGCTAATTTTAAAGGCTAATATGCATGTTATTTTCATAAAAAGTGTTTGGGTACCTGGGTCCTGCCACAGGGGACATGTATCAATGCAAAAAAAAGTTTTAAAAACGGCCGTTTTTTCAGGAGCAGTGATTTTAATAATGCTTAAAGTGAAACAATAAAAGTGTAATATTCCTTTAAATTTCGTACCTGGGGGTGTGTATAGTATGCCTGTGAAGGGACGCATGTTTCCCGTGCTTAGAACTGTCCCTGCACAAAGTGTCATTTTTGCAGGAAAAAAAGCTATTTAAAATCACTCGCGGCTATAATGAATTGCCGGGTCCCGTAATACAGAGAACAGTCATTCATTGAAAGTCATTGATAAAAAAAAAAAAAATAAAAAAAAAATAGCGTGGGGGTTCCCCCAAATTCAATTACCAGGCCCTTCAGGTCTGCTATGGATATTAAGGGTAACCCTGCGTCAAATTTAAAAAAACAATGACGTGGGGTTCCCCCTAAATATCCATACCAGACCCTTCAGGTCTGGGATGGATTTTAAGGGGAACCCCGCACCAAAAAAAAAAATGGCGTGGGGCCCCCCTCAAAATCCATACCAGACCCTTATCTGAGCATGCAACCTGGCAGGCCGAAGGAAAAGAGGGGGGGATGAGAGCGGCCCCCCTCCCTCCTGAACCATACCAGGCCACATGCCCTCAACATTGGGAGAGTGCTTTGGGGGTCTGTGACCCCTCAAAGCACCATGTCCCCATCAACAAGGGCCTCGTCCCCACAACCCTGGCCGTTGGTTGTGGGGGTCTGCGGGCGGGGGGCTTATCAGAATCTGGAAGCCCCCTTTAACAAGGGGACCCCCAGATCCCGACCTCCCCCCTGTGTGAAATGGTAAGGGGGTACAAAAGTACCCCTACCATTTCACCAAAAAAGTGACAAAAATGTTAAAAATGACAGAAGACGGTCTTTGACAATTCCTTTATTAAATTCTTCTTTCATCTTCTTTCTTCTGGTCTTCCTCCTTTCTTCATCCTTCGGTTTCTTCATCTTCTTCTTCCATCTTCTTCTTCCATCTTCTTCCATCTTCTTCTTCCTCCAATCCGCTTCTTCTTGCTCTGGTCTTCTTGTCTGGCATCTTCTTCCACGGCGTCGGCTTCTCTTCTTCTGTGTCGGGCCGCTCCGCTCAATGGGAGGCTCCCGCTGTGTGAGGCTTCGCTATGGCTTTCCCGCCCCCCTCTGACGTCATGCAGAAACCATAGGAAAGTCCCCATGACGTCCCCGTGTGTCAGAGGGGGGCGGAGTCACCAGGTGGCCCTCCATTATAAAAGAACTATCAGACGGAGCGAAGCCTCACACAGCGGGAGCCTCCCATTGAGCAGAGCAGCCCGACACAGAAGAAGAGACGCCGACGCCGTGGAAGAAGTTGCCGGATGAGAAGACCAGAGCAAGAAGAAGCGGATCGGAGGAAGAAGAAGATGGAAGAAGAAGATGGAAGAAGAAGATGGAAGAAGAAGATGAAGAAACCGAAGGATGAAGAATGGAAGAAGACCAGAAGAAAGAAGATGAAAGAAGAATTTATTAAAGGAATTGTCAAAGACCGTCTCCTGTCATTTTTAACATTTTTGTCACTTTTTTGGTGAAATGGTAGGGGTACTTTTGTCCCCCCTCTTTTCCTGTGGCCTGCCAGGTTGCGTGCTCGGATAAGGGTCTGGTATGGATTTTGAGGGGGACCACACGCCATTTTTTTAAAAATCCATCCTAGACCTGAAGGGGGGAACCCCACGTCATTTTTTTTTTATTTGACGCAGGGTTCCTCTTAATATCCATATCAGACCTGAAGGGCCTGGTAATTGAATTTGGGGGAACCCCCACGCTTTTTTTTTTTTTTTTTTATGACTGTTCTCTGTATTACGGGAGGCGGCAATTCATTATAGCCGCGAGTGATTTTAAATAGCTTTTTTTCCTGCAAAAATTACACTTTGTGCAGGGATAGTTCTAAGCATGGGAAACATGCGCCCCTTCACAGGCATACTATACACACCCCCCAGGTACAAAATTTAAAGGAATATTACACTTTTATTGTTTCACTTTAAGCATTATTAAAATCACTGCTCCTGAAAAAAAAACTGCCATTTTTAAAACTTTTTTTTGCATTGATACATGTCCCCTGGGGCAGGACCCAGGTCCCCAAACACTTTTTATGACAATAACTTGCATAAATGCATATAGGCTTTTAAAATTAGCACTTGAGATTTCTCCCATAGACTTTTACAGGGTGCTCGCGGCTTTTCGAATTTGCTGCGAACACCCCAAATTGTTCGCTGAACAGGCGAACAGGCAATGTTCGACTCGAACTCGAAGCTCATCCCTAATCTCTACCCAACTCTTTTCAGTCACCAGTGAAACAGATTTGCTGAGAACATCATTGACTTGCATTAGTGACAGGTACCGACAGACTTCACGACTGCTTATAGTAAACATTTTTGGTCACTTCTTTCTCTTCCATTACCTTGATAATGCATTTCATGTACGTATGAATACTGTAATTGGTTTCTAAAGTAGCTTTGCCTGTCCTATGGCAGTTTCAAAGAAACTGTTTTGAGATGTGATGGTAAGTGTGGCGCCATCTCCTTTGTCTACAAGAGGCTTCTAAAAAAACAAAAAACATGTGTTTTTGTCTTTTAAAAAGAATGTTACCATAGTTTAGATTTTCATAAGGTGATTGAGTATAAAAGCTTTCAGACATAAATGAGTTTACATTTACTAATCATGTAATTAGAAATTATTTATGTGCTTATACAGCTTGGTGTATGTATTAGACTAATGAGTATACCCTTACATTAAAAACAGGATAACTGATAGCTTTCTGGATGATTTATGGATGACTAACAAATGCATGTCCTACAATATTTCTGAGACAAAAATGTTACTTGAAATTTTAAGATTATATTTTCCAATTTTCAAGCATTTCTTGATTAGTGCTTGGGTTCTACCTTACAGATGTTGGAAACTTGGTTGTGAAACTGTCAAATTAAATTCTTACCAGTTAAAATGTTTATTCTGAAGCAAACCTGGTGGCATTCAAGAAATATTGGTTCATTCTCTATCTTTACTTTTAAATAGTAAACCAATGGGCTTTTAATTTCTACTCGTAAACAGACCTCTTTTGACTTAATAAGGTATTGGGGTTTAAAGAAGGATATTTAAAAGTGTCCCATGTGTAGGGCAACCCCTGAAACAGAGTGGAGAAGTTGAAGGGTAGAATGAATTTAGTTTGGCGGGGGTAAGATACCACCTATAAAGTAGTTTGGTAGCAGATTCCCTGATGGTGGTAGTTTTGGTGCATTTATGTAAGTTCTCAAAGATGGTATCCCATTGTTCGGGGGAGAATGAGACGTTCAGATCTGATTCCCATTGTAGCATGGGGTGTGATTTTTCAGGCATATTGAATTCGTTTAGGTTTTTATAAATTATGGAGATTAGTCCTTTGTCTCGTGGAGAGGATATACAAATCTGTTCGAATAGTGAGAAGGGGGTACGTAGTGTGAGTGAGTAGTATTTTTGGTAGAAGTGTTTTATCTTCATATAATTTTCATGTTCTGTGGGTGCAAGGTCATATTTCGTTTGTAGTTCTGTGAAAGCGTAAAATGTATTGTTATGGGTAAGTGCTTTTAAGTTTGTTAGATTGTGACCTTTCCATATAGTAAATGAGCTTTGGTTGTTATCTAAGGAAGTGAAATGGGGGTCTCCTAGAAAGGATGCTAAGGGAGGAATGTTGGAGGACATGTTACATTTGGTATTTTGTCTGTTCCACAGTTGTAGTGTATGCGTGACAATTAAATTTAGTGGTCTTATTTTCTGTGGTGAAATAGACTTGGACCAGAGTAGGCCTTGTAGGTTGTATGGTTGGACTGATTGTTCTTCAAACAGGAGCCAGGGGATTTGAGAGCCTGGGGCATACCATTGTGCTAGTTGGGTGAATCTGGCTGATATTTTGGGATTGCCCCCATCTTAAAAACATCTGGCACAATGCCAATCTCATGATTGATCGAATCTCAGGTAGAAAGACCCCACTAACACCACAAATGTGCCTCTTATTCTCCCCCATACAAGATATACCAATAGCCAGTTCTAGATTAATCCACACTCTATTTAGTTCTATCCACTGGACCATAGCTTTCAACTGGCGTTCTCCCATTATACCATGGTCTCAGGTTCTCAGCCGTATGGCAAACATAAAACTATCAGAACGAATACACCACACGTTATATGACACCATGCATATATACCAAAAAAAATGGGCTCTATGGGATTCCTCACTACTGGGTAATGTCCATTAATGTTATTTTACTTTAGCACATCCATGGACCCATCCAAGCAAATGTTACTTAAACGGATAATTTAACGTATGTATCCTGCCATATGATATGTCTTCTCTCAGCTATAATGTTATATCTAACTGTATCCTTCACTTGTATGTTTTCCACCACTGTCAAAATCTTGTACTATGACCTTATCCATAATAAAAACCGTTTGTAAATAAAGAAGGATATTTATATGCTTGACGTTCGATACACATCAGCCTGCACAAGCTCATCTAAACCCACAGATGCAGTCCAGGTCAGCTAATGCAATTAAAAGGTATTCAATTCCCACTCTCCCCCTGGCATACATGATATCTAGTGTTGCTTCAAGATTTTCAGATTCCTAATCTTACAATTACTGTATTGTAACCTGATTGTATGTCACAGAATGTTCTTAATTAATTGATAGTTACTCTTAGAGGCAAAATATTTTTTTTTCCTTAGCAAAATTAAATTTCAGTCAGAGGTTGCATGAGGACACAGTCTTATACCCCGTACACACGGTCGGAAATTCCGATGGAAAATGTCTGATCCAGACCATGTTGTTGGAAAATCTGCCCGTGTGTGGGCTCCATCTGACTTTTTCCGTCGGAATTTGAGATCCTGCTCTCAAATTTTCCGACAACAAAATCCGATCAGACTTTTTCCGATCGTGTGTAGAGAATTACGATGGACAAAGGGTCACACATGCTCAGATAAAATTATGAGACCAAAGCTATTGGCTAATAGCCTCTACGTAGTTCCGTCGTACGCAACGAACGTCACCACGTTCAGAATGATCGGATTTTCCGACAACTTTGTCCGACCGTGTGTTTGCAATACCAGTGTCGGACAAAATCCGCCGGAAAAAAACAGACAGATTTTGTGGTCGGAATTTCCGACCGTGTGTACGGGGGCTTACAGGCTATCCACAACGGTTACAGGGTAGTGTGAAACCTGATGGTATTTACACATAGGGAGATGCATGTTGTAATTCAATTAAACAACACAAATGTCCCTATTCGTGTATAATTGTGCCTCCTTAAGCATGATACATGATCAGAATATCGTACAAAAAATATTGCTTTTGAAGCTATCGTACAATAATCTGATGGTTAGTACACAGCTTTTGTCCAAAATTTTCTGAAGGGACAAACACAAATATTTATCTCGTACGATACCAGATCATACAATTTTTGTTTAATCAGCACAGTTTTTGTCCAAAAATACAATACAAATACATTACATCACTTTAGTAACCTATTTGTTTTCCATATGGAGACTAGCATAGAGAAAAAAAAAACGGACGATCATTCATCCAATAATCTCATTGTGTGCACTAGGCTTTAGGGTAATTAGGTTAACTTTCCCTGTCATTTACTATGTTGCAGCAACATGTATAAAGGTAAAGAAGGGAGGAGCCCCGTGTTGCATGTGAGTGCATTACGGCAGGACACCTGTACTGGCTCCTGTGGAGAGGGTGAATGAACTGGACTATGGCCTTTGGCAAAGAGCATGCTTTTACAATGTTATAGATGGGTGCAAGTGTGGATATGGCCGTCTCCAAAAGAACTAGAAATGTGTAACCTTCATAAAGTTATGAACCTTCAGATATGTCTGTGAAGTTACACATGCAACTGGTGTATTGCTGTTCACTTGATGATTTGTACTGTAAAGTATTGATTGTTCATTATGTCGTTTGGCATGGACAGTCATTTTTCACAAAGAGGGAGAGTTAAACTCTTGAACATCGATCTCTACTCGGGGACAAAGGCACTTGTGCCAACTAGAAAGGGAGAACTAAGTAGTGGGGCTGTATCCTGGTTGGGCCAAGTAAGGCCTTGCCCAGGGTTCCAAGGGAAGTGATGTCTGTATGTTCTTCCATGTGTGAGAAGCATTCATTCTGGTGAGACTCAAAGAATTACAGTGGTACCACATTGTGTGCCCAGAGCTGAAGATAAAGGATTTCAACCTCTATGTGGTCCCACTATATTGCATATCCTGAAAATGTTGTCCAGGTTTTATTTTTTTGTCAATTTTAACTTAATTTTCCAGTGCTGACAGCTAAGGATATGCAGCGTTGGAACAATAGGTAATACACAGGTAACAAAGTATGAGATTGTGACATTAGTGTGTCTGTTGCCATCTGCCGTATCTTCCAACCATCATTCTGCTTGCTGTATTGTACTTCCTTTGGTTCAAATAAAATGTTTGATGCCCAAATGTACCTTGAAACCAAATGTTGAAAGTGGTGGTGGCTAAAACTCACTACTATAAATTTACAACTTGCACTGTTTGCCATCCCAGCTCCTTTAAATATAAGGTCTTTAAAAAGTTTGTCTACTTTGCTTGGGAAATGGAAAACAAAGCAATAATTCAGTGAGTTTGAAATTATCTGCCTAATGCAAAACAAAGGGAAGAAACACAACTCATTGCAGCTTAATAACACTAAGCAGCAAACAAGTCGATAATAAAAAAGTGGGATAAGAAGGCAGTAACAACAACACAACATTCCTTGTTGCAACAACACAACATTCCTAGTTACACCTCTACTACACATGATCAGCTGGAATAACGAACTACTGTATAAAGCTAATTCAGGCTGTTTTATGTTATAATATGTGTTTGCATGTAAAACGATCACATCTGAGCTTAATAAATATGGAGAGTGTTATGGAGTCAATGGAAAAGTCAGTCATTCTTTGGGATGCTCATGTGCAGGGTGATATTGGGAAGAGAATGAGAAATTCTGATTATGAACATATTGGTATTTGTGTGTGTGTGTGTGTGTGTGTGTGGTGTTTGCCTTGTTTCTCAAAAATAGGTTTTAGAACATACTGGCACATAACAAAAATGTTCCTAATGTTTGGCAAGTGTTATGTAACAAGAGGACCCATCCTCATTGTTAGAATTGTGCAAAAGTGCAATGCCTTACAGTAAATGAAAAGCAGTAATGTAGTATGTATTTTAAAAGCTTTGAGGCTCCAGTTAAGACCTTACTATATCTTCTAAAGTTTGTAGATGGCTTATTAAATGAGGTACAGTCCAGCACAGCTGAAGATCTGTGAAGATGAAGAGACTTAAGCCAAACCTGTTTTCAGAGAAATGTCACTTAAGATGAACAGGGTCAGGAATGTCGATGTCTATCCTTTGCACAATAGACAAGGTCATGAGAATTTAACACTGGTGTACAGTGATTAGAAGTGATAAAAAAAATTGACTTCAGAGGAATTGGGTAAACTTTGAAAAGCAGTTGCGATTTAATGAGGATCCAGCATATGGTCAGTAGCAGAAAGCTGAATCTCAAGTCTGATAATTATAGGTATTGTAGTTTGGATTGATTGCAGGAGGAAACCCATAATGCAGACTGTACAAAGGAGCCATAGTTATTATTGAAATAAAAGTGGTTGTACCAAGCGCACAAAATAAGAGTGTGAATAAGAGTGAAAATGTAGTTGTTTTGCTGAGGCTGCTTGACATATAAAAGGGAATAATGGATGTTTTCACACTATGGTGCTTAAGCTGGGTAAACTGACTTCACACTAATTATTTTGCTTTTGCCCAGAAGTTGACCTTCTATTTTGCTTTTTTTTTTCCTTTTCTTTGATTATTTGATATTTTTTTTTTAAACCAATGCAATACTGTTTAGTCAACACCGCTGGCTGTATGGTGTATTTTTCTTGCAAGAAAGTGTTAACATGCAGGCCTTTTCTATGCCAGTTCTACACACCGACCACTCCTGGCTCGTGTCTTGTACTGCACATTTCTCATAGCTGTATCTTGCTAAATACGAACAGTTTTTATTATTCAGAATTGCTTCTTTTGTCATCCCCCTTAAAAGGGACCACAAACCAAATAATGGGGATACGTATCTACCATCCAGGATGCATCCCTGGCATCCTTTACAACAAGGGACACTGATATATTGATCTAATTACCGAAGGCAGATGTTACTTTCCAAGAACAGTCTGGGAGGTATGAAAATCTATCTGGGGAAAATCTGGGGTTTATTTACTAAAGCTGGAGAGTGCACAATCAGGCTCACTTCTGCATAGAAACCAATCAGCTTACAGGCTAGTGACCCCCACAATATCACATTGTGTAGATGTAAATGATGGGGTATTTTCCTGAACCTCGTTAGAACTGGAGACATAGATTTGATGAGCTACAAAATATCTTCAAACTTACATAATAAAGCCTAGTATACATTGGCTAAATGTTGGGTGACATTGACCGCTTCAATAAAAACTGGCCAAAAATTGGCCCATATGTATGGCAGCCTGTCCCACAGAAGATGGCCAAGCATGCTAGACAACCACTGATCAGTGCTCTTAGGCAATGGCTGAGAGTGCTGACTGGAGTGTTCTGGAATGTCCGCTCTCTGCTGAAAATGGGTCACAGGAGTGCAAAATGAACTGCACTCCTGTGATCCAGCTTTGGCTGGACTTCTCCTCTAAAGTGGTTGTAAACTCTCCCCCACAACTTTGTCCCATGTAAATCAGCATAAACAACCCTAATGAAAATTGTTTGTAGATATCTCCTTACTTAGTATTGTTGTAATTCTTTTTTTTCTTTAGAATGACATCACTGAGCATGCCCAGATCTTCCCTGATTTATGGCACACTCTGTGTACTTGTCTATCTGTTATCAGGACTTCCTACGGCACACCACTGAAATCCCAGGAGGCTGCATAATCACTCAGAGCTTCCTCCTACACCCCATGTGACCATGTGACATCACATGCAGTGTAAACCTGGCCATCGGACAGCATTACTGCAGTCTTATCAGCTGAAGCTGATAAGACTGACAAAGGCAAACACTAGATAATCGGCACAAGTAAATACTATGAAATAAAACAAGTCAGCTATGAACAGGGAAGCAGGGTTGCCATAGAAACGTTGGATTGAGAATGAGGCTTGGTTAACAGTACAGGAAGTGCTCAATGTAAGGGCGTAAATACACT
Source organism: Lithobates sylvaticus (assembly GCA_028564925.1). NCBI lineage: Eukaryota > Metazoa > Chordata > Amphibia > Anura > Ranidae > Lithobates > Lithobates sylvaticus. Next base: position 83,063,529 of record CM053028.1, read on the forward strand.
CCACTGTGGACTCAGAAAACAATACTAAAGATGGCGCTGCCTAACCCCTGGAAACAAGTTTTTTAAAGTTTCTTTAAACAGTAAGTCATATGTGATTTGGGCTGGATTACAGTGGCTATAGTTTGATAATTACTTATTATAATGGACTAAATAAAAAGAAGCATCAGAGTGGGAGACTTTACTTCCTCTTTAAGTCCAGTTAAATGTGAATGATATAAGAGATGTTATTGCAGTTCATTTCTGTCTTACAGTCTTTATAACTTCTGTCTCCCCCCCTCTTTCCCTCTTCCTTGGCCCTAAAAAGTTCCTCTATTTGCCAAAAGGGATGTCCAGCTCTTAAAGGAGGTGAGGAGAAGTCTCCCGAATGGGGAGAAAGACCATCGTTAAAATCTGGCCGTACTTTTTTACCCTTTTCTATGCTATCAAAAATGAAATGTTTAGGCTTGAGCTCTACTTTAAATGAATTGTTCAATTGATTCGTACTTTAGTGTGTTATTAAAATATTAAACCTTGATGACAGTATTATTTTGGTGAAATGTATTACAGAACTATACAAACATCTGCCTTTAATTTTTATCAACATTGTTGATGTACGCCTAGACATGCATCTTTGTTGTTTTAAAGACCGCATTATGAAATGCTTTCTTCTTCTAGTCACTGGACTCTGGGAACGTCAAGAAATTCTTTTGGTGAAGCAGTTTATTATTCATATCTATGCTGAGAATTCATTTTTCTTTCTTCTAGCTGTTTTGTATTAAATTGAGATGCCGCTCTCTTGTTGATACACTTTTATATTCTAATTAGAGGAATACCCCTGTGATTATTAAGCTTAGATTCTCATAGCGCAGTATCAATGTCAGCTGTATATTCTTTTACTGAACCAGATGGTAGTAATATCCTCTCTTTGTCCCCAAAGTCCTTTTTGTTGTGTTTATTGGTAAAATTATTTAAACCAAATGAAACTTTCTTTTTTTCCATTTCTAATATAGCAGGGCTTGACAAATTTGCTTGGAATCTAGAAGCCAGCTAAAAAAGTTAGGAGCCAGTTTTTTTTTTTTTTTTAACGACAACGACTGACAGGTGGCACTCCTCCCAGAACCTTGCTCCATTCGGGAACATCCGTGACCGCCAGGTCCCGAGGACCCGGCGCATCGCGGTAAGCGGCCGCCGATAGCAGCCGTTTACCACGTGATCGCTCTGTCAAATGACGGTGCGATCACGGTGCGATCACATGTACACAAACCGGCGTCCCGTCATGATGCCGGTTCCTCCCTCCCCTCTCTATCGATCGGTACAGTGAGAGGCGAGAAGCTGAGAGGGGGAGAGATGGGACCAGCACTGTGGGCTGGATTTGTAGTGCCCACAGCGCTGGTCAGTGACAGCTACACTGCCAGCACTGTACAATACTCTGCCAGCACTGTGCAATACACCGCAATACTCTGCCAATACTCGCCAATACTCTGCCAATAAATTTTAATAGAAACAAAGAATTTAAATTTTTTTTTTAACCGAATTTTCGGTATTTTTTGATTTATAGCGCAAAAAAAATAAAAAACTTAGCGGTGATTAAATACCACCAAAAGAAAGCTCTATTTGTGTGAACAAAAGGACAAAAAATTCATTTGGGTACAGTGTTGCATGACTGAGAAATTGTCATTCAAAGTGTGAGAGCACCGAAAGCTGAAAAGTGCCCAGTGGTTAACATTGCATGTTGCAATACCAGCGGCCACCACAAGATGGCGCCATATCGCAGAAGTATTTCAGAAGGCCGCAAAGCCGCGGCCTAAATTTCTGGCCGGCGCGGCCCGATGCTATCGCACGGCGGGGGTTGGAGTCCACAGGTTGGCGGGGTACCGCAGCTGTGTCGCCCCAGGCGCCAGGACCCCAAATCTAGTCGCAATTGCGCCCGGGCGACTGGGGTTTGTCGAGGCCTGTAATATAGTAATCATTTCTTTATAATTTGGGGGAACTAAAATGGATCAAGGATGCTAAGATAAATGGTTGTGTGGACAGAATGACAATGTAAATTTATCTCTAAAATCAGGGCTTGAAAAAGAGACCACTAGGGAGCCTTTAAAAATAGTTTGCACGCAAACTGGAATTGTAGAAGAAAACTTACTCCTTTTTTTTGAAAAAGCCTGATTTTGGAAGTACAGTGATAGAGGGTGTCCCCTAGGTTTGTCAATATGAAGTGCAGTGCTAGCCTGTATAATTGAAAACTTCAACCTAAAAAATAAAACGATGGATCTTGGCAACATGACTTGCACACTAATTTCTGAAATCGCAGGGGTGGAGGCCTTCAACCAATTATGTGTACTGTTATGAAAGAGATAGGTTGGCTGCTACTGCTGACCTCATTCTGTGGGTATCTAGCTATCTACCCACAAGTACTGTCTTATGCCCCGTACACACGGTCGGAAATTCCGACGGAAAATGTCCGATCGGACCATTTTGTCGGAAAATCCGCCCGTGTGTGGGCTCCATCGGACTTTTTCCGTCGGTGATCAGCCGTGATTGGACACGGCTGATGACGTGGTAATGAGCCTCCATTGGAGGCTCTTTACCGAGATCAGTGTAGCGGTGTGTCACACTGACACACCGCACCACGATCCCCGCAAAGCGTGCCCCCACGGGCGCGCGGCTGCTGTTATCCTGCAGGACGTCATATAACGCCCAGTCATGATAACTTAACCACCGTCCGGCCGCCATTCTGCTATAGGCCGGGCGGGAAGTGGTTAAAGAATTCCATGGGGATGTTTTCATGCTGTGGGTGTTTTGTCTCCATCCCATATAGAAAATATTGCTGGTGATCTTTTCTATTTCTTTAAGCTTTAGGCCTTATTTACACAGGGATATGTATGCATACACCTGTGTAATAGGCTGTCTTCACCAGCACGGAATGCACAGGTGTGCAATGCATCCATGTGAAGGCTGTCCTATTGATGTCTATTGAGAAACAACAGCTGCACAGACATAGCTACTGGTCCCAATTTGACAGCAGTGCACAGTGGATTTGCCTTTAGTAAATCAATCCCATAGTGTGTTCATGGACATGCACCTACAAGGCTGCCAAATTGGGACCAGCGGCTGTGTCCATGCAGCCACTGTGACCCAATAGACATGATAGACATGAGTGGGACAGCCTGCAAGTGGATGCATGAAACTCCTGTGCAGGCAAAGATGGCCCTGTGCATGGGTACGCCTGTGTGAATGAGGCCTTAATAAAGAGAAATACAATCTTCCTCGTCTTGTCTGGGTAATTGCCCCCCACCTCTCATGACCACTAGAATGTGCTGTTGATTATCATCGTTGTATAATGTATCATTTGCTAATGATCTGCTGAAGCTAAGTGCAAGTGGAGACTTACCCCATGACCCATTTTGGCTCCCAACCCATAATTTAAGTAATACTGATATAGAGAATACAGCTGTCTGGAAGTAGAAGGAGAGTTATATTGAGATAATAGGGAGGCTGCCATTGTTGATCTCTCAATCTGAAAATGCTAGTTGCCTGGCTTTCATGTTTACAAAGTCTTTAAAGGGGTTATAAAGGTAAGGGTTTTTTCACCTTAATGCATCCTATTCATTAAGGTGAAAAAACACTGGGCTGTGACCGGCACCCCATCTTACTTACCTGAACCCTCAAACTTGTCCCATGGTGATGCGTCGTCTCTCGGCTAGGGGGTTCTCGACTGTTGATTGGATAGATTGATAGCAGCGCATCCATTAGCTCCTGCTTCTGTCAATCAAATCCAATGACGCGGCCGTCCATCTATGGACGCTGGATGCTGGACTCGGGAGCGTGCCCACAAGGTAACCCCCGGGAGAGCGCTTCTCCCAGGGGGTTATCTAATGAGGGGAGGAGCCGAGAGAGCTGCAGAGGGACCCCAGAAGACCAGGATCAGGGCCACTCTGTACAAAACGAGCTGCACAGTGGAGGTAAGTATGACATGTTTGTTATTTTAAAAAAAAAAAAAAAAGGAACCTTTAGTATCACTTTAATACAGTTTGAAAAATTACTCTTTATTGAGACCAACAGTTTTGGATAAAAAAAAAAAAAGATGATTTGCGTGTTTCCACATGCTATCTTAAAACAAAGGCCTTTGTTCTTTAATTTATTCTTGAGCATGTGATGATATGTGATATCTGTTGTAGAAAGGTACAGCTGTGGCCAAAAGTTTTGAGAATTACACAAATATACATTTTTACAAAGTCTGCTGCTTCAGTATTTTTAGATCGTTTTGTCAGATGTTGCTTTGGTATACTAAAGTATAGTTACAAGCATTTCATAAGTGTCAAAGGCTTTTATTGTCAACTACATTAAGTTTATGCAAAGATTCAATATTTGCAGTGTTCACCCTTCTTTTTCAAGACCTTGGCAATTCACTTTGGCATGCTATCAATCAACTATTGGGCCGCAGCCTATTCTTCTTCATAATTAATGCTTGAAATTTGTCAGGATTTGTGTTTTTTCTTTTTTTTTTAGTTTACTGGCCTCTGGAGGATTGACCACAAGTTTTCAATTTCAATGGGATTAAGGTCTGGGAAATTTCTTGGCCATGGACCCAAAATGTTAATGTTTTGTTCCCCAAGCCACTTGGTTATCACTTTTGCCCTATAGCAAGGTGTTCCATGATGCTGGAAAAGTCATTGTTCATCATCAAACTGTTCTTGGATGGTTGGGGGAAGTTGCTCTCGGTGGAGGTTTTTGTACCATTCTTTATTCATGGCTGTGTTATTAGGCGACATTGTGAGTGAGCCCACTCCCTTGGCTGAGAAACAACCCCACATATGAATAGGGTCAGGATGCTTTACTGTTGGCATGACACAAGACTGATGGTAGCGCTCACCCTTTCTTCTCCAGACGAGGCTTTTTCTGATAGTCCTAAACAGTCGGAAAGTGATTGATCAGAGAAAATGACTTTACCCCAGTCCTTGGCAGTCCAATCCCTGTACCCTTTTGCAGAATATCAGTCTGTCCCAGATATTTTTCCTGGAGAGAAGTGGCTTCTTTGCTGCCCTTCTTGACACCGGGCCATCCTACCAAACTGCAAATTGACTTCTGCCATTCCTGAGCAAGCTCTGCACTGCTGATGCCCCGATCCCTCAGTTGAATCAACTGTAGTTGACAGTCCTGGCACTTGCTGGACTTTGCCTGAAGCCTGTTTTACAAATGTAGTGGAAATGTTTTTATGGCATTGAGTTAATTTTCATGGCAAAGAGGAACTTCGCAATTAATTGCAATTCATCTGATCACTCTGCATAACATTCTGGAGTATAATTAAATTGCCATCATAAAAACTGAGGCAGCAGACTTTGTGAAAACGTATATTTGTGTCATTCTTAAAACTTTTGGCCTCGACTGTAATTCTCTACTTTGATGATTGTGTAAAGAACTGGTGTTGCAAGTCAAACTCAAGTGCATAAACGAAGAATGCAAACAGAACAAAGATTATTGTTATAATTCTATGTCTGCTTTGTGCTCCCAAGGAAAAATAGTTTCACATTTGCAAAACCAGATTCAATTTTAGACTAAAGAAACAAAATCTCAGCACTGTTCCTGACAATTTATTACCCGTCAGTCTCATTAGAGTCTCTCACAAAGGCAAGTTCACAGTTGAACTAACAATCTCCACTACACAAACAGATTCATTACATTTTCTGTGTAACCGACCCAAAATCAACAACATTATCTTATATCTTCTGGAGTATTGAACAAAATGTATACAAAGTCATGGCTACTTGCTAAATTGTTGTTTGTTTTTTCTGGTTTAAAAGTATGGGGTCATGTATGTGAAGCACTTTTGTTAAACTCTAATACAAACATATATATATATATATATATATATATATATATATATATATATATATAGTATCTCACAAAAGTGAGTACACCCCTCACATTTTTGTAAATATTTTATTATATCTTTTCATGTGACAACACTGAAGAAATGACACTTTGCTACAATGTAAAGTAGTGAGTGTACAGCTTGTATAACAGTGTAAATTTGCTGTCCCCTCAAAATAACTCAACACAGCCATTAATGTCTAAACTGCTGGCCCAAAGTGTCAATAATTTGTCTGGCCGCCATTGTTTTTCAGCACTGCCTTAACCCTCTTGGGCATGGAGTTCACCAAAGCTTCACAGGTTGCCACTGGAGTCCTCTTCCACTCCTCCATGACATCATGGAGCTGGTGGATGTTAGAGACCTTGCGCTCCTCCACCTTCCGATTGAGGATGCCCCACAGATGCTCAATAGGGTTTAGGTCTAGAGACATGCAGTCCATCACCTTTACCCTTAGCTTCTTTAGCAAGGCAGTGGTCGTCTTGGAGGTGTGTTTGGGGTCATTACCATGTTGGAATACTGCCCTGCGGCCCAGTCTCTGATGGGAGGGGATCATGCTCTGCTTCAGTATGTCACAGTACATGTTGGCATTCATGGTTCCCTCAATGAACTGTAGCTCCCCAGTGCCGGCAGCACTCATGCAGCCCCAGACCATGACTCTCCCATCACCATGCTTGAATGTAGGAAGACACACTTGTCTTTGTACTCCTAACCTGGTTGCCGTTACACACGCTTGACACCATCTGAACCAAAAAAGTCTATCTTGGTCTCATCAGACCACAGGACATCGCTCTAGTAATCCATATCCTTAGTCTGCTTGTTTTCAGCAAACTGTTTGCAGGCTTTCTTGTGCATCACCTTTAGAAGAGGCTTCCTTCCTGGATGACAGCCATACAAATCAATTTGATGCAGTGTTCAGCATATGGTCTGAGCACTGGCAGGCTGACCCTCCACCCCCTCAACCTCTACAGCAATGCTGGCAGCACTTTTACGTCTATTTCCCAAAGACAATCTCTGGATATGACGCTGAGCACGCGCACTCAACTTCTTTAGTCGACCATGGTGAGTCCTGTTCTGAGTGGAACCTATCCTGTTAAACCACTGTATGGTCTTGGCCACCATGCTGCAGCTCAGGTTCAGGGTCTTGGCAATCTTCTTATAGCCTAGGCAATCTTCTTATAGCCTAGGCAATCTTTATGTAGAGCAACAACTCTTATTTTCAGATCCTCAGAGAGTTTTTTGCCATGAGGTGCCATGTTGAACTTCCAGTGACCCGTATGAGAGAGTGAGAGCGACCAAATTTAACACAACTGTTCCCCAATCACACCTGAGACCTTGTAACACTAACGAGTCACATGACACCGGGGAGGGAAAATGGCTAATTGGGCCCAATTTGCATATTTTCACTTAGGGGTGTACTCACTTTTGTTGCCAGCGGTTTAGACATTAATGGCTGTGTGTTGAGTTATTTTGAGGGGACAGCAAATTTACACTGTTATACAAGCTGTACACTCACTACTTTACATTGTAGCAAAGTGTAATTTCTTCAGTGTTGTCACATAAAAAGATATAATAAAATGGCCACCGTGACCCGCCAATAATTCACAGGAGAGACGGATCAGCCATCTGCCTGTGTAAACAGGGCAAACTGCAGATCTGTCAGGAAGGGAAAGAGAGCTCTTGTGATTCAGCTAAGCTGAATCACAGATCTCTCTTTCCTTCAGTGTGACACTCTCCCACACAGTTAGTAAGCACCTCCCTAGGAAACACTTAACCCTTTGATCGCCCTTGGTGTTAACCCCTTCCCTGCCAGTGCCATTTTTACAGTAATCACTGCATTCTTTTTTTAGCACTGATCACTGTATTAATGTCACTGGTCCCCAAAATGTGTCACTCAGTGTCAGATTTGTCCACTGCAATGTCGCAGTCCCACTAAAAATCTCAGATCGCCGCTATTACCAGTAAAAGATAAAAGTCCCTAAATCTTTCCCGTAGTTTGTAGACACTATAGTTTTTGTGCAAAATAATCCATTTACCAAAAATATATAGAATAATACATATTGGCCTAAATTGATAAAGAGATTGTTTTTTTTCCTTTTCTTTTTTTGGATATGTATTATAGCAGAAAGTAAAATATATTGTTTTCTTTTCAAAATTGTCGGTCTTTTTTTGTTTATAGCGCAAAAAATAAAAAGCGCAGAGGTGATCAAATACCACCAAAATAAATCTCTATTTGTGAGGAAAAGAGGACATTCATTTTTTTTAGGGTACAGCGACGCACGACCATGCAATTGTCAGTTAAAGCGATGCAGTGCCATATCGCATAAAATGGTCTGGTCAGGAAGTGGGTTAAACCTTCAGGAGCTGAAGTGGTTAATCTGAGCTGTCTTGAAGTTTGCAATCTTACTTTGTGAAGATCCCCACACATTTACATTCTTGCATTCTGTTACACTTATTCACAATATCCTGTAAGTAGGCACTGCTTTGTCACATTTCAAAGAGCCTGCTTTCTTAACTACAGAGGTGTGGAGGCGTAGTCAGTACAGAAATCACAAACTGCAGACACCATGGGACACGTAGTCCTTAGAGACTGAAAATAAACAGCAAAAGAGAAGCTGCTAAGCATGCAGAGAATCAGAAAGTTGTGGAAAGAGGTGACCAGCAGACAAGCAGCACTCATAAACTGAAAATGGATACCGTATTTATCGGCGTATAACACACGCCGGCGTATAAAACACACCGGCGTATAACACGCACCCCAAGTTTATGAGGGAAGTTGAAGGAAAAAAACGTACATTTTAAATGCCCATCAATGCAGCCTTATCAGTGTCCATCTGCAGACTTGCCCATCATTGCAGAATGATCAGTGTCCATCTGCAGCCTTGCCCAACATTGTCCATCTGCAGCCTTGCCCAAAATTGCAGCATGATCGTTTTTAAATGTTACCGCCGCCGAGATAGATAGAGCCGGATGTCCTGTGTACTCAGCTCCTCTCGGCTCCTCTCATAGTCCTGCCCCTTGGCCTGGCTCCTCTGATGGACACACCACCGGTCCAATGGCGGGATGTAAATTCTAGGAGCCCGGACTGGCCGTGACTGTGAGCCGAGCCTAGCCGAGTACACGTACTGTGTACTCGGCTAGGCTCGGCTCAGCTCTGTCTATTTCGGTGGTGTCTGTTCTCTCCTTCCCCTCAGAGGCAGCGGTTCGGCGTATAACACACACCCACAATTTCCCCCTGATTTTAAGGGGAAAAAAGTACGTGTTATACGCCGATAAATACGGTATTTCAAGTAATCTTTTACTGGATTGTCAAAAATAATTGTTTGTATTGCTGTCACAATGGTGATTGTGTAAAATGAAATTGTATCCTGTGACCATAGATTTCACTTTATTACTAATATAACATGAGAAATGGGCAGTTAATTTGTACATTAAACTTGACATTTAATTTTAATATATACCGTATATGTAAAAAAGTTATGCGTAAAGATCATGTGTTTTTTAATATAAGTATTATAATGTGTTCTGACATTCACATTATTTTTGATTAATTATGTGTTCTATGTTGGTAAATGTATAATGTATTAAAAAATAAGACCTTTGTCACAAATAAGTTTTTTTTCTTCTAGAGCCCTTATTACAAAACTCTCAATAACATATTTTAGAATACATTTTATACACTCTTGCCACTGTTCACAAATATCTTTTGATGTGTATTAAAGTTTTGCCATTGGCTTCCAGCAGGGAAATTTACAAATTTATATTTCTTCAGTGTTTATTCCAGCATGAATTTTAAAACTTCAGAAAAAAAAAAATAGAAACTCTTGATTGTCATTGAATAGTCGTTTCCTTGATCTTCACATCTGAGTATCATATTTTACATTTTGGAATATTTATTTTATCTGAAACGTTTTTCTCCTTAGAAATATCGCTTGACATCTTCTCAGTCTCACACACATTGTAAAATACCAGGATGTTTAATATCACAGAGAAGCAGGGCTTTTTTTTCTCAGAAAATAGGTGCAGGAACTCACCCTCCCCGAACTCCGCCCCCAATCACACCCAAACCCCACCCTCAGACACACCTACCTTAGAGGAGAGAAGTACAGCGGCGCCAAATAATTGTAATAAGTAAAGGCTTAGAACTGTGTATCACACAAGGCGCATGGTTCAGGAATGTGTAACGCACAAATTACAGGGCTCAGGAGTGTGTATTGTGCAGTTGTGAGCAGTGCATATCACACAAGGTGCATAAAAATATCAGTCAACAGGATAGTATTTACATTCAACGCGAAGCGTCCCTTGTTCTCAGAAATATGGAGCATAAAGACCTGTGTGCCAAGGGCAGGGGTCAGCAATATGTAACAGAACCCAGCACAAAGTGAGCAGTGGTAAAGCATATGTAATATGTAGTCCAGCATACAAAGTGCAGGGCTCAGGAGTATGTAACACAAAACCCATTGTACAGAGTATAGCATTCAGGAGTACCATCCAGAGGCCTTTAATATGTAACATAGAGCACAGCACACAGAGTATAGCAGTTTTGAGTATGTAATGTACAAGGTGTTACAAAATTCACACCACTGGACCCTGCGCACTGGGCCATACATTATGTACGCTTGGTCACTAACTCTGTATGCTTTACTGTCCCTGAAAATTTCCCTGGTCTTCCCCCTCAAGTATCCCCCCAAAAAGTAACCATCAAATCCTCACTTCTGCTTATCTCTGTGCTTACCTTTGTGTCCCCCATCCACACCTAACCTCTGCAACCCTCATCCACAGCTCATCTCTGCTTTTCCTGTCCACAGCTCCACTCTGCACCCCTATCCACAACTCAAGTTTGCCCCACCCCTTTAACATCTCACTTTTGCACCCCTATAACTACAGCTTACACCCCCAGTTCACAACTCACCTTTGCACCCCCATCCATATTATCTCTGCACCCCCCATCTAAAGCTCACCCCAATCCACAGCTTGCTACCCCCCATGTTTCACCTCTGTACCTCCAGCTTCCCCTACAGCTCTCGCCACTGCACAGCCTGCCCCATTCTCCACAGCTCTCATTTTGCACAACCTCTCTTCCCCTCTCCTCCACCCTCCACATCTCTCACTTTGCACAACCTGCCTTCTGCCCTCTGCAGCTCTTACCTCTGTACAAAGCTGCTGCCTTCCCAGTTCTCCTCTCTAGACAATTTTCCACCCCTCCAGCTGTCCTCTCCACTAAAATACCCCCCTCTCCACTCCTAACAAACCCCCCCCCACTTTCTCAGCCCTCCTCTCCACACAAAATACCTCTACTTTCCAAACACTCCTCTCTGCACAAATCTCCCCCACTTTCCAAGATCCCATCCTTGCACAATCCCCCTCCTTCTTTCACCGTTCTCTCTCCTCAAAATCAGTCTCTGGAAAGCTCCCCCCCCCCGCGTTTATCATTTCCAGTTCTCTCCCCTCATCCACCGCCAGTGCCCTAGTCCATATGGTATGCGCTGGCTTTTTTTTTTCCAGCTGATCGAGGAGCTGTAGCCGGAGTGGAGTTTCAGGGCTCCACCGCTCTTTTTGGTACTAATGTGAGTAGCGGTGGGGACAGAAGCTGCCTCCTGAATCAACACAGGCAGCTGTACTTTCCATGATGGGACCCGAGGGCTGCGCAGTGCTAGTGTTTCATGACAGTTTGGAGCAGAGCGGCCTGTCATAGGTGCCGGAAAGGAGTTCCGGCAGAAAAAAAGCCCTGCAGAGGAGTCTCATAACCACAAACAGTCAAGACCACAAGCCAAGTGCTTTTAACCACTTTAGGACCAGCTGCCGCAGTTGTACTGTGGCAGGTTAGCTCTCCTGGGCGAATCACCTCGACTGTACATCGACTCGTGCAGGCTGGTTGGATTTGATTTCCGCTGGCGACCCGTATGAATGAAGAATGGGGATCTGCTTTTGTAAACAAGGCTGATCCCCATTCTGACAGATGACATGACAGAAATCTACTGTTCCCAGTTCATCGGGAACAGTGATCTCTATCATGTCCCAGGCAGTCCATCCCCCCTAAAGTTAGAACACACCTAGGGAACACAGTTAGCCCCTTGAGCTCCCCTAGTGTTAACCCCTTCCCTGCCAGTGTCATGTTTACATTGATTAGTGCATTTTTATAGCACTGATTAATATAATAATGTCACTGGTCCCCCAAAAGTGACATTACTAGTAAAAACAATTAAAAAATTAAAAGTCCCTAAATCTATCACATAGTTTGTAGACGCGATACCTTTTGTGCAAACCAATCAATAGGCCCAGCCAGAGCCCAGACCTGAATCCGATTAAAATCTGTGGGGTGATCTGAGGAGGGCTGTGCATGGGAGATGCCCTCGCAATCTGACAGATTTGGAGTGTTTTTGCAAAGAAGAGTGGGCAAAAATTGCCAAGTCAAGGTGTGCCATGCAGCACCCAAAAAAGACTGGGTGCTGTAATAAAATCAAAAGGTGATTCAATAAAGTATCAGTTTAAAGGTGTACACACTTAAGCAACCATATTATTATTTTACTTTTTTATTTTACTTTTTTATTTTTACTTCCCTCCCCCCGAAAAGATTTCAGTTTGTTGTTCAACTGAGTTGTACAGTTTATCGGTCACATTAAAAAAAAGTAGAAAAAGTTCCGAAATGATTTATCTTTGTCTCATTTTTTTACATCACAGAAACCTGACATTTTAGCAGGGGTGTGTAGACTTTTTATATCCACTGTACATTTTGGCCTAAATTAATGAAGAAATTAGATTTTTTTTTTAATTTTCTTTATTGGGTGTGTTTTATAGCGGAAAGTAAAAAATAATATTTTTTTTTCAAAATTGACGCCTTTTTTGTTTATAGCGCAAAAAATAAAAACCACAAAGGTGATCAAATACCACCAAAAGAAAGCTCTAGTTGTGGAAAAAAAGAACATCAATTTTATTTGGGTACAGCGTCACACAACCACGCAAATGTCAGTTAAACTAGCGAAGTGCTGTATCGCCAAAAAATGGCCTACTCATTAAGGGGGTAAAACCTTCCGGGGCTGAAGTGGTTAAATAGTCAAATCATATCTTACTGTTTACCTATGCGCTATTATATCTTCTAGAATGTTATTGTTGTACAAGAGTGTTACCTCCTGTGTGTAAGGATGCTTGTCCACCACTAAAACAAAACGAAATGTAAAGCAAAACATTTCCTAGTGGAAATGATTTAAAATTCATAGCATAAACATTACAGGACTATAAAGAGGATTTACAAAAAAATGGTGCGTTCAAAATATCTTGCAGCTGTGCATGGTAGCCAATCAGCTTCTAACTTCAACTTGTTCAATTAGGCTTTGACAATAAAACCTGGAAGCTGATTGGTTTCTATGCTGAGCTGCATCAGATTTTGCACTCTCCAGCTATAGTAAATGTCCCCCGTTGTGAGAAGCTTTAACTCCGCTTTAAAAATAAGTAATTGTAAATATTTTATTCTTTATTTTAGTTATTAAATGTGTGTGTGTATATATATATATATGTGTGTGTGTGTGTGTGTGTGTGTGTATATATATATATATATGTATATATATATATATATATATATATATATATATATATAGTATACTGTGTGTGTGTGATATATATATATATTTCTCTAGCGTTCAGACAACATACTGACATTTTAAACCGTAGTTGTAGTTCATTCCTCCAGGTGGAATTTACATCTCTTGCTAACATCCGATCACAAATCCTCTACTTAATGTTAACTCAAGCCTTTGTTTTATTTTTGTCTTGTGAGCTGATAAATGGATCCCCTAATGAGAACAACTCAATCAATGATCTACTCCCGGTAGGTCTTATTGATTTTGAAATGGGAAGCCATGTAGCAGGAAGTGTCATTCATCTTCCAGAATCATAGCTCTGCTGCCAGGCCATCACTCAATGCTGGCTTCCACAATGATGCCAAGGTGTCAGGTGTTCATTAATGTTTTATGCGTGAAACACAAAAATGGACAATTATTATTAATCAACATGTCTTTTGTAAGACAAGCAAGTAACTTGAACTCTTCTGCATATTCAGCGCACAAATACTCCAGGGGATATCTCATTTAAATTTATATTTTTAGCTTTCAAATCACAGTTTGTTCACTGAAAAACATAATGTCAAGTAGATGCGAAAATATTAAATATATAAATATATATGTGACCTTTGGTATGGTTAAATATATAGACTTATAATAGGTTTTAAAATATTAATTTACTAACCAGTCTAAAAAAACATAGCTCATACCATTTACTGAAACTACTTCTGGACAAAGACATTTGAGGATTCATTTGGGAATTTTTGGTGACCTAAATGTATGTTTGTGTTGATTGAGTTGGTCTCCTTAGGGGATCCAAAAGCACTGATCTTGAGGACCAAAAAGACTGAGATGGTCTGTCCCTATACAACAGACCTGTCATCAGTAATGATGAATGATCTGTTTGTCAGCCACGTGAGCCCACATGCACCAATGTTTTACCTTTAAGTATAAGGACAATGCTCTTCTCTGTGGGAGGAAAATGGAATTATCAGTCCCAGAAATTGTCCAAAATGTTAGCAAATCTATGCAAGCAATTTTGACTTTCAACACCATTATTACAAGGTATCTTTGTTAAAATATCAAGTTTTCAAATTTGGTTTCCTAGTAAATTCAAGTGTAAGGTTATTAAAATGTTGCTGTATTTGTTTTAAAGTAGAACTAAACCCAGTGGCAACTAGTAAAGTTTTAGGATGGGGAGGAGCCAGACCCCACCCTTTCTTTTTAACCCCTCCCACTTCTCATAAGCCCTACCCACTCAGTCTTCTGTATTCTACTTGCTTCCACCCATAGTGTCAGAAGTATACAGCTCAGCATCACAGGACAGAGTATACAGCCCCAGAATCACAGGACGGAGTATACAGCCCCAGAATCACAGGACGGAGTATACAGCCCCAGAATCACAGGACAGGGTATACAGCCCCAGAATCACAGGACAGAGTATACAGCCCCAGAATCACAGGATGGAGTATACAGCCCCAGAATCACAAGACGAAGTATACAGCCCCAGAATCACAGGACAGAGTATACAGCCCAAGAATCATAGGACGGAGTACACAGCCCCAGAATCACAGGACAGGGTATACGGCCCCAGAATTAGAGGACAGAGTATACAGCTCAGCGTCACAGATAGGGTATATAGATCAGCACCACAGATAGGCTATATAGATCAGCATCACTGATGGGCTATACAGCTCAGCATCACAGATACTGTATATAGATCAGTATCACAGGCTATATACAGTATCTCACAAAAGTGAGTACACTCCTCACATTTTTGTAAATATTTTATTATATCTTTTCATGTGACAACCCTGAAGGAATGACACTTTGCTACAATGTAAAGTAGTGAGTGTACAGCTTGTATAACAGTTTACATTTGCTGTCCTCTCAAAATAACTCAACGCACAGTCATTAATGTCTAAACCATTGGCAACAAAAGTAAGTACACACTTAAGTGAAAATGTCCAAATTGGGCCCAAAGTGTCAATATTTTGTGTGGCTACCACAGGTAGGGATGAGCCGAACACCCCCCCCCCGTTCGGCTCGCACCAAAACCCGCGAACGGACCTAAAGTCCGTGCAAGCATTAGAACCCTATTAGTTACAATGGATGCGAACGTTCAAAATCAAAAGTGCTAATTTTAAAGGCTAATATGCATGTTATTGTCATAAAAAGTGTTTGGGGACCTGGGTCCTGCCCCAGGGGACATGTATCAATGCAAATTTTTTTTTAAAAACGGACGTTTTTTTAGGAGCAGTGATTTTAATAATGCTTAAATTGAAACAATAAAAGTGCCTGTGAAGGGGTGCATGTTTCCTGTGCTTAGAACTGTCCCTGCAAAAAGTGTAATTTTTGCAGGAAAAAAAGCTATTTAAAATCACTCGCTAATGTATTGACGGCTCCCGTAACACAGAGAACAGTCATTCATTGAAAGCCATTCATAAAAAAAAGTCATTGATAAAAAATAAAAATAAAAAAGCGTCCCCCCAAATTCAATAACCAGGCCCTTTAGGTTTTTTTGGATATTAAGGGGGACCCCAGCCAAAAAAAATGGCGTGGGGTCCCCCTCAAAATCCATACCAGACCCTTATCCGAGCACGCAACCTGGCAGGCCGCAGGAAAAGAGGGGGGGGACGAGACCGCCCCCCTCCCTTCTGAACCATACCAGGCCACATGCCCTCAACATTGGGAGGATGCTTTGGGGGTCTGAGACCCCCAAAGCACCTTGTCCCCATGTTGATGAGGACAAGGGCCTCTTCCCCACAACCCTGGCCATTGGTTGTGGGGGTTTGCGGTCGGGGGCCTTATCAGAATCTGGAAGCCCCCTTTCACAAGGGGACCCCCAGATCCCGCCCCCCCCGTGTGAAATGGTAAGGGGGTACAAAAGTACCCCTACCATTTCACCAAAAAAGTGTCAAAAATGGTAAAAATTACAGGAGACGGTCTTTGACAATTCCTTTATTAAAATCTTCTTTCTTCTTTCTTCTGGTCTTCCTTTCTTCATCCTTCGGTTTCTTCATCTTCTCCTTCCGGCATCTTCTTCCATCTTCTTCTTCCATCTTCTTCTTCCTCCGATCGGCTTCTTCTTGCGCTGGTCTTCTCGTCTGGCATCTTCTTCCATGGCGTCGGCGTCTGTTCTTCTGTCGGGCCGCTCCTCACAATGGGAGGCTCCCGCTGTGTGAGGCTTCGCTCCGTCTGACAGGTCTTTTATAACGGAGGGCACCTGGTGACCCCGCCCCCCTCTGACGTCATGGGGAAAGCCATAGGGAATTCCCCATGACGTCCCCGTGCGTCAGAGGGGGCGGGATCACCAGGTGCCCTCCGTTATAAAAGATCTGTCAGATGGAGCGAAGCCTCACACAGCGGGAGCCTCCCATTGCGCGGAGCGGCCCAGAAGAGACGCCATGGAAGAAGATGCCGGAGGAGAAGACCAGAGCAAGAAGAAGCGGATCGGAGGAAGAAGATGATGGAAGAAGAAGATGGAAGAAGATGCCGGAAGGAGAAGATGAAGAAACTGAAGGATGAAGAAAGGAAGACCAGAAGAAAGAAGAAAGAAGATTTTAATAAAGGAATTATCAAAGACCGTCTCCTGTAGTTTTTACCATTTTTGACACTTTTTTGGTGAAATGGTAGGGGTACTTTTGTACCCCCTTACCATTTCACACAGGGGTGGGGCGGGATCTGGGGGTCCCCTTGTGAAAGGGGGCTTCCAGATTCCGATAAGCCCCCCACCCGCAGACCCCCACAACCAATGGCCAGGGTTGTGGGGAAGAGGCCCTTGTACTCATCAACATGGGGACAAGGTGCTTTGGAGGTCTCAGACCCCCAAAGCATCCTCCCAATGTTGAGGGCATGTGGCCTGGTACGGTTCAGGAGGGAGGGGGGCCGCTCTCGTCCCCCCTCTTTTCCCCCCCTCTTTTCCTGCGGCCTGCCAGGTTGCGTGCTCGGATAAGGGTCTGGTATGGATTTTGAGGGGGCCCCCACGCCATTTTTTTTGGCTGGGGTTCCCCTTAAAATCCATCCCAGACCTCCAGGGTCTGGTATGGATTTTGAGGGGGACCCCACTTTTTTTTTTTTTTTTTTTTTTTTATAGCAATGACTTTTTTTTTTTTTTTTATGAATGGTTTTCAATGAATGACTGTTCTCTGTGTTACGGGAGCCGTCAATACATTAGCCGCGAGTGATTTTAAATAGCTTTTTTTCCTGCAAAAATGACACTTTTTGCAGGGACAGTTCTAAGCACAGGAAACATGCCCCCCTTCACAGGCATACTATAGACACCCCCCAGATGTGATACTGCAATGCTGTACTAACAGCACGCACACACTAATCCCCAGAATCATATCACATAATGTCGGCAGTCAGCAGCACATAACACTGACGCTGGAACACAACACAATATGCGAGGCCACCGGCTTGGCGGCCTTTTATACTGTGGAGCGTGTACTAAACCCCCTGAGCTATAATTGGCCACAGGCATCTTGCCTGTGGCCAATTATTGCTCTCCTCGCCGCTGGCTCTTTGATTGGCCAAGCATGCGGGTCACATTGCATGCTTGGCCAATCATCAGCCAGCAATGCACTGCAACCGGCGCAGTGCATTGTGGGCCGCTCGCATCACACGAATTTGATGCGAGCGGCCCAAATAGTTCTGGGCTCGCCGAGCGTGTGAACGCCCGATGTTCGATTCCAACATGGGTTTGAATTGAACACCGGCCCATCCCTAGTCACAGGTTGCCACTGGAGTCCTTTTCCACTCCTTCATGATGACATTACGGAGCTGGTGGATTTTAGAGACCTTGCGCTCCTCCACCTTCCGTTTGAGGATGCCCCACAGATGCTCAATAGGGTTTAGGTCTGGAGACATGCTCGGCCAGTCCATCAACTTTACCCTCAGCTTCTTTAGCAAGGCAGTGGTATTTTTGGATGTGTGTTTGGGGTCATTATTATATTGGACTACTGCCCTGAGGCCCAGTCTCCAAAGGGCGGGGATCATATTCTGCTTCAGTATGTCACTGTACATATTGGTTTTCATGGTTCCCTCCATGAACTGTAGCTCCCCAGTGCCGGCAGCATACATGCAGCCCCAGACCATGACACTTCCACCACCATGCCTAACTGCAGGCAAAACACACTTGTGTACTTGTCACCTGGTTGCTGTCACACACGCCACCATCTGAACCAAATAAGTTTATGTTGGTCTCTTTTTTTTTTTTTTTTGATAAATTTTTCACATATAGAAAACAAAACATTCCACATTATTACAAATTCTTATATATATATATACATATATAACACTTGTAAATAAATAAATAAATACATAACAAATAAATAAACACAAAAAGACCACAATCAACAAAACACATGGTTCAATCTCAATATATATTTCAAGGAAATCAAGAGTAGTCCACCATCTCCCCCCTCTTCCTGATATGTTTCATTACCCCCTCTAACTTTATACCAATAATATTTTATTTAGTATTCTCCCCCCCTCCCCTCCCCCCTCTCCCAAATAGTTAACTACCCCCCAATTCCCCCTAATTTGTTTCTCACCACTATTCCCATAATCCCCTTTTATATTTCTGTATTTATATTACACCTTGTGTGAGATATAATAGTGTCCTCTTCCAAGAAAATAAAAAAAGGAGGAAGAGGTCATTAGTAAACCCTGAGTGATTCTTTTTTATACTGGTGGCACCACAAAAAAAAAAAAAGGAAGAGTGAAGGAGGGAGGGGGAACGCTGCCCACCCCCCCCCCCCCCCCCCTCCAGTGTTACTATGTGCTATGTGAGAAAAACCCTCAATATTTATTTTAATAACTCCCTAAGTGATTCATTTTTATCCAAGTGAAAAAAAAAAAGGGAGAAGGATTTTTTGATTTAGTGAGAAAAATAAAGAAGGGGACACTGCCCACCTCCTGCTTGTGATGCTATGTGGTGGTAAACCCCTACATCTATTTTGGTGAATCCCTAAGTGGTTCTTATTGTAAAAGTGAGAAAAAATAAATAAATAAAAAAATAAATGAAAAGGGAAAGAAGAAAAAGAAGAAAAACAAAAAGACAAAAAGAACAAAAATAAAACAAAAAAAAAAAAAATTGAATTTAATTAAATATATATGTGAGTAAATAGATAAATAAATAAAAAAAAAAAACTTTATCTAATTTTATTGACTCCCTACGTGCTCATTTTTTATACAGGTGAGAAGGAGAAAGAAGGGTATTAGAAAGGGGGGGGGGAGGAGAAGAGGTGAAGAGAGGGGGAGGGCGAAATAGATGACATTAGGGCATCTAGTTACTCCCCACGTAACTCCTATAAACCTGTGTTAGCCTAAATTCCAACCAGCACTTCCAAGTGTCAACATATTTTGTCTCTGAGTTGTTTTGCAAGTGTATTACTTCTTCCATACATCTAATTTTATCTATCTCCCTAAACCACTCCTTTATTGTCGGAATGTTTTTCGACTTCCATTGTTTCGGAATTAGTTTCTTTGCTGCGTTCAGCAGGAATGGTGTAATAGCTTTTCTATATTTCTTCCTCGGTGTCCCTGTTACATTGAATATGTTGGTCTCTTGAAGGCCACAGGACATGGTTCCAGTAATCCATGTCCTTAGTTTGCTTGTCTTCAGCAAACTGTTTGCAGTCTTTCTTGTGCGTCATCTTTAGAAGAGGCTTTCTCCTGGGATGACAGCTGTACAGAACAATTTGGTGCAGTGTGCGGCGTATGGTCTGAGCACTGACAGACTGGCCCCTCACCCTTTCAACCTCTGCAGCAATGCTGGCAGCACTCATATGTCTATTTCCCAAAGACATCCATTGGATATGATGCTGAGCACGTGCACTCAACTTCTTTGGTCGACCATGGGGAGGCCTGTTCTGAGTGTAACATGTCCTGTTCAATCGCTGTATGGTCTTGGCCACCGTGCTGCAGCTTAGTTTCTGGGTCTTAACTTCTTATAGCCTAGGCCATCTTTATGTAGAGCAACAATTCTTTTGTTCAGATCCTCAGATAGTTCTTTGCCATGAGGTGCCATGTTGAACTTCCAGTGACCAGTATGAGAGAGTGAGAGCAATAAAACTAAATGTAACACACCTGTTCCCCATTCACACCTGAGACCTTGTAACACTAATGAGTCACATGACACCAGGGAGGGAAAATGGCTAATTTGGCCCAATTTGGACATTTTCACTTAGGGGTGTACTCACTTTTGTTGCCAATGGTTTAGACATGAATGGCTGTGTGTTGAGTTATTTTGAAGGGGACAGCAAATGTACACTCTTATACAAGCTTCACACTCACAACTTTACATTGTAGCAAAGTGTTATTTTTTCAGTGTTATCACATGAATAAAATATTCACAAAAATGTGAGGGGTGTACTCACTTTTGTGAGATATTGTAGATCAGCATCACAGATAATAAATAGATCAGCATCACAGATAGTAAATAGATCAGCATTACATAACATCACTAAACACCCCCCCCCCCCACCAGGCTCACGGCACTGACAGCATGACAGGAGGTGGCGGCAGGTATAGGGGGGGTAGCGCCCGTGCGCCCACAATGCACGGGCTGCTACTATACCCTTATACTGGATCATATTTACTTAAATAATTGTGTGTAAACAATTGCCATGTCTTGTTTTTTATTTCTTTTTTTATTAAATTTGTTTTCAAAAAATGTTCTGCCTTTTTTTCATTTGTCTCTGCATGTCACCGCTTGCTGATCTCCTATAGATTTCAAGTCAACATCATGCTCATGCCTGTTCAATGTATGTTGACATGGCCACTTGTCTCAACAAAGGGCTCATGTGTCAGATGACAACACAGAAGTACGACTCGGAAATAACTGTCGCCCTGTAATGGGAAATGCCTGAAGAAAGACCTTTGACAGGGTTAAAAACAACTTTTGAAATTACATTAATGTGGTAAAACTTAGATGAGATTTTAGTGATTGGGTTTACATTTTATCACAGATCAGGGGAAGTGGGTACAAGGATGAGGGAGGCCAAACGTTGCACATGGTATTTGCATCAATGGAATATAACCAGCACGTGACATGAGCATCCAAGTTCCCCAATGTGGACACAGGAGCTCTATGGCCCTATAGACAACAACAATGCCTAATGAAAGAAAGAAGCACTGAGGTTGATGAATGCACTTTCCTCCTGCCAGAGGAGAATCTACAAATCTGTATATGAATATGCTAATTTCTGGGTAATGTAGAGAGGTTGCCTGTGTAGCCCTCTTTTTTTTGGGGGGGGTATGACCTGTAGGTAAACGGGAAATAGAACCGTCACTAAGTGGAAGAGTGGGCCTCCACCCAGGACAAGGCCTCTGTGAAGAGAAGGGTTTCTTTCCTGGGAAATTAACCAGTAATCTAATCAAAGGTAGTTGGAGCAGAGGAACTACTGCAACCAGCATATAACATTGACCATAAGTGTATAGATGCACACCAGTATGAACAAAATTATATGGAAATATAAGAAAAGATGATTAACAGTACACACTTCAAATGTACAGGTATTACAGAGTCCAACAAGAGTCTTGATGGAATTGTGCACATATACCTGGGTATATATAGTTATTAATAAAGATACTTCTAAATGAATGTTGCAGCAAAGTTCAGATGTAGGGGCCCTTGAGCATGATTGCAATGAGGGGTCCTTTTCTGTGTTGGAGACCTGAAGATAAGATCAGCGGTGATGAGGAGATCCTCCAAACATTGTCCAACCAGCCTGGAACAGAGCTTCTCACTAGCAGAGACTGTGGCGTGGCACTGGAACAAAGAGTCAAGCCTATCTACTCTGCGGCTTAGTCCCTAGTAATTTCTAGTCTGTCATACAATCAGATCTGTAACTACCAGGAGCTTGTCAACGGATTTTCTGACCGTGTGTATGCCCATCGGTCTTTTTCTGGCAGAATTTCCGACGGACTTTGGATTGAGAACCTGTTCTCAATTTTTCAGACGGAAAACCTTTCTATCGGATTTTCCGATCGTGTGTATGCAATTCCGACACGTAAAATTCCGACGCATGCTCGGAAACAATTTGACGCATGCTCGGAAGCATTAAACTTCCCTTCTATAGTGCTGTCGAACGTGTTTTATGCCGCTGTGTTACAGACCGTCGGAATTTGGTGTGACCGTGTTATGGTCAAGACTGTTTGAGCAAAATTCCGCCGGAATTCCGACGGGAAAACCATCAGAGCTTTTTCCGACGAGAATTCCGCCCGTGTGTATGCGGCATTAGAGAACTACTGTGTATATATATGTATATATATATATATATTTTTTTTTTTTTTTCTTTTCTTTTCTTTGTTCAGATTGCATTAAAAGTAATTTTTTTTTCATATCTGGATGTTCAGCTGAAACATAAAGGGGAGAGGGGACTGGGGAGAGGAATTATTTCATGTATAATGCATATGTATATCCACAGGAGGTTTTAATGCGAAATGGAACATTAGAAGGCATTGTGTGTGATTTTTCCAAAACAATCTCTTGTGTTTTTGTTCTTGACAATTTTCCATTTACACATGTTTATTTATGTAACTTAAGCTGTCACATATATAATGCCTATTTTATTGCTATCCTTTGATTCATCTATATTTTATTTTTTCATAGTGCTGCATAGAGTCTAGAAAGATATGCTGGTTTTTGTTGGGTAATGGCACCATGGGCGGAGGGGGTTAAATGATGTTCTTTATTTTGATGTCTGATTATTATATTTATATTATATTTATTTTATGTCTGATTATTTTTGTTCATTGGAACATTCACCTGTCGGACCAAACATTTTGCACATGCCAACTGATTTAACAAAGCAGCACAAAGAATGTAGTAACCCATAGCAAGCCATCAGATTTTAACTTTTTAACAGTGTAGAATAGTCATGATAATGGAGGATGATCCCCAATTTATTGCTAAGTGTAATTGTAATTTGTACATTGTTCCTTTACACGGGTTATAATGCAGTGAAAGACTTACCTCTACAGTCATAGTAGGAGATTGGATATATACACCCTATATTACCAAAAGTATTGGGACACCTGAGCTTTAATGGCATCCCAGTCTTATGCCGCGTACACACAGTCAGACTTTCTGACGGCAAATGTGTGATCAGAGCTTGTTGTCGGAAATTCTGACCGTGTGTTGGAATTTCCGTCGCACAAAATTTGAGATCTGGTTCTCAAATTTTCCAACAACAAAATCCGTTCTCGTAAATTCCGATCATGTGTAGACAATTCCGATGCACAAAGTGCCACGCATGCTCGGAATCAAGCAGATAAGCAGCACTGGCTATTAAACTTCGTTTTTCTCGGCTCGTCGTACGTGTTGTACGTCACCGCGTTCTTGACGTTCGGTTCTTGACCAATTTTGTGTGACCGTGTGTATACAAGACAAGTTTGAGCCAACATCCGTCGAAAAAAAAAAACATGATTTTGTTATCGGAATGTCCGATCGTGTGTACGCGGCATTAGTCTGTAGGGTTCAATATTGAGCTGGCCCACACTTTCCAGCTATAACAGCTTCAACAGCCAGTGGGGGACAGATGCAGCATCAGACCAATGCAGCATCCACCTAGATAAGTATGATTAAAAAAGAAAAAAAAAAAACAACCCATACTTCTCTTTTGAAGTGGTTGTAAACCCTTACATATACTCAGTGAGATGACTGCCTTTGGGTGATACAGAGAGAGGAAACAAATCCTCCTACATAAGTTCAACCTGTTTATCTGCAGTCTTCTCTACTCTAAATCCAACTCCATAAATGATAATGCTTGTTTGAGCTGTCAGAAAAAAAGGTAGTGCTGAAATCTCACTCTGCAGAGCTCGGTGAAGAGAGCTGATTGGTAGACATGTGCAATTCGTTTAGCTCCGAATTCGTTCTTTAACGAGAAAACCCTTTTAACAAATTTTTCAGAGTATTCGTAAATTCGAATATTTGAGAATTTGTACATTTGTAAATTTGTACATTTGCACATTCGTAGATTCACACATTCATACATTCGTAAATTTTGTACATTCGGAAATCTGAAATAATAATTAACTAATAATAACTTAACTATTAAATTATAGGTATTGTAATTTCCTTTCAAATTTGGCTGTTAGTGAACGTAACAAATACAATATTATCCGAAGTTACGAATTATCCGAAATAACGAATGCCGCAGCTAAACAAATGGAACGTAATGAATTAATAATAATAAATAACAATAATAATAAAAACTTTTTATTATTATTATTATTTATTATTAAATTGTTCCATTTGTTTAGATGCAGCATTTATTATTTCTGATAAATTTGTATTCGTTACCTTCACTAACAGCCAAATTTGAATGGAAATTACAATACCTATAATTTAATAGTTAGTTACTATTTCAGATTTTCAAATTTTTGGGTTTTCTAATTTTGAATTTACAAATTTCCGAATATTCTAATATTCTAATTTCCGAATGTATGAACTTACGAATTAACAAATTTACAAATTTACGAAAGTATGAATGTGTGAATTTATGAATTTACGAATGTACGAATTTACTAATGGCAATCATAACGAATGACCAGAAAAACAAAAAAAAAATGAATAAAACGAAAACTAACACATTTTTTGGCAGTGCTGGTGATCCCTCCCCTGTCTCTTTTTTTCTCCTGGTGTCAGGAAAACTTGTCAGAAGTGACTCATGCTTATAGCTGAGGAATGAAGCAGCAGACAGAAACTACACTTAATGCTCTTAATTAAGACAAGTACACACTATAGAAGGATATGCTCTGTTCTTATTTAATTTTGGAGGTTTACAACCACTTTACAGCAAACCTGTGTATAGACCATGGCCTCAACCCTTCCCCGGTGTTAATGAATGTACATAAGTCTCTGCAGGATTGCATTGCACAGCTCCACATTTTCTCTTGTGTCAACTCTACATTGTACTGTTACAATACCATGGGCACTGCCTCTTAGGATTTCTTTTGGAGGGTTATATTTACTGCAATAACAACCCTTTAAACACACAGGCAGACCTGACCGGCATGCTTATATGACAGCTTTCTTTACATAACGCAGTCTGTCGGGAGATCCAGATTAATATAGAGATTGGTAGGAAGCTGAAATGAAAAGGCTGCAACGTCACAGTTGGGAGAGGGAGTGAGTAGGCTTGGCAGGGGAGCCTGAGAGAAGGACTTAGAGGAACTGCAGTCTGCTCACATAATTTTGTAATTAAAGCATCTTTGCTATTCTGAATCTCCCCTCCAACTACTTTGCATATTATTTTATATATACTGTGATTCTTTACTTGCCAAATATGCTGCAGCAATCTCCCTCCACTAAGTCTGGCTGCATCCATCTTAACTGTGGTCACCTGAAGCTGCTGCCTGTTCACTTCCTGGATTTACACAGACACACACCTCCAGCTCTCATTGGCCCTCTTATGACTCACCCCCCTCCCTTTCTGGCAAACTCTCAGGTGAGTGAGAGAGAGAGATGTGAATGATGTCATAAGCCTAGGCTTTTTTTACAGTGGGCTGTATAAGGTATATACTGGCAGAAAAGAATGTTTTACTATCCAAAGTTAAAACAACAAGGGCAGAAGATTGAATAGGATGGAAAGATGAAAACTGACTGAAATTCTGCTTTAAGAATATAAATTGCTCTGGCTATAAAGCTTTACATAACATTTTTGGACAGTGTCTGCCACAATTGTAATAAGGGATAGATTATTTTGATGACACTGCAATGCTTAACCTGAAGTGTAATTAGCTGTTTACAGCCTGACCAGAGATATAGTTTGACTTTCAAATAGCAACATGCTACAGAAGGCAGGAGGAAAGCTGGAGCTATAACACTCAGGGCGTAGTCTCATGTGAGGCGACCTCAGTGCAAAGCCTGGATCAACCCCTCCCCTCTCCATGCAGATTCTCCCTCCCATGCAACCCCTTTTCCCTAAGTGTACCCCCTCCACTTTATTGCCCAGGAATAAAAATCACAGTTATACAGTAGAGTTGGGCGAACGGTTTGGGCTGAGCAAAAGTTCAGCTCGAACATCGCCCGCTTGGCGGGTGTTCGTCCCGCCAAATGCCCTGCAATGCACTGAGCGCTGCACAGTGCATTCTAAGCCCCGATTGGGCAAAGCTTTGCCCAATCAGGTCACAGTGATTAGCTAGTTGTTATAGAACAGTGCTGGGAAGTCAGCCACAGCATCCTTAAAAACCAATGCGTCATCAGCTGTCAATAAGCTTCCCTGCTGACAGCTGAATAAAAAAAAAAAAAAGACCATTACCGGCAATAAAAAAGTGGAAAAAAATGGCGTCAGGTGCCCCCCCAACAAATACCAGGCCCTTCGGGGAGGGGTTGGGGTTGCACACTGTGCATAGCACACCCATAAATATTTGCACGCACTCCTGAGCCCTGCACTCTGTACACAGCACACCCCTGAACTTTGCACTCTGAACTCTGCACTCTGTACTCTGCACACCCCTATACTCTGCACTCTGTACACAGCACACCCCTGAACTCTGCACTCTGTACACAGCACACCCCTGTACTCTGCACTCTGTACACAGCACACCCATGTACTCTGCACTCTGTACACAGCACAGCCCTGAACTTTGCACTCTGAACTCTGCACTCTGTACTCTGCACACCCCTATACTCTGCACTCTGTACACAGCACACCCCTGAACTCTGTACTCGGTACACAGCACACCCCTGTACTCTGCACTCTGTACACAGCACACCCATGTACTCTGCACTCTGTACACAGCACAGCCCTGTACTCTGTACACAGCACACCCCTGCACTCTGTACACAGTACACCCCTGCACTCTGAAAACAGCACACCCCTGTACTCTGCACTCTGTACACAGCACACCCCTGTACTCTGCACTCTGTACACAGCACACCCCTGTACTCTGCATTCTGTACACAGAACACCCCTGAACTTGCAGGTACCAGAAATTAGAGAGGATCTAATAAGAGAAATTAAGTGGTACTTTGAGATAAATGACAATGGTGAGAGTGACCCAGGAATTATATGGGAAGCCCATAAAGTAGTGATCAGAGGAATCTTAATTAAACATGGTACCCGAATAAAGAAAGCAAGAGAAGAACAGACAAAAAAATTACTGGAAAAAATACAGGAGATGGAAACACAACATAAAAAGTCATCAGATAGGGGTATAGGAATTGAATTAGCAGCCCTTAGGAGAGAGCTGTCGGACCTTCTCCGATACAAAGCAAAGGCAGTATTACAAAGAGGAAGAAGGATGAATTATGACTCTGGAGACAAGTGTGGTAAACTATTAGCTAATAAATTAAAAAAGCAACAGACCCGATCATATATACCACATATTAAAACAAAAGAGGGCCAAAAGTTGGTGCTCCCGAAAGATATTGTAGGTGAGTTTAGGGAGTATTACTCGGCCCTGTATAACCTACCGGGGAATACTTTACCAACCTTGTCTCTAGAAGAATACCTATCCACATCACAATTGATACGAATTCCCTCACCTACCCGGCAAGAACTAGAGAGACCAATAACACTGGAGGAAGTTAATAAAGCAATAAAAACATTCAAACAGGGAAAAGCACCTGGACCAGACGGTTTCTCTATACAATACTTCAAGAGTCTGTTCGAAAATTTGGGTCCACATATGATAAATATGTTTAATGGATTAGGACAAACAAGAGACCCTCCAGCGGATACTTTGAGAGCACACATTACGGTAATCCCGAAAGAAGGGAAAGATGGAACGATATGCAGTAGCTACCGACCGATCTCACTTTTAAACGTGGATTTAAAAATATTCACAAAGACACTTGCAATCAGGTTACAACCCCACCTGGCCCAGCTGATACACTGGGACCAGGTGGGCTTTGTCCCCACAAGAGAGGCAAGAGACAGCACGATCAAGGTGCTGAATCTGGTCCAGTTTGCAAAACAAAAGAAACTTGCAAGTGTGTTTGTGAACACGGACGCGGAAAAGGCCTTCGATCGGGTCAATTGGCCATTCATGCTGGGAGTACTGAAATATGTAGGCCTGGGAGATAGATGGAGTCGTTGGGTAGCAGGAATGTATTCCTCTCCTCAAGCTATAGTGAAGGTCAATGGGGTATACTCGGAGAGCTTCACCATTTCCAACGGGACCCGCCAGGGCTGTCCCCTCTCGCCCCTACTATTTGCTCTTACGTTGGAGCCGTTACTTAATAGAATTAGACATAACCCAGATATAAAAGGTATTCAGGTGGGAAAACAGGAATACAAGGTTTCGGCGTATGCAGATGACCTCCTTTTTTCAGTAACAAACCCACTTATCTCACTACCAAATTTAATGAAAGAGGTGGAGAGATATGGAGTTTTGTCTGGTTTTAAAATTAATTATAGTAAGTCGGAGGCGATGGGGGTGGCCCTGGCGGGTCCCTTGCAGAGTAGCCTGCAGAGTAATTTCAAGTTCAGGTGGACAACAACCGCATTGAAATACCTGGGAATACAGATTCCTCCAGATTTAGCAGATACATTTGAGCAGAATTTCCCACCACTACTGAGAGAAGTGAGGAAACTATTAGAGGGTTGGAATAAAGGTACTCACTCCTGGTTCGGGAGAAGTAATATCCTAAAAATGTGTATAGTACCAAAATTGTTGTACCTCTTTCAGGCAGTGCCCATCCGGGTCCCCATGAACTATTTCAGTCAAATTCGGGCAGAATTTACAAAATTTATCTGGGCAAGCAGACACCCAAGGATAAGCAGAGAGTTGCTGGCAAGGCCAAAGGAAGCAGGGGGAATAGCGACCCCAGATATGTTTAGGTATTACCAAGCCGCCCACCTCAGTAGAATAATCGACTGGAATAGACATGTAGAATACAAATCATGGATCACTATGGAAAAACAATTAAGTCAATTACCTCTGAATAGAGCCATCTGGTGCTATGCAGACCTACCCTCCGAGTTAAAAAACCATCCTTTGATTGGACCAACTTTGCAGATAGGGGCGGGGATTATTCAGAAACACAGGTTATCTACCCCAAACTCACCTTTGTTCCCGATTTTAGGGAACCCAAAATTCTCCCCGGGCCTATACACACAGGTGTTTAAGAAATTGAGTGAGAAAGGTATCTTCCAAGCCTCACATTTTTTGAAAACTAGTGGATGGCTATCGATGGAGGACCTAATGAAAAAAGGGGGACAGATAGAAATACCATTTTGGCAAGCAAGACAAGTGAGACATTTTTTAGAAACACTAGGGCCAGTGGAAGAATATGAGAGACCTCGAACAAAGTTCGAGGAATACTGCGAAGAAAGCGAGCCCCTGAAACACGCTATCTCTAAAATATATGCGCTCTTGACAGCCCCCCCAGAAGGTTATACGTTGGCAAGTTTGGATAAATGGGGGAAAGACTTAGATAGAGAATATACGTTAGAACAGAGGCGGAAAATAATACATCTGACATTAAAATCTTCAAGGTGCACAAAAATGCAGGAGTTAAATTTCAAGGTATTAACAAGATGGTATTACACTCCCTCAAGGTTGAACAAAATATTCCCAGACACCCCAGGGAGTTGCTGGAGGGGCTGTCAGGGAAGGGGTACATTACTCCATATATTTTGGACATGCCCAGTAATCGAGCGATTCTGGCAAGAAGTATATAGAGTCACCCAGACCCTCACGGAATTCCCCATTCCATGGGACCCAGAGTTTTTTCTATTACATCTCTCACAAATTCCCTCAAAAAGCTATAAAAACTCAATAGTGTGCCATCTGGTAAACGCAGCGAAAAGCTGCATTCCCCGATGCTGGAAGGAACCACATGCCCCGAGTATTTCTATGTGGCTCAATACAGTCCGAAGGATAGGGATAATGGAAAGTTTGGTTCCAATGTCACCGGAGGGAAGAGAACGGGTTAGACAGGTGTGGGCCCCATGGGAGGAATACCTTAAAACGGAAGAGGGTAAGAAGCTGATAGGGGAGGAGGTGGATGAGTAGGGGGGGGGGGGCGGGGGGGGAGGGGAGGGAGAGAAACATATTTTTTTTTTTTTTTTTTTTGTTTGGTTGTCCAGGGGCAAGGGAGGCCTCAAGGGTACCTTAAGAAGCAGGGACCATACAATTATAAGAGGCAAAGGGGAACCGGGTTAAGGGGAGAATGTAAATAAAGAAAAAGAAAAGGGATAAGAATAACTTGAGAAAGGAAATTGGAAAGAAATATGATTTAATGACAGTAAATAACAGTTAAGCAGAATGTCTGAAGAAATGTATACTATGTATGGTTTGTCTTGTTATCCCTTCTCAGAAATAAATAAAGAATTTAAAAAAAAAAAAAAAGAACACCCCTGAACTTTGCACTCTGTATGTAACCCTGCACTAAAGAAAAGGAGGATGCACCAGAATTGCTTTGACCATAGTTTTTATAACCCTGATAACACCATGTTATAGTAGTACAGCTAGCATGCTTCCTCACTGGACTGTGTATATCAGTTTCCTTAAAAAAAAAAGGAACACAAAGGGTGCTAAATAAGTGCATGATTAAAACACAAGTTGAATAAAAAAGCCAATGGGAAACTCAAACGTAAAAAGGGAAAGGCAGGCATGTCTGAATTATCTCGGGTCTGACAGGGGGCACAAGTCAGGTTCTCTGACTGGACTGCTATTTCTGCTCCTCACCATGCTCAAAGACCATGGGGGATCACGACTGGATATAGCAGGGCAAGCATGGAAAGATCTTCAAGGTTTAATAAAGAAGCTGAAGCTTTGAAATGTGTAACCATGCAACTTCCTGCTGCTTCTTGGTGATGTCACTCCATCCAATCCGAGAGCTTGACTTGTGCCTACCATCAGACCGCAGTTAAAAGAGAAGTATTACTTACCTTGGTGGATGGAGCATCAGACAGATGCTTCAGCTGTCCCCCAATGTCTCTGCACCGAGAACCGAGCCACCCAACACCGCCGATGGCTCGGTTCTCACTCCTCCCTGAGCAGAGAGATGCTGCCTGTCAGTCAGCATCTCTCCTGCTCTGATCCTCCATGCTGATTGGTGCGATGAGCTGTGGTGGGGTGGGGAGCGGCCATCTCAGCGTCTCAACGGCTCGCTGAGACTGCCATAATTTAAATCAAGGCAGCTGTCAGATCCAGACTTGGGAATCGGGATGACACGCTGCCTCGACTGATGGCAGTGACGTCACTGGAGAGTGGACGTTTAATCCACTGAAAATGGGCCACCGGAGTGCAAAACGAATTGCACTCCTGTTACCCAGAGGAGAAGCCCAACCTAAAAAGCTGAGGGTGGACTTCTCCTGTATTTGATTACCTCTATGTTTTTTATTTTTTGCTCTATAAACAAAAAAAAAAGAGCGACGACTTAAAAAAAAAATCCAAAATTTTTTACTTTCTGCTATAAAACATTTCCAAAAGAAAATATGTATTCATAATTTCAGGCAAATATGTAACCTGCTACTTATTTTTGGTAAAAAAAAACATCCCAATAAGTGTATATTGATTGGTTTGCGCAAAAGTTATAGCGTCTACAACTTAGGGGATAGATTTATATAATTTTTATTATTTATTTTTTTACTAGTAACGGCTGCGATCAGTGATTTTTAGCAGGACTGCGACTTTGCGGCTGACAGATCGGACTCCTTTGACACTTTTTTGGGAATCAGTGACATTACTACAGTAATCAGTGCTAAAAATATGCACTGTTATTGTACTAATACTCACTGTACTCACTGGCAGGGAAGGGGTTGACATCAGTGGTGATCAAAGCGTTAACTATGTTCCCTCACTGTGTGTTCTAACTGTATGGGGGAAGGGCTCACTGGGACAACAAACAGATCCGTCTTCCTGCAGAAAGACGGAATCTGTGTGATCTCCCTGTCAGAACGGAAATCTGCCTTGTTTACACAGGCAGATCCCATTCTGTCACTGCTGGGAACGATCATGGGTGGCCGGCGGACATTGAGCCCACCGGACCCACTGATTGGCTCCCCCACTGGCCAATGCGAGCACGCGTGCCCACAAAAGCAAGTGCAGGAGCCGACGTACAGCTATGGTGATTCGCGCAGCCGATCCACCTTGCCGCAGTACAACTGCGGCAGGTGGTCGGCAAGTGGTTAAGGCAACTCCAGGTACGAATCCCTAATAAACACAAACTTAAAGAAGTGGTCCACCTAAAAAAAAAATATTAAAAGCCAACAGCTACAAATACTGCAGCTGCTGACTTTTAATAAATGGACACTTACCTGTCCAGGGTCCAGCGATGTCGGAAGCCGACCAATCGCTCGGCTCTCGGCAGCTGCCGCCGCCATTCTCGGTGAGGGAATCAGGAAGTGAAGCGTTGCGGCTTTACTTCCCGGTTCACTACTGCTCATGCGCGAGTCGCGCTGCGCGTCCAAACTGGTCCCTGTTATCTCCTGGGACCCGTGTGTTTCCCAGCAGACAGCGCAGGGGGACGGGAAGATGCATAGACTGCCGTGGGAGTCCATGCCTGGAAGTGGGTGCAAATAGCTGTCTTAGACAGGTATCTGCACCCCCCTCCCCCCTGAAAGGTGCCAAATGTGATACCGGAGGGGGGGAGGGTTCCGAAAAGCGAAGGTTCAATTTTTGTGTGAACCTCCGCTTTAAACTGTTGATAAGCCTCCTACATTAGTATTGTTGGATGCTGTTTTTGTACCTGTATTACATCTGAGACTGAAATATGGTCCTTTGGGTTGCAGGCCCCATTGTGCAGCCCTGCGTGGGAACAAACATTGCAGATTTATCACAGAAATAATTTTAATGCTAAATTACATTGCTGAACATGAAATGTGAAACACTCTCCAGCTACTCATGTAATGTCTTTTTCCTTATTTGGAGCACCCGGGAGAATAGTGCAATACTTGCAATTCCAAGGCTGCTCGAGACTTGAGGAATTTGAGTAAAATCCATCAGAGGTAGTGCGCAGACTGACTGGCTGTTAGATTAAATGTATTAGATATCACAGCTCTGGTACTAGGAAACTTTTTCATGTAATTGCAGAGACCTTACTCCTAGGGTTACGTCTGGTTTAGGAACTTAGATAGAGTCCTGTTTGTTGATCCATTTAGAACAAGAAGCCATTAACTGAAAGGGTCAAGGGGTTAATGGAAGAAATATTTCTCTCCAACATTATCTTACAGTATTCTCCTTCAGACCTTACAATGAGAGGACAAACATATATGTATTTTTTTTTTTATCATACTGATAGTGTTTCCGATGGAAATGAAAGCAGCCAACGCATTCTAGCAACGACTGTTTCGGAATACCTAAGGTAGAACCAAACTGTCAGAAACCTAGTTTTGCAAAACCTTGTAAATAAAACATGATTGCATATTTTCTGTTAAAAAAGTACACTTTGTTCATGTTTTCTCTCCTTGCGTTGCTCACATCCTGTAGACTTGTAGACTCTTTGTATGCATTTCCTGTTGTCTGGACCCACAGCCGGCTGCACATCACAGTTATACGGTGGTGATTATGGCAGAATGGGCCAACGCGCTGAGATTGGTATGACTCTTTTAGTCCAAATCAGGAGCATGTAGGCAAGGTTGATAATGTTGCAGTAGAACTGAGTAAGTGCCTATGTATACACCTTGCTGGTATGATCAGCAGCTATGATGAAAGTAGAAAATATAAGAAAATAATTCACTTTTAGAAATGACAGGAACATATGAAGCAATATATTGATTTAACTGCTTCAGCCCCGGAAGATTTTACCCCATTCCTGACCAGAGCACTTTTTGCGATTCGGCACTGTGTCGCTTTAACTGACGATTGCATGGTCATGTGACAAAGGGGTTAATCACTAGGGGGTGATGAAGGGGTTAAGTGTGTCCTAGGAAGTCATTATAACTGTGGGGTGCATGGGCTTCAACTTATAAGACTGCGATCTCTGTTCTTAAAGAACAGAGAGCAGTGATCTCTTACATGACTCAAGGCAGAACGGGGAAATGCCTTGTTTACATAGGCACTTCCCCATTCTGAGGCTCTGTCACACGATCGCCAGAAGACTAGCAGACATAGAGTCCGCCGGTCCCGCAGGCACGGTCACGCTGTACGCGGCAGATGTGCGCGCCTGCTAGCCCCGGATCTTAAAGGGGACATACAGGTACACCCATTTGCCCACCGCTGCCATTGTCCCGACGTATATTGGCGTGCGGCGGTCGGCAAGTGGTTAAAGTGATTGTAAAGTTTTGGGTTTTTTTTGCTATAAAAATAACAAAAAAAATGTCATATTTACCTGCTCTGTGTAGTGGATTTGCAAAGGGCAGCCCAGATCCTCCTCTTCTCGGGTCCATTTTCTGTGCTTCTGGCCTCTCCCTCGCGTGGCCCCACAGCAAGTAGCTTTTAATGGGGGCACCCAAGCCAAGTCACAGCTCCTTGTGTCCATTCAGACACGGGGCCGTGGCCTGGCTCCGCCCCCTCTCTCCTGATTGGCTTGCTGACTGACAGCAGCAGGAGCCAATGCCAGCACTGCTCTGTGTCAGCTAATTAGGAGGGAGAGTCTTGGATGGCCGAGACACTGGTGGACATCGCTGGACAGAGATGGGGCTTAGGTAAGTATTAGGGGGGCTGAGGTGGGCTGCTGCACACAGAAGTTTTTTTTATCTTAATGCATAGAATGCATTAACCGCTTGCTGACCAGCCGTCGTCATTATACTGCAGCAGGTTGGCACAATCCTGTGAACCGCCGTAGCTGTACATTGGCTCTTTCTAGCCAGGAACAATGATATGTCTCCTCCTCTAGTCACTTCCATCCCATCACAGTTAGAAACACCAACGAGGGAACACATTTACAGTGGTGTGAAAAAGTGTTTGCCCCCTTCCTCATTTCCTGTTCCTTTGCATGTTTGTCACACTTAAGTGTTTCGGAACATCAAACCAATTTAAACAATAGTCAAGGACAACACAAGTAAACACAAAATGTAATTTGTAAATGAAGGTGTTTATTATTAAAGGTGAAAAAAAATCCAAACCATCATGGCCCTGTGTGAAAAAGTGATTGCCCCCCTTGTTAAAACATACTATAACTGTGGTTGTCCACACCTGAGTTCAATTTCTCTAGCCACATCCAGGCCTGATTATTGCCACACCTGTTCACAATCAAGGCATCACTTAAATAGGAGCTGCTTGACACAGTAAGGTCCACCAGAAGATCCTTAAAAGCTACACATCATGCCGAGACCCAAAGAAATTCAGGAACAATTGAGAAAGAAAGTAATTGAGATCTATCAGTCTGGAAAGGGTTATAAAGCCATTTCCAAAGCTTTGGGAATCCAGCGAACCACAGTGAGAGCCATTATCCACAAATGGCGAAGACATGGAACAGTGGTGAACCTTCCCAGAAGTGGCCGGCCGCCCAAAATTACCCCAAGAGCGCAGCGACGACTCATCCAAGAGGTCACAAAAGACCCCACAACAACGTCCAAGGAACTGCAGGCCTCACTTGCCTCAGTTAAGGTCAGCGTTCATGCCTCCACCATCAGGAAAAGACTGGGCAAAAATGGCCTGCATGGCAGAGTTCCAAGGAGAAAACCACTGCTGAGCAAAAAGAACATCAAAGCTCGTCTCAATTTCTCCACAACACATCTTGATGATCCCCAAGACTTTTGGGACAACATTCTGTGGACCGATGAGACAAAAGTGGAACTCTTTGGAAGGTGTGTGTCCAAGTATATCTGGCGTAGAAGGAACACTGCATTTCAGAAAAAGAACATTATACCAACAGTAAAATATGGTGGTGGTAGTGTGATGGTCTGGGGCTGTTTTGCTGCTTCAGGACCTGGAAGACTTGCCGTGATAAAAGGAACTATGAATTCTACTGTCTACCAAGAGATCCTGAAGGAGAATGTCCGACCATCTGTTCGTGTACTCAAGCTGAAACGAACTTGGGTTCTGCAGCAGGACAATGATCCTAAACACACCAGCAAGTCCACCACCGAATGGCTAAAGAAAAACAAAATGAAGACTTTGGAGTGGCCTAGCCAAAGTCCTGACCTGAATCCTATTGAGATGTTGTGGTATGACCTTAAAAAGGCTGTTCATGCTCGAAAACCCTCTAATGTAACTGAATTAGGACAATTCTGCAAAGATGAGTGGGCCAAAATTCCTCCAGGACGCTGTAAAAGCCTCATTGCACGTTATCGCAAACGCTTGGTTGCAGTTGTTGCTGCTAAGGGTGGCCCAACCAGTTATTAGGTTTAGGGGGCAATCACTTTTTCACACAGGGCCATGATGGTTTGGATTTTTTTTCACCTTTAATAATAAACACCTTCATTTACAAATTGCATTTTGTGTTTACTTGTGTTGTCCTTGACTATTGTTTAAATTGGTTTGATGTTCCGAAACACTTAAGTGTGACAAACATGCAAAAGAACAGGAAATGAGGAAGGGGGCAAACACTTTTTCACACCACTGTAACCCCTTAATTGCCCCCTAGTGTTAACTCCTTCCCTGCCAGGGTCATTTATACAGTAATCAGTGCATTTTTATAGGACTGATCGCTGTATAGATGTCATTGGTCCCAAAAATGTGTCAAAGGTGTCCCATCTGTCTGCCGCAATCTAGCAGTACAGCTAAAAATTGCTGATCATAGTCTTGTGCAAGGAAAATTAAAAAAAAAACATTTTTGCTTGCACATGATTGGATGATGGAAGTCATCTAGAGCAACTGCTCTTGCAGTGTGTAACTGCACTTTGCAAAATGCACAGTCTATTTGCCATTAGTGAATTAACCCCATAGAGTCTGGAGGATGGAACCACAAAGCGCAGGGAGGACCAGGTATCAGACATTCTCAGAAGTGTTAGATGTTAAAGATGCTTTTGCAGCCTTAGAAAAATGTTGGTTAGAATTATGCCGCGTACACACGATCGGAATTCAGGCCAGAAAAAGACCGATGAGAGCTTTTCATCGGAAAATGCGACCGTGTGTAGGCTCCATCGGAATTTTGCTGGCCGAATTTCTAACAGCAAAAAATTGAGAGCATGTTCTCAATTTTTCAGACAGAAAAGGTTTCTATCGGAAATTCTGATCGTCTGTAGCAATTTTGACATGCAAAATTCCTAGGCATGCTCGGAAGCATTGAACTTGGCTCGTTGTAGTGTTGTATGTCACCGCGTTCTTGATGGTCGGAATTTGGTGTGACCGTGTGTAGGCCAGACAGTTTGAGCGGAATTCCGTTGGGAAAACCGTCAGCTTTTTCCGACGAGAATTCCGATCGTGTGTACGCGGCATTAGACTTAAACTGTATGGATGTTCAAAAATTTAATTCAAAACCATTGACCACAAATTTTCTAACTCTCCAACTTCGATACTTTCTGATCCAACCCTGTTTTCCCTCTTTAAAAATAATTCTACTGGGTTGACTAAAGTCAAATAGTGTGTTCACTTTCCAAGGGAATTTTCTCTTTGCAAGGGAAGTTTCTCTTAGGTTAGTGAATGAGGTAAAGCTGTGCAGACTTTCATCATCCAATCATGTGCCATAAAATATTTTTCATGCATATAATTGGGTAATCTTTGGAAACTGTCCTTACAAAGTAAAACTCCCCTTGAACTTGAATAGCCTGTTTGCCTTTAGTAAATCAACCTCTATATTTTTCTGATTTCTTTCATGGACTTCATCATTAAAGAAGAGCCTATCTGAATTGGAAACTATCGACTGTCGAAGTGTAAAAAATAATGCATAAAAGCTGGAATTGTCACATTGGCGAGACAGACAATTAAGCTGTTCATTTCCTGCACTTAATCTCCCATATTCTCAAACGTGCTACTTGAGTAATCCATTCATTTTTCAGGAATTTGGTAATGAAGGCTGGAATTCCACCTGTGCTAATAGAGCTATGTTTGGGACAGGCAGGATATTTTGACATGTGTATTTAAGCTGTTAGTTCGGTCAAGGCTAATTATCTTGGTTTAAAAGATAAATCTTCCCTTGTAAGAAGAAAACCTGAGTGGAGAAAATACTACCTGCCAAGAAAAATGCAAATGATACCGCTATGGATAAAAATATAATCGTATATAATCATCTTCGGTCTAACTATGTTTTACTGTAAACTGGGGTGTTATTTTTTTTTTATTAACTTAATACAATTGCCTTCACCTTTCCTTCATAGTGAATTTAGTACAGCCTCCTGCAGCATTGTGCTAAGATCTTACAGTACAATTGTGTGTGTTATATGATCATATTATATGTGTTTTGTGGGCTTTGCATAAAGTTTAAAGCACTATTAAACCCCTAAAGCGAAAAAGGAATATATGCAGCTTATTCGTTTTTAAATGTAGTGGCTACATTGGATTTATTTTATGCTTTTATTCATTTATTTTCACCTGGTGTTTTGGCCAGTAGCACACTTCCTGTCTTTGGTGTCTCCACTCTGCATGAAGACGTAATGGAGACACCTTTGGACAGCAGCATTGTTAATCTAGGGAGAGGGTAGTGTTCAATGGAATGGCAGAGTTAGATGCACTAACAAACTGAAGCTGAACTCCAACTAATGCCCCGTACACACGAGCGGAAATTCCACCAGCAAAAGTCCGATGTGAGCTTTTGGTCAGAAATTCCGACCGTGTGTATGCTCCATCGGACTTTTTCTGTCAGAATTTCCTCCAGCAAAAGATTGAGAGCAGGTTCTCTATTTTTCGGGTGGAAAAAGTTCCTATCGGAAAATGCGGTCGTCTGTATGCTATTCCGACGCACAAAAAAACACGCATGATTGTAAACAATTCGACGCATGCTCAGAACTTCATTTTCTCTGCTCGTCGTAGTGTTGTACATCACCGCGTTCTTAACGGTTGAAAGTTCAGATAACTTTTGTGTGACCGTGTGTACGCAAGTCAAGCTTGAGTGGAATTCTGTCTGAAAAACCATCCAATATTTTTCAGATGGAAATTCCGCTCGTGTGTACAGTGCATCACACTTTAACCACTTCAGCCCCGGAAGGATTTGCCCCCTTAATAACCAGGCCATTTTTTGCAATATGGCACTGCGTCACTTTAAAAAACAATTGCACCTCTGCGTTTTTTATTTTTTGCACTAGAAACAAAGAAAGACCAACAATTTAAAAAAAATATATATTTTTTTAACTTTCTGCTATAATCCTTTTACAAAAATAAAATATAAAAAAACTAATTTATTCATCAGTTTAGGCCGATATATATTCTTCTACGTATTTTTGATAAAAACAATCGCAATAGGTGTATATTTATTGGTTTGCGCAAAAGTTATCACGTCTACAAACTTTGGGATAGATTTAGGGACTTTTATTTATTTTTTATTGTTTTTACTGGTAATGGCGATTTTTAGTGGGACTGCGACATTGCGGCGGACAAATCTTACCCCAAGTGACACTTTTTGGGGACCAGTGACATTATTACATTGATGATCAGTGCTATAAAAATGCACTGATCAATGTAAAAATTACATTGGCAAGAAAGGGTTAACACTAGGGGGCGATAAGTGCAGGGCTGGCTGGCGGGTGAGCAGGCTGGGGTAAGTGCAGGGCTGGCTGGCTGGCTGGTGAGCGGGCAGGGGTAAGTACGGGACTGGCTGGCTGGCTGGCGGGCAGGGGGGGAGTTTGTTTGCCCCCCTCCCAAAAAAAAATGGAGCACCAGCCGCCACTGCACATAAGTGAACCTGCATTTTAAAATAGAAAAAGGGCTCCATTAAAAGAACCATAAGGGCCCTTTTTGAACCTCTGTTGAACAACAAACTTCTCTGTCTTTACTGCATTTCAGACATTCCCCTTCCTCAACCCACAATGTAGCATGTAGTACATAAGTGTATGATTGTGACCAGGCCAATTAGCATATAGAATAATTCCCAGTTAGAACCAGTAGAGTACTCTCTCACATGTAACAATGTCTAAGTACCATACCATATCGAACAAGTGACTGGCCTCACACTGAGTGTTGCTCAACGTTAGGTCTACTTTAAAATATTTGTTCTTTTTATTTTTATATGATTTTGTTTGATATTTTTTACTATCCCATGTGGATTTCTCTTTCGTCTTTGTACTTGTGTCTTTTATCTAAGTTTGCATATGTATGGATTACATGAATACATTATCAAAGAATCTTTTTTGCTAATTTTTTTTTTTCTTTTCTTGATTTTGCGTTTAAAAGTACATCATAATCTGATTGACTAGATTTGTTCTTCTTTTGTATAATTACCTTCTTCTTGAAAGAAACTCTACCTGTAAATTATTAAATGTGCTCACAGGCAGTAATACAGATTTTTTTTTTCAATCTGTCAATTACGTGTATATTACAGCTTGCTCATTAACAATACCTTATGAATGCCTATTGAACCTCTAGGTACATATTACACTCACTATCCATTAAAGTGGTTCTAAAGTTAAAACATTTTTGTACCTTAATGCATTTTTTGGATTAAGTTAAAAAAGTTTCACCAATTGTTCGTCATTCCACCTCCCCAAACGCTCACATAAGTCCTCTATTGATCCAGTGCTGTGCCCGGCGTGCTGTGCCTGGCGTGCTGTGCCTGGCGTGCTGTGCCCGGTGCGCTGTGCCTGGCTGCATCTTTTCTCTCTTCACTTCTTGCTCTCACTTGATACTCTTGGAGCAGCGGGAACCATCTCTTGCTGTTGTCAGTCAAATCCTGTGAGGAAGGAATGGAGTGCGTAGCCGAGCCATGCTGTGTGTGTCTCAATGGACACACACAGCCCGGCTCAGGTGCATGCCCACACATGTGCCCCCATAGCATACTGCTTGCTATGGGGGCACACACAGGTAAGGAGGAGCAGAGAGGGTCAGTGGAGAAGAGGGGACCACTCTGCAATACCATTTGCAGATCGGGTAAGTATATCCTTTTTTATTTTAACAACAAAAAAAATGGCTTTACAACCAATGTTAGGTCTTGCACATGTGGAAAAATAAACAAGCAACAAACAAGCACCAATGAACTGTGCACACAAGAAATATATCTATTCTTTGGGTTTGTGTTTGAGTGGCAGGAAAACATTTTAGTCACCTTTGCTTTTAACATAGTTGACATGGTTTGGGGTAGTAAACCCTCTCTAAAAAGAAAACACCCTGCAAGACAAGGGCATAATGAGCTAGTAAGTATAGCATACTAGCTCATTATGAATTACTTACCTGAGATTGAAGCCCCCGCAGCGGTCCTTGGTCACCTCCTCCATCCCTGCCATGATACCCGGAGTGACTTCCGTGTATTGCCGCTCCGGCGATGTGACTAACCGGAGCCACGATGACGTCACTCCCGCGCATGCACAATCCCATTCATTAAACGGCACGCTCAGTGCACCTGTGTCATTGTCTATGGCGCGCATCTGCCGTAGACATTGGTGCCATCTTTCTTGCAAATATCTCCTTAACCAGGTAGGCACAAGAGCTGAGCCTCTTCAATCCCAGATAGCTAGCAATTGAGCTGCAAGTTTGAAAATGACTTGCTAAGCTATTGCTAGACTTGCCTGGCTTCACAAGTTTGTTGCACAATTGCAGAAAGTCCGTATTGCATGACTCCAGATCAACTTTCTTTGCAAACATTCTGCAAGTTCTGTGAAGTATAAAACAGCGCTGGCACCCTATATAAGACAATATACATCCTAATAAATGGTGCCTTATACATCAATATAATTGTGACATAAAAAACACAAATTCTGAAAGTTGCTTGGTGCTTTTGTAAAAAGTGTAAGGTGCTCCAAAACTTTGAATGAATGAGGTGACTCCCCCTTCGGTGACCCCACTCATTAGAAATATTAGATTCGCAGTCTAGATCTAATGATCTAGGGATATGCAGGATAGTTCCTCTTCCAAGACGATATTTTTATGACAGGAAGGGTGTACCACACTCCATAAATGGAAAAACAGGGAAAGAACTCATAGTGAAATATCGTTTAACATGAGTTGTCAAGCGCATTAAATGCACAACTTACGGGATATTTGGCAAAGACAGGCATCAGTAAAAAAAAACATCCGCATTCACCGATTTATGGCGTGCATTCCACGAAGGCAGAGATTGCATTACTGCTCGCCCCTCCAAGGCTTTCTTTAACCACTTCCCACCCAGCCAATGTACATATACGGCCGGGGTGGGAGCCGTCTACTTCTGAATGGACGTTCCGGAACGTCCTTCAGAAGTAGAGGGATCGCGCGCACGCGCAGCGGCGCGATCTCGATGCGGCCGTGTCACCCGGACACGGCGCATCTTGGATCGGCAGGAGGGCTCGGTGATTGGCCCTCCTGATCACATGACGGCCGTGACGAATCAAAGCCGTCATGTGATGTAAACAAACAGCCGGTTGCTAGGCAATCGGCGCTCCTCTCCTCACACGGAAGTCGTCGGTGAGGAGAGGAGAGCGGATCGCTGCAGCCGGCTGGTGATCAGTGAGTATTAGCGTTTTTTTTTACAGCTTTTACTCACTGATCACCTGTCTAGTGTCCCCACAGTAAAACACACATGTCCCCACAGTAAAACACACATGTCCCCACAGTAAAACACACATGTCCCCAAAACACACATGTCCCCAAATAATAAAAACACATGTCCCTCACATATGTCCCAGTAAAATAACATGTGCCACATCCTATGCTGTGCAATAGTCATCCCACCACAGGGGTCACTGTGACTTGCAGAGCTCTTGCTGTAGACTCACCACAGCAACTTTGCTCCTGCTAGAGACTTGCCACGCAAATTTGCTGCAAATTGGAAAAGTGTCAACTAAAACTTGTGCTACAAGTGCTCTGCAAGTGTTCAACTTGCCAGTGAAAATGTACAGCAGGTTAACAGACTGCCACAAATTTGTAGCAAGTTATCCTTGCTATCTGGGATGACACAGAGC
Source organism: Lithobates sylvaticus (assembly GCA_028564925.1). Taxonomy (NCBI): domain Eukaryota; kingdom Metazoa; phylum Chordata; class Amphibia; order Anura; family Ranidae; genus Lithobates; species Lithobates sylvaticus. The sequence continues at coordinate 83,106,743 of CM053028.1, forward strand.
CTGTTAGAAGTGCAGGTTCACTGTCACTGAGCGCAGCGATGCTGGTCACTCCATCTGCCTGTGTGACAGACAGAGCAGACAGCCAGGAAACTCTGCTCAGTAGCACATAGGCTCCTTTCACACGGGCTTGTCCATTTGATGGACTCCGCTTTCTTAGCAGGGGATCGATCCGCTGATCCCGGCTGAGCAGGCAGATGACAGGTCCGTCTCCACTCACTGCTGAGACGGACCTGGCAGAGCCCTGCTCTGCTCTATGGGGAGATCGGATGAAAATGGACCGCCTGTCCGTTTTCATCCAATCGGATCCGCCAGATGGATGGAAAATAGGGTCACTCTCGCCTGGATTTGGCAGACAGGATCAGATAGCAGCGGGTGTCAGCGGACCTGTCACCGCTGACATCCACTGCTCCATAGGGGTGAATGGAGTGTCCGATCACATCTGCCTGAAAAACTGACAGGCGGACCTGATTGGAAAGCCTGTGTGAAAGGGCCCTAAGTCTGCAGTTTTAGCAGACTCAGCGTCACTGCTGACTGCCTGTGTGTATGCAGACACCTGTGTCATGGCTCTGTGTAAGGCTATGTTTCCACTATTGCGTCCCCAACGTCACGCGATTTTGCTGCATTTTTTTGCCGCGATTTGAAGCAATGCCTGTGTATTCTTGAGGTCTATGGACCTCAAGTCTCATCAAAGTGGGACCCAAGTAGCACAGGGACTACTTTGAAGTCACTGCTTCTTGAAGTCGCACAGATATGAACGGTACTCATTGGAAATCATGGGGTACGACTTGTCATGCGACTTTTCAGTCCCAAATCGCATGAAAAGTCGCACTAGTGGAAACGTAGCCTTAGGGCAAACTGGGCCTTTCTTTAGCTTGGTTTATGAGGGTGATTATTTAATGTTGGACACAGAGAAGTGTTTCCAATAGCAATAACATTCCAGCTGTCAATGTTGGGGGAACGTTTAGAATTTGAAGACTGTAATCTTTTAACCACTTGACATCCGCGCTATGGCCGTCATTTGGATCTGAATCTGAATCCCCGGGAGGCCATCATATGACTGCCTCCCCTGTGCATGCTCCCTGTAGGGCACGGGTGGAGCGTGCTGTGATCACTGAGACTCGGGTGATCAGCGATCCGAGTAAGGGGCCGGTCCCGGCCCCTTACCATGTGATCAGCTGTCAGCCAATGACAGCTGATCACATGATCAAAACAAAAGCTCGGTGATAGTTTTTTTTTTTTTTCTCCTCAAAAAAAAAAAAAAAAGCCGATCACGGCTCATCTTAAAGAAATTATGCCTCATTTATGCCACATGACAATGCCCACAAGTGCCACCTATCAATGCCCACCAGTGCCACCAATCAGTGCCCACCAGTGGTGCCTATCAGTGCCACCGATCAGTGCCCATCACTGCCACCCATCAGTGCCCATCACTGCCACCGATCAGTGCCCATCACTGCCACCGATCAGTGCCCATTACTGCCACCCATCAGTGCCCATTACTGCCACCCATCAGTGCCCATCACTGCCACCTATCAGTGCCGCCTCATCAGCGTACATCAATGACGGACAAAAATTACCCGTTTTAAAATTTTATAACAAAATCAAAAATAATTATAATTTTTTTTATTTTTTTAAAATATTTTTTAACATTTTTTTAACAAAAATTAAAAATCGCACAGGTGATCACATACCACCAAAAGAAAGCTCTATTTGGGGGAAAGAAATTATAAAAATGTAATTTGGGTACAGTGTTGTATGACCGCGCAATTGTCATTCACAGTGCGACAGCGCTGAAAGTTGAAAATTGGTCTGATAAGGGGGTGGGTTTAAGTGCCCAGTAAGCAAGTGGTTAAAGAATATAATTGCTAGTGTCAGGGAATACCATCCAATCACTGAGAAGGAGTAGGACTTCATGTGGTAACTTTACTAATATTGTAGGTGCTTTAAAACAGCAGAGAACTGGTCTAGAAACGTGTTTAATCATGGGCCAGATTTATAGGATACGGTGATCAGTAAGAGATGAGCCTAAAACTTTTCACAAGCATATTTAAGGACTTCATGCCATTGTAGACATGTGACTTGTACCTCTGGGTGGCCCAGAGTCTTCACCCCCAAGGCTAGGAAAAAGATTTAAATTATAGGCTCCGTAGAGCTCTTTAGCTTTGTTTGCATCATGACATTTTTTTCTGACTGCACAGTTCTGAGTCTCATAAAAAAAATAACAATGTGCACTCTACATGTAGCAGAATGTGAATGTCTTATTATTTCATGCCTCCATGCTTGGATAATGAAGTAAACACTAGCTTGCTCCCCTGAAGCTGTGCCGTATTGTAGGGTTTCTACCTTTAGCCTCCTTAAGTTCTCTGATAGACAACTGGTCTGCACAGGCTACAGAAACTGGTAAGTTGCTTTCCTGTCACTCTAATATACTTTGAAAAACCTTGAGATTCTTATAAAGCGTTGATCGACTTTTTATACAATGCACAAAACTATATCCCAAAAGAAAATACAAGTCTAGCGTTTTGTAAAATGTAATTGAGGGTAGAGTAGGGCACTGCGCTTCTGGCTTAATGGCTGTGTCAAGAAGCTGAAAACACATTTTGGAAACCAACTGCGGCAAAAGCAACCTTAATTAGTTGGAAGTTAGGGGGAACTGGAGCACCATAACTTTTATTAATAGAAGCACAGTGAACTCTTGCAATAATACTACTTAAACTGTAGCCAAAAAATTTCTGCACATCCACTGCATATTTGTAGTCTGTGTCCATTCTATATGTAAGATAAGTTGCAGATTTCGTTTTTTTTTAACCATTTAATTTTTGTCAGTTTTTTTCAACACAAACAGATTGACTTTTCTGGAAACCCCAGCAGATGCCGAATCGGCTTGGTAAATGGAGCTTTTGTTTGCTCTTGATGCGGCCAATTAAGAGTTAATGTTACCTTTTAGTTATGCTTAGCTTAAAGTGGTGTTTCCCCCTAAAAAAATAAATAAAAAAAGGCTTAAAATTCCTAAAAAAAATAAAAAATAAATAATTGGAAAAAATAAATAAAAATTCACATACCTCTAAATGCCTGTTGCTAGGGGGTCCCTCGTAGTCTGCCTCTTGCGTAGCCTCGGCTGGTGACATCACTTCCCCTCGGCACAGGAAGGGCTCCCCAGTCATCCCCAGATTGTGCGGCCAATCACGGTGCGCGGCAGCCGGGTGCCCACAGTTGCAATGCCGCCGCCGCCGAGTGGTTCGGGGGGCTAGCGGAGCTTCGACCCCCTGCATCGCTGGACCCTGGAACAGGTAAGTGTCCGATTATTAAAAGTCAGCAGCTTCAGTATTTGTAGCTGCTGACTTTAATTATTATTTTTTTTTTTAGGGATACACCTCTTTAAAGTCCATTGAGTTGATTTACTAGGCAAATTGACTGTTCACTTTGCAAGTACATTTTCTTATAGCTTAACCACTTCAGCCCCGGAAGCATTTACTCACTTCCTGACCAGGCCATTTTTTTGCGATACGGCACTCCATCGCTTTAGCTAACAATTGCGCGGTCGTGTTACGCTGTACGCAAGAATTTGTCCTTTTTTTCCCACAAATATTACTTTCTTTTGGTGGTATTTGATCACCTCTGCGGTTTTTATTTTTTGTGCTATAAACAAACTTAAAAAAAAAAAAAACAATATGTTTTACTTTTTTGCTATAATATCCAAAAAAAAAATGTCTTCATCAGTTTAGGCCAATGTGTATTCTGCTACATATTTTTGGTGAAAAAAAATCGCAATACGCGTACATTGATTGGTTTGCGCAAAAGTTATAGCGTCTACAAAATAGGGGATAGATTTATGGCATTTTTATTATACATTTTTTACTAGTGATGGGACTGCAATTTTTAGTGGGACTGCGACATTGCAGCTGACAAATCGGACACTTTTGACACTTTTTTTGGGACCAGTGACATTTTGTACAGTGATCAGAGCTAAAAATAGCCACTGATTACTGTATAAATGTCACTGGCAGGGAAGGGGTTAACATTAGGAGGCAGTCAAGGGGTTAAGTGTGTCCTGGGGAGGTGTTTCTAACTGTGGGGGGAGTGTACTGACAGAAGTAGAGAGAGATCGCTGTTCCTGATCACTATCTCTACTTCACTGACAGAACGGGGATCTGTATGTTTACATTGAAAGAGGAGTGCCTGAGGAGCGATCACGGGTCACCGGCAGACATGGTGGCCGCCGGCCACGCGCTTTGGCGTCGCATCGTGGGTGGGCACGCACGCCCGCTATACCTCTTTAAAGCACCTGCTGTACAGCTATGGCAATTTTCGCAGCAGTGCCAACCTGCCGCTATATAACGACGGCGGCTGGTTAGCAAGTCATTCATACCCCTTAAAATGTTCCACATTTTGTTGTGTTACAACCAAATATTTAAATGTATTTTATTGGCATTTTATGTGATAGATCAACACATAATTGTGAAGTGGAAGGAACCACCTTTCACTGCAATTACAGTTGCAAGTCTTTTTGGGGATGTCCCTACCAACTTTGCACATCTAGAGAGTGACATTTTTGCCCATTCTTCTTTGCAAAATAGCTCAAGCTCTGTCAGATTGGATGGAGAGCGTCTGTGAACAGCAATTTTCAAGTCTTGCCACAGATTCTCAATTGGATTTCGGTCTGGACTTTAAATGGGCCATTCTAACACATGAATATGCTTTGATCTAAACCATTCTATTGTAGCTCTGGCTGTATGTTTAGAGTCATTGTCCTGCTGGAAGGTGAACCTCCTCCCCAGTCTCAAGTCTTTTGCAGACTCAAACAAGTTTTATTCTTAGATTCCCCTGTATTTGGCTCTATCCATCTTCCCATCAACTCTGGCCAGGTTCCCTGTCCCTGCAAAAAGCATCCCCACAACATGATGCTGCCACCACCATGTTTCACGGGGATGGTGTGTTCAGGGTGATGTGCAGTGTTCGTTTTCTGCCACACATAGCGTTTTGCTTTTAGGCCAAAAAGTTAAATTTTGGTCTCATCTGACCAGAGCACCTTCTCCCACATGGCTTCTGTCACGTACCTGGTCGGAGTCTGAAGTGACGAGGTCGGCCTCCCTTGTATCTCCAGCCCGGGTCCCGCTGATGATGGTGACAGAAGGACCCAAGGGGAAGGAGGAACACGAGTGCCTGCAGATGTAGCGCTGGAAGCTTGAAGCAGGTGCTGCGACCTTGGAGATGCAGGAAGTCGCAGGAAGGGAGCTGCGGACACCCGGATGACAGCTTGGAGCTGAACAGGAGACGTAGTCACAGGGATAGCCGGGTTCGGAAGCAGGCGGGCGGCAAGGTACCAAATCATCAGGCAGGAGCAAAGGCAGATCAGGAAGCCGAAGTCAGGAGCCAGTAGTCGGAGGCGGAGGAGAATCCAGAAACAAGGTCAGGACAAGCCAGGGGTACAGCAACGGAGATCAGGCAGACAAATGGCAGGGAACACAAGGCACTGGTACAGGAACTGCTGAAGATCGGTCAGCATCTGCTGCAAGTCAGCGTGCCCCTTAAGTAGGCCGTCTGGCGCCAAAGGGGTGTGTGCGGGTGTGCGCCTACGGGTGCGCCCACTGGCATGCACATTGGCGCGCGCGTTAACGCACCCGCGATTAGCATAACCCCTTGTGCACGCATGTGTGCGCATATGCGCCCGGAGCGCAACAGTAGTCTTTTTACAGCTTCTCTCAAACTGCAAATGGGAGTTCGTATGGCTTTATTTCAGCAATGGCTTTCTTCTTTCCACTCTTCCATAAAGGCCAGATTTGTGGAGTACGCATCTAATAGTTGTCCTGTGGACAGATTCTCCCACCTGAGCTGTGGATCTCTGTAGCTCCTCCAGAGTTACCATGGGCCAGCCTGTCAGTTTAGGTGGACAGCCATGTCTTGGTAGGTTTTAAGTTGTGCCATACTCTTTCCATTTTCAGATAATGGATCGAATAGTGCTCCGTGAGATGTTCAAAGCTTGGGATATTTTTTTTATAACCTAACCCTGCTTTAAACTTCTCCACAACTTTATCCCTGACCTGCCTGGTGTGTTCATTGACCTTCATGATGCTGTTTGTTCACTAAGGTTCTCTAACAAACCTCTGAGAGCTTCACAGAGCAGCTGTATTTATACTAAGATTCAATTACACACTGGTGGACTCCATTTACTAATTAGGTGACTTCTAAAGGCAATTGGTTTCATTAGATCTTAGTTAGGGGTATCAGAGTAAACGGGGCTGAATACAAATGCACACTACACTTTTCACATATTTATTTGTAAAAAATGTAGAAAAACAATTATCATTTTCCTTCCACTTCACAATTATGTGCCACTTTGTGTTGGTCTATCACATAAAATCCCAATAAAATACATTTACATTTTTTGGTTGTAACATGACAAAATGTGGAAAATTTCAAGGGGTATGAATACGTTTTCAAGCCACTGTATAAGCTAATATACTATTCAGCTACCAAAAGTCCATATAATGTTTTTATAGTCACTTTGAAGATTTTTTATTTGCCCATTTTCAAGCATTTTAGAATCTACAGTATTCTGGAAACAATGTGGAAATTCAATACATGGAAAATCCAAAAATAATTTGTTTTACTGTTTTCTGTGCATAAATCTATATTTTGTGCAAAATGTATCAAGTGTCTGTTTTTTGCTTTAGAAAATGATGGAAATGTGTAGGACCAGGGATGCCATAAAGGTGTGTCTTTTGATAAAAGGTGACCCTTATTAACATCTCCGACAGTGAGAGGTCTGCAAAATGAAGTAGATGTAAACCCAAACACTTAAAATGGATGTACATCCGCTTCATGAAATGTGAGCTGGGCACATATATCTGCAGTGTTTTCTTATCTCTCTTCAAAGCACTAAGTCTCATGGCTTTCTCCTGCTCCGTTCTTCTGTTATCAGCATAACTTCTGACAAGTTCTCTATCAACTGAGACAAAACCAGGCGGAATTTTGTGTCGGGGAGGTTGCTATAAATAGATTAGCAGAGAGCTAAACTATTCACAGAACACCTCAGAGAGTCTCTGCCTATGTGGAGTGGGGGTGTGTGCCTTTCCTCCAATCAGCTGTCTTGGTTGTATGCCCAGACTTCACTTCCAGTGCTGAACAGGAAGAGAAAATCTCCTAACACGATCTGAACTTTCTAAAGAATATATAAAGCTGAAGACAGCAGATATAGATGTAAAACTTATGTAGGGAGATTTGTTCAATCTCTGTGTATCATCTGAGCCCGTTCACTTCACTGGGTATAGGAGAGGGTTTACATCCACTTTAAGGTAGATTTAGATGTGCATCTAAATATCTTTTCCTCGAATGGCACTTCAGAGGCTACTGACAGGCGGCGAGGAGGCAATGTGACATCTCCTCACTGCCTGTTTTAACCCCATTTTTGCTGACAAACAGTTGCTTTTGCTGCCCTTCCTAATTTGTTTAAGTATGTAGTATTCAGCAGGCTTGCCGCCCCGCTGATTGCTACATGTCGGATAAACTTTGCCATTGGCGCAACAGGAAGCATTATGACCGCAGCATGTAAAAACATCCCTGTCCCCTGCCTGTTGCAACTTAAATGGTGGGCGGGGGGAGGGCGCAGCTCAACCGCACATTTTTGCCATCCTCTCATCCACCCATCGAAATGAAGCCTTCGAAAGCTAAACCACTGTGTGTTAACAATTTATGCCATTAAGTCAGGTTTTCACCCTTTTTAACCTTTGTTGCATTACATTGCACTCGTAGTCTTTATCAGAAGCCCATGTGGCAGTGACAACACAGGACAACAACTATTTAAAGAGTTGTCAGCCTATAACAGGAAGTTCATGAACACGGACCTTCATGGTAGGATCACCAGGCACTAGTTAAATGCTTCAGATTTAAAGTTGTTAAAAAATCACTTTTAAAATAAACATGCAATTTTAATGTTTGGATTCACATTTACTTTAAGTTTACTATTATACTCAGCTACAGCACTTTGCACAGAACCTGCCAGGGCCATTACGAGGAAAGAGACAATTGAGACCCTTAGAGAAATTCGTAGAGTCCTCGCAAAGTTTAGAAAAAAGGATAGCAAAAATATATAAGATATTGCTGCGTGAGGCAGACCATGAATACCCATCTAATCTAGAAAAATGGGAAAGAGAAATAGGCCCGCTAAGTAGTGATGAACATAGAAACAAGATAATTAGGCTTGTCCACTCGGTAGCAAAGGACTCACAAACAGTCGAAATGGCATACAAGCTGTTAGCAAGGTGGTATGTAACCCTACAGAGAGCTAATGCATACAGTGAAGACAATTCTCCAACCTGTTGGCGAGGCTGTCCGGTGGTTGGGACATTCACACACTAATGGTGGGAGTGCCCCAAAATAGGGGATTACTGGAACCAAATAATAGAAGCAATTTATACTATAACAGAAGAAAGTGTTAAAAAACAACCATGGACATGTTTGTTCCATGATACATAAATGGGAGTGAGACAATATGGGTCTACCTTAATCCCCTATCTATTGAACTCAGCCAAGGCCCTGATCCCCTGCCTGTGGAAGACTCCGAACGCCCCATCTATGATAGAGTGGATCAAGAGGGTGGAATGGACAAGAAAGATAGAAGAGTCAATACACAAGGCAGAGGACACAGAGGGGAAACATCATAAGTTATGGAAGCAATGGGAGGACTTTAGGAAAACGGAGGGATTCTTAAGAATGTGGGAAAGAGAGTGCGGAGGGGAATAGAAGGAAGTGAGCGAGACAGGGTAGGCCCATTCTTGTTTTGTTTTTTTTTTTTTTTTTATTATTCTTTAGGGGGTAGGGGGTAGAATTAATGATCTGATTCAGCAAAAAATGTAATGTAGGTATAATCCTATAAAATGTGAAAATAAAGAATATAAAGAAAGTTTACTATTATGCAGCATATACAGGACCCGACTTTCTGGCAGACTAGGTTTGACGTAATTAGTCAGTCGGACAATCCGATTGTGTGTGGGCTAATCCGATCGTTTTTCGTTATAAAAATCCAACGGACCTAGAAATAGAACATGTTTCAAATCTGTTCGACGCACTCAATTCCTATTGGGAAAACCGTTCGTCTGTATTCTGGTCCGACAGACCGAATACGACGCTAGGGAAGCTATTGGCTACTGGCTATTGAACTTCCTTTTTTAGTCCCGTTTACGTCATCACGTTCAAAACGAACAGACTTTCGAACGGACTTAGTCCGTTCGTGTGTGGCCAAGTCCGTTCGTTCAGAAAGTCCGTCGGAACTCTGCCGAAAGTCCATCAGGAAGACCAAAAGTCCGGTCGTGTGTACGCAGCATTAGCATTCACAGACACACAGACATGAGTTCTATAATATAATTTTTAATGGGGCATTCTCAAGCCATTTTAAAAAAAAAGCTTTAGCAATTTGTATTTCCAATTTCCCAAACTGCTACATTTCAGATAGCACCTGTTATTAAGTATGATAAACAGGGTTAAACAACATAACAGGTACCATATTATTAGCTGTGTTTAACTGTCTTTAGTGTTACATGCAGTTATTCCCAGGGGAGATGTTCTAAGAGCAAGCAGTTAGCAAGAATCTATTACAGTTTTCCTTGGAATATTACTAGCTAAATTGCTAAACGAAGATGTAATATATTTTTTAAGCCTTTTTTAATGGATTGTACAAAATGCACATCTTTTCACTGAAAATAATATTTTCAAAAACATAAAATGATCTCAGAAGGGGTAAAACTAAAGTTACATGACATTGCAACCTGCAAACTACCCTGCAGGAAGGTTCTGTTCCTTTACTTTTTAAAATAAACATTTAGGCCTCATGCACACTGGATGTTTTTACAGCAGCTGTTTTTAGCTTCAGACGTTTTTTTCTACAGTCAATAAACTCCCCATTGTGTTATCCTATGTGTCCATGCACACATAGGCTGTTATCAGCAGTTTTTGGCTAAGGAGTTTTATGGCTTTAAAAATACTCCAAAACGAGTGGGTTTTGAGAAGAGTTTTTAAAATGTTTTCTGCTGTAAAAACGCTATAACGTCAAAAAACATTGATAAACACAGATAAACGCCCAAAAACGTGGCTCACCAGCCTTTTTTTGAAGTTTTTGACCCATTGAAAAAAATAAATCTTTTTTTTTTTTTTTTTTAACCACTTAAGCCCCGGACCATTTGGCTGGCCAAAGACCAGAACTTCAGTGGCAACCTGTGAAGCTCTGGTGAACTCCATGCCCAAGAGGGTTAAGGTAGTGCTGGAAAATAATGGTGGCCACGCAAAATATTGACACTTTGAGCCCAATTTGGACGTTTTCACTTAGGGGCGTACTCACTATTGTTTCCAGCGGTTTAGACATTTATGGCTGTGTGTTGAGTTATTTTGAGGGGACAGCAAATTTACACTGTTATACAAGCTGTACACTCATTATTTTCTTCAGTATTGTCACATGAAAAGATATAATAAAATATTTACAAAAATGTGAGGGGTGTACTCAATTTTGTGAGCTACTGTGTGTGTGTGTGTATATATATATATATATATATATATATATATATATATATATATATATATATATTATATGTCCTTTATTAACCCTTTGGCACCGGCCGCACGCAATTGTGCGGCCTTTCAGCATGTAGGCCTTGGCGCCGACTGTCCGCATATTTATGTAAATTGGTAGGATACAGCTGTGCAGAGAGCACGCACCTTGAACGCTCCCCGCACATTTACCAGCAGCTAACGAAAAGCAGTGATCGTGAGCTTTCCGATCATGTGACCGCCATGACAGAAAATCACGGCAGTCGCATGATCACAAACTCTGCCCTGCCCCCAAGCATTCTAAACCACTTAAAGGGTCGGGAGGCGCCAGCTTTAAGGGGTTAAGCAATATTATTCATTAGGCCATCCATCATAATGTTTGATCAGTAGAGAGGTTTTATTGGGGACTAGCTTGAGCTCTCAACCAGTGAAGCTGCTAAAATTTCTCAGGGCAGTCTCCCAGGTATACGACCACTCAAGCAATGCAGGACGATAAGAAAAAGGGCAAAAAATCCTTTTGCTATGTTGCAAGGAAAGAACTTATTATATTATTGCGTCACCCGAAAAAACTGAGCTTTACAAGCAGCGATATTTCTCCCAAAAGCACACCTGTGTCTATAAAACAGACATTTTTAGCATAAAGCTCCGCTATGTTTTCCATGCCAATATTAAAGCCATGCAAGGCTAATTTTAAATTGTAAAGTGTAATATAGCACTGGAAATCTAATTTTAGCCGTTTGGAGTTAAAGTAGATTGATAATAGCACTTTCTCTTTATAGACATGCAGAGCCATTGTAGAAAATGGAGACAGCTGTCAAGTTGTGTTTCACTTAAAAAAAAAAAAAAAAAAAATATATATATATATATATATATATATATAAAACTACAGAATAAACAAGTTGTGTAACAGCAAAACTAGTTTGAAACATCTCTATTGTTCCCATTTAATTGTAGCACTGTTTACAAGATTTCTATTCTGCTAATTAGTTCCTTTATGCTTCAAAAAACACCCTCAACAGCACGCACTTTCCAATTATCAGCTTATGATGAAAATGGAATCTCAATGCCACAGCAGTGAGAGACTTTACTACTTTTATTTTAAAAAAAAAAAAAACAAGGCCCTGTTAATCATTTCATTTTTTTTTTTTTTTTTTTTTACAGAGATGGCGTGTTTATTCCCCCCCACCCTCCACAACCCACGCAAATACATATAAGTGCACATTTTGCTGTACTTGCTTAAGGCAGCCAATTAGTGCATTAGAACGTGTCTTAACAATTCTCTGGGAACCAATGTCTTTACAGTGGCAATGGAAATAATGTTCTTTGTACAACAGGGATAATACTAGTTCCAAGTGAAATCATAGGCTGAATGTTTCTTCAGCCCACAAAATAGTTGCCCAACACTTTTTTGTAGTCACTTTTAATAGGCTTATGGTCCCAGGGAACCCAGCTCCAGTTCACATTGAAGATTTCTTGTCTCTTTCCCCCCAAACTGTACAGATGCAATCATTTCATATCTGCATTTTTTTTCAACTGTCATACATTTATGTGAATATTCAGGGCAATTGTTGGTGAAGCAGTGTCGTAGGACGTTAGTTCACGTATAGAAAAACTATAGTACTTTTGGGTCAATTCCTTTCACATTATTTTTAGCGGCGTTTTACCGTCAGATTTGCGGGGCGTTTTCGGCCGTTAGCAGGGTGCTTTTACCCCCCGCTGCCGGGCGAGAAAGGGTTAAAACCACCGGCGTTTTGCCGGTGGTATTACAGTGCTGCCCCATTGATTTAAATGGGGAGCAGCGCTGGAGGAGCGGTGGAGGAGCGGTGAGTTCACCGCTCCTTCACCGCTCCAAAGAAGCTGCTGGCAGGACATTTGCTGACGTCCTGCCGGCGCACCGCTGCAGTGTGAAAGCCATCAGGCTTTCACACTGCAGACAATGGTGCAGCTGTTTTAGGGCGGATAGCAGGCGCTATTTATAACGCTATAGCGCCTGCAAAACGCCCTTGGTGTGAAAGTCTTACTCTAACTATCGTAGTGTGGCTGCCCATGCCTACCTCAGTGAGGGGAGAGTCCATTATGGCATTGTCCTTGGTTTGGTTGTCTCAGAAAGTCCCAGTGTCTTCAATCCCGCTTCCACCATCAAACAGAACCCCATTGGCTAGGAAGATCTGATCAGAAAGGAAACCAGAGATCACCGGCCCTGAGCCTTCCCCCTTTTTATATCACAGGTGAGACGGATAGTATCAAAAAGCCTGGGGACAGAACTGCTGCACGTTAACCCCTTCCTGAGCCAGCCGCTAACTCACTAGAACCAAACACAGTTCAACTTGCCTACACACTTGTATTGCCTACGCCTAAAGCCTAGTACACACGGCCCGTGTGTAAGGCCGCTGATCCAACAGAAGATCGAAAATGGTCTGCTGACAGACTCCCTATCAGTGCCCTCAGCCAATGGCTGAAAGCGCTGGCCAGAGTGTTCTGCCAGTGGGGCTGTCCCCCTGTCAGAACACAATAAAACAGCAGGGGAGATCGCTGTACTAACATCAGTTTATTAGTTCAGAGCCTCTGACCTGAGCCACAACAGTTATATCAGTCTGTATATGCAGTAAAGCATGCTTGTTGTACTCACTGTGGAATCAAAGGTGTTAAACTTTTGAATTGTGTAAAAAGGCTTTTTGATCCTGTCTTCTCTTAACCTCCCCTTTCTCCACTGTCCCCAATCTATCTACTGATAGAACATAGCCTTCGGGGCACTCTGCTCATGCTCAGTTTGGTGTGTGTTGCTACAGTTCTTTTTTACTTGGGATAGTGCATGTGATCAGCCCAGGGCCAATCGGCACTGTCCAGACAGAGGGCCAGGGGTCATGCAGCCTCATAGGACAATCAGGGGAGAGTGAAAACTTCTACAAGCTTTAACCAGACACTGATCAAAGTCGTAAGATTGTTATATACTGCTGATGAGAAAAGGTATTTAGCCGTTTATATTTATTAAACAATTGCATATCCATGTTCTGTGTACTGTGGGAGACCAGATATAGTGAATGCAGGGTCCTGGGTTTAGTAACACTTTAACCCTGCATTTTTAGCCAATCATAGTTCTAGATTGTGGAATGAAATGTCATATGAATGATCCTTTGGCTGTTGGATCATGCTTACATGTCCAGCAAACATGTCTTTAGGTATCATTACATATCAAAGGGCAGACAAGAAAACCTTGCTATGAAAAAAGTTAAAGAATGATAGAATTGTATTGTATTTCATTTTGTGTTTTACATTGGCATAATAAAGTTCCCTTCCTAAATGATGGTAGGGAAATACAAACGGAAATGATAAAACAAATGTTTTAAAGCTAGAAAGAACAGTATGAGTTGTTATGCTTAAAAAATAAACCTAAAACTACATGCAGTAAGCAAAGAAAGACACATCCATCATTTTCTTTGCAGCACTTGGAAGATCTAAATTGTATCTTACATCCGAAGCACAACACTTTCATGAAAGTCAGGAATTGTCTGTGCTGGACAGTTAAGTATATACAGGAAAGCTCATATAAACAAATAGATCCTCTATAATAAGTACAACAAATCAGCTTAAACAAAAAAGGAATGAAGATAATGGTAGTGTACAAATCAATTATAATAACTGAAATACCCCCAAGCATAGCACATTGATAAAATACAATGCAAGGAATAGTTGTTTTCAGCTTATTTATCTTTTAGTAAGACACAACACATACAGTGCCTTGAAAAAGTATTGATACCCCTTAAATTTTCCACATTTTGTCATCTTATAACCAAAAATGTAAATGTATTTTATTGGGATTTTATGTTTGTTTTTCTACTTTTTTATTGTTTATGTTTTTCTACTTTTATATGGAAATTCTTAATAAACATATAAAAATGTAAAAAAAAATCCTGTTATTTTTGGACAGGGTCTCCAAACTACAGTCTATAAGCCTTTTCAGGCCTGATAGAAAGTTAAATCCAGATCGTAGGGTCAGTGGTGTATCCTGGAAAAGAAGAGGGGAAGGAGAAAAGGCGCCAAGCAGCCAATAGTGTAAAGCGGTTTATAAAGTGTACATATAAAACATAGTGACAGGTTCAACTTGCAGCGTGTATGCAGGGAGGTAGTCTGTGCCTGGATGGGCTGTCTGGAGGATCCTGAGCGAGATCGTGAAGAAATCCTTGCTGCAGCAGCAGTTCTGTGAAGAGAGAATGCTGGAGCCATGAACGACACAGAGCCTGTTGACAGCTGTCAAGACCTGGAGTGGAACTGGCCAATCAGAACATGTTTCAGAAGCTAGTCACGCCTTCTTCCTCAGCTGTGGTGTGTCCTAAATGTGCACAGATTGAGAATTTAGGTCAGCAAAGGCTGCCTATGGTCTTCTTTCTGTCCCCCAACCATTGGCGGCCTGTCCATTAGGGGCGCACAGGCGCCATCCTCCCTTCCATGCGTCTGGCCCCCTAATTTACATGCAGGGCGTCAGACGCATTGATTCCAACCAGGCTTTTTTTTTTTTTTGAAGCACGTGATTAGAGCCAGAGGCTTTAATAAGCTTCAAAAAAGGGTGGGGGCATGTGGTCTGCTATGTTTCAGGAGAGGGGCGCTTTCTCATTTCCCCTCCCTTTTCCTGCAGCCTGCCAGGTTGCATGCTCGGATAAGGTTCTGGTATGGAATTTATTGGAACCCCCACCATTTTTTTTTTATATTTGGCGTGGGGTTCCC
This sequence comes from Lithobates sylvaticus, assembly GCA_028564925.1. NCBI lineage: Eukaryota > Metazoa > Chordata > Amphibia > Anura > Ranidae > Lithobates > Lithobates sylvaticus. The sequence goes on from CM053028.1 coordinate 83,122,004, forward strand.
CTTAATATCCATACCAGACCCGAAATGATCCGACAATTCATTACAGAGACTGCGAGTCAGGCCTTCTCATCCAAGATCAGTGCCTGACCTTACAAATGCATTTTGGAAGAATGGTTAAACATTCCCATAGACACATTCCTAAACCTTATGGAGCTGTTATAGCTGCAAAGGGTGGGCCATTTCAATATTGAACCCTACGGACTAATGCCACGTATACATGATCAGAATTCTCGTCGGAAAAGGCTCTTATGGTTTTCCAGACGGAATTCCGCTCAAACTGCCTTGCCTACACACGGTCACACCTAATTCCGACTGTCAAGAACGCAGTGATGTACAACACTACGACGAGCCGAGAAAAAATTAAGTTCAATGCTTCCGAGCATGCGTCAAAATTGTTTCCGAGGATGCGTAGGAATTTTGCCCGTCGGAATTGCTACAGACGATCAGAAATTTCCGATAGAAACCTTTTCCGTCAGAAAAATTGAGAACATGCTCTCAAATTTTTGCTGGCGGGAATTCGGCCAGCAAAATTCCAATGGAGCCTACACACGGTCACATTTTCCCATGAAAAGCTCTCATCGGTCTTTTGCTGGCCGAAATTCCGATTGTGTGTACGCGGCATTAGACTGGGATGCCATGCAAGTTAATGTGCGTGTAAAGGTAGATGCCCCAATACTTTTAGTAATATAGTGTATAACTGGTAGCCCATTCTATGGTTGATGGCCTTGGGAGTTTGTTACACTTCTGTAACAAAGTGGTTGCTTTTATTTTTCTTGCTACATTGTGCTGCTAATAATAGGAGAACATGTATTATATGTTTATACAAGGGAACGCAGAAAATAACATTGGGATGCATTATTAATACACAGAGATATTTGTACAGAGCGTTGGCCTGGTGTAAATTGAGAGACTGGATTCAACGCTTCAGCTATTACTGTACTCTACTGAATACAGCACTTGCTAGTAGGACATTCTTTTGACTGATAGTTTTAAACTATTGTAGGTTTAATTCGACTCTCCACCTTCAGTTGGGATCACAGCTTTCAACAAAACAGCATGATACCTAGTGATTTCATGGCCCACTACTTTCAATTTGCCCAGTGCAACAAAGCAACACTACAAAAACACTCATGCACACTTTAAAAACCAACACGAGCATCGCAAACAAATTTCTCTGCAGCTTTTCATCATGACTGAAGGTTAAAATGGCATGTCGCTGATCAAACTTTGTGTGTGGACTTTTTATGTGAAGGTTAGTAAATCAAACCATACGTAGAAGAGTCCATACATAAAAAAACAGACATTACATAAGACATCGATCTTGACCCAAATGTAGATTACCTAGAATACAAAGCAGACTATATCATCATTGGTGATGCAAAAAGTATATTCATCCACAAATATGAAATGAAAACTGAGCCAGATATTCACTAATAAATTATTGTAAACTTTTTTACCTGCACCTTATGTTTTCACCTGCATAAGGTGTGCATTGGTCAAGTCAATTCAGAATGCCATTTGTTGGCCTTTATGAGTAGCTTAAAGCGGAGTTTCACCCATTTAAAAGTCAACAGCTACAAAAAGTGTAGCTGCTGACTTTTAATAATCGGACACTCACCTGTCCCACGGTCCAGCGATGCGGGCGAACAAAGCCCCGCTCCCCCCCCTCTCTGCGGCACCGGCATTGTGACTGTGTGTGCCCGGCTGTGCGAGCCACGCTGCACACTCTGCGTGACCGGGCAATTTTCTAGGACCTGTGACGTGTCAAGGAAGATTGAAGGGAGGGGGGAGAGGTGATCTCTCTTCCGGCGCCGCAGAGCCCATGGGAGGAAGTGGAAGCCTCTAAAAAGAGGGTATCCGCTCCCCCCCAAAAAAATGACATTCCAAATGTGGCATGTCAGGGGATCACCATTACTTAAAGCAGAAGTTCCATTTTTGGGTGGAACTCCGCTTTAACCCCTTGGCACTGGCTGTACGAAAATATGCAGCCTCTCGGCACCTGGTCTTTAGTGCAGAGGGTCTGCATATTTCTGTGAATTGCTGCCAATACACCTGTGCCGAGATTTACCTTCGCCTAACCGAAAGCTTTTGGACCACGTGACAGCAAATAACGGCGGTCACGTGATCTTAAGCCCTGTCTGACTCCCGGCATCATAAACCTCTTTAACCACCTCAATAAAGGGCACTTACACCCCCTTCATGGCAACAGATGCATTGAATGCTGTATGACCCAGAACTGGAAGTTTCCTTTACCTTTGGCGAATAGGGACAAGCTAGGTGAAATATAATACATGGATATAGGGCAATCAATAAGCTATGACACTACAAACTGCAGCCACAACATGTGAACCATCATTACAAGGTCAGGCAAACAAACAACACAGGGAATATAACACCCTAATATCTAGTTACTACAATGAAAACATTTGAAAGTGTGTAATACATTTAAAGAATTTTTTTAAGTAACCTATGTAAGTACCCGATTTTCCAGTCGCTTGCATACCCTTAAGGAGTTGTAAACACTCAAGGTTTTTCACCTTAATGCATTTTATGCATTAAAGTGAAAAACCTTCTGTAGTGTAGCAGCCCCCTAGAGCCCCCCTTTTACTTACCTGAACCCCATTGTTCCAGCGACGGGGATGATTAAATCAGCTCCAGGCGCTGTCTCGGGTCCTCATTGGATAGATTGATAGCAGCGGGATCCATTGGCTCCAGCTGCTGTCAATCAAATCCAGTGACACGGACGCCGGGGGGCGGGCCGAGTCCTGCCGTTTGAAGTATCAATGGACACAGAACAGGACTCGGGAGCATGCCCGCACGAGAGCCCCCAGGTAATGCGGCTCTCCATGGGGGCACTCAAGAAAAGGGGGAGCCAGGAGCGCCATCGTGGGACCTCAGAAAAGGAGGATCGGGGCTGCTCTGTGCAAAACCCTTGTACAGAGGAGGTAAGTATGACATGTTTGTCATAAAAAAAAAAAAAAAAAAAAACTAACCTTTACAACCCCTTTAAAAGTAGAAACAAGCCTGGGAGGCTCACATTTGCAGTATGCAAATAGGCTCACAAGGAATATGTTGATTGGAGAAGAGAGCAACCTGAGCAGAGAGAAGGGCACATCAGCCACCTGGTGCTCTTTTGCTGTCCAATCAGCAGGCTGGAGGGAGGAAAAGGACACCAATGCATTCCTTCTACAGTCTATAACTATAAAAAAGTAAATTATATTTTCCACCTGGTAGCCACTGTCACATTTAAAATTGGATCAATGAATGAATAAACTACAAGTCCTGTCACCATGTAAAATAAACTTGTCCTCCTCATTGAAGCATGAGTGCAGTAATCAGCGCACCCATAGGCCCCTTTCACACGGATGGTCCGTTCAGGTCCGCCTGTCAGTTTTTTAGGCGGACCTGAACGGACGCTTCATAGACCTCTATGGAGAGCTGGATGTCAGCCGAATTGTGACGGAGCAAAACCTTATTTTTCCATCTGTCTGCGGATCGGATCAGGTGACGACGGACTCTGCGGTCCGTCATCATCCGATCCCCCATAGGGGAAAGCGGCGCTCTGACAGGTCCGTCCCTGCACAGAGTGCAGAGACATACCTGTCATCTTCCTGCTCAGCGGGGGATCGACGGAACGATCCCCCGATGTGCAGAGCGGCCTCCGTACATGGACACATCCGTGTGAAAGAGCCCTTGGTCAATTAACACTTCCACCAGCTCTCCAATTGAAGTACAGAGGTATTGCCAGAGAGCTGGAGAAGGCATCTGGAGGAGCCTGACAATGCACCTGTGATCCACTGATTGTGGTGCAATGCTTTGCAGGCTCCTGTAGAAAACATTTAATATTATTTTCAGGGGAACTTAGCCTTCAAATTGTTTAGCCTTATATCAAATGTTTGCAGATCCTCTTTAAATGCAGTATGTGTTCAAGTTACTTTGTCATCAGCCAAAACTTTTGAAAAAAAAAACATAGCTCCCTTTTGTACTTTGTAATGTGAACAGTTTTTATTTTAAGCACTTTTAACATTTCAAGTCTTATCGGAGTGAACACTGGCTGCTATCCAGCCTTATAGCTGTTATTTCCTTTTACTCATAAATATGCAGACCAGACTGTACATGAAATAGTGACAGCACTTCTGCAACATCGGCTAAATGACGAAGGGATGGAACCCTGAATAAAATAGTGAATTGTTTGCAGAACTGGGGAGTGTCGGAACGCTCTCAGTAATGACCGCTTCAGTCACACACCAATACACTCTCCCATTGTCATTCTGCCACCAAAAGTAAAACAATGCTAACATTTGGTTGATTATTGACTCAGCGTTATAAGTAAGCCTTTCTGCCAGGAAAAAAACTAATTTGTATTTCAGGTCAAAAAGAAGAAAATTCAGCAAGAAGAAAATGTTAAATTATCAGTAAGCAGATTTTTAGGCTGAAGTTTAGTTTTATTTAAATTTACATCACTGACTCGATACAGTTTAGAAAAAAATGAATTTGCTGCAGGCACAAAAGAACTAAATGAAAACTCGTGTCAGGTATTTTTATGAAGACGTGATGAGCTTCCTGGCCGGTCATTGCTTTCGGTATACATAAAGCTGAACTCCTTGAGACATTTTTCTGCACTGACAGGACAGCTTTACTTTTCTTTCCGTTGTGAGAGGACCAGGTAATCTTTTAATAAACCTAAGCTATCCAAACATGAAACAATGAGTATAAAGTTTAGGTCATGTGACCTTCTGGATACTTTGCTCTTCTCAGCAGATCGTGCCTGGTAGGAGGAGAGGTATGGAGCCATATGTCACATTTTGTTCACTTTTGAGAAGAGCAGAATAAGGGGGGATATGATCAACATGTACAAATATGTAAGGGGTCCATATAGTGAACTTGGTGTTGAGTTATTCACTTTACGGTCAACACAGAGGACAAGGGGGCACTCTTTACGTCTAGAGGAAAAGAGATTTCATCTCCAAATACGGAAAGGTTTCTTCACAGTAAGAGCTGTGAAAATATGGAATAGACTCCCTCCAGAGGTGGTTCTGGCTAACTCAGTAGATTGCTTTAAGAAAGGCCTGGATACTTTCCTAAATGTACATAACTGGGTACTGACATTTATAGGTAAAGTTGATCCAGGGAAAATCTGATTGCCTCTAGGGGGATCAGGAAGTGATTTTTTTCCCCTGCTGTAGCAGATTGGAGCATGCTCTTTTGTTTTTGTTTTTTTGCCTTCCTCTGGATCAACTGTGGGTATAGAATGGGGTTTATTGGATTGTACGATATATTTTATTTTTATTTTTTTTTTATTTTTTTTATGGTTGAACTGGATGGACTTGTGTCTTTTTTCGGCCTAGCTAACTATGTAAATATGTAACTATTTTAGTGATGTGGTGTGGCTTTGTTTCTGTACAGTGGCCATTCTCAACCATGGTTCAGTGGAAGCCTAGGGTCCCACTAGAAGTTGCTGGAGGTTCCTTGAGCTGTGACTGATTGACCTTTCTCTTGATGGTGCCTGCATAGTTCTGGGGCCATTGGCACTCAGCATGACACCAACAATCTTTTTAGCTGTTTGTTCTAACCACCATTTTGGTACAAGTGATAATTTTACCCCTATCCTGGAGTCCCTGCACTGGCTATCCATCAGGTTTTGCATAGACTTTAAGATCCCCTTCCTCACCTACGTATAATGCCGCGTACACACGAGCGGATTTTCCGTCAGACGGTTTTTCAGACGGAATTCCGCTCAAGCGTGGCTTACATACACACGGTCACACAAAAGTTCGCTGAACTTTCGACCATCAAGAACGCGGTGATGTACAACACTACAATGAGCCGAGAAAAGGAAGTTCAATGCTTCTGAGCATGCGTTAAATTGTTTCCGAGCATGCGTAGGAATTTTGCGCGTCAGAATTCCTACAGACGATCGGGATTTCCGCTCTGAACTTTTTCCGACCGAAAAATTGAGAACATTCTCTCAATCTTTTGCTGGCTGGAATTTGGCCAGCAAAAGTCCGATGGAGCATACACGGTCGGAATTTCCGACCAAAAGCTCTCATCCGTCTTTTGCTGGCTGAATTTCTGATCGTGTGTACAGGGCATAAGGCTCTTCATGGCCTGGCAACCCATTATCTGTCTGAACTGTTATCAATTTACCCCCCTTGTAACCTCCACTCCTCAAATTCTGATATTCTGTGTGTCCCCTCTACTCACCTACACTCCATGGGAGACAGAGCCTTCTCCTGCTATACCCCAAAACTCTGCAATTCACTAACAAAGAGCATCAGAGAATAATATTTTCTAAGAGCATTCAAATTAAATTACCCTGTGTATTTCTTGTGTTTTTTGTCTTTTTTTGTAAATCGCTTTGAAGGTGCTATATAAAATAAAGTTTATTATTAATGTTATACCAAACACAATGGCCGGCCAGGAAACTCATCACTTCTTCATAAAAATACGTGACAAGAGTTTTCATTTAGTTTTTTTGTGCCTACACTACAGCAATTTAATTATTTTTTTTTTTTTACTTTTTCGAGTCAGTGATCTAAACTTGAATACAAGTAAAGTTAACTTAAAATACGTTTTTTTCATGGCAGCCCAAACATGATGCCATTTTTGACAGCATCTGTATTTAGAAATAAACAGAAATCATGACACTGCAGCCAGAATAAAAACAACTGTGTGTCTATGGAACAACGATGTTGGGTGTCAATAAAGTTGACAATGGCATGATACTTTTAAATTGAAATCTAAAAGCAAATTAGATAAAGTTGTAATGAAAAAAACAAAAAAAAAACAAAAAAAATAATAATCTGCTAGACATCAACTTATGCATTTACACAATGATGACGGGTAAATTAAGACATTCCGAAGAAAAGAATTTTAGTGTCTCATGTCAAACAGAGAATTATACAAAGAAAAATTCTCCCTTAATCCTTAAATGCATTGTTTCTCTGGCTGCTTGAGCAATAAAAGAAACACGAGTTTTCTTTTGAAGCAATTACCTCATTGTAAAACAGCTTGGAGCTTTTTTTATGCTTTCTACAAATGATCATTAGCAGAATCAAATATAACGAAGAATAGTTTGCACAACAGTGTTAATCCATAGGCCCTCCGGTCTTCTCTGTTTTACTTCAGATTAACTTTTATATTCCTTTTTTTTTCTTTTTCGGAAAAGGGTGACGGTGGCGGCCAAGCCAGGGTGGCATTTCTCTAATCAATGGTCACTCCATTCACTTCTCATTAAATCACTATATTTCATGTTCTGCTCAGATGTCTGACGAGGTCACGGAGCAGGGTTTGTTCATTAATACATTCTTTCCCAGGAATCGCTTTTCCTCTGTCTGAGAGAAAGACCTGATAAACGGAGTCTTTGGAGGGCTGCTTGGTCAGAATGCACAATAACTCACATCTCACATAAAAAGGACTTCAAGCTCTTCGACGCTGCAGAGGAAAACTGTTTCCTGTCATGGTATAAAATAGGCAGTAACTGTACAGTTCAAAGTGGAAAAGGTTGCCCATTAGCAGTACATAGGCACAGGCTTTGTCTTTCAGTTGGTATGAATAATGATACTGGCCACCCTAAGAGACTGTTTAGTCAGTCACCTCATGGCAATAGCTAATGGTGACTATGACCGGGTCAGTGTTTATGCTGACGGGGCTAATTCTGGCTAGGGACAAGTTATGTTAGGGGCGCGCAAGACGTAACATTTACAAAGCAAGTTTTAGCCTTTACATTAATAAATGCACATTTTCAGGGTATCAAGCAATTTGTACTATTTGAGGAAATATAATAGCAGCATTAAAGGAAAAAAAACATATAATTTTAAAAAAGAGAGAAGGAAAAGTGGGACTTTAAATGAGATAGATGACTTTGTGGAGGCAGATTGAAGAAATTGCAAATTTTATTAATAAATGTTATATAAAATATGGCAATGTTAAAAACCACATATACAGTAAGTATACTGATTCATATTAACTCCACCCACACATAACATACAGGTGTAGCATGGGTAAAAAAATTACATAGGTATAGTAATTCTAAAACAATTATTATATTGTATTGAATAAGTTCATATATATATATACATATATCATATTTACAGCACTAGCAGCAAGAGTATAAATATATAAAAAATAGGACCGTAATTAATGAATACATGAATGTCAAAATTGGTGGTCTACTGCAGACCAGGATCGATATGTCCATTACAGACACAGGTCAGCATCACGTATGTCCGACGCATTTCGTGTAGAGACACTCTTCAGGGGCGGATGCTCAAATATGTCTACAGAGTGTAAACAAATGATAACATTAATCTAGTTCTAAGTAGTAATAGGGATGAAACATATAATTTTAACTTTTTCTTTTTTTCAAAAACATTGAAATGATGCTTTAAAAAAATAAAATTGCCTTGTTTACTTCAGCCGTGAAGTCATGACATCACTCTGAGCCTCCTAGTCCATAGAGATGAGCGGAGGCCATCTTTCCTCTACATATCTCTATGGCCAGTCGCTGCAAACACCAGATTGGTTCTCAGGCATCCCAATCAGCCAGATAAGCCTGAGACCCCTCTCACCGCTTCTAAAAGTGATCCAGCGGCTAATCAGATAACTTTTATCGGAAAGAGCAATGGCTGCAGAAAATCGTAATACCCGGGATATGGCATCTAGCTGCAGCCATAACCCCGATATTAAATAGTAAAGTAATGACGTAAATTCCCAGTTAAGTGATCGGCAAGTAGGGAACCGGACTCTGAAAGCTGTGCCCCAAAAAGGCAGGTGTATTGCTTGTCCTCTGCACACGTCCATGCAGCTGATGTTTCCACATTACAGATTTATGGTGCCTTGTATGGAAACCACCACCTTGATAGAGGGTAGGGCTTTTGCTTTCTTATGACAGAGCCTCCTGCAAGAGAGAATAGTGAGCAGCACAATTGTGACTTCTTCACATTTCACTCCAGATTAGACATGTGCGGTTTGTTTCTTAATATTTAGACACATTTTTCATTATTCAGAGATTAGGATATAGCCGAAAACCCCAAAACAGTATAAACAAAGTTTACCAAATGCTCCGAATAACGAAACGAAATTCATCCAAATTTCCAAAATTCAAATTACAGTTCAAATTCGATGTAACATTAGATTTCAAAACATACTGAATTTCTAAAATCATAGATTGTGTGTGTTATTAGAGTACCATTTCGAAATAATGCTGTTTTTGTTAAGCCAAAGGTGATGTAAAGAGTCATTGTAATCATTTGATGAAGATTTTAATTTTTTTTGTTCACTTTGCCGCATTCTAATTGAAAAAAATATATAACATTTTCGTTTTGACCAATTCGAAATTTATCGATTTGAATGTTTCAAATCGAAAAAAAATCGGTAAATTCTAAGAAAATTTGAAAAAAAAAGACAAAACAAATTCCGAATAAGAATTTCTGAATATGAATCCAGAATACGAATTGATTCAACTGAATTTAACAAAACAAAATAACTATATCATTCTTCTCTCCAGCCAATCAGCAGGGCTGTTCCATCAATTCCAAGTGCAGCTTTTCTCAGTCTCTCGCCTTCTCCTCTCTCCCTGCACATAGAGCCTCTCCTCTCTAGGCATGTCTGCTCTAAAAATCTGTGTCCAACAAAAGAGTGAGAGCAGTCTCAGTGGGTGGTCCCTGTCACAGCCTTGCAGCCATGGAGACTCAGGTGCCGCTGGCTCTGCAGGGCTACAAAATGCTATGATCAACATTTGTCATTCCTGCGATGCGATGCGGTGCGGTACGTCATCAGTGCTCTCTGCATTAGATATGTGCATGCCAAAAAAAAATTGTTTCGTTTTGTTTAGATTCTTTCATCTAGTTCAGCTCGTATTTGGATTTTGTTCTATGTATTTTTCGAATTTTCTACTAATTTACATTTTTTTTTATTTTGAAACGTTCAATTCGAATGAAGTGAAAATTTTAGATTATTTTTCCATTCAAATGCAGCAGCTGAGTAACCAAACATCTAATTGTTATTTATACACATTGATCTTGTTTGTATTAATAATACGTTTATTCCAAATATGCAAAGTGTTCTAATTAATAAAAGTTTTACATCTCTGGCTGACTACCCCACTCGCTTGTGCATTTTTTTGTAAGTATAGGCTGAATTTTTAAATAAAGCTTTTGGGATATTACATGCATATCTATTTGACAAATTTATATGTCTTACTAATGTTTACTATATATTTACATTATAGAATTCCTATGACCCAAATTTCATAACAACCTCAGAAGAAGGACCTGCTAGTGATTGTAAAGCTTTGTTTATTTAAAAAAAAATAATGAACATGTCATACTTCTCTCCACTGTGTAGCTCGTTTTGCACAGTGTGGCCCTGATCGTCCTCTTCTGGGGTCCCTCGGCGGCTTTTGCGGCTCCTCCCCACATTAGATAACCTCCTAGGGAAGCGCTCTCCCGGGGGAGTTACCTTGCGGGCGTGCTCCTGAGTTCATCATTTGGCGCCCATAGCCGCCGAATGTATGACTTGGACCTGCCCCCGTCGCCCGCGTCATTGGATTTGATTGACAGCAGCGGGAGCCAATGACTGTGCTGCTATCAATCTATTTAATCAAGAGCTGAGAACCCTGGGCAGAGGAAGAGCATGTCCCCGACAGATGAAGTTCCAGGTATAAGGTAAGTAAAACCGGGGGGCTGGGTGGCCGGTCACTGCCCGGTGCTTTTTCACCATAAAGGGTCACTAAAGGAAATTATTATTTTTTTTTTAATAACAAACATGCTATACTTACCTCTACTGCGCAGCTCGTTTTGCACAGAGTGGCCCTGAGTCTTCTGGGGTCCCTCGGCGGCTGTCTCGGCTTTTCCCCACAAGTACTTCTCACCTAAATGCGAGCTCCCTCACATGGTGTGGAGTACTTGCGGGCGCGCTCCCATGATACAGCCGGTGGCTATAGCAGCTCGCTGTATCACTCGGCCCCGCCCCCCGCCATGCTGCGTCATTGGATGTGATTGACAGCAGCACGAGCCAATGGATGCGCTGCTTTAAATCCACCCACTCTAGCCAGTCAATGGCCAGGGTGAGAGAGGATGTCGGGGGCGAGCGCGGGTTTTTTGAGGGGTCAGGTAAGTATAACGGGGGGCCAGGGGGGGGGGGCGGCAGTGTCAGATGTTTTTTCACCTTAATGCATAGAATGCATTAAGGTGAAAAAACTTTTACCTCTACAACCCCTTTAATGCATAGGATGCATTAAGGTGAAAAAAAACACAAGGGTTTACAACCCCTTTAAGGTCTGAAGCATGTCGGGTGCTACTGTCAGTATACAATTTTGCTAGCCCACTCATCTTCTAGGGGCAGCTTGTTTGACATACAAACGCACCTATTTGGGTATATTATTATTGTTGTACTTATGAATTTTATGATGCCAGAAATATTTTAATGATATTTTTATAATAAAATGTACTTATTTTATCTACTCACGTCTGTCTATTAAAGTCTGGAGGGGTCAGACCATGCCATTTGGCACCAGGTCCTTTTTTTTTCTTGTTTCATTTTGGATTGGACAGACCAGGTCTTATTATACACCTACCAATTCCTCCCTTTTGCTAATTAATAAAAGTAGTATCTTACTTTCAATATTTTACTATGTACAATACTGTGCTGAAGTTTTAGCCAGCTGAGAAAAAATAATGTCAAGTACAAATGCTTTTAAATATTTATAGTTTACTGGTTTCTTTTTATCAATTTCACACTAAAAGGAGCGAACAAATGAAAAATCTTCATCAAATGATTACGACTCTTAAATCGCCTTTGGCTTAACAAAAACAGCATTATTTTGAAATAGTACACTAATACACACACAGTCTTTGATTTCAACAATATGTTTACAGTTCGAATTCGATGTAAAATTTGAGTCACATTTCAATTAGATATTAGGAAATTCGGATGAATTTCATTTCGTTATTCAGGTAATTGGTAAAATGTGTTTGTATTGCAATTTGGGGATTTGGATATATCCAAATCTCAGAATAACAAAAAATTTGTCTGAATATTTATTCGGAACAAAACGAACGGCTCATATCTACTCTACATACACAGGTAGCAGGAAGCAACAACTTCATGACCTGTTACTACACTTATGCCGCGTACACACGACCGGACTTTCCGGCAAACTAGGTCCGACGGGATTAGTCCGTCGGACAATCCGATCGCGTGTCGGCTAATCGGTTCGCTTTTGAGGAAAAAATTCCTGCGGACCTAGAAATAGAACATGTTTCAAATCTATCCGACGGACTCAATTCCGACGGACTAAAATCGGGAAAACAATTCGTCTGTGTGCTGGTCCGACGGACCAAATACGACGCAAGGGCAGTTATTGGCTACTGGCTATTTTTTTGTCCCGTTTACGTCACCACGTTCAAACAAACGGACTTTCGACCGGACTTCGTCCGTTCGTATGTGGCCAAGTCCGTTCGTTCGGAAAGTCCGTTGGAACTTCATCGAAAGTCCGTCGGGAAGACCGCTGGACCTAGTTTGCCGGAAAGTCTGGTCGCGTGTACGCGGCATTAGTTGTTGATTTTCCTTTTGTTGTGTGGAATGGTTACACTGTGTGCGTGTTTTGCTAGGGGTTGCAGGTGTTCTGAATCAAAAGCTCTACTTTATTTATTTTTTGCAAGCATAGTTTTGAGATTTTATTGTTCATTTTGAACACATCTTTATTACTGGATTTTTTATGTTTATAAACAGGTAATTATTACATCATTTTATGAAGAAATGTTTTGCTACTTTTTCATGTGGAAGAGGCTAAGAAACAGTTATTCATGTGGATATTGTTACTTATAAAATATTCCTCCCCTCCATTATGCAGTATAAATTTCAGTAATACAGATGTTGTCACCATTGCAGAAAATCCTAACGTTTTCCATTCATGTCCTTCACATGGAGGAGTGATGGGATATTTGTGGTTACACCCATATGGAGATTCACCGTGATTACTGTTATTGTGTGCTAGACTAGTAACACACAATGGAGTTGCCACGCTTTAAATTTGAGTTTGTAATTTTACAAGTTCATTTTCATAGGAAGAATGAAAATCAGATGTTTATTTTTCTAAATGTTTTGCTGTGTCTTTGCTAAATCCTCAAAAACTAGAAACATAGAGTGTGTATTCTTTATTTATAATATGTGATTGGTGTGAATGCACGTATACCCTACATATGACATTAATGTGTGGAATATATTCTGTAATATATATCCGCTCAGGCTACTACAGTGATTTAAAGCTTCCACAGAGGCCAATCATGTATCGCATATGTATACTTACATTTAGCAATATTTGTAGACAAAATATATCATCCCCACTAATGGTAGATTTAATTTAGTATCTGTCTGGTTTACTCCTCATAATTCATGTGCTGGTTTGTATGGGATCAAGTTGCTCCTGGTCAGTATTTTCAGGAAGTATACTACAACAACATAAACTACAATGCTGGTTAGAGCTCTGTTTGGAGAGCCAGGGAAACATATGGTGTTATAAACTATGTAAAAGCTTTTGGGGCCTGCTCCAAGCAATTTGTGTTGGGCGAACAGTTCCTGCCGAGCAAAAGTTCAGCCTGAACATTGTCTGTTCGCCCATTCAGCGAACACCCAAATTTGCAAGGTGCTCAGCGTAATGTTCACCCACCTAATGCCCCACAATGCGCTGCACGGTGCATTCTAAGCCCTGATTGGGCAAAGCTTTGAAAGCACAATGAAAGCTAGTTGTTAGGGAGAGGGGCCAGGAAGCCGGCCGCTGCATCCTTAACCACCGATGAGTCATCAGCTTTCAGTGGGCTTCCCCGCTGACAGCTGAATGAAAAAACATTGCCAGCTATAAAACTGTGAAAAAAATATGCCAAAATAAAAAAAAATGACGCAGGATCCCCCCAAAATCCATACCAGACCCTTATCCGAGCATGCAACCCGACAGGCCAGGAAAGGTGTCCCCCCTTCTGATACCAGGCCACATGCCCTCAAAATTGGGGACGCTTTGGGGCAGGGGAGGCTCTGCCCCCCCACTCCAAAGCACCTTCTCCCCATGTTCATGGGGACAAGGGCCTCTTCCCAACAACCATGGGCAGTGGTTGTGGGGGGCTTATCGGAATTTGACAATTCCCTTTTTAAAAATAAAAAAACAATGACCCCCCAATGTAGATCCAAAATCAATTATGACGACAATGCAACTGCTGACCCAAACAAAAGGAAAAAAAGAAAACGATCCATGGTCAACGAAAGCTAACTGCCTACTGCAGGCTCTGCCATTTGACAGTTCTTATATAGGTAAGGGCAGGGCCACATGGTGACATCACCTGGTGGCCCCACCCTCTTGTGACGTCCATGACTGGTGCATGCTGGGTCAGTGACATCACAAGGGGGCGGTGTCACCGACAAGTGGCTCCGCCCTCACCTATATAAGAAGAGGGTTTCCAGATTCTGATAAGCTCCTGCTCGTGGGCCCCCACAACCACAGCTCAGGGTTGTTGGGAAGAGGCCTTTGTCCCCATCAACAGGGGGACAGGGTGCTTTTGGGTGGGGGGGGGGGGCAGATCTTTAATTTAATCATTCATTTTTTTATTTAGGAATGTCAGTTTTGCTGCAGTAGGTTCTATACATGGTACATTGTAAAGTTTTTTTTTTTTTTAACCACTATAGACCCGCGCTATAGCCAAATGACGGCTACAGCGCGGATCTGATATGCCGGGACGACGTCTATTGACGTCGTCCCGGCAACGAGCTGCCTGCGTGCCCCCTGCGGCGCGCTCTGTGATACGCAAGTCTGTGAGACTCGCTGGATCACAGATCCGAGTAAGGGGTCGATCCCGACCCCTTACCACGTGATCAGCTGTCAGCCAATGACAGCTGATCATGTGATATTAACCGAGCCGGTAATCGGCTTTTTTTCCTGCTCGTGCTGACAGCGCGAGGAGAAAAAAAAAGGCGATCACCGGCGGCAGTGAGAGGGACATCAGTCCCTCTCACTGCAATATGCCCAGGGTGCCCACATTTGCTAATAAAAGTGCCCCCAGTGCCATCTGTCAGTGCCCCCAGTGCCATCTGTCAGTGCCCCCAGTGCCATCTGTCAGTGCCCACAGTGCCAGTGCTGCACATCAGTGCCACCTACCAGTGCTCATCAGTGTCCCCTACCAGTGCCCAATGCCCATCAGTGCCACCTATCAGTGCCCATTAGTGCCATCTATCAGTGCCACCTATCAGTGCCATCTATCAGTGCCACCTATCAGTGCCATCTATCAGTGCCCATCAGTGCCATCTATCAGTGCCATCCATCAGTGCCCATCCGTGCCTCCCATCCGTGCCACCCATCCGTGCCCATCAGTGCCATATTTGCTTGCCCATCAGTACCGACTTATCTGTCCCCACCAGTGCAGCCTATCAGTGCCCACCAGTGCCACCTCATCAGCGCATATCAATGAAGCAGAAAAATTACCTGTTTGCTAAATTTTATAACAAACTATTAAACATGATTTTATTTTTTTTATTTTTTTTCCATCTTTTTTTATTTGTTTAGCAAAAAATAAAAGCCCCAGCTGTGATTAAATACCACCAAAAGAAAGCTCTATTTGTGGGAAAAAAATGGTAAAAATTTGGGTACAGTGTTGTATGACCGTGCAATTGTCATTCCAAGTGCGTCAGCGCCGAAAGCTGAAAATTGGTCTGGTCACGAGGGGGGTTTAAGTGCAAAGTAATCAGGTGGTTAAATAACAAACATGATATACCTACCTGCTCTGTGCAATAGAATGCCACGGATTTTCCCCTAACCTTCTCTTCTTGGGTCCCCTGCCAGCGCTCCTGGCTGCTCCTCCTCTGAATGTGTTTTCATAGCATGCCACTCGCTATGTGGAACACCTGTGGGCTTGCTCCTAAGATGCGCTGCCTGTGTCCATAGACACAGACAGCACGGCTCAGCCCTGACCCCATCCCCCCGCTCCCTCGTCAAAGTATTTAACAGCAGAGAGAACCAATGGATCCTGCTGCCACAGCAAAGCCGATGAGACCAGGAAGTGAGAGGACAGAGCTGCTACAGATGGGCTTAGCACTGTTTCGAGTGAGGACTCAGGTAAGTATAAGGGGGTAATACTGCTTCCTAAATATGTTTATACCTTAATGCAGGGAATGTGTTAAAGGTAAAACATGTTTAGACTTTAGAACCACTTTGATCTTTACAGTTCACAATGGAGGCACTGAAACATTAGCTCTTTTCCCATCGAGAATAAATCTTGGCAGCCTACCAGCCATTTAATTAATACCACAAGAGACTTATTCAAGTAGCACTGGGACTTTAGATATTTATTTGTTATGAGCTAAGGCAGCTGAGGAGATGCATTATTTAATTGAGATCTCTGGATCCAGCAAGGCTGCTCACATAAAGCAGAGAAACCCTCCAAAAAGTACCCAAGGGAGGGACTCAAAGTATATGAAAGGACTCAGAGGTAATATGTCTTCCTAGAACCTGCTGCACTGCACCACAACTATGTGAATTACCGTAGATGCATTTGCAACAGGGTTGCAGACACGGTCGCAGTCACTTGAATAGGGTGCATTTTTTGGCAGTACAGACTGTCAAATAGTGACATACTATATAAAATTTGTCTCGTACATGTACAAACATGTCTGCTGGCGATGTTAACTTGTTGGTGCTGTAAAAACATAGATCAACCACCTGTTTTCACAACCCTTCAGATGGTTATATGAATGTGGCCTTAAATATATGAAAGTTAAGAACTCAGGGACTCTCACTTTAACAAAACCATTTGTATTCAAATGTGTTTTAGGAATTCAAAATGATTAGAGGTTTTGCCAGTGTTAACAGCAGTGTGCTGGAAGTCCCCGAAACGCATTGGCTGTTTTATGTGATGATGATGATAAGAATTATTAAAAGGCTTTGGACTCTTTATCTTTGCACTTCTGTAATATTCTGTATGTTTTGAATCTAACGTGCACGCAGCAGGTAGATCTACGCTGTTAGAAACCAACTGAAACCCAACTTTAGAGTCTTTGTTGTGAACTTTGAGTATCTTTGCTTTTGAATTACCACTTCACAGTCAAAGCAGCTAGACTCATGGATGACTTATTTTAAAGCTTCAAAATTCTCAACAGCCAAAACCATGTATTACAATGGTGACTGTTCACATAAAAGCATTAAGACATCTGTAGCTCAAAGCCTGAAGCTAAAAAAGCTACATGAGCTACTTTTGAGGCCGATTCAGATGTTTTTTTGGCCCCATTGACTTTAATGGAAACACTGGAAAAAGCTTGAATCAAGCATTTTCCAGTGTTTTTTTTTTTCAAGTGCATTTTTGAGCCTTTAAGAACTGGTCCCCTCCCCTAGTGCATTCCATTGGCTAAAAAAATGCCAGACGCTTGAATACATATATACTGTAAGAATGCTTGAAATACATTTCTGAAATGCTTATATACACACGCAAAAATGCTCAAATAAAAATTGTTCTGATCAGGTGTGAATGCAGCCTTAGGACCGCTGGTGTGCTAGGAGGACACGGTGCTGAACCAAAGATCCTGGCAGATCGCGCTCTTATTTTATATAATTTCACAACTGACATTTTAGTATGTTGTATTTACACAGCGATGTTGGGGATGCAGTTGTTTCCGCCACAGCCTGCTGCGCTGAAAAAAAGTACTGCATGCAAAACTTTTTTCAGTGTACGCACCACCGCAATGCAGTGGTGTGATTTGACATCATAGGAGTGTTGGGAGTGTTAGCACAAACCCCAGACCAGGCTGGCAGTTTTGTCCCAGGCTCAACCTAACCTATGAGGTACATGCAGCCAGGCTTGAGGGTCGGTGTCGGTCTATAACGTATATCCTTATAACATGTTTCATTTTGTATTTTCATGTGAACTTCTATCTTATGTTTCATGCCCATATCCCCTGCGTGGGAATTTGTTACCTGGTTTCTCTTTTTTTATATATCAATAAAAAATATTGTACCAGAAAAAACAGGCAGTGCATGTATTTTTGTAGATTAATGTGGATTGAACTTGGGTAGGGTGCGGGTTAAGCCTTAGGATACTCCAAAATCAGTACAATATATAATAGAGGACACTCTCTGGCTATCACTTACTCTTCTGGATGAAACCCCTCCTAAGACTAATGATAGGTGTACTACAGCTCAGTGGACTCCAATGCAAGAGCAAACCCGAGCCAGCAAATTTGAAGCATTCCCTTCAATGGTTAACAAGGACCATCTCTAGGCGCCAGCCAGCTCCTGTGCTGTGAGCCTCAAGGTCAGATCCTCTGTAAACTTCCTATAAACTGCTCCCAGGAACTTTAGACATGGGTTCCTCAGCTCTCCCCAAGCTAAGACCCCGATAGTCTCCTGCAAACCTCAGCTAAGTGACCCAGAGGGCCATAACCCTCAGGCTGTGTCTTCTCCATTCAGGGCAAGGACCCTTCTGTTCTAGTCCCCAGCTTATTTATGCACACATTAGCCCTGTAATGGTCAGGAATTGGCTGAGACTATATGAATATGCAAGTTCAGGGTCTGCCTCTACAACCCACTAAATTTTGAAACTCACTAGAAACCAAGGGGAAGCAGGTGGTGCTCAGCCAAAGTGACATTGTTGCTGGAGAGGAATTCAGGAGGAACAAGGTTCCTCTATGGTTTCCTGGGTCACTGGGGAAGCTGTTCTATTGGATGTTGCCACCCCATGTGACTCAAGCCAACATCTTGGGTCAGGCAGAGCCTATTTAAGGTTTTGGCGTGCTTTGGCAAGTGGACAGGGTATGGACAGGTACCCCATCTGTGAGGGACAGTAACGGCACTAGGGAAAGGTTCCTGAGAAGGTGGGTAAGCATAGGGCCTCATCTCTTCTGGACGAATTCCCAATTGGGACCAGACTGCCAGGTTGCATTTGGTCCCCTCTCAACAGACGCTGTCATTTCGTCTGGAACCTGCTCTGTCACCCTGCTGAACTGTGAGTGTGCCTGGCTAGATGAGCTGTCCCACAGGGCTTGTTGTGGACTATATTTTTGCATTCCTACAAGTTCTATTGCACCTGTCCATGTGAATTATTGTCTTGGCACCATGCTGCACCAGCTACCAGCAGTTGATTCTGCAACCATCAGAATCCAGAACAGCCACACACAATAAAACTTTGCTTTACTAGTTACAGAGGAGACTAAAAAAACAAAATTTTCCTTAAAGCGATATTAACCACTTCAGCCACGGAAGGTTTTACCCCCTTCATGACCAGGTCTTTTTTTGCGATACAGCACAGTTATTTTCACTGACAATTGTGTGGTCGTGTGACGCTGTACCCAAATAAAATTTCCTTTTTTCCCCACAAATAGAGCTTTCTTTTGGTGGTATTTGATCACCTCTGCGGTATTTAGTTTTTTTTGCGCTATAAACAAAAAAAGAGCGACAATTTTGAAAAAAATATATATATTTTTAATTTCCGCTATAATACATATCCCCAAAAATTTTTTACAAATCACATTTTTTCATCAATTTAGGCCAATATGTATTCTGCTACTTATTTTTGGTAAAAAAAAATCCCAAAAGGGTATATTGATTGGTTTGTATCCACAAACAATGGGATATTTTTATGGAATTTTTTTTGTAGCAATGGCGGTGATCAGCAATTTTTAGCGGGACTGCGATATTGCGGCAGACAAATGGGACACCTAACTGACACTTTTGACACTTTTTTGGGGACCAGTGACTCTAATACAGTGATCAGTGCTAAAAATATGCACGTTACTGTACTAATGACACTGGCAGGGAAGGGGCGCTCAAAGGGTTAAGTGTGTCCCTAGGGGGTGCTTTCTAACTGTGTGGGAGATGGTTTGCCTGGGGAAAGAAAGAGATCCGTGTTCCTGCTTAGCAGACACACAAGCTCTCTCTCTTTCCCTCTGACAGAATAGGGATCTGCCTTGTTTACATAGGCGCGATTCTGGCTGTGCATTCACGCCCCCCTGAGCTACTGCACAAAGCGACATACAGGGTACATCATTTCTCACATCCGGGCCACCTTGCTGCAGTCAATGTGCAGAAGGCGGTTCGGAACCGGGTTAAAGTCTTGTTTTGTGTTTTTGTTTTTTTGTTTGTGTTTTTTTTTAAGGAGAAGTCCAGTCTGAGCATTATTGTATGACTGGGCTTCTCCTATGGGTCACAGGAGTGAAATTCATTTTGCACTCCTGTGACCAGTTTTCAGCAGAGAATGGGCTGAAGTCTGCTCTTTGCTGACGTCACAGGAATCAGTACAGGCACCGCGTCATCACGACAATAAAGACTGGATATGCCAGGTCTGATGCCTGTCTCAGCCACTAAGCAAACCGTTGAGAGACTGAGACGGCCGCTCCCCGCCCCTCCACAGCTCAGCGCTCCAGTGAGAACAGGGGGGGGGGGCAGAGCAGAGAGCTGCAGGTTGACAGTCAGCTGCTCTCTGCTTTGGGAGCTGTGAGAACCGAGCAGTCAGCGGTGTTCGATCGCTTGGTTCTCAGTGCAGAGGTGGCGAGGGACAGATGCTGCATCCACCTAGGTAAGTATGAAACTGCAAAAAAGAAACCTACTTCCCTTTTAAATAACAAACGTGTTGTACTTACCTTCTCTGTGCAGTGGTTTTGCACAGAGCAGCCCAGGTCCTCCTCTTGTCAGGTCCTACGCAGATGCTCCTGGCCCCTTCCTCCTGTCGAGTGCCTCCACAGCAAGCAGCTTGCTCTGGGGGTACCCAAGCAGGCATGCTCCCCTGTCACAGCTCTGTGTGTCAATGCACACATGGAGCCATGCCTAGGTTTTTCCCCCTCCGTCTTGTGATTGGCTCACTGTCGGTGATGGCTCCTGACAAAAGCCAATCAGGAGTGCAAGTCTCCAGAGAACCTTGGTGGACATCACTGGATCGAGAGCGGGCTCAGGTAAGTTTTAGGGAGGCCCGGGGAAACTGCTGCACACAAAACGCTTTAATCCTGCTGGCAAACTAACTAGGAGGGTGCTGGGCAGCATTGCAACACAAATGGTCCCAACGCAAATGGTGAATGGGCCCTTACTGCTTGTTAAGGATATGTAATTCTTTTAAGGTTCATATTCTGGGACAGGTGCACTTTAATTTTATTATATAGCAACCGTGATATCCTGGACAGGAAATATGTATCTATTACTAACTGAACGTGTGGTTTGCGATGCATTCTAAAGAATCTTGGCATCGCATTAACCTGCTGTCTCTTTCCTGCATCCTCCAAGTACTGGACCCGCCTGCACTCTCCCTCCATATGGCAGCCAGGTCACATTCATGCTGACTCCTGCACACTGTATTAATTTCCTTCTCTCCTCCATCCAAGTTACACTGACTACTGATCTTATCAGTACGCTAGAGAGAGAAGCAAGCGCTCATGTCAGCAGTTCCTACTCCTCTTAAATACAAGTTTACAGCTAGACTGCCAACTTCACACACTGTCCTCCCTCGCATTTTATTTCCCTCTGTTATTTTACAACACTTTTTTTTTTCCCTTTCTCGAATGCATATTTTTGAGATGTGATATTAAATCTTCCCTTTCTCTTTTTGCTGGAAAGCATGAGACAGGACGTGGTCCTGTAAACCAGATTTATGCAGCAATATAAAGAAAGGTGCACAGCATTGTAACAGGCATTTTGAATTAGACCATGTGGAACAGGTCCAGCTGACCTATCCTCAATAATTAGGAGCCACCTGGTGGTAAAGATGATACAGCAGGAGATGTTATCGGGGAAATTCTAAAACCCTTTAAAAATTAATTATTACCAAAACGGCTTAGTAATTTTCAGATTAACACCATTAAGAAGGATTGTAGCGGAATCAATCACTCAGGCACAAGGAATGTGGCTCTGGGCTGTGTTCTGTACTTGTGGCAGACTGCTGATGGAAAGTCGGTCTATGCTGACTAATAAATGTCAGAACTATTGAGAAGTTACCATAATTTTCTGCCAGTTTCTAATTACAAAGACTATGTAATTTTTATGTTCTCATCGGAGAGAGGCTCCCAGGATTTCGCTCCGTTGGCCACAGGTTCCTCATTACAAAGATGTATGTGCCAGGCATTCCTGAAAGTTCTGTTGCGAATTTCTCAGGCTTGGACTGCATTGCGATAATGGCAGATGCTATAATATTTATCCTATGACTGGTTGTTCTAGTGGGAAAAAAAAAAGTATTTGAACTGCATAGGAGGTGTGAACCTGTCTTTGCACCACTTGCAAAATTCTCACCTTTGCTACAAATGTCTCTGACCTTATGCTGTAATAAAGGGATGTATTACCAATCATTTTTGTTAACCTACTAATTAAGTGAACCTGTCATTTTACCCATGCAGGTTAACCACTTGTCTACTGGGCAACAGCTTTCAAGGTTGTCACACTTTGAATGACAGTTGCGTGGTCATGTAGCTCTGTACCCATATGACATTTTTAGCATTTCGTTCACACAAATAGTTTTCTTTTGGTGGTATTTAATCAGCACTGGGTTTTTTTTTATTTTTTGCTAAACAAATGAAAAAATACAGAAAATTTTGAAAAAAATTAAAATTTTCATAGTTTGTTATAAATTTTTGCAAACAGATAATTTTTCTCCTTTACTGATTTGTGCTGAAGAGGCTGCACTGGTGGGCACTGATAGGGACTGCTGAGGTGGCACTGATGAGGCAGCACTGGTGAGCACTGAACAGGAGGCACTGGTAAAGCTGCACTGATGGTAGCTGAGAGGTGGCACTGATAGGCGGCACTGATAGGCAGCACTGATAAGTGACACTGGTGATGAGGCACTGATGGGCACTAATTGGCAGCACCGATGAACACTAATAGGTGATGCTGGTGGGCACTGATTAGCAGTACTGATGGGCACAGATTAGCAGCACTGATGGGCACAGATTAGCAGCACTGATGGGCACTGATTAGCAGCACTGGATGGCAATGTGGGGACCGATGCCGCTGTAACAGAAGCCCATTAACAGCTTTCTTCTTTTCTCCTCACGCTGTTAGCGTGAGGAGAAAAAAAGGCCGATAACGGCTTCTGTTTACTTCCGTGTTCAGCTGTTGACTGACAGCTGATCACATGCTGAAGAGCTGCTGTGATTGGTCTTTTACCCTGATCTGTATGTAGCACAGCCCACTAGAGGACTGCTTAGAATTACCTGCTCATCTGCACGGCCATGACTTGGTGAACATTCCAACCCACCTGACACTCTGGGTTCAGACAGCCTGGTATCGTTGTAGAGTAATAATCAGACAACTCTGGGTATTTAGGTTCTACGAATATTTTTCTTGAAGCAATAATGGGGAATTAGGCAACTGCGTCAACTCAGCAAAAGAATTCCTCTGAAAGACATAAGAAGATATTAACAAGGACAATATATATATATATATATATATATATATATATATATATATATATATATATATATATATATATATATATATATATACACTTCCTTGAGAGAGATTTTTTCCCCCTTGACGGATATTTCAGTTAACTGATTATTCTGACACTCTATAGAATATGAAACCTAGCCAGCCTATAAAGCTATCCTAAGAAGGGAGAGCAGGTCTAGAAATGTTAATATAGGGCCCTTTCTATCAGTAATGGCAATAAAGTCCACATTGCAGATCTGATGTTCTTCACCAGTACGTAGGAGCTTGTTAACTGTAATCCGATTAGGTGTAGTGGGAAACAGTAGATTTCTCATAATGAGGAAGGCTAAAGATGTCCAAGCACAGTGTTCAAATAAATGCACTAAAGTATTCCTGGAGTAGAGATGTCTGTGCAAAGTGTCTCAATGAAACCGTGACAAAGAATGGATAAAGGTTGAGCGATTTGCCCTCTCAACAAAGATCAGATCGTTCTGATGTCTTCCAGACAGGAACTCGTGTAGCGACACTCGTGCAGCGGATCCGCCATCTTTTTCTCTTGACGTGAAGCTCGACACACACAGACTGCCAGGTGACCGGAGTGGTGCTGGAAGGCTGTCCGACAGCAAACGGCAGAGCTAGGCCTCTCAGATTATGGATTGGAAGGTGGTACTTGGTGTGGTAGGCCGCGACCTCTCTCTCCCTGTCGCACAGAGAGGTCCATTTTGCTTCAGGCCCGGGAGGAAGAGAGCGCTGACCGATACGAGCTCTTCATCGGAAAATGCAACTGTGTGTATGCTCCATTGGACTTTTGCTGGCGGAATTTCGGCCAGCAAAAGATTGAGAGCATGTTCTCAATTTTTCAGACGGAAAAGGTTTCTATCATCTGTGGCAATTCCAACATGCTCGGAAACAATTTGACGCATGCTCTGAAGCATTGAACTTCATTTTCGCGGCTCGTCATAGTGTTGTACGTCACCGCATTCTTGATGGTCGGAATTTGGTGTGACCGTGTGTAAGCAACACAAGCTTAAGCTGAATTCCCGCGTAAAAACCATCCATGTCTTTTCTGACGAGAATTCCGATCGCGTGTACGCGACTGAAGTTAATCAACCCCATAGGACTATATTGAGCAAGGCTGCCCAGCGCAGCCCAATGCAATTGGTGTGAGTGGCCCTTAAAACATATCTAAGCTCAAAATCAAAAATGTTAAAGCGGTTCTGCACCCATTTCATTTAGTAAATCTCTTTGCCTTCCAAATCAGGCAAAGAGTACTAAATGAAATGTTTTTTTTTTTTTACTTACCTTGTAATTGAAGACTTCCGGTCTTCTCTCTCTGCGGCGGCGGGCGGGGTCTCTGCGTCGATCGTCGTCACGCCGCACTGTCTCCTGGGATCTGGTGTCATTGATCCCAGGAGTCAGTGCGGGCATCTTCCGAAATCTCGCGAGATTTCGGCCACATCTGCCGAAATCTCGTGAGATGTCGGCAGATGTGCCGTTACTGCGCACGCGCGAGTAACGGCGGTGCATGCTGGGCCATCTAAAGTTCCTGTGGGTGTTTCACATGCCCACAGGCAAGATGGCCCCCAGCACAAAAGAAGAAGACGAGGAACTTCATCAGACGAAAACCGGCGGCGATCGAGATGGAAGATGGAACAGGTGAGTCCCCCAATAAAGGTAAGCATCCTTTATATTCCGTCCCAAAAAAAAAAAAAAATGAGTGCATAACCGCTTTAAATATTGCAGCCTACCAGTCTTTAGATATTGTGGTTTCATTTTTTGTTTCAGGCTTTTTTGCCAGTTACTCACTTCCTGTCCTAGGGTGACAACATTCACTCACTGTAAGCAGCCACTTACCATTGTCTTACCATTGTCTTTTTTAACACAAGGTTTCATGGACATTTTCTTGCCTGTAAAGGTTTTGCTTTGTAAAAGAATCAAAAGCTTTTTTCCTGCCACTGTGTCTGTGATTGACATTCTACTTGGTTGCTACAACAACCAAAAACCCTTGGAGGTCAAGCGCAGGTTTAGGGGTTTGTGAAAAATTTAGCATTGAATATTGTATATACTCTAACACAAAAGGAGCTTTTATATTTTTTGAAGGGAACATGAGATATTTTATAAAGAATTTTGTAGGAGATATAAATAGACCAATGTGCAATGATGCTACAGATCCCAATAAAAGACAAAAAAGTCAGCTTGAAGTGACACTCCAGGTGAACAGCTGCTCCAATATGTGGACAGGGTAACTTTGGATGGCCATAAAGTTTTAAATGGACTTTAAGAATGCAAAAAAAAAAAAAAAAAAGTCCAGCTGTGGCTAACTTCTTTTAGCAGTAACAGCAATAGTTTTTTTTTTTATTTTTTTTTTATTGAAAGTCCTGCACATGGCCATAAAAAATGCTGCATTTTTTTTTTATCAGTACAGAAGATTTTTTTTCTGTTCCTTTGTCACAATCGCAAATTTTGGTTTGTCCCCAGAACAGTCATAGGAAAAATCTTCCAATGGGGAACTAGTTCTGGTGACCCTGATGGCAACCAGGGATCCTCTCACTTCCTGTTTTTGCTATGGGACAGGCAGTAAAAGGAAATCACTTCAATAGAACACAGGTGGCAAAAAAAAAAAAACGGACAGGGGTTATAACCCTGTGAAAAAGTGTGCTGCCCCTTTTAAGTCAAGTTACAAACCATTGCATAAAACGTTGTGTAAATTGGTATATAAAAAATTCAATACATTTACAACCTCCCTTTCTCTATAATAATTTTTCAAAAAAGTCTCTAAAGTCTACTTTAACCACTTCGATAACGGCCACCGTCATATGACGTCCACAAGGTGGATCTCCCATTCTGGGTGGACGTCATATGACGTTGTCCTATTCCCGGCCGTCTAGGGGGCACGGGACCCGGTGCGCGTGCCCGGCACCCGCTATGTCCGCCGGGCACCCGCGATTGCCCGGGAAAACATCGGGACCGTGGAGCTGTGTGTGTCAACACACAGCTCCACGTCCTGTCACTGGAGAGGAGACCGATGTTGTGTTCCAAGTACAGAGGAACACCGATCGGTCTCCTCCCCTTGTGAGTCCCCTCCCCATACAGTTAGAATCACTTGCAGGGAACATATATTAACCCCTGCAGCGCCCCCTAGTATTAACCCCTTCCCTGCCAGTCACATTTACACAATAATCAGTGCAATTTTATAGCAACGATCGCTGTGTAAATGTGAATGGTCCCAATAATGTGTCAAAAGTGTCCGAAGTGTCCGCCGCAAAGTCGCAGTCACGAAAAAAATCAGATTGCCGCCAGTACTAGTGAAAGAAAAAAAAATGCAATAAATCTATCCCCTATTTTGTAAACGCTATAACTTTTGCGCAAACCAATCAATATACGCTTATTGCGATTTTTTTTTACCAAAAAGTAGAAGAATACGTATCGGCCTAAACTCAGAAAAAATATATATATATATATTTTTTTTTAAATGGGATATTTATTATAGCAAAAAGTAAAAAATATTGTTTTTTTTTTTCAAAATTGTCGCTCTTCTTTTGTTTATGGCGCAAAAAAAAAAAAACGCAGGGGTGATCAAAAACCACTAAAAGAAAGCTCTATAATATATTTAGCATACTGTTAGCCAATAGATTAGCATCAATAATCCCCTCTTTGATATCCCCTATCAATCTGGATTCATCCCAGGCCGACAAATCACTCATAATATTTGTTTGTTAACAAATATAACAAATATAATTGAGGACACAAATATTAAATCACAATCAGTATTGTTATTTAGCCTTGATATTTAGGCCTCATACACATGGATGGTTTTTGCAGCTTAAAAACGCCACTCCATGTTATTCAATGGCCTCATACAAACCATGGTGTTTTTGAGCTGTAACAGGTAAGCTCCAAAAAAAAACCCAGGACCAGCGTGTTCTGAGGCTCCAGCACTAGAGCAGTAAAAAGGTGTTAAATGCGGTTAACGTGGCTTAACGCTGTATACACAGCTTTGAGCCTCGTCCGGCATTTATCTGCCTCTATTCAAAATCAATAGTTCCCTATGGGAGCCCATTGATTTGAATAGAAGTTGCACCAGAAGTCGGATCAAGATGATCCGACTTGCGGTGAAAATTGTGTGCTGAGAATCTTGAAGGGGAAATACTAGACCAGACCCTTATCCGAGTATGCAGCCCGGCAGATCATACCAGACCACATGCCCTCAACATCGGGGGGTGGGTGCTTTGGGGCAAAGCACCTTGTCCCCATGTTGATGAAGACAAGGGCCTCTTTCCGACAACCCTAGCCCGGTAGTTGTCAGGGTCTTCAACAAGGGGGCCCACAGATCCCAGCCCCCCCACCCTAGGTGGATGAGTATTGGGGAACATTGTACCCCCACACATTCACCTAAAAAAAAAAAAGGTGTCAAAAATAAACACACTACACAGGTTTTTAAAGTAATTTATTAATGTAGCTCTGGCTCTTCTCCCTGTTCTGGCAATGTCTTCTCCCTCTGTCAGTCCTTCTCCCCTCTTCGGTTCTTCTCCTCCTCTCTGCGCTGTCTTCTCTCTCTGCTGTCTTCTCGCTCTTTTGCCGCGTCATCTCCCTCTGTTTTTCTTCCGATGTTGACTCAACGCGATCTCCCGATGTAATGCTTGGTTTGCCGTGAGCAATGACTTATATTGGCGTGGGGCGGGGTCACCCGATGATGCAATTTGGAGGCCACTCCCCCTTCTGACATCGCTGCCTGAGGCATGATGGGGTGATGACGTTACAAGGGGCGTGGCCTCCAAATTATGTCATCGGGTGGCCCCATGCCAATATAAGTCATTGCACACGGCGGACCCAGCATTACACCGGGAAAGAGCGTCAAGTCAACATTGGAAGAACAGATGGAGAAGACCCGGCAAAAGAGTGAGAAGACAGTGGCAAGAAAAGACAGCGCAGAGAGGAGTTATATTGAGGGGACAGAAACGGAGAGGGGAGAAGGACCGGCAGAGGGAGAAGCGCCGGAGCTGCCTTAATAAAATACTTTAAAAACCTGTGTAGTGTGTTTATTTATGACACTTTTTTTAGGTGAATGGTACGATGTAAATTCTCACCCACGTCTAAAATGGTGTTATACAAATTGCAAAAAAGCGGAGGATATGGCAACCCAGTTTTCTGGCATTATTATTTGGCTGCCAGATGGCCAGATTTGAAAAATATTCAATCCTTCCATTTTGTATCTCAGATCTTTTATGGGGCAACAAGATCTCAATCCATATTTTAGAAACACTCAATCAATTAGTCTCACAGTAATATCAACTTTGGAGGTTATACAATAAGAAACCTAAACTTATCTCTACCACTCCCCCACACGCCTCTTTCATAATAGATCCCAAATTCTTACCAGACCATCAGAAAACTGGGGAATTCACATGGTGGATTAACAATAACCTGACATCCCTCTCATAATTTATAGAAAACACCTCTTTTACCACATTCTCTTCACTAAAAGCCAAATACAGTGGAACCTCGGATTACGAGCATAATCTATTCCAGGAGAATGCTCGTAATCCAAAGTACTCGCATATCAAAGCGAGTTTCCCCATTGAAGTCAATGGAAACAAAATAATTTGTTCCGCATTGACTTCAATGCCATGCAATACTGCATGCGGCCAGAGCCGGGGGGTACGGAGAGCCTCGGAAACGTCCGAAAAGCCCAGAGGACACCTCGGCTAACCTCGGCAAACCTCGGAAAGACTTCATTCCTGAGATTTGCCGAGGTAGGCAGAGCTGTCCTCGGGCCTTTCCGTGCATTTCCAAACGGCGCTGATCGGCTTGGCTCCTGCGCCCCCCACCTCAGGCCAAATGCGGTACTGCACACCGCTTTGGCCTGAATCACTCTCATGTTGCGAGACAACAATTGTATTGCGAAACACTCGTTAACCGCGTTACTCTCAATCCGAGGTTCCACTGTATCAGATTCCCAATAATGAACATAGGAGATTCCTCCAAATCAGACACTTCTACATTTCATATTTTCAAACAACAGATACAAAATCACCCACATTTTATGAAAATATATGTTTGAGATCACCTAGAGCAGGCAAGTCCAAAGTCCGGACTGCGGGCCAATCGCGGCCGGTTTTGAACGGCCCGTCTGGTTATCTAAACATATATATCTTTTGTGGTGGTGAGTGCATTCCTGGCAATGGTGGAGCTGCATTTCTTGCAATGGTGAGTGCATTCCTCGCTAATGGTGGGGCTGCATTTCTTGCAATGGTGAGTGCATTCCTGGCTAATGATGAGGCTGCATTTCTTGCAATGGTGGTGCATTCCTGGCAATGGTGGGGCTGCATTTTTTGCAATGGTGAGTGCATTCCTGGCAATGGTGGGTGCTGCATTCTTGCAATGGTGGGTGCTGCCTTCCTGGCCATGGTGGGTGCTGCTTTCCTGGCCATGGTGGGTGCTGCCTTCCTGGCCATGGTGGGTGCTGCTTTTCTGGCAATTGGGGGTGCTGCCTTCCTGGCAATGGGGGGTTCTGCATTCCTGGCGATTGGTGGTGCTGCATTCATGGCAATTAGGGGTCTGCAGATGGGCACTGACCCTTATTTTGCTTCACAGTTCTCTATTTAAAATGTTACGTTTTTTTTTTACTGAAACTTCCCTCTTAAAGTGAAGGTGCGTGTTATACGCCAATAAATACAGTATATGCAAATAATACACCTGAGCTCATTTATTTACTCACACAGAGCCACAAAGGCAAGCAAATTCTTGTTGGGCAGTGTATTAGTGCTCGAACAAACACACTTATGCCCCATACACACGGTCGGAAAATCCGACCACAAAATCCATCGGATTTTGTCCGACGGATTTAGTCCGACACTGGTGTTGCATACACACGGTCGGACTTTGTTGTCGGAAAATCCGATCATTCTGAACGTGGTGACGTTTGTTGCCTACGACGGGACTACGTAGAGGCTAGTAGCCAATAGCTTTGGTCTTGTAATGTGATCTGAGCATGCGTGGCACTTTGTCCGTCGGAATTCGCTACACACGATCGGAATTGGTGTGATCGGACTTTGTTGTCGGAAAATTTTTCCAGCAGGAGATAGAACTTTGTCCGTCGGACAATCAGATGGAAACTGTCCGATGGTGCCTACACACAGTCGGAATTTCCGACAACATTGTCTGATAGGACAGAATCCATCGGAAAATCCGACCGTGTGTATGGGGCATTAGACCGAATTTTAATGGTTCAAAGAATGTCAGGCAAAATGGTCGGCCCTCGCGCATCTTCACTTCATCAAATCTGGCCCTCTTTGAAAAAAGTTTGGACACCCCTGACCTAGAGGCACAGAATTGACAGCTGAGATACTGTATATACAAATCTGGTTAACATTGATAGGCAAGAAAAACTTCCCTATATGCACAAAAGTGAGCTAGAATGTGATATATAATTTTCAACTGAAAACTGGGACCAATGTATCAACAACCTACACAAATGCACAAGATCACTCACAATTAGAGAGACAGAAATAAAGTTTTTTACAAGATGGTATTATACACCTTCAAAACTTCACACCATTTTCCCTTCAGTACCTCAGACATGTTTTAGAAGTTTCATTTCTACAGACTCATTCTCACACATTTTCTGGGAATGTGAGAACGTCTCACAAATATGGAAACAATTGGGAAATTTCAGACAATATCATACAACTCACTCTCCCCAACTGAGTTTTTTTCTCCCCTATCATAGGACTATCCCTCCACCATATGAGACGTGTCCAAACAATATGCGTTTCTATACGTTGGCTAATTGCTTATCATTGGAAATTTCCATCAGTACCTCTAGTCTAATTGAAAGTAAGAATAAACAATATTAATCTCGTGGAGAAAATATTTCATACCTTACATAATACAAATCATTTATATGATAAAAAATGGGACCCTTGGTTCGCACATTCTAAACACTTTTTAAACTCCAAATAAATAATACTTTTCATTAGATGTCATTATTGACTGAAAGTTTTTTACCTATTTCAATGCTACTATTGATTTTATGTTAGTCAACCTTAGAAATGTACTTCTAACATTTAATATAATACATGTACTATACTATTTTGCTGTACAATTTACTATATTATTGATGCTAGATGCTGACCCATTGCTCAGATTTATTAGTAGCGCAACTTTCTTCACATACAATGTAATACATTAACATACTTTTCCTTACTAGGAAATCTTATATATTGAATTTTTCTTGATATATGATATCACTGTTTGTACCACTATTTTATACCCAATAAAAAAGTTTGTAAACAAAAAAAAAAGGGTGTGCTCTGCACCCCGAGCCCACCCACTTGTGTGACAATAGCAAATTAATATTCGCTATTGTCTTCCTGATCCTCCTCCCTGCCAATCAGGAAGCGGGTATGTACCCGATTGGCCTAGAGGAGAAGCGCAGGCTTCCATTCTCCTTCCTCCAATCCAGCTTGGAGCTGCATGTCATCCAGGCACACCTGACACTTTGGCTCAGCTCCCCCTGTTCTTCGGTCCCGCTTCCCAGTTGGCTTACCTTCATGATTGGCTCGGCTCATTCTGGCAGGCACACTGGGCCCCTTTGACTTGGTCCAAGGTGGTTACACGTTTTCCCACATTCCACGGCATCACGTCTCCCCGGATATAGCCGTGTCCTTCACTTCAGGGGTAAGTGCGGGGTTGGTGAGCAGACGGACGAGTGAGCAATGTGGCGGATCGACTGACCAACTTGGGGGTTGGAGGTGGGTTTGTTTGCTGCCCCCCCTTCCAAAATGGAGAACCAGCTGCCACTGGTGCAGAGTGAATGTGAGTGATTTGGCAAGCCCTGCACCCCCTTAAGTCGGGTACACACAATTAGTTTGAAAGAAAAAAAAAACTGTCATCTCCGGTCGGAGCCGCTGTATTAACCATGCATGGTTCATTCAGCAATCTCCCCCACTGAGCTATTGTGTTCTGACAGGGGGATAGCCCCCCTGCCAGAACACTCTGATCAGTGCTCTCTGCCATTGGCTCATGAGTCGGTCCGATGCTGGTTTTCCAGCATGCTCGTCCGACAGAAGCCAGCTAAACGGCCAGCTTCTCTCGGACAGACTGACATACACACTGGCCGAATGTCAGCCATTTTTTTGAACTGCCTGTTGTCTCCCAACATTCGGCCCATGTGTACCCGACTTAAGATTCTCCTTTGAGAGTATCTCACCAAAATTGCAATTTTTGTTGAGGGGATGCCAAAAATTTGCTAAAAAAAATCAGCACAAACAAACCTGAAACAAATATAAAATTGCAGCTGAACACTCAAGGCCGATTACACAATGCCTCCAAATGAACATAAAATAATAAACTAGTGCAGTGGAAATAAAACACATGTACTATAAAAGAAAATAGAGAATGAATAAAAAAGATCCAAAACCATCCATAGAAATTCATAAGAGGAAGATCCCGAATGGTGCAAAAGAAGGGCCTCAAGATGGGGCATGCAGGTGTCATAATTTGCAGCACCTCCACCGTACATATAAAAAATTGGGCTAACTTTACTGTTGTCTTATTTTTAATTCAAAAAAGTGTATTTTTTTCCAAAAAAGTGCACTTGTAAGACCGCTGTGCAAATACGGTGTGACAGAAAGTATTGCAACGACTGCCATTTTATTTTCTAGGGTGTTAGAAAAAAGAAAGTATAATGTTTGGGGGTTCTAAGTAATTTTCTAGCAAAAAAAAATGTTTTTAACTTGTAAACAACAAATCTCAGAAAGAGGCTTGGTCCTTAAATGGTTAAACCTAGAAGAGAATAGATTAAATTAAAGCCCAATGTCTTTATACTAAATCATCGGCAACCCATAAAGAGCTGTAGTAGGTTTCTCTGCCACAAAATAAGTGAAATTGGAAGAATTGTTGGCGTGGAAGATTTGAAGTTTGCTTATCTGTACATGTAACCTTTTTCTAAGCAATAACACTTTTTTTTCTTGAGACCTGTGCTGACAACCTTGACAACACCATGGCTCCCTACCAAAAGTTCTGTGACATAATGAGTGACAGCAATAAGAAGAATGATAATGTCTCTGTCTTACTCTCTGCCTTATGACAGATTAATTGTCCTCTGAAATTAAACTTTGATGAATTGAATTGGTTTGGAAGCAGCTAATTTGACAAGTATGCAGAGAAGATTCTTTAAACCATATATAATATTAAGATACTAGTTTTTGATTTTTTTTTTTGTATCTACTGACTTTAAAAAGTTCTCCATTCTTACAGTAACAAATTATAACATCTACTAATAATGCAAACAACACAAAACCTGGTATAGGAGACCCTTCACATTTCCTAAATGAGAGAGTTTTTATTCAGTTCTCATATATTTCCTTTCATAATACACTCTAGCACACATGTGTTGACCACAAGGCCCGGGTGCCGGATTCGGCCCGCCAGGCCATTTCGTGTGACCCTCGCACCTTTTTTGCAGCTGCAGCACTCCCCTTATCTCTGCCCCCACCTTGTGTCAGCAATCGGCAGCAGAGAGGAGAACAGAACTCCTCTGCCAGATCATGTGCTTCTCCGTGCAGCCACAGGGAGGCTTGTCTCTGCCCCCCCCCCCCCCATCCCAGCAGTCGGCAGCAGAGAGGAGTACAGAACTCCTCCTCCTACAGATCCTGCACCCCTCTGTGCAGCCACAGCAGCCCCTCGTTTCCACCTCCCCTAGCCTCGACATTCAGCAGACTCAAGCAACTGACTCTAGCCCTCCTCTGGTCCTCCTCTAGACCCTGCACCTTCTGCCTTCTATCTCTGCCTTTTGCTTTTTCTCAGCAGCAGCACAAGATAAGAAGGGGTGCGGTGCTCTGGACATCTGCTTATAATTATCATGACAATAACAGTTCTATGCCATTTGAAAAGGAGTGTCACACACCACTGGTATTATCCACGTTATCTGAGGCTGATCAGACAGAATACCATAGCAGATACGAACCGGGCCCTTTGGGTGCAACCATGATTCTGATTTGGTCCACAATGAAATTGAGTTTGACACCCCTGCTGTAGAAGAACTAGAGAACTTTGGTATTGCAAAAGCCATAGCAGACCGGTCATTGCTGTGCAAATTGAGGACGAGACCCTTCAGCATGCAAAATGATTTCTTGAAGCAACAATAGCACTTGGCAAATACCAATTGTTGGAGTAGAATTATCCATAAATTTCTGGATTTGAACATTTAGGATTATTGAGCAGTTTATGATTTTCCAGATGATGATAAATAACTTTTCATGTAGTCAGAGGTGCTTGGTATTGAAAAAGGAGGTTTTATAACTGAAAAGGCTCAATTCCTTCTTCAGCCTGCTGCACAGGAAAGGATATGTGCACTGTTATCACTGTGCAGAGATTATTGCAGGTATAAGGATAGGAAGATATCTTTTTACTTGTTATTTCTGACATAGTTACATATTCACCATATTCATCTTTCCTTCTGTAGCACCCTCTAGTGTGCTACTAGCAGTACTACAGGAAAATGTATCTGAGTCAGGGTTATAAGAGGTTAGGACTGGATGATTCTGGCAGCTCTCTGGTGCCTTCCCCTGTTTCTGGAATGTTGGAGAATGTTCTGGATTATAGTGGGCAGAAGCTAGGAGGGGTTGAATATTTAGGGACCCTTAGCCAATCCCCAGGAGTGGGCCTGGCAGGAAACTAAGGAGCCCTTAAATAGGAAAGAGTCAGGGTTATAAGAGGTTAGGACTGGATGATTCTGGCAGCTCTCTGGTGCCTTCCCCTGTTTCTGGAATGTTGGAGAATGTTCTGGATTATAGTGGGCAGAAGCTAGGAGGGGTTGAATATTTAGGGACCCTTAGCCAATCCCCAGGAGTGGGCCTGGCAGGAAACTAAGGAGCCCTTAAATAGGAAAGAGCCATGCCAGGCAGGGAGTCAAGTGGAAGATGAAGGAGCAGTGCTGAGGGGAGTCTGTCGTGGTTCTTGGGGAACCCCTGCCGGGGAGGGGTTTTACCTCGGGCTGGAGCTCGGGATGGTGACCTGGAAGGATTCCACCATAGGAGGCAGTTAGAGCGGCCTAACCGGAGAGGCAGCAGGAGCAAGGAGAGACTGAGTTAGTAGATCAGCATGGTGCAGGGACAGACAAGGGGAGAGACTGCCAGCCATAGCAGTGCTCTCTTGAAGACAGCGGTGTGCCAAGTCTAAATCCAACCTTGCCTTGGGGAATCTCAATGTGTATGTTAGTCAAGAGGAGTAGGAAGAGGACGCAGCCAGGTGGGCTGGTGGCAGCTAGGTGGGCAAGCATTTCTGCAAGCAGTATAACTGGGATCAGTGTCTACAGAGGAACAGAAGCTGGTGCAAGATGCTATTCACTCCACATGTTCCACTTTACAAATGGACTGCGAGTTTCTAGCCTGTAATGGGCTGTTACTGAGCTAAGAAGACTGTTAGTTCCTCCAGAAGTGACCCAGCAGAAGCTGTACAAGGGAACCAAGTTTGTGCAGGAGGAAGGAAGAAGAAGAATCTGTAAACAGGGAGGACGTTGTCCCTGGTTTTGTTTGTTAGACACTTTCAAGTTGGGCATCCCATAATCCCTTACCCCATCCAAGTTATCATTTCCTAATAAAAACGCAAGAAAACAATCCAAAGGACTGATTTCTGGGTCTGGATGCACTTCACTTACTTGATGTGGGGAACCCAGAAAATCGACCCTCCTAGAGCTGTCAGTTTCCTTATAGGCTTTGAGGGACCATATCACCTTGGAGAGGTATTTAGGAATGCAGGCAACAGGAAAGGTACATATTTACCTTCTTCTTTTACAGGTATGGCAATGCTGAATATTTTTTGTATAGCAACAGGGTCCCTGTAGCCTCCCTGGCGGTATGGTTATGTCCGATTTTTGCGTCTCAAAGCGGTACAATTATTTTGCATAGAAATTTGGCGTTTTATATTGTAGGCCTGTAATTCTTAGCAATAACACACTTAAATCTGTCTTCCAAGAGTCTAGTAGATATCCCTGGTATGATGAAGTTTGAAACACAAAATCATAAATTATAATATAATAAATATAAATAATTATAAAAAATAATAATAATAAAATTAATTTCCCCACGATTTAATATCGCTCAATTCTGCAAGTGTTCTAATTTACTATCATTGTTTTCTAGCTGGTCTAAAACCACTTTTGATGTAAAGGGACACTTTTTGGTTGCTAATTGACAATCTCAAGTTTCCAGGCAGAAAGAACAGTTTTTATAATATAAAACTGCATGCAGGGCACTGGACAAACCACTAGGGACAAAAAGGATGTGAAATAATTTCATACAGTAATGTAATCTGAAAGATTACAGTGTACTGTATGTATTATGATTTTTCACTTTTTTGAATTTGCCGCCGGGCTCCGCCCCGTGCGTCGCGACGCTTGCAGGGAACGGAGCCCTGCACAGAGAGACTTTGGGCGGAGGACAGAGCCCACGGACACAGCGGGGGGGGGGGGGGGGACATCGCAGGATCCTGGGGACAAGGTAAGTATACCGCACCAGGATCCTGCAATGCAATCCCGAGTGTGGCTCGGGGTTACCGCTAATGGTGCTGAAATTTAACCCCGAGCCAGACAAACTGCCAGGGAGGTTAAACATATGTAAATATTATTTGGGTATGCAAACAAAAGATATTGCCAGATTGACATGGCTAAATTTGACCGGAGCATCTAGACATCAATGACCTCATGAAGTCATGAAATGGTTGAACCCTCTGGAAAAGAACAATAGATGTACACATTTAAAGGTTGGAAGTGAGAGAGAGGAGAAAGGAGTGAGTTAGAAAATAGGGAGTTGAAGAAAAGAGATCACAGAAAACAATTTTAGGTAGCTGTTCTGGAGAAAAAAATCTGACAATGAGGACAGAGTAGTTGGGATGAGAGGCAAAAGCATGTGGTAAGACACTCACAGGTAGGTAATCCCTACCACTGGAGTTGACATGCCATTGTGATCCTTCTGCAGAGTTGCAGACTCTAAAAGCAATTGCACCCCTGCTGTGCCCATAGTTCTATAAGCAATGCAAAGACAGTCGTGTGGTTCTACACATAACACTGAGATGGTCCAACATGGTTTGGCATGGAAAGTCTATGCTTGCATGAGCATTGGTGGTTGTGAAATAAGCATATTCATGTTGTGGACAGCTGTCCTCAACTAAAGGTTTATACATTTCTACATGGCAGGAAAGATTCTTTATTTCTGCTGCTGTAGTATTTTGACCTACTTTATTTTGGAGTAAAGTAAAATCATAATTGCCATGAAGTTGTATAGATCGCTTTATAGATTTTTTTTTCTTTTTTTGTATTTCAGTTCTAGTGGTTTTAGAATTGAAAAAATAAATCTTTTGTATTTCCTGTCTTCCGAACTTTAATTACATTACTGTGAAATGCTTGGAATATTGGCCTTTTACCAAAGATTTCCACAAAAAAAGGAAAAGGAAAGAAAGCTCACTCCAATTATATGAGATTGTTACTATGTACGCCTTTCTATTATGAGCTGTCGGAAAGTCATTCAGGTAGAAGTGATGAGGCTCCATTTCTGAGCTGCTGCTTATATATAGGAAGGGAAGAGGGGTCGGTCACTTCACTGTAAAGCATTACAAAGAGGATCAGTAGGCAGCAGCCCTTTTGAAAATCGATTAAGGGAAATATAAGGGGGTGAAAATTCTAACTGAATCCTGTGTTCTCTAGTAGAAAAAGCAACATTTTCAAGAGATGCCCCAAGTTAGATGGACTTTACTTAATCTGAAAAGCTAATTAATGCGTCGGGCCCATTTACGACGCACTGTAATTGGTAATGTATGTTACGTGTGTGGGATATCCCAAGATTTTACACAGGAAAGGAAAGATAAGTATTTTTTCTACCTTTCTCCACATTTTGTTAATACAGTTGTGATGCACTATTTTGACTAAATTGGGGGGGGGAGGCTGTTGCAGTAAATGGATCTTGTTTTTTGTTCAAGGTTCGCTTTAAAGTGGTTCTAAATCCTTAAAGTTTTTCACCTTAATGCATTCTATAAGGTACACCTTGCTGGTACCGGGTTGGACCCCCTTTTGCCTTCAGTACTGCCTTAATTCTTTGTGGCATCGATTCAACAAGGTGTTGGAAACATTCCTCAGAGACTTTGATCCATATTGGCATGATAGCATCAGATTGGTTGGCTTCACATCCATGATGCAAATGTCCGGTTCTAACACATCCCAAATGTGCGCTATTAGATTGCGATCTAGTGACTGTGGAGGCCATTGGAGTACAATGAGCTCATTGTCATGTTCAAGAAACCAGTTTGAGATGATTTGAGCTTTGTAAGATGGTGCATTATCCTGCTGGAAGGAGCCATCTGAAGATGGGTACACTGTAGTCATAAAGGGATGGACATGGTTAGCAAAAATACTCAGGTAGGCTGTGGTGTTTAACCACTTTAGCCCCGGAAGATTTGGCTGCTAAATGACCAGTCCATTTTTTTGCGATTAGGCACTGCGTCAATTAAATGACAATTGCACAGTCGTGCAATGCTGCACCCAAACAAAATTGACGTCCTTTTTTTTCCCACAAATAGAGCTTTCTTTTGGTGATATTTGATCGCCTCTGTGGTTTTTATTTTTTTGCGCTATAAACAAAAAAAGAGCGACAATTTTGAAAAAAACACAATATTTTGTACTTTTTGATATAATAAATATCCCCAATTGTTTTTTTTATAAAACTAAATTTTTTTTCTCAGTTTAGGCCGATATGTATTCTTCTATATATTTTTGGTAAAAAAAATCGAAATAAGCGTATATTTATTGGTTTACGCAAAAGTTATAGCGTCTAAAAAATAGGGGATAGATTTATAGCATTTTTATTATAATCTTTTTTTACTAGTAATGGCGGCGATCTTCAATTTTTATCGGGACTGCAACATTATGGCGGACACATTGGACACTTTTGACACATTTTTGGAAACCATTGTCATTTATACAGTGATCAGTGGTAAAAAAAATGCACTGATTACTGTAAAAATGTCACTGTCAGGAAAGGGGTTAACACTAGGGGGCGATCAAGGGGTTAACTGTGTTCCCTGCTACGCGTTTCTAACTGAAGGGGGAGGGGACTGACTAGAGAAAATGACAGATTGTGGTTCCTAGCTAATAGGAACACATGATCTGTCTCTCCTCACAGAGCAGAACAGGGATTTGTGTGTCAATCACGAGCATCGGCACCCCCGCAGTGCAGCACACTGATGACATCCCAACCATGGGTACTTTATTCAGCCACACTGGCCTCCTTAGTACTTCCCACCGGTGATAATGCCCACCCTCTATTGGGCCCGTACTTGTAGAGGGAAAAACACTTCAGAGGGGCATGGCCACAGACAGGGAATGAATGTGGCTAAATGAAGTACGAATGGTTGTCGTCAGTGTGCAGCCTCAAATCGTTGCAATATAAAATAAGCCAGATTCTAGCCTGAGGTGGCCATGATTCTCTAAAACTTCAACAGTGAGGGATGTAAACACTGCCAGGCCTCAGGCCTGCTGAAAAGTGAGAAAATGTGTCTGAAGTGTGTGTATTTCAGTAATTTATTGAGAGAAGCTTTGATCAGTGAGATTTCTGTGCTAGATTTCCAGACCAATCCACTTGGTACATCCATTGTGAAGGGCTTCCAAACTCTGATACATTTTTAATCCTATATCTTGGAGAGTTCTGCACAGGAACGAGAACAAAGATGGGGACTTTGGAAAGGAGATCTTTTCCCCAGGAGCTATTAAAAGCCATGGGGTGACTTGCTCTAGGAGGCTACATGTAGAAATAAAATGTCACTTTTAGTGGAATGACCCATTAATTATATAAATGTATAATAATAACTTGCCAATGATTTGGGATTTTTTACTTGACTTCTTGTCCTGGGGCTATTTAGAGTCCTATGATACATACAGCTAGTGTGGACAAAGCATTCCAAGTGCTGTGAGCAGTACACTGGGGTCACACACCTACACTGTCATGGGGGACACACATGACTGTTCTGAAGAAAAGAAAAATAAAATTCATACATGGTCCCCATAGATTAATCACTGACTGTGCCATTTATTGTAAGTGGTCCTCTCACAGAAGTGCCAGCACCTCCAGTGTATACTGTATGTTTCTTTTTAAGTAGCTTAAGAATATTGTATAGAATATCCTTGCTGTGTAAGTGATATTAGATACTGTTACACGTGATACCTCGGGGACCTTTGCTTTGAGTTATTCTGAATAATAGCTGCTTCCTTTTAATCATTATTTCTTTGCTCATTGGAAGTTTTAAATCACTATATTAATCTCATATCATGGTTAATGGCTTTATATTGAGCAATAGCTGTATTCAGAGATATTTATTATGCAAAGAAAGTATTGAAAAACCTATTGTCTATGTTAAAGTGAAGCTGTCACATACATGGTAAATTATTCCTTACCGGGTTGAATTGTAGAGCAGAAAATAGTTTGCTTAGAAATAATCCGTTGACTTATCAATCTGCCAATTTGCAGATGGATTGGCATACCTAAAAGTGCAAATGCCTATGAAGTTCTGCCAATTTGGAGATTTGTATATGTGCCTGTATGAGAGAACTGCAGCAAGTGAGGCAGACTGTTGTCACCAAACTCTGGCCCGTGGGCCACATCTGGCCAGCTACAAGATTTTTATCTGCCCTTCAGCAACTGTTCATGAAAATACCCC
This sequence comes from Lithobates sylvaticus, assembly GCA_028564925.1. Classification (NCBI taxonomy): domain Eukaryota; kingdom Metazoa; phylum Chordata; class Amphibia; order Anura; family Ranidae; genus Lithobates; species Lithobates sylvaticus. The sequence goes on from CM053028.1 coordinate 83,163,093, forward strand.
AGCTGGCAAGCAATGATCCTTGTTGTGTAATATGGAGTCGTATGCATCCACTGCCAGCCAGCCATGACACTTCCTCAGTCCCTCTGATGGACACTCCTGGATTTAAGGGGGGCTCTTTTGGGAATTCTTGTATCTAAGGCAGGACTCTGATGGGCACTTCTGGATGTAAGGGAGTACTTGGGTAGGCTCTGGATGTAAGGGGGGACTTGCATGAAACTGATCTTTTTTTCCAACCGCAAATATTTATATAATCCATAATCCATAATGTGGTCCGTGTACTGAAAAGTTTGGAAACCCCGGTCTAATTCATCAAAAAGCCTGAATAAATTAGACCTATTGGTTTCTATATCTCTCTATAATTAGTTCCTGGTGTTTAAATCTTCCTGCCATGTTTCCTGACTCTGATCTTATTTAGAGCTGATTCTTTTATAATGCTGATGTGTTTTACCATCTCCTGCTATATTTTTTTTTAATACTGAATTTCATGAAACAACTCTTGCACCCCAGTTCTGGTATTTCCTGTAATAGAGACAAGTCATCGGTACCCTTTCTCTTTGTGCAGAGTGGCTGGTCCTATATTCACCCCTCAAGCTATGTGCAGCCCATTGATGATATCCCCACTACTTTTACAAATGAAAACCTGGCTTTGCAAAGGCATCGATTGCACACAATATAGTGTTAAATCCTTTGTCGCTATTGAGAAATATATTTGAAGTGCAACGCCAGGAACATTGAACTTAATTGTGTTAAAGCAGTTGAAGATTCTGTTTACTTAAAAGGCATCTTCTGTGGTGAACACTATCTTTAAAATCCCGCAAATCTTCTTGGTTATGTGCTGGTGGATGTACAGCTCCTTGATGCTACAGCCATGTTCCTCCTCCCTTTCCTCCTGGCCATTCACAAAGTGGAACCTGGAGCTGGGGCTTTGTGAATGGCCAGGAGGAGGCGGAGGCGGAGTTGTGACTGGAGCTCCGAGGGGAGACCTGTAACACTAACATCCAAGCGTATGTGAAAGTTAAAACATGGAACTCGAAGAAAGCTTTAGTTCTCTATTCTTCTTTTAAGTTCTCTCTATGTGATGAGAGTCAATTTTCTTAATGATTTGCGGGACTTAAAAGATACAGTAGCGTTCATCACTGGAGATAGCTATTGAGTGTTTCAATTCTTCGGCTATTTTAATACAAGTACAGTACATTTATTGTGGATATGTTTTTTTTTTTTTCCTCCTGGAGTCTAGCTTTGGGAACATGTTGACAATCTTGCCTTTAACCACTTGACCTCTGAAAGATTTACCCCCCCCCCCCCCCCTTCATAACCAGGTAATTTTTTGCTATACGGCATTACATTTCCCACAAATAGCGCTTTCTTTTGGTGTTATTTGATCACTACTTTTTTTGCACTATAAATAAAAAACATTTTGAAAAAGAAAAACAATATTTTTTACTTTTCTGCTATAAAACATCCAATAAAAAAAAAATTCTTTATACATTTAGGCCAATATATATTCTGCTACATATTTTAGGTAAAAAAAAATCCCAATAAGCGTATTTTGATCGGGTTGTGTAAAAGTTATAGCGTCTACAAACTATGGTGTGTGTGTGTGTGTATATATATATATATATATATATATATATATATATATATATATAGTAGTTTGGACAGTACTTTTTCATTGAATTGTTGTTCTTAGTGCTTACCAACAGACATATTATCTCAATTCAAATATCCCATTGTTCTCGAAAGAGCTGTGTCTCTCTCCTTCTTCCTTTTAAACTATGGTATATATATTGGAATTTTTATTAGAACATTTTTATACTAGTAATGGCAGTGATCAACGACTTCTATTGGGACTGAGATAGCATGGCAGGCAATCTGACACTGTTGACACTTTGCGGGAACCAGTGACACTAATACAGTGATCAGTGCTAAAAATATACACTGTCACTGTACTAATGACTCTGGCTGGAAAGGAGTTAAACATCTAGGGCGATCAAAGGGTTAAATGTGTGTCTAACCTGTGTTTTTGTTTACTGTGAGGTGCTTTCACTAAGGGATGTGCTGGTTTTTATCCCTTGTTTTGCACATCCCCGTTGACAGGACAGAGCTCAGTATTGTTTACATACACAGAGCTCTGTCCTGTTTTCCTTCTCGCCAATCAGTGGCTGCCGGCGGTCATCCCCTGGCCGTCACCCGTTACTTGTGCTGTGACTAATCACAGCACAGCTGGGCTGCCGGCGGCCTGTACGCTTAAATGCAGAATTATGTATGTATACATGATTCTGCACAGCGGGTCCGCAGCAAAGCTACAGTGTGCGGTGATGAAAGCATCTATGGTCAAAATGTAAAATCATATATTTATTTCCACCTTGTATTACAATTATTTCTAGCCTACTCCTATTATTCTGACCAATCTTGAAATTTGGAAACTTACTTTGTGAAGATCAACACACATTTACTTCCCTGATTTTTGTGATACATATTCATTATGCCCTGTGAGTAGGCATTGTTGTGTCACACATTTCACAGAGCTTGCCTTCTGAACTACAGAGGAGCTGGCAGCAAGGTACCATGGGACATGTAGTCCTTAGAAATTAGTAAATAGCAGAGGAGAAGCAGCAAAGCATGCAAAGAATCCAGAATGTTGTGAAAATATATGGGCAGCAGACAGGCAACACTCACAACATGAAAGGAGATATTTCAAGTAAGCTTATATTGCATTGTCAAATATAAAAATTGTGTATATTGTTATTACAATGCTGATGTTAAAAAATTAGAGTGTATGCTGTCACTATACTGTAGATCTCATTTAACAAAAACTAAAACATGAGATTTATATAGACTAACCCTTAAGGCTGAATTCACACCTTTGCATATATGCATGATATGTTTTCATTTGAAATCAATGAAAACCCACCCAAATGCATGCCAATGTACATACCTCCCAACTTTTTGAAATGGGAATGAGGGACACCTATCAGCAAAATTATGTAGGGATAGGACACACCCCTTACCACGCCCCCTTAAAGGAGAATTATACAAAAATACAACATTGGTTAAACCCACAAGTGCTTTTTTTACCACTACTATTCCTTTATATTGGCTTCTGGAACTTACATATGCAGCAATTTAGAAATCAGATGAAAGGTTTAGCACTGGGAAACACTTTTTGATAGATAAAAAGTGCATTTTATATACAACTATATGGATCAGACCAAAATGAGGGACAAATGAGGGACATAGGGACATTGCTCCAAATCAGGGACAGTCCCTAGAAATCAGGGACAGTTGGGAGCTATGCCAATGTATGCTATAAGACACTTATCAACATGTAATGATGCATGTCAAGGTGTCATGCTGCATGTGGATGTGTGGTATGATGCACATAATCATTTATCTAGTCAATGTGTAGTGCATTGCAATGCGCATTAATAAGCAACAGTAAATGTTTGTGCATGCTGATGAACCTTGACATGCTTTTTCATATGTTTCTATTGATTTCAATGGAAAACGCATCCGAAGGAAAGACGCATAGGTGTGATTAGGCCCCTAAATGTCAGCAACCGGTATTAGATTTGTAGCCTTTGTTGCCTTTGTCTATTTTCACACTTTCTAAAATGCTGTTATTGTCGAAGCTTGTTATTTATCGATGTATATTTACAAAAGTTAATGCTCTGTTAAGGTTCTCTGGCTAAACGCTTTGTCATTTAAATTCGGTGTTGCTGTTTGATATTGACAACACACTTATGTTACTTTGTACCAGTAAGCGATGCAAACTATAACTTTAAATAGCTTTTTCAGAAATGCTAATCTACAGCAACTAGCTGACCCTTGTTTTTTGTTTCCTAACAATAATCGCAGTAAAACAATCATAGGCAATTGTCAGACTGACACCCAAGTGAGCAGGTTCACAATATTAATAACGAAAATGTACTCTTGCTTTTGCATTCCAAAGAAATGACTCTTTAAAGGTCATACCAAAAGGCCGACATTTGCATTTAAATTGTGGTATTTTAAATAGAAATAGTGACTGGTGACCTATATCATTACTTTAAGAAATATTTTTGTATGTACTTTTAATGTTTGGGTTTGGTATGTGCCCATAGTTCATGTTTTTAGAGACACAATAATGATAATATAGTTGATTATTGTCACCTTGCTTTTGGAACCCTAAAGGCTTGGCTCCTTGTTGGCAAATCATTTTTGTAAACCTTGGTAAAGCTTTTCAACAAATTTTTTATTTTTTTTGTCTTTGAGTGTATATTACAGAGACAGTAAACAGTTATTTATTTATTTCACACACTCTATATCAGCCTTTTTTAACCTTTTTTGAAACCCCTGAAAAAACAAAATGTTTAGATCTCAAGGAACCCCTAAAATAATTGTAAAACCCACTCTATATTGGGGCTCAGTACAAAGCCCACTCTGTATTGGGGCTCAGTACAAAACCCACTCTGTATTGGGGCTCAGTACAAAGCCCACTCTGTATTGGGGCTCAGTACAAAGCCCACTCTGTATTGGGGCTCAGTACAAAACCCACTCTGTATTGGGGCTCAGTACAAAACCCACTCTGTATTGAGGCTCAGTACAAAACCCACTCTGTATTGAGGCTCAGTACAAAACCCACTCTGTATTGGGGCTCAGTACAAAGCCCACACTGTATTGGGGCTTAGTACAAAGCCCATGCTATATTAAGGCTCAGTACAAAGCCCATGCTATATTAAGGCTCAGTACAAAACCCACTATGTATTAGGGCTCAGTACAAAACCCACTCTGTATTGAGGCTCAGTACAAAACCCACTCTGTATTGGGGCTCAGTACAAAGCCCACACTGTATTGGGGCTTAGTACAAAGCCCATGCTGTATTAAGGCTCAGTACAAAACCCACTATGTATTAGGGCTCAGTACAAACCCCACTCTGTATTGAGGCTCAGTACAAAACCCACTCTGTATTGGGGCTCAGTACAAAACCCACTCTGTATTGGGGCTCAGTACAAAATCAAAATCATTTTTGTAAACCTTGGTAAAGCTTTTCAACAATTTTTTATTTTTTTTTGTCTTTGAGTGTATATTACAGAGACAGTAAACAGTTATTTATTTATTTCACACACTCTATATCAGCCTTTTTTAACCTTTTTTGAAACCCCTGAAAAAACAAAATGTTTAGATCTCAAGGAACCCCTAAAATAATTGTAAAACCCACTCTATATTGGGGCTCAGTACAAAGCCCACTCTGTATTGGGGCTCAGTACAAAACCCACTCTGTATTGGGGCTCAGTACAAAGCCCACTCTGTATTGGGGCTCAGTACAAAACCCACTCTGTATTGGGGCTCAGTACAAAACCCACTCTGTATTGGGGCTCAGTACAAAACCCACTCTGTATTGGGGCTCAGTACAAAACCCACTCTGTATTGAGGCTCAGTACAAAACCCACTCTGTATTGAGGCTCAGTACAAAACCCACTCTGTATTGGGGCTCAGTACAAAACCCACTCTGTATTGAGGCTCAGTACAAAACCCACTCTGTATTGAGGCTCAGTACAAACCCATTCTGTATTGGGGCTCAGTACAAAGCCCACTCTGTATTGGGGCTCAGTACAAAACCCACTCTGTAGTGGGACTCAATACAAAACCCACTCTGTATTGAGGCTCAGTACAAAACCCACACTGTATTGAGGCTCAGTACAAACCCATTCTGTATTGGGGCTCAGTACAAAGCCCACTCTGTATTGGGGCTCAGTACAAAACCCACTCTGTAGTGGGACTCAATACAAAACCCACTCTGTATTGAGGCTCAGTACAAAACCCACACTGTATTGAGGCTCAGTACAAAACCCATTGTGTATTGAGGCTCAGTACAAAACCCATTCTGTATTGGGGCTCAGTACAAAGCCCACTCTGTAGTGGGGCTCAATACAAAACCCACTCTGTAGTGGGCCTCAGTACAGAACCCATGCTACAATGGTGTTCAGTGAAAAACCCACTCTGTATTAGTGCTCAGTACAAAGCCCATGCTGTATTAAGGCTCAGTACAAAACCCGCTCTGTATTGGGGCTGAGTACAAAACCTGCTCTGTATTGAAGCCCAGTCCAAAACCCACTCTGTATTGAAGCCCAGTACAAAACCCACTCTGTATTGAAGCCCAGTACAAAACCCACTCTGTAGTGGGGCTCAGTGCAATACCACTCTGTATTTGTGTTCAGTGCACTGGTGTTCATTTAAAATATTCCCTCTGTTTCAGTGTTCAGTGCAAAAGCTACTCTACTTTGCTTTATCCAAAAAGCAATAAAAAGCTTTCAGTGCTGCTGCATTTTGAGTGTGTATATATATGATTTTCTTATATGGTGATATAAATATAAAAGCTTTTCCTGGCAGGGTCTAGTGTGATTAACCTTAATCATTTTGTGATTAAAAAGCTTTTGCTGGAGTGGATATTTGAATGTCACTTTAGCACTCTGTTTCACATGTACAATTACCAAAAGCAACCATCAGGCTGCATTCACACCGTGGCGTTTTGAATCACGGGCAGTTTTGCCACGATTCTGCCTGCGATTTCAAAGTGCTGAGGTGTGAATGACAAATCGCAGAATGCACATTTGAGATACCATTCATTTGAATGACACCTAAAATTGTGGTGTGGTTCTGCTGCGATTTTCGCACGATAAATCACAGCAACCTGCATCGTATGAAACATAGCACCCAAAAGGTGCCTCTGAACTTTTTTGTGCAACAAGCTTCACGAGATGCAGGTTGATGGGATTGCAGCACAATTCATCGTGGCAGAACCCCACCGCAATTTTAGGTGACATTTAAATGAATGGTATCTCAAATGTGTGTTCTGCGATTTGTCATTCACACATCGGCGCTCTGAAATTAAGGGCAGAATCATGGCAAATCTGCCCACGATTCAAAACGCAGAGGTGAGAATGCAGTCTTAGTTATTGGCAGTTCAGCATAGACTCTTTTCATAATGTCTTGCTTTGTATTTTGCCTGTTTGCCTTATGTATTAGTACTTGACTCTAGAAGTAGTAAATAAGTCTTTCCATTCTGTTGCCTTTGTCAGGACCGCTCCTATCATCCCATGCCGTTCTTTCTGGTGATCAGGCTGATATCAATCCACTCCGCAGTACAAATTGTGTGTCAGGACATCAAAGCTGTTAAGCAGATATCAATCATTTGTAATGGTCAGTTTGCATCAGAATGTGGTACGGGAACCCCACATTTTGTGCATGTTTCCCGCATAGTGTTTAAAATGCACTGCAGTTGTGATCTGCAGCTGGTGTTTGTGTAATGACACCCCAAACACATGGTCGCAAATGTAGTAAGTATGTCTGCACCGGACAGGCATACGCGCACTGCATGTGATACCATAGTACCATGTGATCCATTTGATGTGCATTTGTTAAAGTAGTGCATGCACTATTTTTGGTGTGGTCTGCTGTGATTTCAGCCCATTAAAATGAATGGGCTGAAATTGCACTGCACCCCGGTGCACCGCTAGGTTGCACCTCAGTCTGTTCAGTAGCTGAATGGTGCCCTGGTCCAGATCTGGGTAGAAATACCCCAGGACACCATCCGTTGTCTCATTAGGAGCATGCCCCAACATTGTCAGGCATGCATGCAAGCATGGGGGGGCATACAAACTACTAAGTACCATTTTGAGTTGCTGCAATGAAATTTCAGCAAAATGGACTAGTCTGCTGCATCATTTTTTCACGTTGATTTCCGTGGTTTCTTTGAATTCAGCCCTCTGTAGCTTGATAATTTTCATTTTCATTAAACAGTGTGGCATCCTTTTGTTCCTAACACATTACCCAGTCAATTTCTGTATAGATATCCATTATGATATTTTTCCCCATTGAGATCTGATTTTTTTGAGCAGTGTACATATACACAGTATTCTCTTTCTCTCTCTCTCTCTCTCTCTCTCTCTATAAATATATATATATATATTTGTTTTTGTAAGCTTACCTTATTCCAATATCTCCTGGCTTTTCATGTGATGCACAGGACCTCTACCCCTTCTCCCTTTTTTCTGGATGGTCTTCAGTCAGATGAACTGTAAAAGCTGTGCAAACTGATGCTTACCTGTCCACAACTGAGCTTCACTTGGTGGGATCCAATGCTCTTACATGGCTGCAGTTGGTCACAGGATGAGAATATCTAACCCCATCAGTAGCTTGATTCCTTATTGGGTTACTGATAACATAGGGGTAGCGATTCTTGCCCAATAAGCTCCATCACCCCTGGGACAGGGAAGGAGCATTGGTTTCTGGTTTGGGGGGTACAGGTGGCCTACTGTGAACTTTGCAAGCCATTAGAGAACTGGTAGTAAGTAGTGTACTAATTCACTTGAGCAAATTGGGTAAAAAAATAGACATTTGGTTAACACAAAGTAGCAGGAATTTCTGCAAGTTCTGACTTTTTCTTAACCCTAACGGTAATTTGCTTTATATAAGACTGTAACATGTAGTAACCAATCCAATTACAGTATGTCTGGTTGTGTCTCGGAAATAAGATGAGGGCTGCCTACCTAAAAAGGGTTCAAGTTATGTCTGTGTAGCTTTGAGCTTGCCTATAATAGTCCCTACCTTTTTTAAGATAATTGTTGAATTTATTTTTAAGAACACAATTCTCTTTGTGAAATGTTCAGACATGAGGTGAGCATAAATGTTAATAAAACCCCAGTGCTGTTATTGTACACGAATGAGACATTGTAAGCCTCACAGCTGAAACTTGCAACTCTAGTGGTACATTTCATACCACGTGATCTCTGCTCACCGCGAGGAACACAAAGCTAAATTATTCCAGCTGTGTTTTTTTCTGCAATATATGTTATTGCTTCTAGTAACTGTTTACTTTTTATTCCATGCTGTCTAAAAATAGTATGTTTAACATGAGCAAATATTTCCCGTTGAGTAGCTGAAAATGTGCATTTGTATTTGTTCCGATTTTCTCCTATTTTTATTAAAAAGCTTCAGTTAAAACAAAGTGCAGCCTTTTTAATAATGTTTATTAAAACCAACGTAAAGGCAAATGACAAACGGGAGATGAATGTACTCTGTGTATGTGCATTGATACGCTGGGGCTTCTTAATGTCACTAGTTGAAAAATAATTCGATTTAGCAAACCTTGTTGTAGCGTTTAACAGTTTTGCATAGTAAGTGACCCATAAACCCAATGCAAAAACCCAACCTGACCTTTCTGACATATGTGATTTTTTTAAGGCCCAGAAGTTTAATAAACAATATTCACAAACTTGAAATTTGAAAAAGTCTTGTTCATTTGTGTTTATACTCAATGTTAAAGTGCCCAGCATTTTTATTTGAGTTTGGCTTGTGGATAAAGAAAGCAAAAAGGCAAAGAATACATAGCAAAATGTAAATATATTGCTTCCCTATGGTACAAGGGGAACCTAAAGGGATACTAAAGTCTTATTTGTTTTTTTGTTAGTTTTAAAAAATAATAAACATGTTATACTTACCTCCTCTGTGCAGTGGTTTTGCACAGAGCAGCCCGCATCCTCCTCTTTTCAGGTCCTCTAGTGCTTCTGGCCCCTCCCTCCTGCCGGGTGCCCCACTGCAAGCAGCTTGCTATGGGGGCAGCCTAGCCAAGCTGCAGCTCTGTGTGTCCATTCAGACACAGAGTTGCGATTCGGCCCTGCCCCCTCTCTCCCCTAATTGGCTAACTGGCTTTGATTGACAGCAGCAGGAGCCAATGGCGCCACTGCCGTGTCTCAGCCAATTAGGAGGGAGAGTCCCAGATGGCCAAGGCACTCGTGCACATCGCTGGATAGAGACGGGGCTCAGGTAAATATTAGTGGGGCTGTGGGCGTCTCCTGCACACAGAAGATTTTTTATCTTAATGCATAGAATGCATTAAGATAAATAAAACCTTCTGCCTTTACAACCAGTTTTATGTGGAACTATGCTCAAAACAATACAAAAAATGACATATATTATGCAGTCTGTCTTTGTAATTTTTCTTTTCTTCACCCTGCAACAGTTGCATTAACAGTATACCCTGTTGGTAGACAGTTTGCCATTTTCTTTAACAGGTTAACCACTCTGTTAGTTTTCACGCAATGGTGTGGAAAGGGTAGTCCTATATGGACTGGTAGTTTTAAATGCACTAGGATGCAGGTAGCTCCTGATGAACTTGCATGCTCAGTTGCTAAGTATTTAATCTATGCATTAAAGTGTTAATAAACCCACAACAGTAAAATCAGCCGTATATGCAGTAAAGCATGCTCGTTATACTCACTGTGGAACCTAAGGGGTTAATCCTCTGCATTGTGTAACACGGCTGTTTGGTCCTGTCTTCTCTGATCCTTCTCTTCCACTGTCCCCAATCCATCTCAGTATAGAACAGAGCCCTGGAGGCACACTGCACATGCTCAGTTTGGTGTGTATTGCCAGAGAGTTTTTGGGAGAGTGCATGTGATCAGCACAGGGCCCAATCAGCACTGTCCAGACAGAGGGTCTGGGATCATGCAGCCTTCTAGGACAGTCAGAGTAGAATAAAAACTCCTCCTACAAGCTTTAACCAGACACTGATAGAAGTCACCAGACTGCTCTAACTGCTACGGTATTTAGCAGTTTATATTTAATAAAACTATTGCATTTTGATGTTTTGTGTGCTGTGGGAGACCAGATATAGTGATTGCAGGGTCCTGGGTTTAGTAACACTTCAAGGTAAAAACGCTTGTGTGCTGCAGGATGCCCCCAGCCCCCTTATACTTACCTGAGTCAGATCTCGATCCATCGACTTGCACGAGAGCAGATGCTCTGTTTGCTCTCTCCTTCATCATTTGCTCAGATACAGCAGCAGGAGCAATAGGCTCCCACTGCTTTCAATCACAGCCAGTAAGGGGAGTGAGCGAGGGCTTGGCCAAGCAACAGTCTGTGTGTCTTTTGGACACACAGAGCAGGGCTCAGGAGTGAGCACGCAGGTGTACCCCCATAGCAAGCTGTTTTTTATGTGTGCACTTGGTGGGGGGAGGAGCCAAGAATGCTGCCGGGGGGACCTGAGAAGAGGAGGATCAGGGCTTCTCTGTGCAAAATCATTGCACAGAGCAGGTAAGTGTGACGTGTTTGGTATTTTAATGCAAAAACATTTTAAGGTTCATAACCACTTTAAATGGTTACTATTATATATTTATAGACTAAACCATTATCAAAAGGGCAAAACTGAAGGTAAAGGCCAAGCACAGATTGGCTGTTATCAAATGTATAGATATGTAGGATAAATACACCAGTAAATACAGATTTATATTAATTATTATCTTCTATTTTTAACATAAAGCATACAATTGAGTTTAGAGCAGTTAAAGTGGTTGTAATACACACTTTTTAAATTTTTAGCTGCAGGTAAGCCTATAGCAAGTCTTATATAAAACAAACAACTGCGCTGCAAATATTGTGCACTAATGACACAAATTAGTATAAACCAACATACATTGGAATTGACACAACAATTTTAGACCTCCTTGTATCAATGAAGTCCGTGATGGCATAAAACAATCGTATAAAACCAAAAAATGAAATAAAAGTGAAAAAAACAAACAATAGTGATCGATTGTTTTTATAAAGTTCAATGTGATTTGTGAAAAACACACAATAAGCGTATGAGAAGTTCCAGAGACTCCACGGTGCTCTCATTCAATAAACAGCAGTTCAAAAGTGTGATCCAGATAAGAACAAGAAAACACCTCCACCGTCCAGTCACACTGACCCTTACCGGATTGTGCGACCCCCTGTCACAGAGGTCACACTAGCTTGTGGCTTTAATCCCGGCCAGGGAAATCCAGAGACTTTACCAGGTTACTTCAGAATGGATGGTGTGGGCTCAGATAGGGTCAAACAGGGAGCATGGAACGAAAGAGACAATCCATAGTGTACCTCTGTATACAGTTTATTTAAAAATTAAAAAATTCATGCACTTACAAGATCGCAAGTAGATAAAAGCATTAGTAATAGCCGGCCGGCTCAATTTCGCTGCCCGTTTGCTTCCGGGATCTGCGTTGGTTCGTGTGGTGACGTCAGCACGCCGCTCCTCCCTACGCCGTTTCGTCACAACTGACGTCTTCCCCGTGCCCCTGGAAGACGTCAGTTGTGACGAAACGGCGTAGGGAGGAGCGGCGTGCTGACGTCACCACACGAACCAACGCAGATCCCGGAAGCAAACGGGCAGCGAAATTGAGCCGGCCGGCTATTACTAATGCTTTTATCTACTTGCGATCTTGTAAGTGCATGAATTTTTTAATTTTTAAATAAACTGTATACAGAGGTACACTATGGATTGTCTCTTTCGTTCCATGCTCCCTGTTTGACCCTATCTGAGCCCACACCATCCATTCTGAAGTAACCTGGTAAAGTCTCTGGATTTCCCTGGCCGGGATTAAAGCCACAAGCTAGTGTGACCTCTGTGACAGGGGGTCGCACAATCCGGTAAGGGTCAGTGTGACTGGACGGTGGAGGTGTTTTCTTGTTCTTATCTGGATCACACTTTTGAACTGCTGTTTATTGAATGAGAGCACCGTGGAGTCTCTGGAACTTCTCATACGCTTATTGTGTGTTTTTCACAAATCACATTGAACTTTATAAAAACAATCGATCACTATTGTTTGTTTTTTTTTTTCACTTTTATTTCATTTTTTGGTTTTATACGATTGTTTTATGCCATCACGGACTTCATTGATACAAGGAGGTCTAAAATTGTTGTGTCAATTCCAATGTATGTTGGTTTATACTAATTTGTGTCATTAGTGCACAATATTTGCAGCGCAGTTGTTTGTTTTATATTGGTCTTGTTGGTGTGGGTATCTCACATTCACAACTGCAGCAGCTTGTTTAATTTTTACTGTTTGGTTTTTTATTGTACACAAAAATTTTATTCTATAATCAAAGTTATGGGATATTATTTATAGAAATTTTTGGATAGCGCAGTATTCTTTACACTTTTTTTTTTATAGCAAGTCTTACCTGTAGGTAAAATGAATATCTGCTAAACCTGTACTGTTTAGCAGAATTCACTTTGCATGCAGCCGCTGACGTCAGTGGCGCATGCGCTGTGAATGCCCGGCTGAAGGTCAAACAGATGCTACCGGACCTTGCCGGGAAGAAGATGTCATTGCGGCTCCGGCCACTCACAGCGCCAGAGCCGCGAACCCGGAAGACACTCCAAGGACAAAATGTTAGCTCCCTCAGCGTGGACTTGACTGCGATACGGGGACCTCGTTCTAATGTAAGTATTTCATAATGAGCTAGTATGTGGTGCATACTAGCTCATTATGCCTTTGCCTAACGGGTTTTTTTTTTTTTTTTACCGTTTTTTTTTTCTGAGGGTATACAACCGCTTTAACCCTCAGATATTCACCTGGCTCCTGAGGCAGGGCCCCCTGAAGTCCAATTGGCCACTGCCTCACTGCCCTTTCTTGCATGTAAGCTACAGTCAAAGGGGAAAGCAGACATTCTCAAATTCAAGAAAATGTTACTTGAAATTTAAATACTACTCGACACACGATCGAAATTTGGGCCAGCAAAAGACAGATGAGAGCTTTTCATCGGAAAATGCGACCGTGTGTATGCTCCATCGGACTTTTGCTGGCCGAACTTCGGCCAACTAAAGTTTGAGAGCATGTTCTCAATTTTTCCGACGCATGCTCGGAAACAATTCGACGCATGTTCGGAAGCATTGAACGTAATTTTCTCGGCCCGTCGTAGTGTTGTACGTCACTGCGTTCTTGACGGTCAAAAGTTCTGAGAACTTTTGTGTGATCGTGTGTATGCAAGCCAAGCTTGAGCGGAATTACATCGGAAAAAACATTCAAGATTTTTCCGACTGAAAATCTGCTCGTGTGTACGGGGCATAATATTTGTTTTTGGGTTAGAAAGGGCAGTGAAAAACAAATTTAATTTAAAACAAGCCTTTATTTTCTTGCATTTAACAGTGTCGTAAAATGCATTCTAACTGTGCCACGTTGTTCTTTATGACTTTGAAATAATTTTCCTTTCATATCACTCTGAAATAATTTCCTATTTCTACTGCTTGCATTTAAAAACTGTATTATGATTATACTTTATGTGCTATATGATTAAGTCTCAGGTGAATGACATCTGTTTAGAATTGAGTCACATTGTGCAATCATATATTGCTTTACATATGGTACAAAATAGGCATTTCCTTACCTCTCAAACTTGTACAGTGAAATTCTTTGTGGGGAACCTATTTAAAACTTGCCATATTCACGCCATGCCCTTTGTTTTGCAATATTTCAGTTTGTTGCCTCAAGGAATACGTTTTTACTTTCCCGTTCAAAATGGCTGAGATTTAGCTGAACGGGGCCTTAATGTCTGGATAATAAGCAGATTTTTGTATAATACACTGATTGTTGATGCTTTATTATAACAGATATGGACAGGGCTTTAATTCTTGCCTTCAAATACGAAAAGAAAAGCCAGTAGAAATAATGCATAAAAAAAGATAAATGATTCCTGTTTTAATGAGGTCAGGCTTTCTATTGAGCAAATGGTATAGCTGACACCAATGACCCTATTTAGTATAAGGCTAATTCTAGGGTCAGAGTTCATTGGGAAAGACAAGTGTCGGCATAAAGTTCAGTGCTACTAAAAATCAGCTTGTATGTTCTTGAATTAGGCTGCATTCACACCTGGGCGTTTTGTAGCTTGAAGCCTGAAGCTACAAAAGCTAGAGGGGAAAAAATACATTATTCTCTATGGAGATGGTTCACATCTCCACTCCAAAACGCCTGAAGCCCTACGCCTGAAGCTCAAACAAGTTCCGGACCCTTTTTTGTCGCGCGAATCGGGCAGATTTGGGCGTTTTTATTCTTTTTACATTGGTGACCTTTTGCTCTGCACAAAATTCGCGGCAAAACGCGGTAAAAAACGCCGCGAATCGCGGTAAAAAACGCCGCGAAAAAACGCCGCAATTCGCGCGATTTTCTGCCTGAAAAGCTACGCTCAGGTGTGAATGCAGCCTTAACCCCTTTATGAACAGTTTTTTTTCTGACACTTTCATATACAATAAGAAGACAGGGGCTACCCTTCAGCCATCAAGCATGAAATCATACGTCCTATATTGTTTATTATTTCAGGTACTTATATAGCGCCATCAATTTACACAGTGCTTTACATATGTACAGTATTATACATTCACATCAGTCCCTGCCCTCAAGGAGCTTACAATCTAAGGTATTGAAGAAATTCTGTTAGAACTTCTATACTTTTCCTTTTTTTTTTTTTTATCATAGGCTCACAAACTGCCTGTCCCTGGTCTAGAAGAAACATTTTTCTTCAACTGTTATTTCCTTTGGCCCTCTGCAATGGGACTTGTATCTGCCTCCCTAAGCTGAAACTGCACTCACAGCAGAATGAACTTCTCCTTAAATATCTCCGTCACTGGCTCTCCTTTCTCAATTACACCTTTCTCTGTTAAAATTGCTTAATCAGGGTACACAGGGTACACACGGGTTGCACGAAAAAAAAATTGACAGCTCTGGTCAGGAGCCACTGCACTAACCATGCGAGGTTAGTGCAGCGATCTCCCCTGCTGTTCTGTCTTGTGTTCTGTTGTGTTCCGCCAGATCACTCCGATCAGCACTCTTTGATTCTTACACTTATTAACAACCATTATTATAGAAATGGGGTAGTGTAATCTGGACATCTCTTTAAAATTAAAATGCTTCCTAAACATATGCAAGACATAGTTTTAAGAAGTCCATGTAGAAATGAGACCAAAAATAGATTTGGATGATATGTACATTATGAATGGTCTACATAAAACTGTAGGTGCTTCTTCTTCATAGGAAAAGTTTGATTGGCTTTGAAGTTTTAGCCAACTTTCTTTTTGATTTCTCTTATTGATGCTTGTAAATGCCAACAATCAACTGATCATGAATGTTAGTAGGTAGAGTATGTGAGTGTTTGGGGAAAATAAATCTTTTGGCGGTCAGCTTGGTTCCTGATGTTCCTGATCTAACTTGTATATATATCACTGGTTTTACTAGGAAATAATCTAAATAACAACTGATTTTTGTTTTACTCTGCATAGCAAAATGTGTGCTTCTTTTTCTTTACCAGTATAATTGCACCTTAATGGGAGATATATAGTCTTTTTGTGTGACCAGGTTGACATTTCACAAACCGTCACTTTGAGTCACCAAGCAAGATCCCTCTAATAAATGGCAGTGAGGCATGTTCACCCAAACATATCTGCTTTCTTTCCTCTCTCTTATTATTTCCCTTCCGTTTACAGCTTTATAATTTAAATTGTATTAGAACTGATTGAAAACTAATAGTTACCTTTCAACATTTGTCAACGATCATAATAATTGCAAAAGTAAGTGAAGTGTATATAAATATACATATATTCGTAAGGTGAAACAACACGAGGAAGTGGTTAAGAAAATGTTTCTCGTAATCAGAAACGTGCAGAGATGAGTTTTCTATTATTAAGGTCAGGAGTCACACAGCTCTCTCATGTAGGGAGGTGTAGGGTTCTACATTGCACATTCCACATTCCATCATGGCTGCTGGACTTTGTGGAACATTGAAACAAAGAGATTTATTGGGTTTTGATTGGACTATGGTTTAAGCAGGTAAATCGACACAACATGAAGAGGATATCTAGGTTTGAATGGAAATCTCTAGGGTATGGTCTGGAGCAGAATGTAGGCAGCCTTAAACCTCAGGAGCTTTTTGAGTTTTGAGACCCCTGCAGAGTTCATTTTTTTTTCCACAAGTGATCTACACTCTGTGGAATAATTTAGCACTTCTTCAACTGTGACAATGTCAGATGTGTGTGGGCTAGCCCTGTCCCTTTAGAAATGAAAGTGAAGGGTCAGAGCAGTATGCAGGGGCCCACATGGGATGGCTCAGAGGGGTGTGCTGTCTGTTTTCCCCTCCCCTTTATATAGTTTACAGGTTACTGCTAGTTTCTGCCGTTACCAAGGGCAGCAACAGTGATGTGATTGGTGCGGTGATGCTAGCTGAGGATTGGTTAATTCGGGCGGTAGTAAAGCCCGCGCTGAGGAAGGTTATTTAAAGAATTGGAACACAGAATTCTCACTGACCGTCTGACAGGACAAGCGACGCCCACCCTCCCGCCCCTCTTTTTTCCTTTTTTCAGTTTGAAGTCATGATGTTGTCCTTATGGGGGAGTAGTCGTCCAATATTTTGGATGGACACCATGTGATTTATTTTAATTTTTGGCCAGAATGGCCTGATATTAATTTATATTGACTTAATGTTGAATATTTAACCCCCCCTGGATAGCACAGTGGCCATATATATCCCATAATAATAATAAAATAATTTAATTAATAATTCATGGTGTGTTGTTTCTTTCGTAAATTTTATTACCTCTGTGCTAGCCCATGCATTCTGATGGATCTACCATAAAGTGATTTTTCCTTCAAAGGAGCAGATCCAAGGTTTAGATGTAGTATAATTTCTCATCCTAGGCTGCTATCTTTCTGATAGCGACAAAAGAAGTGCTCATCAGACAGCAAATTTTATAGGTTTCCAATAAGAGGCGCCTATTAAAAAAATTGAATCTCATATGAAAGCCTTTTTCAAACATACAATTATTGAGAGCATTAAATACACAATGATGCTCTTAACTATTAAATGTTTCAAAAAAGGCTTTCAACTGAGATAAGCTTTTATACCAGGCGATCGTTAGTAAACACCTAAGAATCAACCATGACAAAGAAAAGAAGGGAGCAGTAGGTATCTGAGTGGCTTAAGAAAATGTCCCATTATTCCCTGTGCATTGCAAGCTACTGCAGAGATTACAGCAACATGCATGGCTCTGACGGGCATGATTGAATAATTGTAGGGGGATATGGGATGCCCTTGCCAAAATCTGTATATACGATATGTATTTTGGTGGTTCTTTAAGTGCCATCAGACTTGATTGTGCTCTCCTTAACAATGTATGGACCTGCCCTGACAAATCATTTACATCTAGATTCCTTTTGTGTATGTTTAATATTATGAATAAGTCCAAGCCTTTTAGAAGTGTGTTAAAAAAAGAAGGTGAAGACTCTGGAGATGATTTACAATAGGTTGTTCACATTGCAAGGCATTTTTCCCTAGAACTTAGTAAATGCGAAGAAATTTTACTTTGCACAGATTAACCAATCGTGCACAGGAAAAAAAAAAAATATTTTTCTTCTTTCTTCAACATGATTGTATGATGGAAGTCAGCAGAGTTTTACTTCATTTACTAAGCTGTGAGAATAATTATTTTGCTAAGTGCAATTTCTCTTGCAGAGTGAACAGTCTATTTGCCTTTAGTAAATCAATGCCTCAGACATAAATAAAACAAAGGTATACATTAATTTACATATGGAAAAAAAAAACACTTCGCTGTCATAGAGTCTGTTATACACTGAAGAGACCCATCACTTATCTAGCTCTCTGTATCAACGACCTTCAAACTGTTTTACAACTTCATTAATTCTGGCAATGAGGCTAAAGATCATTTGGGAATTGCTCCTAATATACCTTGAAGGGCACACACATGTACAATAAGCTATTAACCACTCAGAACTTATAAAAGCAAGGTTCTTAACCACAGAGAACTTACAGTACATTGTGTGGTCGTTTCATGGTTGGGTATCTTCCATAGGTGTGCTCTTTGCCTAATTTTACTGGTGAGCCATCAAGGACTTTAGCACTCTTCTACCTGTCTCAGTGTGCAAGATGTTATCTTGTGAGGTATAAACCCTAACTGTATGCTACACCTTCCATTTAAGATGATGGTTTTGATTCTATTGACCAGTCAAGTCTAATATATCTTCCAAAATTGTTTTTGTTATGTTCAATCCTCTTGCTCATTTGAGTTCTCTAGAGTCAATGGTGGGTTATATACTTTTCATTTGAGGAGTACAATTCTATGCATCAGACCTTATAGCAATCATGTTTGTCACCTGAAAATATCATTCTTTATTACTACAATTATACTATTTTTTATTTTTTTATTTAGTTTTAGTATGGGAGCTACACCTGGTAAGGTTGCTTTCTATGCAGATTGGGGGTTTTAGTTATATCATTACCCCTTTTTTTTACAGGTTACATGGTACATGTAATCTATTGTTTGTTACTCTTCAAAGATGTTTTTTTTAAGTACAACAATGGTTACAGTACTTTTTATACTGGTTGTGTAAAACCTAGTACACAAGGGCCAAATTTTGGGCGCCCTCGAACGGTTCAATAGAAACCAACCGACATTCTGCCTATGTGTACTGCAGCCGGTCGGACAGAAGCCAGCATGACTGGAAAAAGGCTGCTGATCGGCTCCCAATCAGTGCTCTCAGCCAATGGCTGAGAGTGCTGACCGAAGTGTTCTAGTGGAGGGTGTGTCAGAACACATTATCTTAGCAGGGGAGATTGCTGTACTAACATCACATATGCCATAGCCTTGCTGGATTTAAGAAAAAAAAAACTACTAGTGTGTACCGTGTTTCTCCAAAATAATACCTACCCTGATAATATGACCCACTGTTATTTTCAGGGAGGGCTGCAATATAAGCCCTACTCTGAAAATAAGCCCTAGTTTAAAGTTGCTGTAAAATGGTAGAATCCACTCTCCTACAGTAGTATATAATGTAAAAGGTGTGGGTTTCTGTAAGATAATTGCATCAAATACCTTTGGTACAGTGCCGCTTGGTGCTCAGGTGATCTCCTCTTCTACCAGCTGTCAGTGGGGGATATCGGCCCCCTCCCTCTGCAGTGCTCGGAGTGGTGAAAGACAGCTCAGGCTGGCCACAAGCGGCGCTATAAGAAGGTATTTTCACAATTATATTACAGAAACACACACCTTTTACATTATATAATCCTGTAATAGAGAGGATTCTAGCATTTTACAACCACTTTACTATGTTCACACTGAGGATTCCTGACAGGGAGGGAGAGGGGGAGAGAAGATAGCACATTGCATGGCAAGCCCTACCCTGAAAATAAGCCCTACTGTGTTTTTGGTTGCCAAAAATAATATAAGACCCGTGCTTATTTTTGGGGAAACATGGTACTAGGCTTTATTATCCACATGCTCCCATTAAATCTTGTCAGAGTATGTCATGGCTTAATCTAGAGAATCTAAAAATCTGTTGACACCATACTTTAGCTAGTGATGTAATGGGTACAGGCACTGTAAATACAGCCATACAACTGGCATAAATTTGCCACTTGCTGATTAGATCTGAGGCCTGCTGTTGTTTTAGGGAGGGGGAAATGGGGCATTTGCGCAAAATAAACTGTAATATTAGTTCTTCTTTAATGATTTTAAGAAATATGTAATTTTGTTAGTGTGTGTTTTTAATATCTCTGCCAGGAATTGAGCTTTAATGCGTGTGGCGCAGGGAAAAGCATGTAATGATTCAGAAATAATAGACCTGTAAAGTTAGTTTAGAAATATCTGACAGTCTAACACATGAAATGTGAAGAGGTGGGCTTGGAAGTTCTATAAAGTCTAGGGGAAACTGTCAAATATGATTTGAAAACCTCTATTGAAAGTTCCTATTAATAGTGATGTTATAAATGTACTCCTGGCTTATATAGAATCTGATCTTTTCACATCTGCAATTCTCTGTTCTGTGAGTTCCTTGGGAATCATGAAGACAATTCAACATATGACAGTCAGTTCTATCTACACAATGATCTATAGGCCTTTCTACCTAGTGATGGCTATTATTTATCAATAGAGGAAATGTATGAAGACACTTCATGTACATTTCTTAGCTGTTCATTGAGTGACAGAACTAAATATAAAGTCAAGTCAAATTGCTTCCTAGTGCTATGTGAGCTTACACACCTGACATAAATCATGGTAATTATATGGAGGATATTTTACCCCTTAAATTTTTGAAATAAACACAGAATTCATTTTCAGTAGTAAAGCACAGGGCTGCAAATCATGTACACTTCATGGATCTCCATTTGGACTTAAAACATCCACTTTAAATCAAGTAGGTGGTGCATTATATGGCATGATGCACCCACTTGACATATGCCCATTAATCTGTATACTTTTGGAGGTGTGATTTTTTTAGAATACTAATGGCCCATGGGCCCCATTAAATATGTCCCATAAGTATTGCGTACCCATTGCTTTGTAAGAAAGCCATTCACACCGTTTTCTGTACAATGGCCAGCTTGTAGCCTCCACAATTAGCTCATGTGTTGGTCAATATTCAGCACTGTAATGTGGTCATTTGGCAGCTACACAACTGGCCTCAAATTAAAATGCTTAAAAGAACTTTGGGGCATTTAGTCATGATAAAAGGTGTGTCTTGCTATCGGTCTAGCTGCCTCAAGCTTTTCGATTTCTCAATGAAAATCAATATCAATGGCTGTTGGATTCCACTTTTGCCTACCCTTACCCTGGCTTGTTCCTGAACTGTTGCCACAAAGTTGGAGGTGCAAAATTGTCTTTGTATGCTGTAACATTAATAGTACCTATTACTATAACGTGTAGGGGTGTCCACATACTGTAGTGTAGTTGAACACTGTGGATGTTAATGACTGTAGAAAGAAATCTTCAGTGGGGGTCAAGATACATCTTACCTGTGAAGATAAAAAGTTTTGAACTAAAGCTTTTGACGATAGAAGCATTAAGAGACAAGAGATTTGATCCTTTGGTAAAAGAACTATCTGTGAGCAACAAATGTAAAAGAAAATATATGAATGGCTGTAATAGTAAACACGTGCACTATAATTCAGCCGTAAACTGTAAGTTAACTAGGCTTACAAGCAAACATAACATTCTTAGTAACCATATGATGCAAAACTAGAACATAGGTCATGCATTACATTTTATTTAAATGTATTTAAAGCGGAAGTAAACCCATTCATAAAACTATTTAATTTATGGCACGTGCCAGAACTATAACTCTCCCATTGGTTGTGCTCTCAACCAAACTGTCAAACCATCCAATGGCTGGTGTCATAACTGATCACATGCGCAGCATCATGGCAGTTGTAGATTAAACAGAGGCAAAGATGGCAGCTTCCTTGGCTGAAAACGATAGGGAGGTTTACTTACACTTTAATCAGAAATTCAAAAAATCTTAATGTTTTATCTCCATATCCTAATAATTTAAAACATCTGACCATATCATCAGCATTCAAGTAGCAGATCACTGAAAATAGACCACTTTTACAAAATATCTTAGTCACAGCCTGTCAAGAAAAGAAAGTGTTTTATATGTTCAAGTGTAATTTCTTTTCTTTGTAATCTTTGAGAACTTTTTTGGTAAAACAGCACTGTAAAATTTTAGCACGTACAAGTCACATCATTTCAGCCAAGCGGCCGAATCAGGACTCTGTCCCCAGGGGCTTCTGTTTTCAGGCTACATATGCCTGTGCTATTCAGCTGTGGATATTTGGATTTCAGCGAGCTCACTCTTTTTTTCCATGTGTCAGCCTGCTAGCAAGAGGAGCCATACGCTCGGGGTCAACCGTAGAACAGTTTTGAAATGAAAGTATCAATCACTCTGTCATAATGAAACTTTAGTGGTGTCATCATATTTGCTTTTGTGTTCAGCATCAGTAGAGACTTGTGGATAGAATGAAAATGTATATGTAAACTTAACTCTCAAAAGTTCTTATTTCAGAGATGAAACATTTAAAGTTTTTGTTTTGTTATACATATTCATATTCGTATACAACACTAGCAAAAGTTAAATTGGTACTCCTGACAAAAATGTATTTTCAGCTTTAGGTAGCGTAGGGAAGGGTTAGAAACGTTGTCCCCATTGCTGTCTAACTTTCTGCTTTGAAGACGACTGTCACTGAGAAAGCTAACATTTTATAGTTGTCACAAGACTAGAACTAGATGTGGAATCCTCAAATGGGTGTCTTGTTTGGTTTGTTTGGCTTGGTTTGTTTTTTCCCTTTTGTTGGGGGGGACTTTTGTTTCATTTCCTGCTGTGTCTTCTAGGCAGAAAGTGAAGGTAAAGCTCCCTTGAGGTTACTTAAACCACAGTAAAACCTGGCAAAGGTTCTAAGAATTTAGCAAAACAATGACAAGAGAAGGGCGCACTGACCTAGCGCATTACTATAATAAAATGTATTGAAAGATAAAAGCAACAGATATTATACCCATAAAGGCATGTCATAACAAGTGAAACGAAATTGCCTCCAGGTCTGCTCTAATCAACCAGTGATGTGGGAAGACCAAATGGAGTCTGTATTGGCTGACACTAAGAATTTAGCACCCAAAAACCTGAAAAAAGTTTACCTACCTACGTTATTGGATGCACACAACTAATAACTGAAACATCTTTGGATTAGTTTATACAGGTCAACTGAATATACCTTGTATAATCTCTATGTTGTCTTTTGTTACTACCTAATCAAGAAGGTTTTTTCAACCTATCCTTTTGTTGCCATATATACATCTTGCAAAAGACTTTTTCTTCTCAATAAAAATCTATTGAGCAGGCAAAAGTATCACATTAGGCATCACGACAAGCATCTGTTTTTCTTTTTGGTTCTCTTAATTTTTTTTTAGGCAATACAGAATTTGTTAGCAGGGAAGAACATTTAAAGGAATTTTCCCATACACATTCTGTTTCTTAGTGGTGGCCAAAGGTGGGAGTCCTGCTCTTTGATCTCTGCTGTTTTGCACTTTAATCACTGTATTCATCTGCTGCCAACATTTTTATTCTGGGAGAAATCCAGTTTACCACCTGCAATAGACTGCTATACCAACCTCTGTGTTGGCTTTCCCAAGCAATGAACGCAGTGGATAAGTACCAAAAGCTTTATTCCACTGGAACACTGATGAATAGTGGAAAAAATGACATACTGGGGTCCAAATTACATGACTTCCCACGTAAATTAAAATGTGAATGTATTGAATATTTACAAACCCCCATGCCTGCTTTAGAAAATATCTGCTGCTTCCACCGTCTGCCTACTGTCAACTAGAGTCCATATTCAGCATTGTATAAATGGTTTACAACCGTGGCAAGTTTCCTGATGCATTTTTTTACTTAATTGCTTTTTTTAAAAGAAACCTTTCCTGAGAGGGACATGAAGGCCACCATTGACACTTCTTCACTTCTTTTTTTATGAAATGCTAGTTTCCTGACTGTCATGTTAACCCTAATAACTCAATACTTTGGGGTTGATTTACTAAAGGCAAATAGACTGTGTGTACCAAGTGCACTTGCTTTAGAGCTTAGTAAAGGAGGTAAAGCTTAACTTTGCAAAGAATAATCAATCATATGCAAGCAAAAGAAAAAACAGCATTTTTGCCCTGTACATAATTGGATGATAGAAATCAGCAGAGCTTTCCCTCATTTCAGAGCTCCCCCTCAGATCAAGAGCAACTGCACTTGCAATGCACAGTATGTTTGCCTTTAGTAAATCAACCTCTTTGTGTTCCTTATGGCCCAAACATGTGATCTTACGATACTTTAATCGTTAGTACACAGCTTTCGAGAGCCAATCATGACAATTTATGCATAATTATCTGATGGGACAAGCACAAAACTTTTTCTCGTACGTTACCAGATCATTCCATTTTCATTTTAATCAGTACAGTTGTTCAAAAATACAATACAAATGCACTACAACACATTACATCACTTCCAAACTTTTATTCTGTCATACAAGAGTTTACGTAACTTTAGTGAACTCTTAATTTTCAATATGAGACTAGCATGCGGAAAAAAAAGGGCGGATCATTGGTCCGATAATATCATCATGTGTACCAGGCATTACCCAGATCAAGTATGCAAATAAGGAAATCATACTTTACTCTGACTTTACAGATGCATACGTGCATACGTGTTCCAGGTCAGCAACTCAAATTTTATTAAACCCATATGATCAGTGTAATAGCCAGATAACTAGTATCTTCAGGGAGAATTGGTGATGGCTGCCCCCATGTGTCCCTCATGACATGTTTGCATTAAATTGTATTGTACTGTTGCTGCATTTAATATGCAAACGCAGAGTAGGAACTCTGAGGTTAAGGTGGCAGAACTCTGACCCCAGAACAGGAAGCAGCTATGAGAGAATGAACTCTCCAATTTCAAGTTTTGTTTGGTTTGTGTTTTATATCCATGCATGAGCTTTTATTGTTTAGATTGAGCAAAGGTTTTCTTTAAGTTGCTAAAATAGAATATCTAAACCTATGAACAAAAATGTTATGCATTGCAGCTTACCAGTCCTTGGATGTGGTGGCTACATTTACTTTTTCAAGCTAAGAATATTTTTAGCAAGTACATAAAGAACCTGTTGATTTGGACAGAAATGCTATGTCCTTGTCACTTCCTGTGAGCAAAACTGAAATATTAGGATTCTTATCCTCCTTTTGTAAACTAATCCCCTTCCCTCATCGTGTAATGGAGCTGATGTCCTTAAACTCCAATGCAAGGCAAGAACCATAGATACTTTATTAATTCAATGGAGTGAGTATAGCCAAGCTAGGACAGGAAGTGTGTGGGTGGGCGCAGCGTGGTGTGGTGGTAATACTTTACGCACAGTCCAGGTGCAATTAGTAGAACTTGCATTGCAGAAAAGGCAGAAGTTGTACTGTAGTCAAGGCAAATGCATCACAATAAACCCGGTGGGAGTGAACCCAATTGAGAGCACTCATGAATACCAACAGTGTATAGTGGGTATCAGATGAACTGACAACATCTGTCTGGAGGGGCAGAATGCAGCCTGGCCATCTCATACCAAAATGGGAAGATGCCCATGGCAGTTGTGAACTCTAAGCTTTACCTTCTCGTCTAGAACCTTTCTCTGCCGCTAATACTGTCACTAACAGGTGGGGAACCTGTCCCTACACGATCCACACGTGACTGTGCGTCAAAACCTGGCCTTTACTGACACAAGATGACCACCAGGGGTCACCTGGATGCATCTCAACAAACTGTAATGCTGTCTCCAGAAATCAGCAAATCACAGAGTTTCCCAGACTTACTCTCCAAGCTGTGATTCTGCTCTGGTCGGGTGCCACCTACAGTGGAGGTAGCAGACTGCACCTGCCTACAAGTGTGTTATTCACAGGATTACCAGGTAAAAATAAAGAAAACCAAGCCTAAAGAAAAAAAAAAGAAAAAAAACAAATGTAGCCACCTTGTCTAAGGATTGGTAAGTTGCAATAAGAATACATACATACACGAGACACAGATTACCAACTGTTTTTATAGCAATTGTATAGCAGTTGCCAACATTTAAATACATACATTTTATATAAATGCCATTGTCAAATGTTTTTGCTACCTGTATAAATCACTGTGTAGCTAGACATCTCTGGGCACCCTGTGCTTCTGGGGCCATATAGCAGCTGTGCAGTCTGCTATGGCTACATTACTGAATACAAATTTTACATCTGTCAGCACATTGTGCACTTAACAGTTTCCACTGTTATACTGGTGCTCTTTAGTCTGACTATATATTTATATTTTCAGACGTATTTGATTATAACATTTTATACTCCTTGTTTTCAGCAGAACATCCCAGTAGGCAGTACTGTTAATGAAGAATTGCACTTGAATATTCTCAGGACAATTGAATAGATTGCATTGGAAGATATTCAAAAACTCAATTGTCTCACTTAAAGTATTTTTTTTCTATTTCCTTTTTTTTAATCTAAAAGCAGTAAAGTCTGCATTGTTATCTGTGTATAATTTAACAACTGAAGCACAATGTACAACTTCCCATGCTTAAATCAAAAAATCCCTCTTGAGATCATCTCCAATATGTTTCAAATGTTATTTCTGTACACAAAAGGGGAGTTCTGATGAGTTTGTTCACATTGGAGAGAGAAATAATTTTGCTAACAGGGGAAACCTCTGCATATGAAACTCATACATATTTATTTAGGCGTATCATCTGGGAACCGAGTCTGTGCTGCCCCCAAAAATAACAGGTTTCCATCAACGCTTCAGGCAAGGCAATGGTTCCTAAGAGAGAAATTAAATAGGAATTAGAAAGTAATTGAAGATATCTTTGATCATTATTTTTTTCTGAGCTCGCAATTTCTTTGTTGCTGTTGAGAGATAGTTTGTTGATACAAATCCCGAGTAAGACACAGCAGTTCATGAAATGGTATGTTAAATTTTTCGAGTAATGTTTGTAATGCAAATCAGGCTTACTTCAAAACCTGCCCAATTAGCATATCTTCATAAATCACATTTTTTAATACTTTAGTTATTCAATCAATGCAATAAAATGGCTTCCCACGAAATGTGTTAGAAAGAAAAAAAAAAACTTTATAGCTTATCCCCTGTATTATAATTACTTCATAAATTTAAATAATTTTGCATTTCATAGAAGGAAAATTCTGCTGGCACTAATGTGCCACAGTGAATTAATAGGAAATCTGCCACCTTAGAGACCTCAGCTTTAAAATGTAGTCTAACCTAAGGTGAACCTCTGCCATTTACGCCTGAAAGCAGTAAAGGTTAGAGAATGAATGAGCCCTGGGGAGATCATTGTAGTTCCAGGGATCCATATATCACAGAGCTCTTAGGTGACTAATTTTATCTTTCTGCACTTCAAAGAAAGCAAAATACAAGTATTTTGGGCTCATTTTAGAAAGGTGTGGATTTTAATTTCAATTTTTCTTTACAACTGAGTACAGACATACCCAAATTTTAAGTACACAATGGGGTTTATTTACTAAAGCTGGAAAGTGCAAAATCATGCTCACTTCTGCATATAAACCAATGAGCTTCTAACCCCAGCTTGTTCAATTAAGCGTTGGTGATAAAATCTGGAAGCTCATTGGTTTTTATGCAGAAATGAGCCTGATTTTGCACTTTACAGCTTTAGTAAATAAACTCCATTGTGTACTTAAAAGTGGGGTATGCCTGTATAATTAGTTTGACATTGGGGTATTTACTATAACTGGAGAGTGCAAAATAATCTGGTGCAGCTGTGTATGGTAGCCAATCAACTTCTAACTTCAGCTTGTTGAATAAAGCTTTAACAAAAAGAAAGCAAATTAGTTTCTTTGCAGAGTTGCACCAGATTTTGCATTTTCCAATTTTAGTAAATCAACTCCATTGCCTTCAGTCGAAAAATAGATCAGCCCAGCTTGCTGCAGCATTTCACCTTGTCGCTTATTACAAAGTCGCAATGTTGCAGTCTCATCACTGAGAAACAAGCCTATGACATCATTGTAACCTAGGCAAGGTAAATTCTGCTGTATATTGTGACATATCAGGATGTTGGTCTTGCAAACTTAAAAACATATTGAAAGATTCTCTTTTATAGTTTAGAGCATCTATGCTCAACCAGGATTTTGTGAAACCCTAGGGTTCTTACAGATGTTGCAATGGGTTTCTTAAACTGTGACTGATTACTAGACATGTGCATTAGTTTTCGTCCGAATTTCAGGTATTTTCGTTATCGTTTTAACAAACGATAACGAAAGTGCTGAATACGAAAAACGAAAGATCCGACATAAACAAATTCTTTATGTTCGTTTTCGTTGTGACAACAGTTCGATATAAATAGGAGATTTGACGCTGACAATAACAATCTGTGTCCATCAAACCTGTGGTCGAATGTGCCTAACCTTAACTCTATTAGTCCAAGATTATTATACATCTACATAGAGAGAAAAGATTCGACGTAGAGAGAAAAAATTTGAGGTCGAGAGAAAAGATCGCTGCTGGAATTGGGTGGGGAAAGTAAAATAAAAATAATGATGATGATGAATGTTATTGGCTGATTGTAACCAAAGAGGAGGAGCAGTAAAATAGCTAGAACTAAGTACACATGTACAGCCAACTTAATTTCACTTACGATTGCTAGCAGAGAGAGACACACACACTGAATCATTTCAGAAGACAGTCAATCTTAGTTGGTCCGTTTGTCAGAGAACCTAAATTATTTAGCAATTAAGCATAAGCACAGCAGCAGAACAATCGTGAAGCAAGCTACAGTTCAACCTAACTTTTTCATAATAATCTGCTGCTTTTGTGTTAGTGTTGTGAACTTGATAGTCATACTAGTGTTGCTAGTGTTGTGATAGCTTCAGAGGCTGCCCATGTGTGGGGGGGGGGATTTATTATTATAGATTCTATATTATAGATTGAGATTTTATATACCCTATCTTGTTACCTGTCTGATCAGTGATCACTATCACCAGTCCATTTTCTGTTTGAACTATATACATTCAACATGAACGACAAAGATTCGACAAAGCATCGAAAAACATACAAACGTTGAATCTTTGGCTTATGGTGTCTGTCGAAAGTTCTAAGAAGATTCGACGGAGCAGCTAAACTATACAGAGTCATACAGTTTAGCTGCTCTGTCGAATCTTCTTTGAACATTCGACAGACACCATAAGCCTTCAATGACAGATTCACCCTTAATTAATTTGGATTTTCGGACGAATGCAATTTTTAACAAAAAACTAATTTCGGGAGTAACTAAATAAATTAATTTTTTGGACGAAAACGAAATTCCAAAACAAAATATTTCAGTGTGCACATGTCTACTGATTACCTTCCCTTTTGCTGATGCCTGATAATTCTGTGGCCAATGCCACATGAAAGAGCCAGCGGCACATGACACCAGTGTTCTTTTTAGCAGTCTGTTAGGGGGGTATTATTTCCACTGACCACCATTGTAAAGTTCATTTTTCCTACTAACCACTGGTTCATTTTTTAGCAGGGGTTTTCATAGACCTGAATCTTTCAAGGGTTCCTCTGGGGTAAAAAAAGTTGGGAAAGATAGATTTAAACAGTCTATGTTGCTTCATGGGACACAGTCAGGTTCAACCATGACTGGAAAGTTGTTCCATGTAAATCAGACAGAAGCACAACAAAAATTCTTACTTAATGATGCCTCAGAGCTGATCTGTTGAGATTCATTAACACATGTTGCATTGAGGCAGCACATTTATTATAAATGGGATGCCAACGCACCACAGTGGATCAAAAAACGAAATATGGTTCTTAGTAATGCAGAGCACCACAATGCACAGTAAATACATAATGGGGCAGTTCCAGTTCATTTTGCATTGCACTCTAGTATACAGAGTGGTTTATTTACCAAAACGGGAGACTGCAAAATGGGGGTCAGCTCTGCACGATCAGCTTCTGTGTTTTTTTTTTTTTTCAAAACTTAATTGAACAGCTGAAGTCAGAAGCTGATTGGTTACCATGCACAGCTGCACCAGATTTTGCACCCTCCAGTTTTAGTAATGCAACCCCAATGTGTTGGGTTGCCATTTACACTGAATGGCACCACACATAGGGTAGGTGTATTATGGCCATGCATTGCGTCGGGTACCGCACGGCTTTTCAGTGTGAATTGGCCCAGTACCAAAGTGCAGATTATATAAACCATAGCAACCATTCAGCATGCATAGTGCAGGATTTCAACCATTCTAAAGTAATAAAAAGTAAAATCTGATTAGTTTTAACAGATTCACGTATTCTATTTCCACTGGACAGGTTTTGTGTGTAACTATAAGATTTCATGCTACAACATATTACCATGTTGTTAGGATAGTGGTTCTCCTTTATTAAACTGTCCTGACATATGAACTGTCTATGTTGCCTCGTCGCAGCACATCAGATAAGATCCAACGTTCCATTGGAAAATGACAGCATTACAGATACTGATGCATTTGGCCTTTGTATCTTCAGTGTTACGTTTACCATTTCATATGTCTTTTAAAATCTGCCTGTAATTCCCATTGAGATTATTTCTATTAGATTAATTATAATGTTTGTTTTATAAAATCCCTAATGGGCCTATAATTAAACAGGTAGATGGATTGATGAGCCAATCAAGGTAGAGTTTTGCTATTTGACAGTCTATCCATTTTTTGTAATGCACAATGCAACTGCTTGGACTTGAAGAGAATACTAATGTTATTCTAGCTGTTAAGGAGCATGTTCAGATAGCTTGCAGGGGATCACATTCGAGTTTAATTAAGAGTAAGCACTAATTTATTCTTACAGCAGTATTACTTCACTTTAGCTGTCTCTTAATTTCGCAGTGTAGGTGATGTGCTTCCAGGCTAAAATTTAGGCGGATATCTTGTTTTTCTTCTTTTATTTTGTAAATGTGCACTAATGATTAAATGCCAAGATTTATGCCCTTTTCCGTTCAGAATGGTTTGTTCAATAATTAATTATTATTAAAGGGTTTACTGCAGGCAATGAGCAGTTTTGTAATTCTGTTTGGCCATCCTTCTGATTAATGCACCTCTGCCAGACTGTGCAATCAGGAGGGTGAAACCACATTCCCTGTTAAAGAAAAGGTATATAGTGGTGTCATCTCCTTGTCCCAAGCCTGCTAATTGGATAATGAAGGAGCAGTTACACCCCAATAAGCCTTCAACCCTTCTAACTTACTTGTTCATGCTGCAGAGCTTGACTGGTTGCTGGTAATGCCCCTCCCACTCCAAATCTAACATTTTTTTTATTTATTACAGGTAATTATGCAGATCTTTACACATACTATATATATATATATTTTTTTTTGACATTCACAACAGTCCCTGTCCTCAAGGAGCTTACAATCTAAGGTCCCTGACTTACATTAATACATACACATACTAGGACCAATTAAGACAGGAGCAGTGTCGGCTGGTGCTTAATTTTTTTTGGGGGGGCGGCAAACAACCCCCCCATCGATCGACTGCTCACCCGTCAGCCCCACACTTACCCCAACCAGTTTGTGGTTTTTGGCAGCTTCCCCCCTGCACATCCTCCTGAGTCCCGGCAGACGCTTCTTCTCCCGGCCAATCGGGTCTCAGGACGCGCTTCCTGATTGTCCGGGAGGAGAAGCAGGAAGACATTAGCGAATATTATTTATCTAATGTCACACAATTGGGTGGGCTTGAGCGCAGAGCCCACCCTTTTTAAAGCCAATTAGACCGTCATGTGTTTAAAAAAAAAATCCATGTGCCCGGCGCCCTGCATGGAGATTAGGGGTCGGGCGCATGGATTGGAGGGCGGCGCCCCTGTGCCCCTTATGAGCGGCTGCCACGGGACAGGACAATTAATCTGATACCATGTCTTTGGAGTGTGGGAGGAAGCCAGAATCCCTGGAGGAAACCTACACGGGGAGAATATGCAAATTCCATGCAGGTAGGGTTTTGGTTGGGTTTGGAACTGACTACCCATTATAAACTTTTAATTCTTAAGTGGTCATTCCAATTGTTTAATTAAGTAGGGTCCACTTTTTTTGCATACAATAAGTTTTTATTATGGAAGTATAGACATATACAATTAGCTTCCAATAGGACTAAACATAGAAGTATAAGGCCTAGCGTAGCACATACAGAAATAGTTTGCTCCTAACCATCATTGTGAAAAATAACAACCATTCTCAGCACGCTACATGTTCTTGATGGATCAATAAGAGTTGGCTACATGATGTGCTAATGGGCAAAGTACAAATAAATTACAGTCCATGCTGTACCCTATCCAACAGAGTAAACAAAGATCATAGGTCAAGACCGGTCAAAAGGAAGAAAAAAAACAAAACCTGAAAAGAAAAGGAAAGAGTAGACCAAGGCGGGTCCACTTACTGCAATGGAAGTATGATAGAGCAACTTGGCACATTATAACTGGAAGTATACCTGACTACAGAACAGTGGCCATCTTCACATATCGAAACTCTCCAAAACATAGTAGGGAGACGTTTTGTAGTCCACACAGGAGAACTGGGTAGGGCTAATATAGCTGGTAGGGATTATATTGCTGCCGAGGTGGAATGTACAGGAAGTTAGAAACTCACTGAATTTCTGGCAGATCAGCAGGTGTTTTTATGTACTTGCAGTGTTTTTAAAGTGAAAACATGAGGGATGTGCATGCAGGAGAGGTGTACTATATATATATATATATATATATATATATATATATATATATATATATATATATATAATGTGTGTGTGTAAATTTATTTATATTTTGGTCCTGACATACACTTTACAGTTAGTTAGGTAAGTATAACATGTTTGCTATTTAAAAAAACTAAGCTTTAATACCACTTTAATTTTAGCAATATTCATTATAGATTATTATCTGCTTTCCTTCTATAAATATAGGGTGTTTCACTTGCTTCTTCATACTCCTTAAGGTATAAGTGCTGGGAAGAAGGATCTACCCACTGCACTGGCGGCTGATGCTTTATTTTTGAGAGGGGGGCAGTTGGTTGTGAGCTGGACATTTTATTGATAGGCAACTCCTGTCCTCATATCGATTAGTAGTTCCAAATTGGTATTAACTACTACAGTAGGGAACAGACACAAAAGATACGCTCAGCATCTTTACAAATAACTGTTCTGCCTTATTATGATGCAATAGAAGGTTTTTATACACATGATTACGTAGGTATCACATTAATATTACAATTGTACGTTTATGGTAACAAGGGGCGTATCATAGGCAGGCTAATTCTAATCAGGACTTGAAAGAATGCAAATGTACTGAAAACATTAGTGCCATGTGCACAGTGAGGGCAGTGTGCAATACATACAAAAAAGAATACAATTATATACAGAACAAAAAAAAAACAGTGGACGCCATGTGTCCGGCGCCCTGCATGTAGATTAGGGGCCGGGCGCATGGATTAGGGGAGCTTTGCCCCATATGGGCAGGCCGCCACTGACACACAGTAATTCTATAATCAGCTCTGCATAGTAATATAGTAAAACTGATGGGAAAACAAAAACAGTGACATAGTCCATTTTTTATTGCATTTATAGAAAGTAATATCTGGCTGCAGATGTCATCAGGTTTGTCATGTGAAGTGCTGGATCTTCTTCAACTTTACCCCTTCTCTGGCCCAGGACAATCCTCTACTAATACAGAGAGTGGCACTGGTGTAATGTCTGTTCCATACACTGCTAAGGAAAGGGGCCATGGTGACTCCACCTTGGTAAACTGGGCCATGATGCCCATTCGTTTATAGTATGTCCTCTGGGCTGAATGTTGCTCTGGGTGTCATCCTGCCAAAAAGATAGGCATCTTGTGGCAGACAGTAGTACTGCAGGGGACAACTCAATTAAAGGTGATTATGGCATGCTGAGCTGCTTAATATTTTACACTGCTTGGAGGCCCATATAAAAAAATGGCAGGGTTGAGCTTTAAAGACATTAAATTAAAAATATCTTTTAGATTTCAGGCAATCCTAATTTTGCTGCACATTGTTCAGAAATGGACATCTGCCACCTCTTTAAATTAATGACTAAATGTTCTGAGATCTGTTTATCAAGCCGTCTAACAGGTGTCAGATGAAATAAATGGATCTGTGAATTGTGAGCTTTTGAGACAAACTACATCTGATCTCAACTTGAGAGTTACTTTCCGAAAACATATGCATCAAACTACAGGAGGACCAAGCCAACTGCGTAAACCTGGACATTGACAGAAAGGATTAATGACATACCATTCTTTTAATTGATGCAAAGTATGCTTCCCACAGCCTTGTGTCTGTTAACTGGCACGGGCTACTTATGGTGGACATACTTCATTGCTCACTATAATTAAAAAGTGCCCTTATTTCATTTTCCTGCTGAATAAAGTACATCGAAAGACAGGTTCATCCAAAGTAAGTATAAGCAACTAATAAACTGTTTCTGTAATGTTTTTATCTTTTATGAAAAATTAATAGAGTGCTTATGGTCTAGTAATTGTACCTGTAGCTAATTTAACTTCCCTCATTTTTGAAGCATAGAACAGTTTATACCGAGGCATCTCGTTTTGCTCAGAAAATTACAAAATCCCAGACAAAGTCCAGTAATACAGGGCAATCACATTTATTTTTCTGGTTACAAAAGTGTAACTCCACTATTGTTAAAAAAAAACCCTATTCCCTCTAGGTGATCAGTGCAAGTTGTAAGGATTCTAACCAACTTTGTTGCAAAATACAAACTTTTTTTGCTCTGAAGGAAAAATTGTTTCATCATATCCTTTGCAGACAAAATTGGAGAGTCTGGTTCATCATAACCACCTGGTGCTCTCTGAGTTCTGATGATAAAATCTGTTGTGTCTGCATCCCTTTAGAAATATTTAACCCTAATCAAAAGCAAAATTTCTATTGCAAGGGATACCTAAAATCTGATTTGTATCTTAGTGGAAGATTTTTGGGAAAATCTGTGAGCCAATCACACAAACAGAAAATTGCATCTTTGGGGGGGGGGGGGGCTTTGTGCACACCAATAGTATACAGAACCTCTTCAGGTTGGCATATTGCATTGCACTTTACAGAAAATTGCAGAGCTGCAGTTTGAAAACGAATGGTCATTTTTAATAACATTCAACTACAATCCCAGATAGCAAAAATATGTGCTGCAAGTTTGAAAATTACTTGCTAAGCTATTGCTAGACTTGCCAGGCTGCACAAGTTTGTTGCACAATTGCAGCAAGTCCGCCTTGCATGACTCCAGATCAACTTTCCTTGCAAACATTCTGCAAGTCTGCTGCAAGTTCTGGTTCAGTTATGTTGTGCAATAGTCATCCCACCACAGGGGTCACTGTGGCTGAATTTTTCATGCTGTAGACTTGTAGAGCTCTTGCTGTAGACTCAGCAATACAACTTTGTGCTTGCTAAAGACTTGCCATGAAAATTTGCTACAAATTGGAAAAATGTCACCTAGAACTTGTGCTTCAAGTGCTCTGTAATGCCCCGTACACACGGTCGGAAATTCCGACGGAAAAGGTCTGATCGGATTATGTTGTCGGAAAACCCGATCGCGTGTGGGCTCTATCGGACTTTTTTCAGAGAAGGATCAAAATTTTTCCCACAAAAAAAATCAACACCAGTTTCGGACAAAATCCATCGGAAAAAATCCGATGGATTTTGTTGTCGGAATGTCCGACTGTGTGTACAAGGCATTAGTGTACAACTTGTCAGTGAAAATGTGCAGCAAGTTAACAGACTTACAATTTAACGCTACCACACATTTGTGGCAAGTTATCCTTGCTATCTGGGATATGGCTTGTGTAGCAATTATATGTACTATAATTTTTTTTTGCAAATTTCTTTTCATGAATGTGGAATTATCCTTTAAAGTAAATCTAAACCTAATCCAATAAATCTCTCTGCACCTTCTATTAAAATAACATTGGTCTTAAAGGTCCTTGATTAGGCACTTCCTACTATGTTGGAACAACTGTCAAGCAATCGTGCTCTTGCATTTTCAACCTGTTACATGTCCCTGGTGGAAGTATCCATATAGACACAAATTTATCAGGTATGGTCTACTTGTCACTATCTAGAAGTGGGTAAAAAAAAGGCTGGAGTTGACCTCCAAAAGAATGTATAAAATGTAAAAACAGTAAAAGAAAAAAATGGCAATAAGTTATGATACACAGGGTTTTTAGCACACTTTGATCAGAATTTAGTTTAGCAAACTGCTATCTTGTTGCGTTGGGTATGTCTGCATTTCAGCTTGGTTCTGTGCACTGCCCTTTTATATAATGATAATCTTATATAGCCCATATATATAATATATAATATAATAAAAATAAGTGTTCAAGCCTCAGCCCCAGTTGGTCCATGCAGGCATACACTATGTTGTCAAAAGTATTGGGACATCTATACTCTAATGCCCTCCCAGTCTTAGTCCTTAGGGTTCAATATTGCGTTGGCCCACCCTTTGCAGCTATAACAGCTTCAACTTTTCTGGGAAGGCTGTCCACAAGGTTTAGGAGTGTGTCTATGGGAATTTTTGACTATTCTTCCAGAAGCCCATTTGTGAGGTCAGGCACTAATGTTGGGCGAGAATGTCTGGCTCGCAGTCTCCGCTCTAATTTATCCCAAAGGTGGTCTATCAGGTTGAAGTCAGGACTCTGCGCAGGCCAGTCAAGTTCGTCCACCCGAAACTCACTCATCCATGTCTTTATGGACCTTGCTTTGTGCACTGGTCCAAATCATTTGGTGGAGGGGGGTAATGGTGTGAGGCTGTTTTTCAGGGGTTGGAGGAAGATGGGAAAATCCTAAGTTGAGGACAATGGCTGTGCCAATTTAGAATTTTCTCCCTGAAAGGGGACTGCAGCTGATTTTAGCAGTCTCTGGTAGGAAATTAAAGTAGCTTGGGTGTCTGTGATATCTTTATAACATGATTTATGTGTGAATATTTTATAACCTGTAACAGTCTAATCAAGTTACCTCAGTCAGCTTTTGGAAAATGACTGTCATCAATTACTTAAGATAATATTCCGATAAATGTAAGTAAATTGCTAGTTCAATCATAAAGTTATGATTGATAATAGTTTTATTTTGTTTTTAGAAAGAGGCGAGCAGAAAAAGGATTGCTAAGAAATGTTATGGTGGCATCTCTTTGAAAAATCTATTTTCCAAATAGGATATCCTATTGTATGTCTTTTTTTCATGTTTTATTTACTTAAAATCTGCCATACACCCTTCAACTAAGTACCCAGGTGTCTTACTGTGTTATTGTTATTCCTGAGCGAAGTGTATATTTTTTTCTCAATGCGCATAAACCTTTTAGACACAGCAACCAGTTTTCTGCCAAACGTAAAAACTGACAGGTAAAGATTAAGAGGTGTGAATCTTGTTCAGCAGAGGCAGCCATTAAATACAATGCCAAATTGACTGTGGGCTAAAGCTTTCCAGGATACCTCGTGCCCTGCTGATATACACAAAAAAGTTCCCCTTTCCTAAGATTTCCATCACATACTCATGCACAGTAATACATACAAATATTGCCTTAGGAGTGAAAGCTGGGTTGGACGGAGCTCACAGAAGCTGTCATTGTAGGAGATTTACTATACTAACTTTGAGAGTTACTAGAAGCAACACGGCGGTTCATGCCAAGAATCAGGTTTATCCTTTTCAGGATGCTGATCTAATTTGTTGACTGTCCTGATGCTGGCTTTTTCAGAAGGGTGCAAAAGTAGCAATCTTTAGTCAATAATAGCCAAAAAGTGCCCCAACAAAAATAGGAATTGGGTACATTTAAAATATTTTTTTACCATCGATAGGTGGTACATCTTTCCTGCAAAGACCTTGCTCTGAGCTGTGTAATGTGGCATGGCAAAGTGATTGTAAAGTCTAGTTTTTTTATTTTTTTTATTAAAAATAACAAACCAGTTATACTCACCTACTCTGTTGCAGTGGATTTGCACAGAGCAGCCCAGATCCAGCCCAGAGCCACTCCCTCCTGTTGGGTGCCCCCACAGCAAGTAGCTTGCTATGGGGGCACCCGTGCCGAGTCACAGCTTCCTGTGTCCACTTAGACAGGGGTGGTGAGATGTCCCGGATGGCCGAGACATTCCTACAACATTGCTGGAGCTAGAGGGACCTCAGGTAAGTATTAGAGGGGCTGAAGGGGGCTGATGCACACAGAAGGCTTTTTACCTTAATGCACAGAATGCATTAAGATAAAAAACCTTTTGACTTTACAACCACTTTCACCACTTGAGCCCCGGAAGATTTGGCTGCTGAATGACTGGGCCATTTTTTTGCGATTCGGCACTGCGTCACTTTAAGTGACAATTGCGCGGCCGTGCAATGCTGCACCCAAACAAAATTGACGTCCTTTTTTTCCCACAAATAGAGCTTTATTTTGGTGGTATTTAAACGCCTCTTTTTTGCACTATAAACACAAAAAGAGCGACAATTTAGAAAAAAACACAATATTTTGTACTTTGTGCTATAATAAATATCCCCATTTTTTTCTTAGTTTAGGCCCATATGTATTCTTCTACATATTTTTGGTAAAAAAAAAAAAACGCAATAAGCGTATATTGATTGGTTTGCGCAAAAGTTATAGCTTTTACAAAATAAGAGATAGATTTATAGCATTTTTATATTATTTTTTTTACTAGTAATGGCGGCGATCTGTAATTTTTATTTGGACTGCGACATTATGGCGGACACATCGGACACTTTTAACACATTTTTGGGACCATTGTCATTTATACAGTGATAAGTGCTATAAAAATGCACTGATTACTGTAAAATTGTTACTGGCAGGGAAGGGGTTAACACTAGGGCGATCAAGGGGTTAAATGTGTTCCCTAGGGAGTGATTCTAACTGAAGGGGGAGGGACTGACTAGAGGACGTGACGGATCATGGTTCCTAGCTATTAGGTACACACGATCTGTCACTCCTCACAGAGCAGAACAGGGATTTGTGTGTTTACACACACACTTCCATTTTCTGCCTCTCGTGCCCACAATCGGTTGTGGCCAGCGGTCATTGCGACCGCTGGCCACGAGCATCGGCACCCCCGCAGTGCAGCCGACATGTGTGCGCACATGCTATCCCGATCCCACAAGCTGACGTATAGCTACGAGGGCTCACGGGATCATGCCGACCTGCCGCAGTAAAATTACGGTGGCTGGTCGGCAAGCAGTTAAACTCTGTTATGGCAAAGGTCATAATGGTAGTTTACTATGGCAAGCAATCATCTAATGTGTATAATATCGCCAGCTGCTGTTCAACATTGTTGTTGTGCATAAAACTTCACAGTCAATTTTACATTTCTTTAAACCCTTCCTGCTTAGTGTATGAATATATGCAGCCTCAAATAAGTGTGTCTTATCCGTGGAGCCACATATATGTATACCTGTGTTTGTACTGGGAGTGCATTGCACAGCGCACTCCTAGCACACAGATCAGACCCTCACTAAGGCCCCTTTCACACTGGGGCGGTTTTCAGGCGCTACATCGCTAAAAATAGCGCCTGTACACCGCCTGAAAACACCGGCCCCATTCACTCCAGTGTGAAAGCCGGCGGGCTTTCACACTGGAGCGGTGCGCTACCAGGACGGTAAAAAAAAGTCCTGCTAGCAGCATCTTTGGAGCTGTATAGGAGCGGTGTATTCACCGCTCCTATACCGCTCCTTCCCATTGATTTGAATGGGACACCGCGGTAATACCGCGGCAATACTGCCACAAAGCGCCGCTACGGCGACGCTTTGCAGGGGATTTTAACCCTTTTTCGGCCGCTCGCGGGGGGTTAAACCCCCCCCTGCCAGCGGCCGAATACCGCAGCTAAAACGACGGTAGAGCAACGCTAAATATAGCGCTGCTTTACCGTCACCGCGGCTCCCGCCCCAGTGTGAAAGGGGTCTAAGAGAGCCCCAGGTCTTCTACTAACAATCAGGACCTGAGAGGCCTGGTTCCCAACCAACTGATCAATGTGATTGCCTCTAATTGACTATGACAGTGATCAGTCATTGTTCAGCCTGCCCCTGTGTTTTGTTTCTTGAATGGAGAAAAAGATATGTTGTATCTGTTTCTCCATGCTAGAGAAGAAAAGTGTAAACAAAGAAATATCATATAACATCCACCTTATCACCTCCCTCCATATATCACTTCTGAACTGTCATTTGCTTTGTTTTCTTTTTGTTTATTGGGGGGATATAACTTGGTTGGGGGAAAGGATATATGGGATGCCCATAGATCAAATTACTTTGCCATCATATTTATGAATTAGAACTTCATTTGAGCCTTGAAGAAATGATGCAATTGTATAACATCTACAGTCTCTTCTCCATGCAGATTATTGCTCCTCCTCTGCGTAACTCCTGCAGACTATTGCTCCCAGGAATCCTTCCCTCCTACACAAACTTATAGCACATTATGTTTCATGTGCTGAACAGTGGACTACTGTTCCCAGCTAGCCCAACTTGCAAATCCTTCGTCCTCGGGCCGCATCAATTTGACACTATTCCCCACAGTCTCTCCTCTGTTCCAGGACTCCTCATCAATGACCGTGTAATGATGAGGACTTCATCCATGACCGTGTAAGGATGAAGTTCCCTCACAGACTTCCTGGCATGTCTCCACATCCAGCCCTCCACTGTGGTACACTCACCGACCTTTCTCTGGTCCGAGTCCATGATGGAGAACTTAACTTGACCGTACGGTCTGACAGCTTCTGTTGTCCTCTGCTCCTGGAATTCCTCATCAATGACCGTGTAATGATGAGGACTTCATCCATGACCGTGTAAGGATGAAGTTCCCTCACAGACTTCCTGCCATGTCTCCACATCCAGCGCTCCACTGTGGTAC
The DNA here is from genome assembly GCA_028564925.1 of Lithobates sylvaticus. NCBI lineage: Eukaryota > Metazoa > Chordata > Amphibia > Anura > Ranidae > Lithobates > Lithobates sylvaticus. Next base: position 83,204,107 of record CM053028.1, read on the forward strand.
ACTCACTGACCTTTCTCTGCCCCGAGTCCATGATGGAGAACTTAACTGGACCGTACGGTCTGACAGCTTCTGTTGTCCTCTGCTCCTGGAATTCCTCATCCTTGACCGTGTAATGATGAAGACTTCGCCCATGACTGTGTAAGGGTAAGGTTCCCTCACAGCTCTGCCGGGCCTCCTCCTGCGATCGGCACCCCCCCCCCCAGATGGGGGTGCACTCCATTCTCCACTTCTCCCAGCCGACAACTCCTCCCAGTGGCCTGTTACCTCAGCTTATATGGGAGGCCTGCCACCTGCCAATTCCAGTTGGGGATTGGTCAGGTCTCCTCACATGAGCTGCCTGCCACTTCTTCAGTTCTAGGCCCTCCCCCTCTTCCAGAACATTCTCCCTGGAAGCAGGGGAGGCGCCTCAGAACTAAAGTGCAGGTGGTCACACCCCTTCTACTCTAACCACTCCCTGCGCCCAGCATAGGCCTGCCTAAATTTACCTGTACTGACAGAATCAACCAAAAATACTTACTCTAGCACCTACCTATGGTAGAGGGTGCTACACAAACAAATACATTAGAAAATAAATAGACAATTTTGCAATTTAGATAAATAAAACATTTACTGCGAGGAGAAGAAAAAAAATCCACAACGCAAAAAGAGGGCAGAGCTACAGCCAACATTAAAATGGTGGAATTATCTTTAAATGTTTTTTTCAGATTTGGAAATTACTGGTAAAGATTGTGCCAGTCACACACCAGCCTTCAAACATTACTTAGCAACAAATAATGTAAAAACTGGGAGTCTAGTCCCCAACTAGGCTACCAGAGGGGAGGGGGGCCAGTTGGACTATCGCGGTACAATAACACTAGTATAACACAGAAAAATATACAATTTACAGAAGATTTTATTGATGCCATAAAACAGTTAAAAGATAAAAGAATACATAAACACTCTACACGATGTGTCACCACATGTATGTTCATAATGGTACAGTTGATCACAGATATGATTTTCCTCATGCTGTACCCCGACCTAGTATACCCTACCATGGAATACTGGTCTTCCAATTCTAACCCATTACCATATGCTCCTTTATAGGAGTCACCTGTATGGGGGTGAACCTTACCAAGCTTTCACCCCTGATGTGTTGTCTCTATGGCTGTACACTGGAACCAGATATTTCCACTATTACTTCCAGTGGGGATATCCGCCCCGGAATCCCCCATCACCCAACAACATTATCACCAGGTATTTACCATCTCTTCTCACCCCACTTACCCACTTTAGTTCCACAACATTTTTTATTGCTTATTCTCTTCACTTATCATTCCTTTTCCCCTCACCTGGTTCCCCAGCTTTTTCCCATCACTCCACCATCACACTCCCGATTTTCCTGGTGTCACTATACTGTATTTGTTTTAACAATGTTTGCCTCACTCCCTTCTTTATATGTTTTTTTCTGTATCCCAACACAAATGGTGCACCTTGGCACACATCCCCCCCCTCCTCATTCCCCTCCCCCACCCCCTTGTCGGGGGGTTTTTCTCACACTGCACCTCTTTTTTCCCCTCCACTTGGTTTCCTACACTTTCCTCCCACATAATATCATCCCCACCCACACCACACACACATACCCTTCTTTTCTATTCCCCTTTCCAAATTCACATGCACCTCATTATTTACCAACAATTCACACTATCTCCCCGTCTCCCTCCCACCCCCATCCCACTCCCCTTCCTCACTTTGTTTCACCACCCTCACTCACCTGCACATCAACCCCAGTCCCCACACCTCACCAAATTGGCTAAATGACTTGGTCCCATTGTAACCATTATTATCCTCATATTGATATACCTAGATTCCGCCTAGCATACTTAGTAGCACCCCCGAGTTGCCGCGGGAGACCATCCAATAGGTGGTAGCACTCTGCGCCTGATGTCCGTTAAAGCATGGGTAAGCAGCTGAGGCCCCCCCATTCCCCATTCCAACTTTTGAAGATTTGCAAAGCATGATGCTCTCTTATTTTGTTTTATTGATTATTTTATATTACTGTTTTTTTGATCTAATCACAGATAACCTCCAGATGAAGCGGCTTGTCCGCGAAACTAGTTGAGGAAAATCATATCTGTGATCAACTGTACCATTATGAACATACATGTGGTGACACATCGTGTAGAGTGTTTATGTATTCTTTTATCTTTTAACTGTTTTATGGCATCAATAAAATCTTCTGTAAATTGTATATTTTTCTGTGTTATACTAGTGTTATTGTACCGCGATAGTCCAACTGGCCCCCCTCCCCTCTGGTAGCCTAGTTGGGGACTAGACTCCCAGTTTTTACATTACTTGATTTCTGGATGATGGTACACCCCCTATTCATGTTCAATTTTTCAATTCTCCATAAGAGGCCAAACATTTTCTCACATTTATTGGGTGGATAACACACCCGGCCCCCAGCTGAGCGGGATTCATTTTGTTGAACGACCCGATGGTTAGGGCCCCCCCTTTGCCCCCCACTCGGCCCGTCTCCAATACTGATCCCTCGTCAGCATCTTAAAACCCCCCTCTCGACCATGTGTCTGATGGGGGAGAGCCTCTTGTTACATATAACTATTCTAAGCTTACTAACTATAATGTGGTGTAACGGTGAACCACTATGCAGTCACTCACCCCAGGCATCTATTGGTTGGGCCAGACACAAACTATTATTTTTACCACAGGCTATCAGCCTACTTTCTACCATGATGTACCCCATCATGGTCTTTAACTCTGTGCCCCATTGTACCGTAGATGCCTGCGATGTTTGTAGTCTGCATGGGTTCCATGGGATGTTTATCCCAACCACCAATTACTAAAATTGCTCTATTATATTAATCTATTTTTAATTTTTTCAAACAATGTTTAATCTGACATTATCCCTTTATACACAAGCCCCTATTTATTTACTATGGAGCCCGCTGCCTTCCCCTTTCTTCCCCCCTTTGTCGTTGGCATGGGGACAGAGTGCTCCACCAGTGTCTCTCTGCGGCAGCTCGGTGAGCTCCCAGGAAGGAGAGATGGTCCCATACGGGACGCTCCTCCCCCTGCACTGGCCCCGACAGGGACCTGTTCCCTTAGCCTTGGGGCCAGAGCGCACGCGCGTGTGAACAGCACTGCGCGTGCCCACTTACCCACTTTAGTTTTTTTTTCAGATTTGGAAATTACTGGGCGACGCACGGTCGGGTGCTATATAACAACAGGTATTCACCTGTTCAGATATGCTGCGGAATAGGGACCACGGGTTTGCATGTTCCAGCCAGCCCTCAGTAAGTAGACAACCAAAAGCACATTAATCTTTGCTGTACCCCGACCTAGTATACCCTACCATGGAATACTGGTCTTCCAATTCTCACCCATTACGGCTTTACTGGGCACGGATTTCTACTGTATCATTAAGTCTGATTAATAATTAAAACAGATATGATAAATGTGCAGCCCCAAACTGTTAAAGTGTTTCCACGAGATCAAATAACGATTGAAAATGAAAACTAATAATTGAGGTCCGGGAACCTTTCCTGAGCTCAGCAGGGTATCATCCTGAAATTGTCATAGCAAAGATTTTGATGCAGGAAGTAAAATTAACCCAGAGTATAAAACGTTCACATTCCTCGCTAATCCCATCTGTTCTGCTTCCTCAGTATATACGTGTCCCTTTCCAACTCCATCACTTGAAAATTGATCCTATATGTTACCTACACAATGATGGTGTGCAGGGGTTCATCATCTCATTAAAGAAAAATGCATTGCGTCATGTTTGTTAGCTTATTGCTATCTATTAACGGGACAACTTATCATAACAGTTTTATGCTGATTTGGGCTTAAGAACCATGGTGAAGTGTGGTATGTGAAGCCTTTAATTGGTGCTTGCTGCTCTGCCAGTTGAACGCTCTATTGAAGTTAATGGCATGTTACGCCAAGTACCCGATACATCAGGTCTCAATGGAGCATTACTGGCTGGCTAAGCTTAAGAAACAGGCTTGTTTCTTGCAAATGTTTTCTCTGTTCTAAAGCATGTTGGGCACATTGATATAAAGTAACAATGAACAGGTTATTATGTTTATTTCCTATGTAACATATCAGGCACATTACTGTAGAGAATAACCGAACAAGCTGTAACATTTACACCCTGTGTAGGTGGTGTGGAAAATGCAACTGCCTAGAGTCCAGGAAACCTAAGCAGAATTTCTGCTTCTTTAGCTTCTGTGCTTTTCTTATGTTACATACCAAAAAAAACAGCATTTTTCTTCATTTATATCACCTTTGGCTCTTCCATCTGCTTTTTAAAGTGGTGTTGTACACAAAAAAAAAAATGCATGAATGTTCCTACAAAAAAATAAAAAAAACATTTGGAAAAAAAAAATTTCTTACCTCTAAATGCCTGTTGCTAGGGGGTCCCTCGTAGTCTGCCTCCTTCAGTGCCTGGGCTGGTGACATCACTTCCCCTGGACGCAGGAAGGGTTCAGCTCTGCCCCTCCCTCTTGTTAATCATCTGGGACACGTGACAGGTCCCAGATGACTGCACGGCCACTCACGGCGCCGCCAAGCGGAGGGGGGGGGCGATCGGGGCTTCGATCCCTTGCATCGCTGGATTCTGGAACAGGTAAGTGTCTGATTATTAAAAGTCAGCAGCTGCAGTATTTGTAGCTGCTGACTTTTTAAAAATTTTTTAGAATGGTCACTCCTCTTTAAAGCGATTGTATACCCGTTTTTGCTATTTTTTTTGTAAACTACCTGCAAGACAAAGTCATAATGAGCTAGTATGACTAGCATACTAGCTCATTATGCATCACTTACCTTAGATCGGGGCCCCCCACGCCGTCCTCTTCTCCCCCTCCAGCCGCAGCCATCTCTCTTTCGGGTATCGCCGCTCCGGCCAATCACAGTGCCGCTGCGGCGCTGTGATTGGCCAGAGCAGCGAAGACGTCGCTCCGCGCATGCGCGCGGGACACTTCAACTGCGGTGAAGTTCTGAATGGGGATTAACCCTGTAAATGCACCGTTGTCTACGGCGCGCATGCGCCGTAGACAACGTTGTAAAACGTTCTGTGCAAATATCTCCTAAACCGTGCAGGTTTAGGAGATATTTCTTGTACCTACAGGTAAGCCTTAATCTAGGCTTACCTGTAGGTACAAGTTGTAATTGAGGGTATACAACCCTTTTAAGTTTCCAGCACATTTATTAGCAGAGTTGGAGGCATCCTTCTAATTGTAAGGCCACCCTCCCCCTCTAAATTCTATTGCCCCCCCCCCCCCCCCCATGACAAATTGGGCACAGGAATTGCTTTGGAGGTTTTCAAAGTTATTTGCAGGCACCACAAGGTTCCGGAATTCAACATTCTTACTTTGTAATAGTCTTAGGGCAGTTCAGTTGTAGTGTAGTCAATGTGGTTTCTGACTGCAAGGAGCATTGTAGGTGTTGCACATCATTACAGACTGGATAATGTGTATTGTATTCGATCAGACAGAATCTATGTGGTATATTTGCAACAGAAACAGCAAAGTACAAGCAAAAAAGCAAAACCTGTGTATTGTATTGCACAAATTTGCCCACTTCTAAGTACATGCAACAATACTAACTGTACACATAAACAAGGCTTCCAGAACACAATGTAGTTCAGAACACACATACATATATATTATATTACCAAAAGTGTTAGGGTGCCTACCTTTACACACACACAGGAACTTTAATGGCATCCAAATTAGTTTGTAGGGTTCAATATTGAGTCGATCCCTTCTTTTGCAGCTATAACAGCTTAAACTCTTCTGGGAAGGGTGTCCACAAGGTTTAGGAGTCTATGGGAATGTTTGACCATTCTTCCAGAATCGCATTTGTGAGGTCAGGCACTGATGTTGGAAAAGAAGGCCTGGCTTCCAGTCTCCACTCTAATTCATCCCAAAGGTGTTGTATCGGGTTGAGGTCAGGACTCTGTGCAGGCCAGTCATGTTCCTCCACCCCAAACTCGCTAATCCATGTCTTTATGGACCTTGCTTTGTGCACTGATGAGCAGTCATGTTGGAACAGGAAGGGGCCATCCCCTTGGGAGCATGAAATTGTCCAAAATGTCTTGGTATGCTGACACCTTAAAAGTTCCCTTCACCGGAACTAAGGGGCCATGCCCAACCCTGAAAAACCACCCCACACCTTAACCCCCCTCCCCCCAACAAATTACTTGGACCAGTGCACAAAGCAAGGTCCATAAAGACATGAATGAGCGTATGAGCAAGAACTAGGAGTTGCTGAAGTTTGACAGCTAGAACTGCTTTTCAATCGCCAAGGCAAGTCTGGGCAGGATAAACTGACTACGAGAGATGTTTCAGCACCTCAAAATCATTTGATGGAGGGGGGATTATCATGTGGGGTTGCTTTTCAGGGTTTGGTCTGGGAACATTTTGGACAATTTCATGCTCTTAACATTGTGGGAACATTTTGGAGGTGCCCTTCCTGTTCCAACATGACTGCGCACCAGTGCACAAAGCAAGGTCCATAAAGACATAGATGAGCGATTTTTTGGGTGGAGGAACTTGACTGGCCTGCACAGAATCCTGACCTCAACCCAATAGAACATCTTTGGGGTGAATTAGAGTGGAGACTCATATGAATGATAACACAAAAACTTTTCTTTCACTCATGGTTAGTGTTTTTAAATCATAATGACAACAGAAACTACCCAAATGACCCTGATCAATACAGTTGATTGATATTAAATGGATTCAGCCAAACACTAACCATGAATGAAAGAAAGGTTTTTGTGTCATCATTCATATTCTCTGAAAATTGGCCAAGAAATCATAAATTTTGCCAGGGTATGTAAACTTATGAGCAAAACTGTATGTGTGTGTGTATATATATATATATATATACACACAATTTTTTTTTTTTTTTTACTTTATGTGGGCCTAAAGTTTAAATAAATCCAAAAATACAAGTTTATGCAGCAAAATCGTGATAGTGAAGATAATTATAAATAAAAATCATGTTATTTCTTGGTCACAATCACCTTTAGGCAGCTCACTGACTTTCAGTTGCATCTTAGGAGATTGATGTCATTATATGTCATCCCCTTAATTTGTCCTGCTCTTCTCCTTGTCTTCAGTGCAAAAAAAATGTTCAAATGTTGTCAATAATCATGAGTAAGGCAGCTGAAAATGATTCTCTCAGGCTACATGACTGTATTATAACAGTTTATCTCTGTACTGTTGTCATGCATGATTTCTGTATTCAGAATGCTGCATAAAAGTACATAATTCATGTGTTTAATTTTAGCCAACCTGAATAAGCCTCAGTTCACTCTAACTGCGGGAATGTAATAGTGAGAGTTCAGCTGAACTTGCACAATTTCATTCCTGCATGTCAGTCCAACTTCGGGGGCGATTTCAGAGAAATCTGTGTGGGTTTCTGCACAGATGTCAGTGGAAATCGCCCCCCGAAATCGTCAAAAGTAGTACAGAAACCACTTTTGGATATTGGTGCGGTGCCGCAAACGCGGCGTCGCACTGATTCGGACGCTGCCATTGCTGGCAATTGCCGATGATTTGGCATGCGATTTGACATGGTAAAAACGACCAGTGCTTTAGTGGCGCTGCAGTGTAAAAGGGATATAAAAGAACAGAACACATGCCTGGGATAAACCCATTTACAATAAAGTGCTTTATCACCTGCTACATTAATTTATATATGAAGGTTAGATCAATCCAATCATTTTTTTTACCAAGTTGACGTAAGCGGTGTCAGTTAGGCAGTGTTAAAAACCTGAAAAAGATTTTTCCCCCCCTTTTCAGGAGTATATGGGTCCGTACAGGTAGTGGTAGAATATTATGTCCACCCAAAAGCCTACATTGGGACTCAGGATTTGGACTGTCAGATCTAGATGGATCAGGAAATCGCAGGCTTGTGTGGCGACATGTGCAGTAGCCATTAGACTATTCTGATGCTACGTACTGTATACTGCTCATATGAGTAAGTGGAATATCCTATACAGGGTATGTGGCCATCATTTGATTTGATATGAGATATAGAAGGATATATTTTAGTGAGCTATTTTTAGAAGCAAGAGTGTGACATCATTTTAAATGCTAGATATGCAAATCTCCGCTACGGGACCTGCCAGTCCAGCTCCCAGGTCCCCAATGTAGGCTTTGGGGTGGAGACAATAGTCTACCTTTACTGATCCATATATTCCTGAGGAAGCAGAAAAGCCTCCTGAGAAACAAGTCAAGTAAAACACTGCCTATCTGACATCGCTTACTTCAACTTAGAGCGGTAGTAAACTCTACTTTTGAACTTGTACCTACAGGTAAGGCTTACCTGTAGGTACAGTGATAATTTCCTAAACTTGCGTTGTTTAGGAGATATTCACACTGGATGCAGTCAGTGACCTTACTGGTGCATACGCTCTGAAGGAACGGCATACTTGTGCTATCCTTCAGAGTTCTGTGTTGTAAACTGTTACTCCCGTGCACATGCATGGGAGTTACATCATTGCGGCTCGGCCATTCAAACGACCGGAGAGAGCAAACCCGGAAGGAAGACCATGGGAAAAAGGAAGCCTTGTCAGTGGTGACAGGGCACCACTTGGAGGGCTTAGTTCTAAGGTATTAAATAATTTGCTAGTAGGCAATGATTACTAGCACATTATACTATGGCCTTGCAGGGGATTTTTTTTTTAACTGAAAGGACACGGTTTACTACTGATTTAGTAAGTAAATTGGATTTACCTAATCTCCATATTTAAAATAATGTAGCTAGTGATATGGTATTTTATTGTACATGAGTTATTGCAAGCATTTTTGCATTATTTTAAAATGTACATGATTTTAATGTTAAATTGTAATGAATAATGATTTTTTCTTTTTAAAGAAAAAAGTATTTGAATAATTAGAGTGCTTTAAAAGTTCAACCATTTTGTTTCTTTTCTATATAAAAAATATATTTATCTTAACAATTTAAGATTTTTCCTGCACGATCTATTGCATTTTTGGCAATGTTGTGGACCACCCATTGAGCTACAAACTTTACTTTTAGACTTAAGGTCCACCTTTAAGTATATCAAATATTGTATTTTTGGCAGTATATTAGGTATTATAAACTCGTAACTAATTTACCTTGAAAAATAAGCTTATGCAATGTGATTTGAAAAAAATAAAGAAATCAGCATCCTAAAAAAAATAATGATTAAACTCCTGCAGAAACACGGATCGATAAACATAACCTCCCCACAGAGAAGGCATCGCCCCACTCTTACTGGGTGGTCCGATAGCACTGAGAAGCCTTGTATCTTACTGGTGCTGCATTCCCGTTAATTATTGCCAGTTCTTCCATTGTGTCTGTTTTCCTAGCAGTTTTTATTCCTGAAACTAGAAAATGCAGAACGCTAGACTCAATAGTACGTTTTTACTTTGTTGTCTGGATCGTTGCTGTTATTCTTTCCCTAAAATTAATCTTCTGACTGCAGAGCAAGGGCTAATTTTTTCCGACCTCCAATTTCTGCTTGCTAACATTTGAAATCAATATACCAACTGCTTTTACATTTCCTATTACAGATCTAGTGTTAACAATAATGCCAAGTCTCATTTAATACTTTAGGTGTGTTACCTTTGGAATTTGAGTTGTTGCCTCTCCCTATCTGGGAAACATGTTCAGTATTCTCTGCAGGTGGATGCTTACAAGCTGCCTAAAGATGCAGCAAATATCCACGCCCCACTAAACTTTTAGTTTGAAATATGTAAATACTTTCTGGGTGCATTAAGACCAGGGCTTTTTTTCAGTGGGAACACAGCTCTGGCACCTCCAGTACTGAATGTACTGTATGTAATGGCAAGAGTGCTGGGGTGTGTTTATTGTTGCATGGGGAGGTCTACTGCTGCTGGTTTCTGGGTGGGGGGGCACTAATGTTGGTGGGGGGTCAATTGTTGCTGGAAGGGATCTGCTGTTGAGGGAGGAGTCTATGAATGCTGGCTGCTGGGAGATCTGTTGTTGCTGCTCAAGGTCTATTGTTGCTGGGGTGGTATTTTGTTTCAGGGAGAAATCTATTGTTGCTGAGGAGGGTCTTTTTTTACTACTCTTCATTTTATCATTACCAAGTTACATACGACTTACTTGGTACCATAAAATGATACTTGGCTCTGTATTGTCTAAAAGGTGAGATGTGGGTGGGGGGTGGAATCAAGGAACAGTGCTCGGAGGTGGTGAGAAAAATTGACTCAGAGTTCCTGCACCTATTCTCTGAGAAATAGGGCCAAAGGCATTGTGCTGCCTGGGTACACAATTAAAATGCTGCCTGCTCCCAGCCCCCCCCCCCCCAAAAAAAAAAAATCATGCCCACCAAAAGGCTCTCACATCCATTATTTTATACCATGATAATTAAAACTAAAATTACATTTATCAGGAATTCAGATTTACATGCAACATGCCTTGTCTATATGCAAAATTATACGACATACTATTATGCTCAATTCCAAGGGGTGGCTAGGGCAGTATATAGACAGGCTGGCATAGCATAGGAGCAGGCTAGGGTAGTCTATAGACAGGCTAGGGTAGTATTTAGGCAGGCTAGGGTAGTAAATGGGCATGCTAGGGTAGTATATAGACAGGCTAGGGTAGTATATGGACAGGCTAGGGTAGTATATTTAGAGGCTAGGATAGTATATGGAAAGGCTAAGGCAGTATAGGGGCAGGCTAGGGTAGGATATAGACAGGCTAGGGTAGGATATAGACAGGCTAGGGCAGTATAGGTGCGGGCTATGGTAGTATAGGGGTAGGCGGAGCGGCCGTGGGCAGTTGTCACCGTGACACACAAAACTACTGGTTGTCAATTTGCTGGGTAAATAGAAGAGAAGGAGAGGCGGCCATGGTTCAGATTGCTGCTCCTCTCAAAGTGCTGCCTGGGTCCAATGGACCCACTGGGACCCATGGTAGGGCCGGCCCTGGTTCACACTATTGTGAATTGGATGTGGGTTTCCCCGCATTCAGTTCACATGTCAATAGATTTTAACCGGCACTCAATGGAGCCGGTTCACACATCTCCGGAGCAGCTCCAGAGCAAATTGCACAGGAGTCCTGTGCGTCTTCTGGTCCATTTCAGGTCCTAATTCATCCAGAAATAAAACCCAAAATGGTGAACAAGGATGCATCGTACCCCTGCTGTGAGCCTCTCCATATGGCAGTGTGAACCCACCCTCAAGCCTAGGTAGAAGCCTGCCTCCTCCTGAAGGCATACTGTAAAGGAGGACTCTTGTTATTTGTGTGCAAGCAGTAGTCTCTCCACAGAGGTCCAGCACTCTGTTGAGTCAGAGTCCTCCAATCAGCAAGAAGCAAGTTTTTGGACACCGCCTCCAATTACTTTTACTTAAAAAATAGAAATGATGTTGACATAGCCCCTTTTTGACTGATAAACTCAAATGCCTCAGAAATGTAGTGTGCATGCATAGTAAGCAAACTACCAGATTTTACAAGAAATAGTGTCAAGGCATCAGCATGCCAAGACATTTTGGACAATTTCATGCTCTTAACATTGTGGGAAAATTTTGGAGGTGGCCCTTCCTGTTCCAACATGCCACCAGTGCACAAAGCAAGGTCCATAAAGACATAGATGAGCGATTTTGTGGGTGGAGGAACTTGACTGGCCTGCACAGAATCCTGACCTCAACCCAATAGAACATCTTTGGGGTAAATTAGAGTGGAGACTCATATGAATGATAACACAAAAACAAAGTGCTGCCTGGGTCCAATGGACCCACTGGGACCCATGGTAGGGTCGGCCCTGGTTCACACTATTGTGAATTGGATGCGGGTTTCCCTGCATTCAGTTCACATGTCAATAGATTGTAACCGGCACTCAATGGAGCCGGTTCACACATTTACTAAATAATTTGGACCAAGCTGGCCCAAAAAAAAAGAAAAATCACTAACGTGTGCCCACTGGGGGCGCTGTATACACTTTATGTAGCCTCAGCTACATACAGTGTATAGCACTGAGTTCTGAGACAAGACCTTCCTGTGGTACTGTATGTGTAGCTGAATAATAGCCACACCCCTCAGCAGAAGTGTCCTTACACTGAACTGTTTGACAAAGAAAGTGATGGGACTTGTCAAACTAGGTCTATTACCAAGTACTGATTTGTACTGGGTCTCACTTTGGTGCCTTTTGAACTGCAAGTCATATTTAGACACCCTGTACAGCTGCTCCGACAGAATAGATGAGCTACGAAATAGAGGTTGTTGTACAATTTCTGCCTAAATGCATGCCTGTCTTCGTGACCTCAATTGTATGTTAATAGGTGAGGTTGAGCATAATGGATATGGTTTAATATGATGCTGGCATAACACGTCCATCAGGGAGCCATTGCCATTTGGACAATCAAGTCAGTCCACCCAACGCCATCTTCTGATAGATTTTATGCACAAGGACTGCATCATGTAGCACTGGTATAGTGTTTTTATTGCCAAAGTTAAAGTGTTACTAAATCCAGGACACTGCATTCACTATATCTGGTCTCCCACAGTACACAGAACATGGAAATGTAATTTTTTCTTCACAAATAATTGTATTTGACCAGAGAATGAGCGAGTTTTTGACTTGCTTAAAAGAAGGTGTTTGGTCTCTTGGTGGTGAAGTAAGGCTTGTGCTGGCGATGCAGAACCCTGTGTGGTAGAGGGAACTTCATCTTTGAGTCATGGAACTGCTTGATGGCAGGTCTGCAACACTTGTTGGCAGGAATCACCTCAACCTTTATGATCTGAATGGCATGGGCATAAGCATGATTGCATGCACCCATGTCACGGTAGCACTGTGTCACAGCTCCAGCTGTAGTCAAGTCTCTATACTATCTGTACATATTGTGTGTTCCACTACGGGAGTCATAGCGTAGCCAGATGCCAAAGTTCTTCACTTTCAGTGGAGATTTCTCAAAAACTTGTCCACAATACACAATCTCTCCAGATGCCTTCATCTTTTTCAGTTGAGAGACAAAGTAACAAAAACGAGACTTTGCAACAACATGATTGGGTGTGAAAATTTGCATATGGTAAAGAGGTGGAACAGGTGCCTTGGCAGTAGGCATACTGTGCCTGATTACTTTGTACTCCCTTAGAGTGCCGGACGCCTTCATGCTGCCTTGATCCCTGCTGCCGAGCGAAATATAAACGGCTAAATAGTAAATACCTTTTCTCAACAGTCTTGTGTCTTCTATCAGTGTCTGGTTAAAGCTTATAGGAGGAGTTTTCATTCTCCCCTGACTGTCCCTTAAAACTGCAGGACTCCTGACCCTCTGTCTGGACAGTTCTGATTGGCCCTGTGCTGCTGATCACATTTACCCTCCCAGGAAAAAAAAAAAACTCTCCAGCAATGCACACCAAACTGGGCATGTGCAGAGTGACTCCAATGGCTCTGTACTATCAGGAGATGGATTGGGGACAGTGAAAGAAGAGAAAGATCAGAGAAGACCCGATCAAACAGCCTTTTTACACAATGCGTAGGATTCATTCCTTAGGTTTCACAGTGAGTATAACAAGCATGCATTACTGCATATACAGACTGATTTTACGGTTGTGGGTTTAATAATACCTTAAATGGTTCAATGCAATGGTACCACGATACAGCCTTCCTTCTCTCTACTTGCATATTTGAGATGAATATCAACTAAATAGTTTCCTTAATTGACAAAAAAATCTTCTAATCTAAACCTACCCCCCATGGTGTAGTTGTACCTCTGCAATATATGGCAATCAAAAAGACATAGTATAATTAACAGCAGGAGCAATGCACAGTGCAGATTGTGAGTTCTAACCTTTGCTCTATAAATTGTGTTTCCACTCCTGACCACATAGCGTCTGTCTCTCCAGATTTCTGGTGTGTTTAATCTTTTTCCACACATTTAGAGTACTAACGTTGCTCGTATTGTAGAACACCAAGACCACAGAATGCTTAAGGAGTGTTGTACTTGGCAAGCATTTACTGTATGAAACAAACTCTAAAAATTCCAGAGCCAAATTATAAAACTGCCACAATACGCCTAAGCCAAGTGGCTCGTTTTGCAAGGGTCACAAAGTATTATTTCACACAACTGTTTTCCTGTAATGCAAAACTTATTATTTTAATAAAACATGTATTCCATGTGCATATGTGAATAAACTTATTCTCTTCGGTGCTTCTCTGACAAGTAGGTGGCAGTGCATCCAATATGTACTTTAGGACTCTAAAGAGCATTGAATTCTACATACATGTTGGACTTTAAGAAACAAAATAAATGGGTGGAGTGTATAAGATTCATAAGTTTTCAAAATTATAACTCCTAAGTGAACACCGTTTTGAAAGAATAGTGCTACTAACGCAAAACAACTGAACACACAGCTTAATGATAAATAATTATAAATAATTAAGTCTTTATTTTTACTTATGCTGACATTTTTTTATATATACAGAAATGCATCAACGTACATGAAGACAATTATTATATTATAAGTTACGCAGGGAAGCCCTAACACATAAAGAACATGTAAAATACTTAAAGGAGACTTACAGCCAAAGCTCGTTTGGCTGTACTTCTACTGTAAATCACAGGAGTGAAGTTTGTTCTGAACTCCTGTGACTCGTTTCCAGCTGACAGCAGGCTGAAACCCGGTGTCGGCTGACGTCACAGAAGCCGGTCGAGGCTGGGGAAAGATTGCAACCATATGGTCGGGATCCACCCAGAAGCCTGGATCGGCACCTGGCTCAGCCTCTCGGCGAGCCGCTAAGATCCCGAGTTGGCCGCTCCCTCCCACCCCCTCCACAGCATATCGCTTTAGTGAGCACAGGAGGGGGGGGACAGAGCAGAGAGTCGGGGGGCGGAGGAGGCGCCAGACATGGTATAGATATCCGCAGATACTGTGGCTATCTATGCCTGGAAGTGGGAGCAAATACCTGGATTAGACAGGTATCTGCTCCCCCCTCCCCCCTGAAAAGTGCCAAATGTGACACCTGAGGGGAAGAGGATTCCGAAAGGCAGAAGTTCAATTTTTGGGTGGAACTCCTCTTTAAGAACACAAACATGAGTATAACCTCTTAGAAATATACACTACTATACAAAGATAATAATGCAATTAGATACTGCTAAATGGAAAAGAGAAAAATAGAACAGCAGACCTTAGGGGTTCAGAATGGAACATCTTGTTGGGGAGGTTCAACCACACTCTGTCCGTAATGTTGTATCAAGAAATATTGCTATAACACTGGGGTTGATTTACTAAAACGGGAGAGTGCAAAATCTGGTGCAGCTCTGCAAAGAAACCAATCAGCTTCCAGGTTTTGTTGTTAAAGTTTAATTGAACAAGCTGAAGTAAGACGTTGATTGGCTACCATACACAGCTGCACCAGATTTGTTCACTCTCCAGTTTTAGTAAATCAACCCCAGTGTTAAAAGACAACAAGAACAATCTGGTCTGGAGTATTTTTACACCAGCAAACATTACTGTAGCAACCCAGCACAATTCTTATTTAGGCTGGGCCTGCTTGCAATACAGTGGGATGAAAAAATGTTGCAGGGGGCATGGCTGTCAGCATTGTCACTGCTGATTCACAGGACTGTACCTTGTCAATCAGCACCTGGCCACACCTAGTTCTTTCCACAGCTTTTTGTATTGGCAGCAATGTCTGTTGCTGAAACCCTCCCATTGTGAGCTGCAGTGTCTGGGAAGGGGGAGCGTGTGAGACACACATGACAGAGAAATTGGAAAAGCAAAAAAGGAAGTTTTTGTTTACTATATGAGGCTTGTGCATCACATAGTAACTAGATATGGGATTTGTATAGACCAGTGGTGGCGAACCTTGGCACCCCAGATGTTTTGAAACTACATTTTCCATGATGCTCATGCACTCTGCAGTGTAGTTGAGCATCATGGGAAATGTAGTTCCAAAACATCTGGAGTGCCAAGGTTCGCCATCACTGGTATAGACTCATGTAGGAGAATGTAGTACTTTAATTATGACTTAAGAGGTATCTCTACCTTCAGCAACATGTTGCTAAGCACCCCAATGCTCACCCTCTGAGATTAAATTGACAGAGGATGGGGGTTCCTCTCCCCTGCAGTTGCGTTGTTGCTTTGCCCGCACAGCAATGCCATTCATTAACAGCAATCTGTGAATGAATAAACTACAAGTCCCATCTTTCACTGCAGCAGACAATGAACTATGAGCCCTCATTCACATTACTCATTCACATTCATTCACAGTCCTCATTTACATTCACATTGGGTCAAATTGCATGACAAGTCACACCCTAATATCTGCAATGGCCCTGTTAAAATTGGTGCAACACCAACTGTGCGGTGCCGCATCAATTTGAAAAAGTAGTTCCTGCACTACTTTTGACAATTTCGGGTACGACTTGCATAGATATCTTTGCATGAAGTTCCACAAATGTCTTCAAAGTCGCACCTGATATTGCACTGATATGCGGCTTTGAAATTGTGAGATTTTAGGTGAAGTCGCACAATTTCAAAGCCACATTCAATTTGAACAAGGGCTTAGTGTGCTGATTGGCACACTTGTAGTCCAGTAACAGAAAACCCATACAAAGGCATGGATAGAGAACTGTGGGTAGTGTCCGTAGGAGTCTGACATTGCATCCACAATCGGTGGATATATTTTGAAGGCTCCCATGTGTCATTATTTATATTAAAAATGGATCCTGTGCTTGTTGGCACCATCCTGCCTCCCCTTGATTGGGTGTTTGGGGCTGCACCGTTTAGTTTAGTACAGTTTTATTTTATTAATAAATACCTAAGTGTACTGATAGCATTAGCTTACACAGCAAACCATTTGGGACTTTGTCTTAGTTAGATCCTTATTCAGGCATATGTTCTGTCTTTCTATTATACATTGATTTTGGCAGGTCCTTAAGCCTGATATTTAATTTAACACCATTTATTTTAACATTGCAATTCATTTACTTCCCAGCAGTGCTAGTTTTGATTGACCCCATATCCCAGGGGCACGGCCTGGATTTTTTGCCTAGGTGGCTAGGATGCAAATTGAATTACACGTTTTGTTTAGGCATTTTTTATTCCTTACACACTGTGATTGCTTAAAGGGAAACAATCAGTCATTTTCAAATGGTGCAGCTTTAGGTTCCTGTAATGTTTCCATTAAAAAAATTTGTTGACAGGAGGACCGGAGGCATAACACAGAACCTGGTGTTTTATTTGTAGCGCCGACACTTTATTAAAGTGTGCGCTATAATACAAATTTTGTCTTTTCCAGAACTGTAACAGAGTTCTGGGGGTTAATTGTATGGGTCTTTTACTTTGGCATTAGTTTTTTCTGGGCTGTACTGAAGTTCTGCCTGTTCAAAGGGGCAGTGAGGCACCTGTGACAGGCTCAGAACGGAGCCTGGTTGGACGTGTTAGGTACCAATCTTACTCGGAGCCAATCAGTGGGCGCGTTAGGCCCCGCTGTGTAGTCTGGGAAGGGGTATTTAAGATGCTGAAATCACGTGTTCAGGGTTCGGCTTGCTCTTCTGTTCCTGGTTCTGGTCCGGACCAACCTCGTGAGGGGTTCCCGGACCCAGGAGTGTTTGCTGCCCCGTAAGCATGGTCGCCCTGACCAGCCCCAGAGGCCCTCATGGTCTGGGGTGGGGATCCGTCCGATATATATATATATATATATATATATATATATATATATATATATATATATATATCCGATATCTATATATATCAGTGGCGGCTGGTGAAGGTTTAGGATGGGGGGCGCCAGACCCTTCCCTTCTTTTTAGACCCCTCCCACTTGGTGAAAATGGGCGTGGTTTCAGCAAAATAGTGGGCCTGGCTCTAAGGTGGTGTGGTTAGCGTCTGAGATGAACGAGGGATTGAGGGAGAGGGAGAGAGGGATGGAGGGGCATCAGGCCCAGATCTTACACAACAGAAGAAATATATCTATTCTAGAAAGTTTAACAATCAGCAGATAAAGATATTCAAAACACCTGGTGTTAGCACTTCAATCATCCCGGCACCATGGTTGTTATGGTGTCAGGATGTTTGAAGCAAATTTCTATTATTACATTGTAATATAAAACGAAATCATTCAACTCACCATAATGCAGAATCAGTGGGAGCCCTGAGTGTGTCACTAGCCACGTCGCCTGTATCCAGATGCCATCAGGTGTCCCCAGTGGAGTCCGTCCTTACATGCAGCCTGTGTCCTATAAAATGCAGCCTGTGTCCAAATGCAGCCTGTGTCCCCCAAATGCAGCCTGTCTCTGTCACATCGAACCCCCCTCCCCCCGTTCTCTGCGGGAGCACAGCGGTACTACTTACCTTGCTGTTGTCCTCTCCTGCAGTGTCTTCCGTCCGCTCCTCATACTTCCTGTTTCCTATCTCCCGTGCGCAATGGGAGAAAGAAAACAGGAAGTGACATCAAACTGAGATGTTAATCAAACCGCCCGGCTGTAGTAATAGATACTACAGGCGCCGAGCGGAAGCTACTCGGCGCTTCGGAAAGTACGGCAAGGCGGGCTAAGCGGCGTTGCACTGTGTCCGGCGTCCGAACACAGTGCACGTAAGGACCTTTTTTTGTATTTTTTTTTTTTTTTAAAGGACCAGCTTTAAAAAAAATATATTATTCTATTTATTTTTTTAATTTTTTTGGTGACAGCCTGGAGGGAGGGGCCACCACTGATATATATATATATATATATATATATATATATATATATATATATATAATATTTATATTTAAATGATTCTAAAGGCAGAAGGTTTTTATCTTAATGCATTTTGGCACATTCCATTGGTGCAGCAGAAAACATATAGCTCAGTAAGGAAGGTTTGTGATCCGGGATGAGAGGAAAAATTAGAAGCGGCACCCCCCCCCCCCCCCACCACCCACAGTTGCGGATTGCCAGCCGCCCGCATACCAGAAGCAGTGAGGCCGCCTTATGGGGTGCTAGACTAATTTGCTTCTCAGCCCACCCAGTCTGCCCCCTAAGACTGGTGCTACACTAACAGTGTAGCGCAAGCCGGCTGGGACTCTTTCCGTGTGCCCCCCTGCAAAGTGCTGCCCTAGGCCTGCACACAAAAAAAAACAAGACTTTAAAGTGATTATAAAGTCTAATTTTTTTCTTTTAAAATAATAAACATGTTATATTTACCTGCTCTGTGCAGTTGATTTTGCACAGTGCAGCCCAGATCCTCCTATTTTCTGGTCCCTCTTCAGCTTTCCTGGCCCCTCCCTCCTGTCGAGTGCCCCCACAGCAAGCAGCTTGATATGGGGGCATCAGAGCTGAGTCACAGCTCCCTGTGTCCATTCAGACATGGAGCCCCATTTCTGCCCTGCCCCCTCTCTCGTTTGATTACTCACTGACTTTGATTGACAGCAGTGGGAGCTAATGGCGCCACTGCTGTGTCTCCCTCAATCAGGAGGAGAGTCCCAGATGGCCGAGGGACTCGTGGACATCACTAGAGGAAGCTTGGGCTCAGTTAAGTACTAGGGGGTGCCGGGGCAGCTGCTGCGCACAGAATGTT
The DNA here is from genome assembly GCA_028564925.1 of Lithobates sylvaticus. Lineage (NCBI taxonomy): Eukaryota > Metazoa > Chordata > Amphibia > Anura > Ranidae > Lithobates > Lithobates sylvaticus. The sequence goes on from CM053028.1 coordinate 83,223,634, forward strand.
TTTTATCTTAATGCATATAATACATTAAGATTAAAAACTTCTGGCTTTACAACCACTTTAATAATCATTTTAGTCCTTAATAGTACCTCTTCACATTGTCAAACGCAGTGGGTTTTCAGTGCGGTGTGATTTAAAAATGGTGGGCTACCCTACATGCAGCATGCAGCACAGATGGGAATCAAGGGTTAGTTGACACGTGATGTTGGGGGATGGTAAAATCAGGTGGTTGAGCCATGCTTTTTCCACCCCCAACTGCTCCCCATTTAGCTGCAGCCAGACCAGGGTTGTACTAATTCTGTGGCTGTGGCAGGGAGTATACAATAACCCTAGTTGAAGTGGGATGCACTGTAAACCCCCACAGCCACGTACATTTAACACAGCTGTGGCACAGTAATGCTGCTTTTAGGGAGTTCAAATGGGCAGTGATGAGGTCACATATTGCTTTTTTTCAACACAAATGTGTTTGAAAAGCCACCTGAGCATGAATCACTTTTCAGAGGAGCAGCAGAGTTTGTGGCTTTGATCGTCGTCACTTCTCTGTCCTCATCAGGCTCCTGCTCTGTCAAAGTACACTTCGGTGAGTGGGAGCATGGCTCTAATGTAAATGTCTTTCTTAACAAGAATGCCGCGGTACCCCGTATGACTTTAGACAGCTCTGTACTCACTTTTGTGAGCTATGGTAAATTCGCCCCCCAGCCTGTTACTGGGCTTTGGAGGAGTATCAGTGAGAAGCTTATCTCACTCTGCTTTCAGCTCGGAGAACTCCTTGTCAGCACATGAACTGATGCCTACTTGTGCTGCTTCTTCCTCTTCCAGTCTGAGTTTTGTTGTACATGGACTGCAAGAGGCTAATGATGCTAGGTCAGATTTAGGTACTTAAAGAGTTGTTCCGGCCGAAATTATACTTTTTAAATAAAAATACCCCTATAATACACAAGCTTAATGTATTCTAGTAAAGTTAGTCTGTAAACTAAGGTCTGTTTTGTTAGTTTTTAGCAGTAGTTTGTTATTTTATAAACTGGCAGCAGGCCATGGCCATCTTAAGTGTGGGCATCTGAAGCCAGACTGTATTTCTTCCTGGATCTCATCCTTGCAGATCTCGTACATGCTCAGTGCAGCATAAGCAGTGTAATAGGTTTCAGGTCAGGTTTCCATAGCAACGGCAGTGTCAGAGGAAGTTGCTGCCCCTTCACAGGAGGCATTGCAAACAGGAAATGATGCGATGGGCCGCGGCCAGGGAGGAGGAAGTGAAAAATGAATACAGCAGATATACAGTCTGTGCTGAAAAAAAAAAAAAAAAAATATCCAATTTGTTTACAGTGCACAGTTTAGTGAGGGATGCTGAAGAGTTGTAAAAGTGGGTGGAACTCCACTTTAAAGTGGTATTGCACCCCAAAAAAAATACTTAAAATTCCTAAAGAAAAAAAACATTTGGAAATATTTTTTTTAACTCGCCTCTAAATGTCTGTTGCTAGGGGGTCCCTCGTAGTCTGCCTCCTTCAGTGCCCGGGCTGGTGACATCACTTCCCCTCGGCGCAGGAAGGGCTCAGCTCTGCCCCTCCCTCCTGTCAGTCATCTGGGACACGTGACAGGTCCCAGATGACTGCGCGGCCAATTACGGCGAGCGAAGTGAAGCCACAGCCGGGTGCCCACAGTTGCAATGCCTGTGCCGCAGAGCGGATGGGGGGGTTTATGGAGCTTCGACCCCCCGCATTGCTGGACCCTGGAACAGGTAAGTGTCCGATTATTAAAAGTCAGCAGCTGCAGTATTTGTAGCTGCTGACTTTTAATTTTTTTTTTTAATGGATACTCCTCTTTAAACTCCATTTAAAAAATACATTGATTAATTGATGGAATTTTTATTACTGCCTAGAGCAGTGATGGCGAACCTATGGCACGCGTGCCACACCTGGCATGCAGAGCCATCTCTGTGGGCACACGAGAGGGTCCAGGACAGAGTTGGAGGTCTCTCTCTCCTCTCAGCCCCCCCTCCCTCTCTTTCAGCCCCCCTCTTTTACCGTCCCCCTCTCTCTGTTTTCCCTCTCTCTCTGTCCCCCATCTCTCTCTCTGTCCCCCATCTATCTCTCTGTCCCCCCTCCCTATCTCTCTGTCCCCCCTCCCTCTCTCTGTCCCCCCTCCCTCTCTCTGTAACTCCTCTCAGCTCACCTCTCTCATCATTTTTCTCACACCCCTCTCTCTCTGTCCCCTCTCAGCCCCCCTCCCTCTCTCTCAGACCCCCTCCCTCTCTCTCAGTTCCCTCTCTCTCTCAGCATATCTCTCACACCTCACTCTCTCTCCCCCTCCCTCTCTCTCAGCCCCTCTCCCTCTTTGTTCCCTCTCTCTCTCTCTCGGCATATCTCTCACACCTCTGTCTCTCTGCCCCCCTCCCTCTCTCTCAGCCCCTCTCCCTCTCTGTTCCCTCTCTCTCTCTCAGCATATCTCTCACACCTCTCTCTCTCTGCCCCCCTCCCTCTCTCTCAGCCCCTCTCCCTCTCTGTTCCCTCTCTCTCTCTCAGCATATCTCTCACACCTCTCTCTCTCTGCCCCCCTCCCTCTCTCTCAGCCCCTCTCCCTCTCTGTTCCCTCTCTCTCTCTCTCTCAGCATATCTCTCACACCTCGCTCTCTCTGCCCCCTCCCTCTCTCTCAGCCCCTCTCCCTCTCTGTTCCCTCTCTCTCTCTCAGCATATCTCTCACACCTCTCTCTCTCTGCCCCCCTCTCAGCCCCTCTCCCTCTCTCTGTTCACTCTCTCTCTGCCCCCCCCTCTCTCTCTCTCTGCCCCCCCCCTCTCTCTCTCTCTGCCCCCCCTCTCTCTCTCTCAGCATCTCTCTCACACCCCTCACTCTCTCCCTCTCTCACACACACACACACACACCTCTCTCTCTCTCTCTTACACCCCTCTCTCTCACACAACCCCTCTCTTTCGGTCAGCCCCCCTCTCTTGCGAATTGCCGTGTTGGCACTTTGCAACACAAAACTAATGTATTTATTTCAGTTTGGGCACTCTGGCTCAAAAAGATTCGCCATCACTAGCCTAGAGCTTACCTATTTAACCCCTAAAATCCAAGTCTCACACTAAACTTGCATAACTCCTAAACAAAGCCCTAACTCTAATCAACACCCATTCTTTGTACTCCCCTGGTCCTGTACCAGAAGAAACTGCTGCTCTATAGAAAAAAGTAATGACAATTGTTAGCTTTTAAAACAGGAAAAATACAACTTCACTAGTTTCTCTGTTGCTAGACCTTTGACTAGCAATCACACAATAAGTCTTTGAGGGAACTTGTAGCTGGCAAAAAACTTGCAAGTGATTAAGTAAAATGTTAAAATTGAGTCAAATCATTTCTCCATACAGTTTTTTTCCCCTTCTTTTTATGTTGTGAGACCTGGGGATTAATTCAAATGCTGCTAGCTTCCTAATTCAGACAGTATTCACAGTAATGATCTCTCTCCCATGGCGTCCTGTTAGCAAAGTGCAATGGAGTTTTTATAATCGCCTTTGTTATGTGTCAATATTCAGCATTATCTAAATTATTTGAATGAAGAAAATTGTCAATTACTATTGCAACTCAGCTAGAAAAGGAGTGCATAAAATTATTTGTTAGGGGAAAAGGTCCATTATTTCTAATAATGTTCTCTTATATAAGTCTCTAAAACCTCAATACTGATAGGGGTTAGGTTAATTTACTAAAGCTGGAGAGAGCAAAATATGGTGCAACTTCTAACTTCAGCTTGTTCAATTAAGCTTTGACAAAAAAAAAAAATCTGGAAGCTGATTAGTTTTTATATACAGGTGCACCAGATTTTACAATCTCCAGTTTTAAACCCTGTACACACAATTAGATAATCGTACGAAAAATACCGCGTTCGAATCGATCGTACGATAATCTGAGCGTTAGTACAGAGCTTTCGAAAGCCGATCATGACAGTTCATCCGATATTACCCGATCGGACGTGCATACATTTTTTTTTTCGTACTATGCCTGATTGGATGATTTTCGTTTAAGCAGAACAGCTGTTGTTCGAAAATGCAATACACGTTATGTCACTTCAGAATTTTTATTGTCGTACGAGAATTTTCGTGACTTTGTTAAACTCTTCAGATTCAATCTGAGATTATTATGCAAAAATAAACGATCATTCGTCCGATAATCTGATTGTGTGTTCCAGGCATTAGTAAATCAACCCCATAAAATCCTTGTGGATGTTCTACCAAATTCAAGCCTGAACTAGCCATGTGGTTATAGTTGCTATCATTAGGAGGAAGTGTATGCTGGTACAAGAAGCATCAGACAGCCTGGTATCTGTGTAATCATCTTTTTTAGCAGCCTGCACACATTCTGCATTTTTTCCCAATTACTGTGCTATACCTGGATATGGGGGTGATATAATATTGTTAATTTTCCATTTAAACCTTAGCGTTGTTTTAAAGCAATATATATATATTTGGTCTGGATGATATCTGCATTCATTGCCAAAGCATCAAATTATGTATGTGAACGCAATATCATTTCAATTTTAGCAATTGCAAACATGTGAAAAATAGAAATGCACTGCACTTAGTGGTAAACAATAAGATATGATCAAAAGTCCATAGAGTAATCACCTTAAGATATATATATATATATATATATATATATATATATATATATATATATATATATAGACATAAGTCCCATTGTGCTGTTCTTTGTAAAGTGCTTGTGCTCTTGTAAACAGAAAAGACAGTGCTTCACTTCAGTGGTGAAATGACAACCTCCTCAGCCTGGGCTCCGCCACGCCCCCAAAATGTTTCGTCCCGCCCCCTTTGAGCTTAATCCCAATGATTAAGCTCCAAGGTACAGAGCGAAACGTGTTGGGGTGTGTACTGGTGGGAGCCCAGGCTGAGGTTGTCCTTTCACCACTGAACACCTGCGTGGATGTGCGGCATCAGGGATTTCCTCCTCTCTCTCTCTGCAGCTACTACGGGAGCCAGGTCGAGCTCCACTCCCCGCCAGCACTCAGGCAGCACTACACTGTCCAAGGGTCACAGTGCTCTACTTCCAAGGGTCACATTGCTCCAGTTCTCTTGTGCTCAAAGTGCCCCACATGGATGTACATTCACCCTAAATTTAACCACCTATTTTTAGTGTGGTCACTTTTTGGGAGATAACCCCCTAGGTGGTATGACTGCTTGTGTGCCTTGCGGTCTTTACTCCTCAGATATTGGGTTGGGTTCCCAGCTGGCATTCGCTAAACTCCTTTGCTGCCTGTTCCTGTTTTTCTAATACAAGACCTAGGTAGAAATTTTAGCTATTTCCCTTTTTTTTCCTGGATAGCATCTCTATAGAGAGTTGTCTTTCAAAAAAGGCTTTCCTGTGCTTTTTCATTATATATTCTCCTTCTAACTGATGCCTGCAGCAATTCCCCCTAATGTCTTCTATCTTACTTCTCTAACCTCTGCGAAGCCATCCCATTCTGTCTTTTGGGCAGAGGTTCATTTTTGTCTTTAATTTTAATGATTCTTTTAAAATAATGATAGAATGTCCTCAATGCGCTCTGCCGCTTATTCGGATTATTTAGAATCCAACTCCGCTTTTACAATTGAATGACCTCAGATTACAGAGCAGCTTTTGGGAATCGCCGGGAAGACCACAATTTTCATGTTCGTTTAGATTTGCAAACAGTAGAAACCAATTAATTTATCCCTGTTCAGATGTACTTTTATTTAACTTAAGCCATGTTAAACCACTTACATCTTCTCCGAAGTAACAAACTGTTAGCTTTAGCACCTTAGAGACAGATTTGAGAAAATCAGACACATGCCAAGTACTATTCATTTAAGAGCAATGCCGGGCTTTGGATTTGCTGCAAAATATCTCATAAATTTACGGCTCCTATTATCTGAGTCCTGCCTTTTGATAGCATAGCAATAGGTTGGCTACAGAGTTCTGTATTATTTGCTCCACTTGAGCTGTTTGGAATATTACTTTGAGAAATGGAAAGGCTCTGGGGTGCTAAAACTGATTATGAGTTTTTTATTTTATTTTTTTTGTGCAAGACATGATGAGCAGGTCAATTTGAAACATAAGGCAGCGATGTGAACTGACTGCAGACAGGTTTCAATCACAGATTCATGCTATGTTTCACCTGGTTTTCTTTATCTGCATTGCAATAAAAAAATCTTTGGCACCGTTTTTGAGTAGAAAGGTCATGCTAGAAGGGCTGCATCAGGCTTACTGGAGGAGAAGCTGTGGATTTCTGGAAACCCAGAGTGATTGTTCAAATGCATGAGAAAACATATGGTATTTTGTGTATTTTCAAGTGATGGAAAAATAAAGAAACCGTAAAGCTAAAATGCATGTTACTTTATCTAAATGCCTGCTCCCCTATGTACCAATGTAGTATTAATGTACTGTTTTTAATTTCAAAGCTTTCCATTAAAAATACAGACACTTACTTCACTTGTCCTCATCCATGTTTCCAAATGTATCCATTAGTTTTGCCTTACTTCCTGATCAGACGAGAGGTCATGACACAGGAAGGTGTTGACCAGCTGACCTCATTAGCACACACCCTGCATCATCCACCCTCCTACCTACCCACCTCCAGCTGCACATCTTTTAAATGAAATAAGTAAGGCAAAGTAAGGCAAAACTAATGGATACATTTGGAAACATGGGTGAGGACAAGTGGGCCAGTACTGGGCCCAGGCCCCATCAGTTCAAAAGGGGGGCCCAAGAACCTGCTGAGCAGGAGGGTTGGCTTTACTGTCTTATAGCTGGCACCAATCCTCTGTCTCTCACTGCAGCGCTGCCAGCTTCTCCTCCTCTCCCTCTCTCCAGCTGCACTGCAAGGGGATTGGTTCTAGTACATGCGCCCCTCTGTGTGCCCCTTTCCCCCACAGTACTACCAGGTTCCCTCCTTTCCCGCCAGTAGCTGGTGAGGGCACACAGGAGGGTGTCATTTACTGGCCTTTTTTTTTCCTGAATGAACACAGTGAGCGATACCAATCACTCCTGTGTCCATTAATCACTGAAACATAGTAAACTGTGTTTACAGTCCTTCAGTTCATGAATGAGCATGAAGCCTCAGAGCGCTTCCTATGTATTCATCTGTGAATCTGAGGCTGTAGAGAAAAGAACTGATAAATCTATGTCCTCAGTCACTTTTGGCCAGAGTGGGGGGGGGGGCACCCTGTCAGGTAAGCTGTATGGGTCCCTGTGATTTCTAATAGCAGTCCTGGACACAGACACAGCCCTCTCTACTCTATGGGCAGCTGTATGTAAACTGACCGGCTGTCTGTTTTGCACCCTTCTTCCCTCCGATCCAGCCAGCTGTAAGGGAATAGACCCCTTTCTGTTTTTTTTTTTTGCTAAATCGGATCGAACGGATTTCTCATGTGAAAAGGGCCTGTATCTATAAAGAGATAAAGCAAGAAGAGGATTAGGAAGATAAAAAATAAATATCTCTAGAAATTTACTTTAAAACTACTTTTCTAAAATTCACTAAATTGTTATTCAAAGTATCTAATTTTCTTTTATAGGCTTAAGTAGGCTTACAGTAGTCATACATCATGAAACTTTCATAAGCAAAGCAGCAGATTTCAAGAGGTGTTTTAAACTTAGATGGAGGGGCACCCTTGCAAGTGATAAGGACTATATTGAGCTCTCAAATCACTGAGCTTCTATTGCCCACTGAAGGCAATTGAATGACAGGGGTTGGAGTTTAATGCCAAGAGAGAGCAGCATATAGGGCCCATGCATATCATTGTGGTGCGTTAGCATTTGGACGAGCTGCCTCATGCACCGTATGACACCAAAATAGATGCGTGTACATTTTTGAACATTGCTAGAAGCTGTGCATTTAATTCTGATTGCTGTGGTATGCATTATCATAAAGCAATTGTGTAAATGGGCCCTAACTCAACTTAGACAAATGTCAAGACCTTGATGTATAGGCAGGGCCTAGGATCCAAGCATGTTCAACAGAGACACATGGATAGATTTATAGATTAACAGAGTTACTTTCAGGGATGGAAAACAAGTGAAGAGAGAGGGTCACAACAGAACCTCGTAGTGTAGTTGATCATTTGTTAGATTAGGACACCTAAATCAGTACAGTAGGAATCACACTTACAAGTTCACTGGAGAAAAGAAGGCACATCAAGGAGAAGTTCTGTCACAGGGCGCAGTGAAAACGATCCAGCATGTATTAGAAGCCATTGTTTTTGCAGTGGGCATTGAGAGTCCGATCATCCCTAGAGCACAGCCATCGGTGTTCTGGTGCAGAGACGCAAGTGTTGTTTGCCAAAACCAAGTGTCCTTTTCACAAATTAATTTGGGGCTGAGGAAAGGGAAGGCTTGCCCTGAAATGAGTCCCATAATTCCTTGTGGGTCCACAGAGAAGAGGAGAGAAGGAGACTGGGTTTTGGCATGCAACACTGGCATCCCTGCACCAGAACACCGATTTGGTTGTGCTCCAGGGTTGAATGGATTGTCAGTGCCCACCACAGAAATGGCAGCTTGTGAGACATGCTGGATCCTTTTAATTGCACCCTATGTCAGGACTTCTCTGTGATGTGCCTTTTTCCTCCCTTGGATGTGAGTGTGAGTCCTATTGTACTGATTTTATGTTTGCTTACCTAATAAATGATCAACTACACTATGAGGTGTTTTGCATCCTTCTCTGTTTACTTGTTTTCTAGCACAATTCTGGACCTCCCCATCCGTACTTGAGTTTGCAGCATGTGACCCTATTCATAGTTAGTGATAGTGAACTCTTGCTTAGCACACAGTGCTATTGGCCGAGAGCACTGATCGTATGCCGATCAGCAGACCTTTTTTGGTCATGCCCCTTCAACAGAAGCTGGACGTTCAACCAGCTACTGTTGGACAAGCTGCCGGGACAAATGTTATCCAGTTTCCATTGAACTGCCTGATACCACACGATATTTTGCCCATATGTACGGGCCAAAGTCCTTTAATGACCATAAGGGCATTTTCTATATAACTCTAAGGAAGTCAGCCGGGCTGCTAACCCTTTTATACTCAGTTTAAAAAAACAAGACTGGGCATTAGATACACATTAAAATGGGTATAACAACTATAATGAGGATTAGGGCCAGCCATGACATAAAGAAAACTGCATTTGAGAAGTATAAATTGGCGCGTTTCAAGTTAAACTCGTGAGGCCCTGAGTAGTAGCCTGTAAATGGCAAAATCAATAATGAAATTTCAAAATGGACTGGATGCTTTCCGTAAACTACTGGGATCTGTAGTTGTGATGGATGGTACTGGAATATTTGGAGAGTGGAAATGTATCTGAAGTAAAATGGAATCAGCTGCTCAGAAAAATGGGTTGATTCGCCTTTGTCTGGACAAACACTGCAAGAATTTATGAAAGATGAACTTGATGTACCTGCGTCTTTTTCATTAAAACTATGTAATTGTGTACAGTAATTTCAAATCTTATTATCTATTAGTGTTTGTTTAATTAGCCTGTTATGTTAATTGTCTTTCACATAAACTCAGAAATAAGTTCCTGTCTTGAAAAAGGTCACGCTGTATTAGAAAGGATATGTCATATGAGTTGCCACCTGCTGCCATTTTCCGTAACCCAACACTGGGTGATAGGTTGCAATAATTCTAGAAAGAGGTGAGAAAACCTCACACCTTGTATTTAGACTATATGTACTATGTGTTGTTTCTTTATATTGATTACAAAGGGATTTTTAACACTCCCTGTAGCTGTCATCTTCATAATTCCTTGTGAATTTACATATTTTTATTTCTGTACCGTGTTGCTAATTATTAATGCTGGCTGGGTGCTGCTTCCATGCTGACACTTTGTCATTTTCAGTTTGCATAGCATAAACCGCTCAAAGCTACTCTTCACATTATTCTTTTCCTTATGTTTCATGTATATTTATGTTATTTGGAAATATAGTTTATATTGAAGCATATATTGAAGCATATACAGTATATTCAACCAATATGATTTTTTTTAAGATTTTATCCAAAGTATTTAGAAAGTTTTTACATATACTCAGTGAAGTGGACAGCCTCAGATGATGCACAGAGATGAAACAAATCCTCCTGCATAGGTTTTACTTGTTTTTCTGCGATCTTCTCTCCCCTACACTCCTTCAAATGGGCAGAAAAGTGTTAAAAATCTTCTCCATTTGTTAGTATCACAGAAGGAGGGGGTAGAGAGGCTGCAGATACAGTGTGTGCGAGCTGATTGGAGGAAAGAAACACACCTCCCTCCACACAGAAGCAGAACAGTGTTGTGAATAGTCAAGCTGCCTGCTGAGCTCTCCTCCCCGACACAAATTTTATCTCATATGTCAGGAAAACTTCTCAGAAATGACTCATGCTGATAACAGAGGAATGAAGCACCAGAGGGAAATGACACAGTGTTTTGGAGAGAGATAAGTAAACACTACAGATATATGTGCTTTGTTCGGATTTCATGACCAAGGTTTACAACCACTTTGATTTGCCTTTTATTGTAGAGCCTGTGTATTTAGACCAACTACAGTATCCAGACAGGGCCTTCTTTGGACATGAGTTGAAAAATAATCAACCACCCTCGCCTTTGTATAGCAAGAACTTTAGTGCTCACCTTGCATCTTGAAGTCATCCCAAATCAGTGCCTGCTGACATCTTTGGATTACTTCAGATGTTTCTGGGATCTCCAAAATCAGGGGTGATTTGTATGCCAATACTAACCACTGCTTGTTTTGTTTTGATTCCCTCCTTCTGCCCCATGTACCATCCTATCGGTTTACAATTGCAGGCCAATCTTTCATAATCCATATTGCTCTTCTCTCAGAAGTTGGAGTTGGACTGCCCATGGCACAATTTTTGTTTGATAAAGCACTAGAAGTAATTGAAATAAATATTCGGTCATATAGGCATTTTACTAATAGCCATTGTTTCATAGTTTCACCTCTACTTGTCTCTTATAATAGTTACACAGTGAGTCTAAATATATCTGTGTCTCCCAGTAGATACCAGTGTGAAACCACACTATCCAGTGCACGCCATTACATGTATTCCGCCATAAAGCATTAAAATGTGAGAATGGAAAAGGGAATTTTAAGGCCTTTCCAAATAAAGAATCATTTAAGGATCGTGACATGTAGCATTGCATTGCATTGCTATAAAGAGAAAAACTAAAGATCTAGGATTTTAATAATCAAGGGCAAGATTTTGATTACACTGAATGGCCCCAGGCCTCTTGTATATTGCTGCCCTATCACCATCTTTGTGGATGCACAGTTAAATAATCTAATAACATTCTAAAAATAATAAATATACCTAATCAATATGCGCTATAGTAGTACAACTTAAAATTCTGTCTGAAGATGTAAATATGAAAGAAATGGAAAAAATAAATAAACATGGGGCAGTCTGCTACTTCCTAATACTATTCTGAATCTTTTTGCACAAATCCAGGTTTGGCTGAATCTATAGTCGCCTAAACAACCTTTAGGCCCCTAACCAACAGTCATTGTTAACCCTTTTCTACTGGCGACACGTCTTTAAACGGTGAACCAGCAGCTCTGTATTTACCCAGTGCCATTCATAAACAGCACTACATAAATACCATAGCTGTCGAGCGTCTGATCCGCCCGGTAATTGCTGTGCACTGATTTGTCATTAGATGGCTCCATAAACAGAGATACTGTATTGAGCCAAATCTGAGGGGGCTGGAAACCATGTGATTGCTGTGATTGGTCATTACAGTGATCACATGGTATTGCTTACAATATTGATCCTCCTCCTTCCCCTTACAACAGGGAAAGTAGAGAGGGATCCAGAACTTGTGAATAAGGGAAGAATTAATGGAGCAGCTGCACATTTATTCATTCTGTTTTAGTGACCCAGGGATTATTGTTTAACCCTTTCATGCCCACCTCCTCTCCTACACATAATGAATGTTATTTACTAAAACTGGAGTGCAGCTGTGCATAGAAACAAATCAGCTTCCAGGTTTTATTGCCAAAGCATAATTGAACAAGGTGAAGTTAGAAGCTGATTGGCTAGCATGCACAGCTGTGCCAGATTCTGTTTACATTAGGTTAAGTAAATCTCCCTCACTATCTCTATGCTGTCTCTATGTGACTTATATACTAGTCCTTTCATTTCCATGCATTATCATGTGCATCTGAACATTAACCCCTTCATCTCCATCCTGCCACTGTATTTGACAGTGCACTAACTCTTCACCTCCTCCTTCTCCCCCTATGTATGACTTATACATGTATCTACTCTATCTTTACCAAGCTCCATGTTTTAACCCCCTTGAAGTGGCAAAAAATGTGATCTCCTTGGGGTGTCTGCTTTCTAAAAAGGGATCATTTTGAGAATTGTCATACTATCTGGGCTGTTGTATATTATAAAGTAGTGGTAACAGGTTTTTTTTTTCCTGAATTTTTGATCTTTTTTCTAGTTAAAAAACAAAACAAAAAAAAATAGTGGAGATTAATTAACACCAAAAGAAAGCTCTATCTATCTAAAAAAATAAATAAATATATATATGTATATATATATGTAATATGCATCTAATAAAATTAGAATGCAGGGCACAGCCCTCTACCAGGAAATTATGCAGCACTCCATTCTTCCCTTTTGCTGAACAGCTTTATGGAGATTCTGATTTAATTTTCCAGCAGCATTTTCATGCCCACACTGCCAAAATTACCAATACCTGGTTTAATGATCATGGTATCACTGTGCTTGATTGGCCAGCAAACTCACCTGACCTAAACCCCATAAAAAAAAATCTTCCTATTGTCAAGAGGAAGTTGAGAGACACCAGACCCAACAATGAAGGGCGCTATCCAAGCAACCTGGGCTTCCATAACACCTCAGCAGTACCACAGGCTGATCGCCTCAGTGCCACACCACTTTGATGCAGTAATTCATGCAAAAGGAGCCCTGACCAAGTATTGAGTGCATACTATACTGTACATAGACATACTTTTCAGTAAGCCAACATTTCTGTATTAAAAATCCTTTTTTTAATTGGTCTTATGTAGTAATCACATTTTCTGAGATACAGAATTTGGGGTTTTCACTAGCTGTAAGCCATAATCACCAAAATAAAAAGAAAGAAATGCTTGAAATATATCACTCTGTGTGTGACACATCTACATATAAAATTTGTTTCACTTTTTGAATTGAATTACTGAAATAAATTAACTTTTTGATGATATTTACATTTTTCTGAGATTCACCTGTGTTTGTGTGTATATATATATATATATATATATATATATATATATATATATATATATAACATTTATTCTGGTATAGATTTTTAATGCCGGGATATTACAACTGGTTAATTTTATCTTGCAACCAATAGTCCTAAACCCTTAGTTGCAGATTACTAAACAGTTAACAAACTTCAGACAGCTTTCTTTAAGTTCTAAAAGCACCATTCAGTCCCAGCATAAAGCTAAGTAATGTGTGTTAATGTGGCTGCAGGGCAGGAAATGCCTAGGCCGCTTACCATTGTCTCTGTACAGCTTCCTTAAGAGAGAGCTCAGGTGAGTTTGGACTAGGATTTGAAAATACCTGGGCTCATCCCTGATAAAGAGTAATAAAAGGGTTGAAATACTTGCCTTTCTTTAAGAAATGGCTGCTCAATTTTCCTTTTATTGCTGTTCATATGACCAACAGTCTAAGCATGCATTGTACTATGTAACCTATGCCTTTCTTTCAAAAGAGTTCACATGACCAAATGTCTAGGCTTTTGGTAACGTGGCTAGCACTAGAGAAAACCTTGAGTATCCTTTCACTGTAAATTTCACTTGTGGTATTATTCTTGATTTATCCCTCCCAGAAACACTGTTAGTATAGCTAGAAGTTAACATTTGAATATAGTTCCACTTTAAAAATCCATCGATCTCAATCGTGATGACTGGTGAGCTGTTAGTGGGTTGTGTAGGTGTACTTTAAGTTTCATCGCAAACAGCAGGATAAATGTATAAAAAGTTCACACACCTGTACAAGACTACCACAAAAGTAACAATTGTATTTGTGTTGGGTATTGTTTATTAGCAAAAGAGACAACTGGGGTTTGGTGGTGTGATGTGACCCTTTAACACATTGCCATCAGGCCCTTTGTCCTTATGTCTTTGTTACTGCTTTAACTAAAGTCCATTCCCAAAATCTTAGATTTGTGAAAACTAGAAATGTTCTAAATTTTCATTAGTTGTATTAGTAGAAAATTGAGTTTGCCTCACAAATGTATTTGAAGAAAGACACGCTTCATTTGCAGGAAGCAGAAAATAAAGAGTAAATATTAGAAAATATGTAATTATTGATGAGTCGCTAAGCAATTCATTAGAAAACTGAATTATAAGGATAATTTGCTCACCTGGCTGATAAAGCACAAGAGCCAATGTTCTGTCGTAAGAAACAATCTGGAAGCAAGATACACACGGAAGTTAATTTCTGAGAGATCTAATTAGTGCTTCTCCACCATTCCCACTGCAAACAGAGCATGCTGTTATGCACCTTTTTCTTTCATTGTGCTTTCCAGACATGCAGATTTCAGTGCTGTTAATGGCCTTTGTTCAAGTAATTTCCCTGGTAAGCCTAAATCCACTTAAAGGGAACTTGTACTTTTTGTTTTATGGAGAATGTAACAGGTTTGTTCTATAAAGGTGGGCCGCTAGAAGACCAAACGCTACTGTGGGAGGCAGAGGAAGTGTCATGAGTTCCTTAATGTGGCTCTGGGCTCTGTCAGTGTTCAAGGTGATAAGGAAGTTTAAGAAAGAAAATGCTCCTTCGGGTTCCCACAGTAAAGTAAACCTTTTACTTTGCCCAGTTATACAATAGGTAAGGTAAAGATTCACTTTAAATCTGGTATTTAAGTTTTGAATGGTGTCTGACAGACTGACTCTTCTGTTGGGTGTTATTTTGAGCATTATGATTTACATTATGAAGAAAATGAAGTCTCCTTGCTGGCAATAGAAATTGAAAGCTTGTTAAAGTGTAAACCCAAAATCTATTTTTCACCCTACTGTATGTGCTCATTAAGTTGGCTTTACATTGAGAATGGTAGGCTTCATCTACAAAAAATTATTTAGGGTCTCAAGGACACGTTTTGGGGCTTGCTTCTCTTTTCTCAAGTAGTTGAGAATAACCTCACAAAACTGATCAAGTATTTATTCACCACACCAATGTTATATGTGTAAAAAAAATCAAATGATGACACCCATAAGTTGTTTTTCAGATTAAAACTTATTGCAGCCATTTTTAGACTATTCATGTTAAATATTGAATTCTAGCTCATAGATATCAACACTAGCATCAGTGTCAGACATTTATATGTGCCTCAAGTTTCTATTTTCTGTCTAGATTTTGAATGTGTTTCCATGTTTTTCTCTCAGTCTAAAAACATATCAGTAGGTCAAATGACCTGTGTAAAAATGATCCCTAAAGGATATGCCAGAGCCTATGTGTCAATTGTAAGTGACATTAGACTATGAAATCCCCTGGGCCTGAGAATGCTGTATATAGTAACTCAAGTAGAATATTCCCAGGGTATGTGTTGTACTACATGCTGTAGCAACTACCAGCCAGGAAGTATCAATACAAGTCAAAGCATATATTGCTAGCACACCATGGATCTTTTAAATAGAGTCCAACGTTTTTTTTAAAGTGATCAGATCACAGCAGTCAATTGTAATGTCTCAGGGACACGCATTGCCCGATGAAGAGGTTCTGCATGGCCCAGAAACATCACAATTTATTGTTGTTATATGATCACTTTAACAAAATGTTTGTACACTATTATAAAGATCAATGGAGTGCTGGTGATATATGCGTTGACTTGTGTAAATAGTATATACTGCTGAAAAGAGCTGTGGGATATCTTGAAGATTATAGATAAGTTGAAAAAAAAATGCTGATTCAAAATCACCTAAAATGTTTTTTTTTTTCTGCTTTACCTATCTTTCTTCTTTTCCACTTCCTGATTTCCCTGAAGGCAGTGGTGTCATAGCCCTGGCTGCACAGATGCCCTGTGAAAACAACGTCACCATTTCCTTGTACAAGCAAAATCTTATACCTAAACTGTGAGATCCTGGTAGATCTTGCAGTATTATCATACTGCACATGCGTGAGATGAAGCACATGGCATCATGCGGCATATGAAATTACATTTATTTGCCGTGGGGGGAAAAACATCTCACAATAAGCTCTTTATCTGCAGTTTTGTACGGCACATGCACAAGATAAAGCACATGATGTCATGTGCTTCATCTAGAGCATGAAGCACATGATGTCATGTGCTTCATCTAGAGCATGCACAATATAACAGACGTTTTCAAAATGGTGATGCAGGAATGGGAACCCAGACAGCACAGAGGCTGGACAAAAACGGGTTAAAATGAAGAAACTCATAAGGTTAAGGGTAAGTATGATTGTTTATTCCCCCAATATTCATTATGGACAGGTTTAAGGAGTAGTAATTGGGGGGGCACCCTTTTAAGTATTGCTGTCCTTAAATTATTTCAGCAGTTTCAAAAAACTGGTTTTCCGAGTGTAAAATATGAATTAGTCAAAGCCTTTATTTTAATTTGGAAAATGAGGTTGGATATGATATACCCAGCCCTCGTGTAGAGGTCCCTTTCCTACATACAGGAGATTTATCCGTTTAATTTCCCTACATTTACAATAGATGACTGATTCTGCTATTATTGTGTTTGTATACTTTTTAGTTGCAGTGTCGGTAAGGTGATGAATAGTTTGCTTTAAGTTACTTTTATGGTCACGTTTTTTTTCTTTCTTCTCCCTGCGGCCAAGCTCTAAACTTTTCTTATTTTGAGAACATTAAATGGCACAAAACCAAATATATTCAACCTGCGAACTTTGAGCAGTGACTGGTAGTTTCTGAAAATGAGACAGCGGGAAACAAGTCCCTCTTCACTAAAACTAATCTACTTTAGCATTTAGAATTGAAAGGAACTTTCTTGAATTCTGACTACTGGAGAGAAACGATACAATTTAGCAAACTGATGAACAGCATATACACTAATCAAAATTGCTTGAAAAAAAAAAAACTCACTCCTGTCTTTGGGAAAAATGGAGAAATAATAGATGTGGTTGGGAAAGGAAAAAAAAGAAAAAGTTTTGCGATGCCCTAGATACTGTATATTAATTTGAAAGCTTCAAATGAGTATGGTGTGCTATACTGCAGCAGAATTGTTTAATTAAAATAAGATTGGTGGTAGACCCAGGTTACAAAAATCATAATCATTTTTATAACTGTGATGGCTTTCAATGTTTTACAGGATCATCACGCTGCCAGTGGATTAAATACATTTGGCAGCAGTGCTGCCAGATTAATTAATAATGCCCTATTAAACAGTAATACAAAACACTGGTTATTGTATCGATCTTGGAAAAGGCTTGCATTGAGGTAATCTTCCTGCAGCTTTTTGTAGAAAACTTTCAATAATCCTATCACCTATCAGCAGAGTTGTATTGAAGGGATTTCCCACTATCAGCTACACAGTTCCCTCTTTTTCAGTTAAAGTGTATTCAGTTTTAAATAGAATGAGGAAAGGTTGGAAACCTTTTTTTCTATTTGATTCACCCTCTCTGTTGGTCTTGGAGACCATTGTCTCTTGTCCAAAAAGAGATAGCAAATCCAAAATGTTTTAGTTGCCAAAGGAACAGGAGTAAAATTCTTCCAATGGGTAGACCTGATCAGATGACAAGTGTCCAAGTTTCATCCCCTTGCTTTGGAGAGATCTCCCCTGTGGAGAAAACACCCACAAAAGATAAAGACAGAAATCAGAATTTAACCAATCCCTGCTGTTTAAAAAAAAACAAAAAAATCTGGCTTGACTAACACTTTATGGCCTCCTGTACATGCATGTAGATGGACACCTGGGGTTGTACAATGCAAAAATTCATGTATTTCCTCATTAGAGACAAAACCGGTGCTGTGTACAGCTGCCCATAGAATTTAATAACTGGTACTTGTGTAAACACATGCATGTGTCTATGACCGTGGACACCAAGGGCTTGATTTACTAAAGGCTAATAGACTGTGCACTCTGCAAGTGCAGTTGCTCCAGAGCTTAGTAAATCTTAGTAAATGAGATAAATCTTCACTTTACTCAATCACGTGCAAGAATTTTTTTTTAAAAAAAAATGCATTTTTGTTTGCATATGATTGGATGGCGAAAGTCTTCAGAGTTTCTGCACATTTACTAAGCTCTGGCGCAATTGCACTTGCAGAGAGCAACTGCACTTAACAAAGTGCGCAGTCTTTTTTCATTTAGTAAATCAACCCCAAACTGTCTATTTATTTAGCTACTACATGAACAATTCCCCCCTGGGTACCCTGGTGATGACAGGCAGGGGTCATCTTTTTTAGACTTATTTTGATTAGCTGGTGACCACAACAAGAAAGCTGCTTTAAAGCATTTTTCCAGTTTAGAAAAAAAAAAAACTCTTTCCACCCCACCCGATCACTCCCAAAACACTTTTTTTTTTTAATATCCCCTTCTATATGCCTTAAATCAAGCAGTCGTCTGGTCATTTAACATGCTGGGGTCCTATTTCTCTTTTCTCCCTGCAGCCCTACTCTGTACTAAATGTAATAAACAAAAGGTCTTGGTTTTGTCTGAAAAAATGTTTTTGTCAGACTTAAGGTGGGGCTAAACAATATTTAATACTTTAAATCAATCTTTATCCAACATAACACATTGAATACCAAGTGATAAAAGTGAAAATAAATTCACCCCACCTCTATTGTGTGAAGTGTGCAAAATAATACAATGTTGCACACATCTATTTAAATAACAGCAAATTGTCCCATCAAACTCCATTGCAAACCCCTCTTCACTGTGCTTAATGATTGGTGTCCAAAATAGACAAACAAAATTTGCTCCAAAATCCCACGTGCTTGTGATCACCTCTCCCCAGCACAAAGTCAGTCTCACCAAAAAAATGGTTAGCTCCCAATGTTCCTCCAATCTTCCTTCATGAGACTAAATACCATTCCAAAATTACCATAAGGCAGTCACCATAAAAAAAAAGCTCAGTACAGAAGTGCAGTAATGTAAAACCACTTCAAATGTATTCAAATCCTAATAAAAATGCTCACAAACGCATAATTAAAAATATCCCATCAACTTTATCAAAATGGCCATTAGCAATCACGTTACTCATCAGTGAGCTGGCTCGCCGGTGTCTCACCCAATCCCGCCTTCCATCACTTCAACTGCCTTACTTCCGGGTTGGTGTCCTAACATCACTTCTGTTCGCCATGCGTGTTAATTAACAAAAGTTTTGACTTTAGTTGCATTTAGGTTTTATATTGCAGTTAGACATACACAAACACTATGGCCACCCTCAAGAATTCCCATTAAGTGTCCCCTACTAAATATTAACACTGGGCTTGGCTGAATGTTCATTAGTGGAGATTAAAAGCGCTTGGAGCAACACTTATTACAAGGGGAACCATAGCACTTGGAGTTTTTTGACCTGTTCAGTGGATGGTTCCTCCCAAGAACAACTAGCTAGGTTTTGCTTGAGGCCTACAGATAAAATATTGTTGACCAGTTTGCCAGAAGATAGCCATATCAGACAATTGTCAGATCATTTAAAAACTTTTTCTCCTGACATAATTTAAAAGCTTTTTCTCCTGATATTTTCACAATCTATTGGGCCAGGGAAATATCCGGAAATATCAGGGGCTGATAATTTGTCATGCTTTGTTGACTTTTATAAGTCTAAACCAGGCAAGTTAATTGCTATGTGTATTTTCAGTGTTTCCATATCATGTTTATACTGTTTAAAGTAGAAGTACAGCCAAATCTTGTTTGGCTATACTTCCCCTGTGAATCACAGGAGGGCAGTCCATTCTGCACCACTGTGACCCGTTTTCAGCAGACCGCAGGCTGAAGTCCGCTGTCTGCTGATGTCACAGAGCCGGTCCAGGATTGGGAAAGATCATGACCATGTGGTCGGGATCTACCCACATGTCTGGACCAGCACCCGGCTCAGCCTCTCAATGATCTGCTGAGAGTCTGCACCCTCCACAGCCCAGCTCTCCAGTGGGCGTGGGGGGGGGGGGGCAGAGCAGAGAGCCGTTGACTGACACTCAGCAGCTTTCTGCTCAGGGAGCTCTGAGAACCGAGCGATTGATGGTGTTTGATCACTCGGTTCACCAGTTAGGTAAGTATAATTCTGCTCTTTTAAATATCAATTGTCTCTGTTTTTATTAGGAGTTCTATCATTTTTCAGGTGGTCAGTAATTTTCCCATATTTCGTCAGTAAAAAAAATGCAGCGGGAGGTTGGCAACCCTGATTGGAGCTAATCTGCATAGTTGAAGTAATTGTTCCAAAATTTTAATTTTGCAGCTTTTTTTCACAATATTGGGTACATGTTACCAAAAAGATATTATTTTCCCTTTCTATGAAGAAGCACGAGGTGGGGACTAAGCATTCTGAATATGAAGTCTGCATTGCCAGCAAAGGTTGCAGTAGCACTGAGATAATTACAAAGTATGTAGAAAATAGTAATAAAATCTGCTGATAAGGTGGAAATACAGTAATTGTCTCTAGTGAACAATGTGTGATGACAGAAAGCAGCAATTATCTTATAAAGAAGTTTGTGGAATTTCATCAAATAATGAACAATAAGAAATGCACAGATAGATAGCGATCTTACACATCAGGAAGAAGTGATTAAAGTGTCAATAGAAACTATTTTTGTGCATACCAGCAAGCAAATAAATTGGGTTTCTTCAATTTAATTTTCTGAAGCCTTGCAATCTCATTAACTGCAAAATGCATACATTGAAATTATGGCATACTGTAGTAACATCTGGAATCCAGAATATCATAGAGAAAGGAAATGTGATTGAAATCAGTTCTATAGCAGCGTACATGGCACTGGGTAAACTAATTAGCCATTCCATATGGAAACAGGTGGGCTGCAGTTTCCCTTCTAAAATTAAATGTTAGACAGGTCTTGTGTCTATGTACATGTCATATATTGTTTATGTTCTGTAATCAGGGGATCGGATGTTTGCACATATCCTGATTACATATATGTAAAAGCGTGAAGGGTAGGAATCTTTTGCAAAGTTATGATATGCATTCCTTGTATAGGAAAAGTAATTATTCTATATTGGGCTCATCAGACAACCTAAGGTAATGTGTGCCATATTTCTATATATGTGGTTGGCAAAGATTAAAAAAGTTGTTTTTGTAAAGCAGATTTAAGGGCATTTAATTCAGTTTAGCGAGTCTACTAAGAATATAAATGAATACAAATAAGACTCCTAATTCTAACAGGGAACTCACATCCATCAGTCAGGTCTTTGGGGTCATAAGAATAATTATAAAAATATAAGTTGTAGGTAAACAATATATAACCCTGATTTTGAACATATACCTTGAAGAGAAATTCCAAGTATGGGTATTTATACATAGTTACATTGGTCCAGCCTAGACCAATGTACCTATGTATACAGCAGTGGCAGCTGGTGCTCTATTTTTTTTTGGGGGGGGAGGGTGGCAAACAAACCACCCAACCCCCCATTCGGTTGTTTGGTCAGTCAAGCCCCCCCACCCCCCATCGCTCGGTCGGCGAACAAAGCCCCCCGTCACTCGCCCGTCCACCCACCAGCATTGCACTTACATCCAGGTCGCCGGCAGCTTCCACAGATTCCCCCTGCGTCTCTTCCTCAGCACCTTCGCCCCTTCCTCTGCTTCTGACCAATATAGTCACTTTTCCTATCGGCCAGTCGGTTCTTAAGATCCGCTTCATGATTGGCCGGGAGGAGAAGCAGGAAGACAATAGCGAATATTAATTCACTATTGTCACACAACTGGGTGGGCTCGGGACGCAGTGCTCTGCATCCCAAGCCCACCATTTTTTAAGCCAATTAGAGCATCAGGCTCTAATCACGTGCTTAAAAAAAAAACATTGATATCCATGTGTCCGGTGCCCTGCATGTAGATTAGGGGCCGGGCGCATGGATTAGAGGGGTGGCGCCCCTGTGCCCCTAATGGAGTGGCCGCCACTGGTATACAGTATATCTGGCTAATGCCTCTCCACTCCAGTGATCTCCACTTGCTTACAAGTCCTGTGCTGAGCAACTGACCCACTCTTTTCCGAACACAGGAGGTTTGCCGCTTGGTATTTGCATTTTCTGAATTATTGCAAAACAGTCTCTGATTGGATGAGAAGAAGAGTGTGGCATCGCCATCCTGCCTCTCAGCCTTCTCCACTCAGAGAACACTTTGCATAAATGAAAAACATGCAAAACATTCTCTGAAGGGCGCCCAAGCTGATTGGCAGACCTCCTGTGTTCAGAATGCAGCAGACCAGCCCCTCAGCATGGCATCCAAAAGCTAGTAGAGATCACTGTAGTAACTTCCAGGGGCATCGGCCAGAATGGCCAAGCTGAGCCAATGTAACTATATACTGTATAAAATATCCATACCTGGATTTCTTCTTTAAAGTAGATCATGTCTATGTCCTAAATGTAAATATCACTAAAATGCCAATATTACATCTTAAATTCTTCAGCAAAGTCTCATAGTCACAACAAGGGTTCATACGTTTGTTGCTTGGAGATCAGTAATATCTCCAAAACATTTTTTTTCCTACTTAAAGAGGAGTTCCATCCCCCTGCAAAAAGAATTAAAGTCAGCAGCTACGAATACTGTAGCTGCTGATTTTTATTGGGACACCTACCTGTCCAGGGTCCCCGCAATGTCAGAACCCCAGCCGATTTTCAGATCAGCTCTCTGGTGCTGCCGCCGCCATTCATTGTAAGGGAAACTAGCAGTGAAGACTTTCAGCTTCGCAGCCGATTCCCTACTGCAAATGCGTGAAGCGCGCTGCACTTTCTAACTGGCCTGACAGCAGAGGAAAGAGGAGGGGGGCCAAACTTCCAAGGGACGGTGCCACAGCACAGTCTCCTGGAAGTGGGGAAGGGTACCTGTCAAAAACAGGTACCTGTTACATCCTCCTTCCTAAAAGGTGCCAAACGTGGCACCAGAGGAAGGGGGGGGGGAGTAACCAGATAAGCAGAGCTTCCACTTTTGGGTGGAACTCTGCTTTTATATGTGTGGTTAGATGTTTTCTTGGATCAGGAAACATAAATCTATTGGTGTGTTAAATAATTTAGCTTGGCCATGGTATACTCAATAAAAACAGTGGGAACGATTTGTAAATATAGAAAATCTTTGAGTAGCCACCAATCCATCAACTGTCATGCTACTAAATGGTCAGGCAGTAAAGCTGAAAATCACCTTTGTTACAAAAAATCAACAGATACCTTTCCGTCCCTTTACTTTTGTAAATCTTTCCAATTCTTTTAAAGTTGAACTGTGGGATAATTGAATAATGTCTAAATAGAAGAGGCATGTGTATTTGTAATTGGATCTTGGTGTGCTTCTGTATGTCTTCCAGATTAATGCAGTCATCTAGCATGAAACATTACCTCTGTGCAGAAGCTTCCTCTTTTAACCCCTTCACGCTGACCACACACATATATACGGCCTCACGGAAGTGAACTTTTTTTTCCATGGGGCTGCATATATGCTCCCAGCACAGAGACCGGGCTCTCGCTCTAATGATCGGGACCTGGGACTGTCGGTTCCGGGTCACCTGAGCGCTGTGATAGCCTCTGATTGGCTATCTCCGTGATCATTTACTGTGAGCCTGCCCCTGGCTTTCCTTCCTTTTCTAAATTAAGAGTAATATGCTTTGTATTCTCCTCTTCTTGCATGAGAGATCTTGTGAACAAACCAAGTGTGTAAAAAATAAAGAAATAAAAAGATAACAAGATCAAAGTTGCCAGGGTTAGTGTTAGTGTCAAGGTCAGGGTCAGCATATTTTGGGTGGAATAATAATAATTAGTATCAGTGTCAGTGTGTTTTAGGCAGGATAAAAAAAATGCAAAATGCGCAACATAGTTTTTGGGCTGTACTATGGGTAAAAACAACAACTAACATACATGTATGTGGTATCACTGCAATCGCCAGGCGCAGGAGAACTGATTTTGGGTTGTTCTTTGGTGGCAAATTGTGATAATAGCAAGAAATATACAGCTAAATAAAATCTATCTGCCAATATAACTTAACCAAAAAGTGCATTCTATGCATCCAAATATATAGAGAATATACCAAATCAAATCATTATTCAACCAAAAAATAAAATAAAAGTCTCATCCATGTGTCCTGCTTCTTAATATAGGGGTCAACAATGCCAAGAGTTGTTGAAAGCAGGGATCCGTCATCCGGAGATAATTCCGAAAATCATTTGGATTATTCACCTGGAGCTCCCGCAGCAAAGGCATATGACATAATTGGTCACGATTAATAAAGCAACCAATTTTTGGTCCAATAAATCCTCCTCCTCCTGTTCCTGGACTGGACTTGGGTCAAACCAATAAGTCCAAGGCCAATAATAAATAACACATTATCGCCTTCGATTCCGCAACATGGCTGGTTGATGAACGGCCGTTCATATATGAACTGAAAAGCGTGAAATTAAAAGCGCAAATCAACACTCACCAAACTTCTACTAACGCGAAATTAGCAGAAGGAGCCCAAAGGGTGGAATTAAACAGTTGAAAAAACACGTAGCACGTCACTACGTTCGTGTTTGTTGGCTGACAATTCCTTGCCGTTTGTATGCAAGACAAGTTCCTGGCCAATGCCCTTCAAACAAAAGTCAGAGGTCTTGTCTGTGGAAAATCCGATCGTGTGTACGAGGCTTAAGGTCTTATTTACAGCAGTAAGCCACTCTGTCCACTAGTGTGTGCTATGAGACACAGTGCCAAGGCATGGATGCCAGGGCATTGCACTATTATCTTTTTCACAAAACTTTATTGCAATGTCATGAGTGACATTTCAGTACAGTTGTATTCATAACAGCAATGGTGCAATGTGGTGGTTCTCTGCATAGAGTATTATTTTTAGTGCATACCACAGCTAACTTATGTCTTGTCTATGCATTGGGCCTGCACCGGAAATAGCTGTTATCATAGCCCTCTTAGGAATCTGATGTGAAGAACCTTTTAAGGAGCTGTACACACTCTCCGAATATTGGGCAGCATTGGCTGGTTCAGTAGAAACCAGCTGACATTTGGCCTGTGCGTACGGGCAGCCGGTCCGACAGAAGTTGGCTTCTGTTAAAGGGGCATGACCGAAAAAGGTCTGCTGATCTGCATCGATCACACACTCAGCCAATGGCTAAAAGCGCTGACCGGCATGTTCCGACAGGGGGCAGTAGGGGAGATCGCTGTATTAACGTCACATAGTACAGCGGCTCCTCTCAAGCGCCTAGCCTAATCCTAGCCTCAAATCGCACACAGAGTGGTACAGGTTTTGCTCAAGAATATCCCTGTATTTAGCACCATCCATCTTTCCCTCAACTTTGACCAGTTTCCCAGTCCCGACTGCTGAAAAACATCCCCACAGCATGATGCTGCCACCACCATGTTTCACTGTGGGGATGGTGTTCTTTGGGTGATGTGATCTGTTGGGTATGCGCCAGACATAACGTTTTCTTTCATGGCCAAAAAGTAAAATTTTAGTCTCATCAGACCAGAGCACCTTCCTCCTTACATTTTGGGAGCCTACCACATGACTTTTTCGCAAACTGAAAGTAATGGCTTTCTTCTGGCCACTCTGCCATAAAACTTTTTGTCGTCCTATGTACAGATACTCCAGTCTCTGCTGTGGAACTCTGTAGCTCCTCCAGGGTTACCTTAGGTGTCTGTGCTGCCTCTCTGATTAATACCCTCCTTGCCTGGTCCATGAGTTTTGGTGTGTGGCCATCTCTTGGCAGGTTTGCTGTTGTGCCATGTTCTTTCCATTTGGTTATGATAGGTTTGATGGTGCTCCTAGGGATCATCAAAGATTTGGATATTTTTTTATATAGAAAACAAATTAAAAGATGGATCTCAAACTACTGTACATTTTTTGGGCAAAAAGAGACCAATTTGTCTAATAAAGACAGGGTACCTCCACAACTTGGTTAATTAATTAAAAAAATATGGGGAAGAAATGGGGAGAAGACACGTAGTTGAATGGGCCCATGGTATTCATATGCCATATAAACTTTATTTTTTTATAACCTAACCCTGACTTCTCAACAAGTTTAACAAGTTACTTGTTTGGAGAGTTCCTTGGTCTTCATGGCAGTGCTTGGTTAGTGGTGCCTCTGGCTTAGGTGTTGCAGCCTCTGGGGCCTTTGAAAAAGGTGTGTATATGTAATGACAGATCATGTGACATTTGGATTGCACACAGGTGGACATCAATTCACTAATTATGTGACTTCTGAAGGTAATTGGTTGCACCAGAGCTTTTTATGGGCTTCATAACAAAGGGGGTGAATACATACACACATTCCAATTATCAGTTTTTTATTTCTGAAAAATTGTTTTATGTATATATTTTTCTAATTTTACTTCACCAACTTAGACTATTGAGTTATGATCCATCACATATATTTCAGATTAAAAAAACATTGAACTAAAGGCTGTAATGTAACAAAATAGGTGAAACGCCAAGGTGGTGAATACTTTTGCAAGGCACTGTACATATGATTATAAATTATGCCAATAGGTTCTCTATGAAGAAATGGCTTTTGTCAAGAAGCACATCATCTAAAGGAAGAAATAACATGAGATAGAAATATATTGTATTGAATCTCTCCTTTTTTATTCCTACGCTGTCCTGACAGCAACTTTCATTATTATAGATTTAAGCTGGTTTGCCTCACATCTCACTGAAAGGGCTTTTTTTTGTGCCATTGTATTCTGAAGTCTCTTGAGACAAATCATCTGTTTCAAAGCACTTCTCTTATCTATCTCCACTTGTCTGTCTTTTAGAAAGCACCTTTCTTATGAGTTTTTTTTTTTTTTTTGAGGTTGGCAAGGTTTTTCGCTTGCATGTCATAACTGCGCTGAAGCGGTGAGTCACTTAAAGGGACGTCTCCAAATACTAATTTTAGCAGCCATTCTAAGTAGGTAGGCATGTAAATTCAGAGATCATCAGCTTCTTAACTTTCACCACCCAATTTTCTTTTTATCAGAAACACTCAGAATATCTTACGTTGCCCAAAGTGGCTAAATTAACATTTTCCTGTCCACCTGTGCCTACGAATAGCTGTCAGGCTTCATCATTTTCTTTCTGTTTGTTGACAGCCTCCATTTTTTTATTCTGTCATATTCTCTCTTTGATCTTGGAAACCAGTTTGCTTACAACAATGTGGTGACGTCAACGGTGGACATTAATATTTATCAAAGGCTCTGGATTGCTGAATTAAATAGCAAACACTGGCAGGTTTTAGGAGTTCCACAACCACTGATGTAAGTGTGGAAGAAGTGACAGCATGACCAGCAGGTCCTTTTCAAGTGAATTTATCTTAACAGATGTGGGAGATGCTTCAGTTCAAAGACCAGTAAGGGCTCTGTTTAACCTTGAAAAAGTTCTTGGATGAAAATGCAGCCTGTGTCTATTTAAATAAAGTCACTTGAGGAAGACTTTTTGTGGTGCTACTGTCACTTGCATTAATCAGAAATTTGGGGTAATCCTTGGGAAAATCCTTGCAAAGGAAGCCAACATAGAGTGCTAAACAATCAATGTAATGTCCTGTGAGCCACCACTTGTTATAAGCCCAAAATAGGGTCTCCCAAATAACACTATCTTTTTGAATCAGCAGCTAGCTAGCTAGCTAAAAAAATACAATGTAAAATTGACAAGGGACACCAACATAGTTGTATCTTTGATCTTAAAAACTATGAGATTGTGGTAAATTGCCCAAATAAAATAAAAAAAAAGCATAATAATATTATTCTTTATCACTAGAAAAACAAAGCCTTTGAAAATGTGTTTGCAATAACTCCATCAGTATCACCAGGAAAGCAGCTTCATTATTATCCCATTAAAGTCGAAAAGAATGTGCGCTGCATTTCGAGATTTCATAATTTGCCACGTCACAAATGTTAATTCTCCATTACGAAGGGTAGTTTACGAGACCGTCCGCTTCTGGCGCGTCCTTGCTTCCGAGCATGCGTGTTTGTACTTTGGACTTTTGTCCGACGTTTTGTGTACACACGCTCGGAAAATCCGACAACACACATTTGTCTGCTGATAATTTTAAAGCCTGCTATCCAACATTTGTTGGCGGAAAATATGACAACAATTGTCCGATGGAGCGTACAAACGGTCGGATTTACCGAAAACAGCCTGTCATCGAACATTTCCCATCGGAAAGTCCAATCGTGTGTACGGAGCTTAAAAATACAGTCCTTAAATGATAATTGCATTCATGGATACCTCAAAGTGGCCATGGATGGCCCAGCAATTGGAAGAAATGCTCTGAATTCAAAGCATTGCTTTTAGTTTTGGGGCCACTTTTGGACACTATCAAGCAGTTATAGGCATTTGTTCTCACTGTAGGAAATTTTACAACTTGTGGGAAAATCTCTCTGTGCCTGGGCCCAATCTTCTCCATAAAGTTATGTTATAAAGTAGTTCTGTACTTTTTGTTTGCCGCTGTCACTGTTAGATGGTGATTGGTGGCAGTCTAGGTGCTTATTGGACTTGCTCAAGGACCTGTCATTTGAAAGGATATTTTCCTGACCATGGCTACCCAGGCATAACATAGATTTGTCTACTTTATAGGACCTGAAGGTGTACTGGTATGCTGCTGAAGGCCTCTTGAGCCCACTCCCTAGGGAAAGAGAGCCTTGACTGATGGGGACATGGCTAGGTGCATGACAAGGGGAACGATTTGTTGAAACGTGGGATGGGATTGGCCTGAGCTCAGGAAACTTGTGTCCCAGGGAATTCTGGGTCTTTTGGAAGAGTCAGTTGGAAGAGCTTCCCACCCCCTTTTTCCTGTTATGCTATGTCACAGCTTGCTGCGGTTTTCTTGACCTTGCCAGCAGTTAAAGTTGCTGTAATGGGCTATGCCCTTGATGGAAAATTGGAAGTAGGCATTCTGTCCAGCACTTATGGTAAGGATATGCCCCACTTCCCTCTTTTGGTTAAGTGCTTACAGTACAATTGTGACTGGCTCTGGTTAAATATGTTCACATGTTATGTGTTGGAATTTAATAAAGTTGTGGCCTTGCCCTTTCCAACCTAATGGTTGTAAGTGTCTTATTTAATGGGGTAAAGGGCAAGGGTGGTGGGGGGATTTGATCCCATTGTGTTACGTTAATTGGGACCTAGGCTCATTGCACCTCAGCAGTCATGCTAGTTTGCAAATAACCATAGAGCAGACCTCTATTTACATAATTTCTGTTGCTTCATAAGAAGTCATTACACATGATAAAATCTCTGAACAGTTACAGAGCATGTATACAAGTAAACTTTCTGGAGATGATTTCTGAGCATCAAATAAACATCAAGTCCTTGGAAGACCCTGATTTATATTAGAACCTTCACCAGTCTTTTTTATTATTAAAATGATATGTCTACAATCTTTTTTTTTTACAGTGTAGATGCAATATTATCAGCACATCATTGATTTTGCACTGAATGAAAGCATTACAACACTCCTCCTTGGGGTTATGTTCCATATATATGAAAAATGATGCGTCTGGTTGGACATGCTGTGGTTTTGGCTGGAAAGAGCTTGAAAATGAGTCTATGCTGAAAATCACTCCCATAGGAAAACAAGGCTTCTGATGTAATCTGGCTGCAGAATACAGAATAGTTTTACCATACTTTGTGCAGTCACCTTTCTTGGTACGTGTGTTCCATCAACTTACACCGTAAGGCCGTGCTGCATTAATTATGCATGCCATAAAAAGTATAGTACAGTATAATCTGATCATTTTCTGCAGCACAAAATGGCTCTGCTACTTATCTGATTGAGCTGTAATGATAAGTATGACAGCTGCCCTTTTACATCTTTAATATCTCTGGGCTGAACCTAATCATCTTTAGTTTAAAGACATGGATTCGAAACATGAAGGCTGTTTGCCAACAGTTGCTGCACAGTTTTCATGCAATACCGCTGCCAGAAAAATTCACTAGCAAGTGATTTAGAATAAGGATGAGCAGGCATGTCTGGGGAGGCAAAGATCAAACCTAAATCCGCTCTAATGCCTTGTACACACGATAGGATTTTCCGATGGAAATTGTGTGATAGGACCTTGTTGTCGGAAATTCTGACCGTGTGTAGGCTCCATCACACATTTTCCATAGGAATTTCCGTCACACAAAATTTGAGATCGGAAATTCCGATCGTGTGTATTCAATTCCGATGCACAAAGTGCCACGCATGCTCAGAATCAAGCAGAAGAGCAGCACTGGCTATTGAACTTAATTTTTCTCGGCTCGTCGTACATGTTGTACGTCACCGCGTTCTTGACGTTCGGAATTTCCGACTAACTTTGTGTGCCTGTGTGTATGCAAGACACGTTTGAGCCTTCTAGCCTTTTCTGGATATGTATTATAGCAAAAATAAAATAAATATTTTTTTTTTTTTCCAAAATTGTCGCTCTTTGTTTATAGCGCAAAAAATGAAAACCACAGTGGTGATGTACCACCAAAAGAGAGCCCTATTTGTGGGAAAAAAGGACGTAAATTTTGTTTGGGTACAATATCGCACGACCGCGCAATTGTCAGTTAAAATGACGCAGTGCCGTATCGCAAAAAATGGCCAGGTCATTAAGGGGACAAATCCTTCCGGGGCTGAAGTGGTTAAGTACTTGTATAGCCATAAGTGAACTTTAAAACAAACCCTCACTGACCTCTCTAGCTGCAGTCACTGTGGAGTAATATATCCTTAAAGTTTATAGCTGAAGCAGTAAAATCATTCTCTCAAGCAACTCTGCTCATCCTGCTACTCCACCCCAATAATAACTCGGCATCCTTCTAGCCTTCTAATCACTAATTTAAACTCAGTGCAGGGAGGGGAGGAACATGGGGAATGTACTCTATTTGTTAATATGCTCAGGCTAAAGCCGGGTACACACTACAAGTTTTTTTTTCTTTCAACCCGGCGGCTTGAACGAAAAAAAACTGACAGCTCCGGTTGGAGCCACTGTACAAACCATCCAAATTTAGTACAGCGATCTCCCCCCCGAGCTGTTGTGTCCTGAGCGAGGGATGCCCCGCCAGAACACTCCGATCAGCGCTCTCTGCCATTGGCTGAGAGGGCTGATCTGGAGTTGGTCGGCTGCTGGTTTTCCAGCATGTGCGTCCGACAGAAGCCGACATACACACAGGCTGAATGTCAGCCGGTTTTTATTGAATTGGCCGATGTCTCCCCACATTCGTCCCATGTGTACGGGGCTTAAGTAACACGGCTACTCTGTATAAAGCTGAAGAACACCTTTAATATCTTCAGCTTGGGTAAGACCAATCTAGACCATTTTTTTGGTTTGTTTACTGCAATCTGGAACTACATCAGATAAATCTTTCCAGACTTTGCAGACTGCAACAACGCACTTTTATTCTGTAAAATGGGGAAGAGTTAGAATCTCTGTCAGATTTTATATCCCCGTCCCTACCCTGCGACTGGACAGTAGCAGGAGAACAAGCGCACTGATGAGCTTATCTCACTGTCACTCTGCTCTCTCTTCCTATGAACATGCTCCTTGCACCGCAGTGCACTTAAATGGCTCCTTGTGCTGCTTCTCCCTTCTCAGGTCTGAGTTTTGGTGATACATTAGACTGAAAAGGGCTAATTCAATTCAAATTCAGTTACAATAAAACCTTGGATTGCAAGCATAATTTGTTCCGGAAGCATGCTTGTAATCCAAAGCACTTCTATATCAAATGTGTGTGTATATATATATATATATATATATATATATATATATATATATATATATATATGTATGTATATTTCCCCATAAGAAATAATGGAAACGCAAATGATTCTTTCCACAACCATTTATTCATAAGTCCTTCAGTTTATAGTCCATATAAAAAGATTATAGCAATGTGATAGGTTGCCCATCCACAAATGGCAGCCTCCACAAGGGAATTAGAAGCAAAATCCAGCAGGAGCTACAGAGTATAAAAGAGAAGAGAGGCGCCTCTTGGTGTAGCAATATGGTTAAATTTAATGAAGGTACAACAATTAGCAACTCAAAAGGTTGATGATTAAAACAGACACTTCTAAGTATGCAGGCATCCGGGGTAAAGAGGTCCACATAGACCATCCACCACACCACCCGCTTTCACCGATGTCAATCTGAAATCATGACCGCGAAGACTACCCTGCAGTAGATTGGTCTGAAAGTGAGGCTTGAACCCTGGATGCCTGCATATTTAGATGTGCCTGTTTTAATTATTAACCATGTGAGTTACTAAATGTTGTACCTTCATTAAAGCGAAGGGCCACCCTAAAATAAAAAATAGCATTAACATTCTCAAAAAAAATAAAAAAAAACATTGTAAAACAAAATAGTTTTTTTACTTACTCCTCTTCGTTGAGCTGCCCCGTTGCCTTCTGGGACATGTGTGTGTCCCAGAAAACAACAGGGCCATTCACAAAGCGCTGCGTGACTGGCGCATGCCCAGTAGGAAACGGGCAGTGAAGCCGCAAGGCTCCACTGCCTGTTTCCCTTCGTTAAGATTGCGGATCGGCCTCGGGGGTCCGACATCACAGGCTCGCTGGACAGGTAAGTGCCGTTATTAAAAGTCAGCAGCTACAGTGTTTGTAGCTGCTGACTTTAAAAAAAAAAAAATCGCAGCTGGAACACCGCTTTAAATGTAACCATATTACTACACTTAGAGGTGCCTCTCTTCTCTTTTATACTCAAGTGAATTGACGCTACTTGTAAATCAAGACATCGCTTGTATATCAAGTCAAAATTTATAGTCTACGTTTTTCAAAACGCTCTCAAACCAAGGTTTTACTGTACTTACTTTGCGTGCATTTAAAAATTAAATGAATGATGCATTAATGAATTATAGAGTTGTCCTGATTTTTGCCTGAAATTCAGCTTTATTAGAGGAGCTCATTGCTGGGGTCCTGGAAATGTTTAACAACCCATCTGGGTCTCATAGTCTTTTTCTGTCAAGAAACTAAAATAAAAACAAAAGTAACCTATTTCAGGACATGTAACTCTTAAAAATGATCTATAAGGAGATACATTAGTTGGCCTCCCCAGAAATTCCATCATACAAGGGGCAGGGCTTCACAATCTGCATGCTTTGCATGTATAAAATATTGCTGCACATTTCACTGCGCCTATGTGAACCGATCTACTGCGGTAGACCGTGCTGCCTTATCAAAGTGGGCCAATGGTGGTGAAAGTGTGTCTTGTAACCCCTTCAAAAGCTGCACAATTGTTATGTATATGTTTTGTGAATTACTAACCACAGGCTAATGCTTCTATTACGAACCATTCCGATAATATTCAATTTTTATGGAAAGCATATTATGTTATTAAGTTTAATATGATTTAGTTTTTTTTAATTTGTAGGCTGCCTTTTACATTTTTCTGAACTTTTTCAGTGCAATCCAAAAAAAAAAAAAAAAAGTTTTAGGATGTCAGCTTGCCAGCCCTCTTTACAATTTACTGTAATTTATCTAGCTTTTTGTTGGCCGGTCAACAACAAAGTTCATCTGGACATCATGCAGTGCAATAATGAGAATACCTAGAGCTTCCTGACGCCCCCAATTATTCACCTTAGTGCCAATTAAGAAGGCTATTAAAATTAGTGTGCGTTTCCAACCACCCTGCATGCATATTTGGTTCTATTTGAATTGCTTGTGGCTGTTTTATTTTTTTAAAGAAAAGCACAACAAGCTGGGACTCTATATTAACAATAAAAACTATTGGTTTTACAACCCTTAAAGAGTGCTGGTTCTGGATACAAAGGGCTTACGGGTGCTAGAATTAATTATTTTCACTTCAAATTTACAAAGCTGTCAATGACCTTTGCATTTAGTTTATATATGCATGGACGTGAGCTGCAATGGTTATCAGCTGAGAAGCTAGGTATCCCGATTATGTGAACAATTATTTATCCTTGTTTTAGTTGCCACTATCAGGTTTATTTATCAAGTATAACATTCAATACTTTTTTAGTTCTTGGTCTGTAATGTGTTGTAGCGTTAGTTGGTGAAGTGATGGAGTCAAACCAATATTCGTTTTTGACTGCAGTGACCAGAACCATTCGTAGTAGCAGGATGGAAACACTAATACATTTTTTAGTGTATGTCGTTTTCGTTTCAAAATTGAATGTTAAAAGCAGACAAATTTTTAACTACTTCCGAACAACATTTATCAAGCCATTGAATGTACTGAAAATTTTTTCGCACAAATTTTCTTTAGAAAATCTAATATTGTTAAGCAAGCTTAAAGTGATTGTAAAGTCAGAAGGTTTTTTATCTTAAAAAAGCCTTCTGTGTGCAGTAGCCCTCCTAATATTTACTTGAGCCCCATCTAGATCCAGCGATGTTGTAGGAGTGTCTTGGCTGCCCAGGACTCCCCTCTTCATTGGCTCCATATTGGCTCATATCAGTGCAGCGCCATTGGCTCCCTCTGCTGTCAATCAAATTCAGTCAGCCAATGAGGAGAGAAAGGGGGTGAGGCCAGGTCGCAGCTCCATGTCTGAATGGACACAGAGAGCTGCAGCTCGGCTCAGGTGCCCCCATAGCAAGCTGTTTGCTGTGGGGGCACACAACAGGAGGGACGAGCCAGGAGCACTGAAGAGGTACCCGAGAATAGGAGGATCTGGGCAAATCCACTGCACAGGGCAGGTAACTATAACATGTTTGTTATTTTTAACTAAAAAAAATTAGATTTTAGTATTACTTTAAGGGTGTGCTCACACTAGACATGGTTGTCTTGTACCATGCCTGAGCATGATTGTCTCCCCTCCCCACTCTACCATTGGCCTGCATTCACATTATGCTGGGCCTGCTTTTTACACTCATTGTGCCAGGCCCAAGCAGGTTTACGTCATTTGTACCATTACTACCTGAGTGGGCACAAATGGATATAATCTTATAATTCAGCAAGTTTATTGCCCGGGCACAATTAGTGGTCACATACCTTGCCCGAGTCCAACTGAGCAAAGCCCCAGAACACCTCTTTCAAGCAGATCAGGGCACAGTACACTGAACCATGTCTGAGCATGGTACAGAACGATCACACTAGTCAAATGTGCTAAAATCTGGGGGTCAAATACACCCAGGCACAGTATGTACACCCTAGTGTGATCACACCCCAAGATCCTAGGATTTGGAATAATCAGAGTGTATTATTAGAAATGTTTGAATTCTGTACCAATATGGAGAAGGAGACATTGCCTTTTATTTTCCCCTCCCTCTACTGAGTTACTAATGTTATGCTGTATCATTCTCCTCCAGCCAGCAGTGGGAGAGCTAACGCCAAGCAAGCCCATAGACTTCTTTGGAAAATGCTGAGAATCCCGAGAGTTGTAGTTTGAGACAGTAGCTATATAATGTGACAAATAGACTCCTTGCACTACATATCCCAATAGGCATTGTGCAGTAGAAGTGTGGAGAATTATTATTTGTTTTAATCATTCAGGAAAGTTCTTCCTCTTGGCACAGAGGGAGTGAGGGAGCACCTCTGTCTGGGTATTTGCCTGCCAGCAGGAGACCATATTAGTGTAGATTTGAGCCTGAGACTGGGAGTTAAGATATTCGTGGGGGCAGAGGGGTCAGCATCCTGGAGGCTGATAAGAGAGATGTTTTCACATTGCTGATATTGCTAGCAGGGACTGAGACACTGAGAGCAGGACACCAAGTGTACCTTATCCATACTGCACTCTACATTGCACTTATTCCAAACCTAGACTGCACCTATGTCATATTATACTGAACCTTTACAGCATCTGAACCACATCTACTTTGTATGTATGCTGAGAATATACTGTATGCAGGTTAAAGGGGACTGTCATTAAATTCACCAATGCTCTTAAAGGGCTCCAACAACAGCAAGCAGAAAACATGTCAAACAGCAGCCTGTCCCGTAATTATTCTGCAAGCCACATTTGTTCCCCTGCCCCATTCACTACCCTCCTCCTTTTCATTTTGATAGTGCATACCCAGTTGGTCTAGGATTAGCATCTGGCAATATATTTCCAGCTCTCAGTAGATTAAGCTTTACTAGTGGTCACTGCTGCACTTGAGGTGGCCGTGCTACTATTTATGCTGATCTGAACACTAAATGTTATCTTATGCCTAGTTCCTACTGTAATCACTTTAAATTATATATTGTGTTATTACCATTTTTAATCTATTTTATGCTTACCTAGTTCCCAACCATATCGGGTGATAATATATTTAGTTTGCCTTTACTACCTGGTTTGGTGTCAGTTTTGTTCGATATAGTACTACTATTGGGTACTAAGTATAACTTTCAATGGATTCCTGTGATATTGTATGTTTGTACACTCAACCTGGTGTGTCAGAGTGGCTGGTGTTCTTGAGTAGGCCGAGGCAAAGAACCGAGGACCATGCTTTCCAGCAGCTCCTACGGGAATAGTGCTATAACTCTAATCTATGAAAGATGAATACAGTTTGTTGTACTGTGGTGTGCCCTTACAAATAGAATCTCACTAGAACTGTGGTATTGTCAGGCTCTGCTGCAGTTCATGTTCTGCATTAATAACATTGAATATAAAAAATATTTATTGTGCTCTTTAGGGGGCTGCAGACACAGTCAACGTAACTTTTTTAGGGTAACATTTTTATTGATTGGGTTTCACTGTGCAATCTCACAGGATTTGAGCAGGTTAAATTGTGTTCCCCTTGTAGTCAGCAAGATCTTTTGGTAATCAGATAATTTGTTAACATAAGACTGTCATTTAAAGTCTAGATGTCAAATGTATGACCTTTTCCAGATCTCTCTAGGATTTATTTGATGGAAGTCCTGTAGTCTGTACCTTCAGCAGACTTTAATGAAGTGAGGAAATATTATTCGTATAAAACATTTTACTCCTTTATCATAGTGGATAGTCAGGGTAAGGTCTTGTACACTCCAAATGAAAGTGCACTTTTCCTTATATTACACTAAGGCCATAAATGAATTGAGCCTCCTGGCTTCTTCCACACGGGCGCATAGCTATGCATTTTCTTTGTCAAAGCAGAACTAAGCTCCCAGAAATACTCACCTCCTTATTGCATTAATGCAGCAGTTAAACCTCTAGCCAGCCACTGTCATTTTCTTCCTGGTTATTTCAGAGTGCCAGGTTTTTGACCTTTGGGTTGGCCAGATGGTGAACAACGTTATCTTGTGCATTTACACAGAGCTGGAGTATGCTGGGAATGCATGCTGAGCCGCACAGCTCAGTGTATGTTCAATAGACGACAGTGAGCAGGCAGGTAAGTGTTTTTTTATTGCTTCTGAAGACGCCCAGTGGGAGGGGCGAAACGCGTCAAGAGGGGATGAGTTGGTGACGTAATTTCCGGTATTTGGAATGCACGCCAAGGCAGTGATCCCAGTATACACACATGCTTGTAATTTCTACTTTCTTGTAAGTTTAATTGCTTTTAAACCTATATTAAAGTAAACAGTACTATGCTATGGAATCTTCCTCTTTATTGGATTATGGACTACAACTATGCTGAGAGCCCTATAATCGAAGGAGAAGGAGGGAGCCGCTATCATCCATTTTGCCAGAGAACATATACCATGTTTTTTTTAAATCATACTGAGTGGGGAATTCATGACGGGAGCACAGAGTGATTTTTTGGATCTACACAGAAATGATCACCAACACTGGCATTTTATTTGCCCTGATGGACTATTTAATGCACTGGCACTTTATATTTAGATGTGTGTAATCTAGCATATGTGATTTATTATATAGAAGTAGCGCTAAGTTTATTCATTTTGTTCACAGGTCAGCTGACCGTTCACTATAGCAGCAGCTTCAGGAATATTGAAATATTCATATATATTTATTTATTGATTATATATTTTCTTTTTTATTCATTATGACATGGTTCATGCACTGACACATATAGCAAGTGTATATATTATATAACCATAGTGCGGGTACATTCATTATTTTATTAGAAGAGATATAGCATGTCTGTATTCTCCACCGCTGATGGCGCTCAACGGGAATCAGCAATGCAGATGGGGTATAAATGTGGAGACAAACTTGGTTCCTCTATGATTTCCTAGGTCACTGGGGGCTGCTATCCGATTGATTGCTGGTGCCCCATGTGACTTTGGCAGCCATCTTGGGTCAGGCACAGTCTATTTAAGACTCCAGCACCCGGGCTTAGCATGCTTTATGCAGTGGCTAGCATAGGAACAGGTTCCCTGTCTGTCAGAGACTGTGCTTAGAGCTAGGGAAAGGTTCTGGAGTAGTAGGGACAGTGCAAGGACTACATCTACCTCTTCTAGAAAGCATCTAGACCGTGGACCGGCCAGGCTGCATTCCGCTCCTCATGGCAGATGCTGTCGGCATCTTCCAGTCTTCAAACTGCTGTTTCACTGTTACAGTTGTAAATGGCTCTGGACGGGTGTGACTTCCCAATGGGCATATTTGAAGTTGCTGAACTTTTGCACAATACATTGCTATTGCCAAACTTGGACTCTGTGCGCTCACTGCCTGTCACACAATGCTGCACCTAGCCCACAAAGGTTCACAGATGAAAAAAATAAAAACTTCTCCCTTCACCACTGGTTACTGATTACCATGATTCATTAATACCTTTCCCATACAGATTACAATAAGAAAGTTCTTTCCTGAGTTCATCAATCTGAATTATGGTTATATATCAAGTCCTCATAAAGGGGGAGTATTTTTGGCCCCTGAAACCTGTTGGATGTTTTTCATCTTGTGATATGGGGTCATTACGCTCAGTAGTAATGCGTTTTTTAGTGAGTCATGCCAGTTTGCCAGCACACATTTATTAAACAAAGTTAAGAAAACAAAGCTTTATATGTCAGTATTTTCCCACACAGTGTTTTCAGCTTTACAAAGCCTTATAAGCAAACAGGTAATGAAAAATACTAGGCCACCTGGCTTTCATTAGCAACACTGCTGCTGTGCTTTCAGGCTCACTCAGCCTTAGTTAGCTCCTCACTGCACGGGCCCACTCTTGGCCTCTAGATAGGGTTCTCCCAGCATCCATGGCTCTTTCACTCTTTTGAGACTTAGAGAATCCCCTCCAATCCCCTGGACTCGCTAATTGCCTCAGCTTTCTCAGTTTTGCTAACTCTCCCAGCTGTCCCAATTCAACCAGTCCTGCAAGTAAGGCGTTTCTCCCAGAGGGAGTACTTTCTCCTGAGTGGTTCACCTCTGGACCACACACCTATCTCCAAAGGCTCTATCTCTAAATGGAAGCCTTGAGCTATGGTCAGGCCTGGCTTACTAGGTAAGAAGCAACTATTTTTTTTTTTGTAAATCAATCCCTATGCGTTCCTAGGAGTCATTTTTCTGGAAATCACGTTTTCAAGACATTTTAGAAACCCAGTAAAGGGGACTCTTCTTTTTTTTCCATTTTTTCCAGGTTAGAAGATACAAGCTAAACTGTTCATACTTATATCCTTAATCATCAATTATATTAAATATCTCTACTATCTCTATACAGTATGTGTACTGTCTTCTTTAATATTCAGCCTGAACATTGTATTTCTGTTTTAATTTCTTGTCATTCAATTAATTTTGATTGCCGGCCTTTTGATGTGACCTTTGTCACGATTAATCAATAATATCATAATGAGTCCCTGGGGAAATGCTGACCCTTGCTTACATCAGTTTTGCATATTCTGTCATAATATATACCTGTATTGTTTTTTTATATTGAAAAGTATATTTTAAAACAAATTTAATTAATTAGAATGATATATGCAGCACAGAGATGTATTTTATGTTTAGGTTTTGTAAAACAATCAAATTCCAAATAACATTCCTTGAGGCTCTATTCTTTTAGCTTTGACTTAAAGTGGTTCTAAAGACTAAACTTTTTTACCTTAAAGTGATACTAAAGTCGAATTTTTTTTCTTTAAAATTAACAAACTTGTTATACTTACCAGCTCTGTGCAGTTGATTTTGCAAAGAGCAGCCTGGATCCTCCTTTTCTCGGATCCCTCTTCGGGGCCCCTGGTCCCTCCATTCTGTCGAGTGCACAGCAAGCAGCTTGCTATGAGGGCACCAGAGCCGAGCGGCAGCTCCGTGTGTCCAGTCAGACATGCAGCTGCAATTCGGCCCCACCCCTTCTCTCTCCTGATTGGCTAACTGACTTTGACAGCAGCGGGAGCCAGTGGCACCACTGCTGTGTCTCAGGCAGTCAGAAGGGGGAGTCCCAGACTGCAGAGGCACTCGTGCACATCGCTGGATACAAATGAACTCAGGTAAGCATTAGGGGTAAAAAAATGTTTAGGCATCTGCATCCCCCCTGACCCCCCCCCCCTTTTACTTACCTGCATCCCCCCCTGACCCCCCCTTTTACTTACCTGAGCCCTGATTCAGCTGTGTAGCTTTTATCTCCCCTCCCTTCCGAGTCTCGCTGGCTTTGCTGGAGCATCAGGAGCCATTGGCTTCCAGTGCTGTCAATCAAAACCATCGACGAGGGAGCTGGGGGGCAGGTCTGAGTCCCACTGTCTTTGTCACGAGGCGGCTTCCCAAGAAGGCACTGGTCAGAGAGGAGGGGCCAGGAGCGCTGACATGGAACTGAAGAAGAGGAGGTTCACACCCACTCTGTGCAATTCCATTGCATAGAGCAGATAAGTATAGATATGTTTGTAATTTTTTTTTCAAATGTTACCTTTAGAATCGCTTTACGCTAACCATACACTGATCAAAATGTGTCTGCTCCAGCAGGAAATGGCCTTATTTTGATCAGTGTGTGGACTCCCCAATCAACAGAAATATTTAACTGACTCTTTTTGAAGGGATATGTTGGAAAATGTTCCAACAATCGGCAGCTGATTGGCCGCTGCTGATCGATTTTTTTTTAGAGTGGTGGGTACCGATATCTGCATACAATGTGCCAATGAGAGGAATCCTCAATCAATGTCATTTTGTTTATGGCCAGCCTAACAAAAAAAAATTATTTCACAGACATAGCTTACTAGATTATGTCTCTAGCACTAAACCCTGATTGGGTTTTGTCAGAGGGGGTGGTCATTGCCATGTTCATGGATGATTCATACAATAAATGAGGATGAATGTGATATACTAAGAGCGTAGCATTTTTTTTTCCTTGTGGTGTAGTGCAATTGCTTCATATGTGTCCAACTAGGTACTAGGAAAAATCCTGTATCTCAATAAGGTGCATTTCTATAAACTGTTATACATTGATGTATCCTATCCTAATTATTGTGTACTAGGATACATGAGGATATTTTAAAGTAGTACTAAAGGCTCACATTTTTGTCTTAATTACATTGGTATAGAAGTTGAACAGTGGGCAATAAATGCTTACTGAAAGAGTCCAGAAACACAATTTGTATTCTTTGCCACCAAATCTGGGTACATCCTGCATTGCTCCCTGCATTAAAAGTTAATTCAAATAATGCAAATCATTCAACCTGAGCAGCCAACCTCCTGTGTTCACAGTACATATGACTGGCCGCTCAGCATGGGACCTGGAAGCAATGGAGATCACTGGATTAGCTGTGTGTACTTCAGTGATTTCCAGCTTTCAGGGGCATCAGCCCGGTATGGTACAGTATATTCAAAGTTACATAAATCCAAGCTGGAGCAATCTAACTACATAGAAATATACCATATCTGGAATTTGTTTTTTTTTTTTATGTAATTTTAAAGGGTAACTTCACTTTTAATGATAAAAAAAAACATTCCTCTCTAGGTGATCAATTTACATTGCAAGGACTCCTACCTTTTTTGTTATTTTCAAGAAATAGCTGTTTTTTTGCTTTCTCTGTGTCCATGTGGAAAGTGAATCTAATGGGAGTGATTTTATAATTCTCAATCAGCTGTCGAGCTTGCAGCGTTCTGATGAGGAAAGTGGCAGAGTCTACATCCCTTTAAACATGCTTTACCTTTGGGAATAGCTCACCCCAAATTATTATTATTTTTTTTTTTTTTTTTTTTTGCAGAGGATGCCTAAAATCTGACTTGCATTTTA
Organism: Lithobates sylvaticus; assembly: GCA_028564925.1. Taxonomy (NCBI): domain Eukaryota; kingdom Metazoa; phylum Chordata; class Amphibia; order Anura; family Ranidae; genus Lithobates; species Lithobates sylvaticus. The sequence goes on from CM053028.1 coordinate 83,265,684, forward strand.
ATGCAGACTTCTGGTAAAATCAGTAAGCCAATCACACAAGCAGGAAATAAAATATCCTTGGGATGTTCTGTACATCATTTGTGTACAGAAAGCCTCCAGGTTGCCATATTGCATTACATTTTACAGAAAATGACAGCACTGCAGATTGAAAATTAAACATCATTTTTATTAACATTCAATTACAATATGACTTGTGTAGTAATTGTATATGCTATATATATATATATGTATTTTTATTATTTTTGTATTTTTTATTCCCATTAAATTTAAATTACCCTTTAAAGTTTAAGTTCACCATTTCAGAAAATAGTCTTTGTAGTCAACAAGTCCTTGTAAATATTAATAACTGTGCATCTGTGTAAAATATTTGGTAATTACATTTTCCTACCTGTAAGCCATTTGCTTTCCCCCCAAAGGTTTGAAACTCCCATGTCCTGACTTTTTGCTAGGACATGACCATCATTGGATACTCTCTCCCTACACTACAGGAGCAAAGCCCAATGGATTTCACATCCTAGCAATAAGGCAGGTTGTGGGGGAGCTAACTGGGAGGTTTTCGGCCAGACTTCCAGTAGGGGTTCAAATAGCCTTCAGGTATGACAACAGAATTAATGAAAATGTTTCAAAGCTGCTGAGTGTATTCATACTGGGGCCCCGTGTAGCTAATTTTCCAGAAAAGGTGAAGCTTTCAGTTCATCTGACCTGTATCTACTGAAATGTTTTGCGGCAACCGGTATCTACTGGAACACTGAAATAAATCTGCAGAGGTAAATTTGGTAGCGGGATGTAACCTTCATCTCATGTTTGTAGCGTTACAATATTTGCAGAATGCCTTTCAATACATGCAGAAGGATCTCATTATGATAGCATGCCTAGAGAATTTTCCTATCTGGTCCCTCAAAAGATCATGTAAGATATTTCTCTTTATTAAAAAGACACATTCCCTGCATTTACAATTGAACCTTTATATAAATTCACCTTAATCTGGATTAACGATCTATACGAATCTGGACATAATGGTATTTTATATTTGGTAAATTATCCGTAGTCAGCGATTCAAGCACTGTGGAGCTTTCCTCTACACTGATGGCTCCTAAGTCAGCATTTCAGGTTGATGATTGTAGAAACTCTCACTAGACTACCTTGTAAAGAATATTTTTCTTTGATGGCTACTGTCAAGCAAGCAGTCAGAGATAACAACAACAAAAGAGGATGGGCTGCTTCCTGCGTAGATTGAGCCATTAAAGACAAGTAAGAAAACCAGATACGTAAGTGGCAGATTCAAGGCGAAGTCAAAAGCATTAAGTTAAAAGTTACCAACCAACCGGGGATACACCATGATTCCTGATTCCTGAAGCCTGTACAGAGGTATGGGCAGAAAACTGGAAGACATATCTGCAGGAGCCTGACCTTGCACCGATGATCCACCTATAATGGGTGCATTGCTTTGTAGGCTCATGTAGTAAGAAATAATAAATGTAAAAACATGTGAATTTATTATTTTTTTTATGAGGTGAGCTTAGCATTTAATACCAAGAACTTATCAAGGTTTGTATAATAGATTGCTTTAAAGCTTGTTTAGGTGCTCCTTTGACACTGAATAAGAAAGCTTGTAGACTTCACCTCCGTAACATCTCTAAAATTGGCCCTTTTTGACAAATGAAACCACCAAGCTTCTCATTCACTCCCTTGTTATCTCTCGCCTTGACTATTGCAACTCCCTTCTCATTGGCCTGCCTCTCCATAGGCTATCCCCTCTTCAGTCTATCATGAATGCTGCTGCCAGACTTATCCACCTTACCAACTGTTCAGTGTCTGCCAACCCTCTCCTCCAATCCCTACACTGGCTCCCAATCACCCAGCAAATTAAATTCAAAATACTAACCACAACCTACAAAGCCATCCACAACTCTGCCCTGAGCTACATCGCCAATCTTGTCTCCAAACATATCCCAAACCGTCCTCTCTGCTCTTCTCAAGACCTCCTCCTGTCAAGCTCTCTCATTTCCTCCTCCTATGCTCGTCTCCAGGATTTCTCCAGAGCCTCTCCCATCCTCTGGAACTCACTGCCTCAACCTGTCCGGCTATCCCCTACTCTAGCCACTTTCAGGCGATCCCTGAAAACTCATCTCTTCAGGGAAGCCTATCACGTCTCCAACTAATCTTTTACCACTTCCATCAGCTCATTCCCCACAGTTACAACCTTTTTGTACCACCTCCCCCACCCTATTAGATTGTAAGCAGGGCCCTCTTAATCCTCCTGTATTTTATTGTATTATAACTGTATTGTCTCCCATTTATATTGTAAAGCGCTGCATAAACTGTTGAACTGGGGAGGTTCTTGCTATGGCAGTATCATTTCTTAATGAACACCTGAGGGTATGTTGTGTTATTTAAGGGTAATAGTTAAGATGTATGTTAAGATGTATGTTTAAGCTAAATACCCCCAGGAACAAGAGTGAAGGTTAATCTCCCCAATGAGAACACAGACTGCAATAAAAACCTGACAGTACTTGTAACCCCTTCATAACTCCTACCCCCAAAAAAAAGGCATTACATATGCCAAAATGTAATCTACAATGGCATTGTAACAACCTTTCCTTTAGTGGATATGCAAGATAGGCATCATTTTAGGTGGACTGTTGGAGTTGTCTAAAGAACTGAATTGCTCCTGCCTATCAAAGCAAGTGAGTTACTTTGTCTTAGTCAGCAGATGGTGGTAATGAGCAGAATTTCTATTATATACCTTTACCTGAATTGGCAAGACTCCAATGTGCTTGACACATAATTACCCAGCGCCAGTGAGTGTTAGTTTGTATATAACTGGAGAAACCTGCAAATGATGTCTATGTGAATTTACTATCCTTATTTACTCTCTAGCAGACTCCCCTCCATGATAATCCCTTTACCTTGGAATCTGTCTTTGCAATGTGTTTGCTTTCTTTAATCTCGTGTGTTGTTGATGAGAGTTTTTCTTTTTATCTGTCATGCTTTCACTGTATGGTTGTGCAGCATCTGCAGTTCAGCATGCTTTTAACTTGTGCTGTGTTTAAACTAAGATGCTTTTTAGGGATCAACCTCTGAAAACATAAAGTAAGCTGTAGACAGACAGAAATTACTGAAGTGGCCTGTTTTATTTTTATTTCTCAAACTGAGTGTTCTCTTAAAATAACAGGAAGGTGGGCACATTTATTTAACCCATCTCTAGACAGATTTAAAAAAGAGTAGATAACCACCATGTTAATGGTTTATACGTTTTCCTGAATCAATGACAGTCATAGTAAAAAAAAGATATCCCCCAATTGCCATGCCTCATTCTCAACTATTGTTTGACCAAAAATGGAAAAATCTATCAGTTATTGTTAGTTGTGGGGTTTTTTTTTTTTTCGCAATCTAGAACAGTCTTTTGCAAACTTTTTAACATGTAGGTACCCTTGAAATAACTTTCTGGTCTCAGGGAACATCTGCTAATAAATACTGTACATTGCTATGAAGGTCAGTGTGAAGAATGCTCCTTACATTCGTGGTCAATAGGAAGAATCCTCCCTTACAGATAGCTAAAAAGATCATTGGTGTCAGTGGTTACTTATCTGAGAGGTAGAATATTCTCATTGTTAAAGGAACCCCTTGCAACCTCTAGGGCAGTGGTCTCCAAACTGCGACCCATGGGCTGAATGCAGCATTTTCCTTGCTTCTATCCAGCAATTGGGGCACTGTTGTACTCACTGATATGAGGCACAACGACGATGAGGCACCATACCTTCCACCGACAGGGGCATACCTAGAGCATTTGGCACCCGGGGTGGATCCTATATCTGGCAACACCCCCACCTTAAAATGTAAAAACACCCCACTGTGCCCCCTGCATACCTCTGCATCCTTCAATATCTTTTTGTCACTACTATGTACCCCCTCTCCACAACTGCACCTCTGGACCCCTTTACATTACACAGCACCCTGCACCTCTGGACCCCTTTACACTGCACAGGACCTTGCACCTAAGGACCCCTTTACATTACACAGGACCTTGCACCTCTGGACCCCTTTACATTACACAGCCCCCCACAGCTCTGGACCCCCTGCATGTTACACAGACCCCCTACAGTGCAGATCCCCCTACAGTGCAGATCCCCCTACAGTACAGACCCCCTACAGTACAGACCCCCCTACAGTACAAACCCCTTCACCCTACAGCACAGACCCCCCTACAGTATAGACCCCTCACCCCTACAGTAAATCCCCCTCCCCCTACAGTGCAACCCCCCCTACAGAACAGAATCCTCCCCTACAGTACAGAACCCCCCGTACAGTACAGACCCCCCTACAGTGCAGAATTCTCCTCTACAGTACAGACCCCCCACAGTGCAGAATCCTCCCCTACAGTGCAGACCCCCTACAGTACAGACCCCCTACAGTGCAGGACCTCCCTACAGTGCAGGATCCCCCTACAGTGCAGACCTCCCCTACAGTAAAGACCCCCCCACAGTGCACAAACCGCCCCGTACAGTGCACAGACCCCCCTACAGTGCACAGACCCCCCTAACAATACAGACCCCCCCTACAGACCCATAATGTACCTCGGAACACACACAGAGAGCCTGAGGCAGTGGCATTGCAAGGGGGAGGTGCGAGCCGCACCCGAGTGACACCTGTCGGCACAGTGTTCCGGGACCTGGCGCAACAATCCCCTTCTCTCCGTGGTCGCGGCTCTGATCAGTTGCATTTCTTTTTTTTCAGGTAGCATTTCTCCCACTGACACCAATGATAAGGTAGCATTTCTCCCACTGACACCAACAGTGAGGCACTATTCCTCCCACTGGCACAACAATGGGACATAATCCCTCCCACTGATGAAATGAATGGGCGCTATTCCTCCAAACAATACTTTTGATGGAGCACTATTCTTCCTCTGAATCACCACAGGCGCTATATTCTTTTTAAACATTTATTGACTGCCAAGCCTAGTTCACACCCACAGATTCTAGGACATTTTCTACTCCCACTGACCACAGTCTGGCCCCTCCTTTAATCTGAAGAACAGTAAACTGCCCCTTTAGTTAGAAAGCTTGGAGACCCCTGCTCTAGAGGAACCTTAGAGTTCCACAGACTCTTGACTTAGAAAGGCTCTTTAAAGTTGAACTAAACTCTTACATTTTTAACTTTCCTTCAACAGTCTGATGTCCTTTGCTGGTGCCAGCATCTTCTATCTGGCTTCTTCTGGGTGCCAGGCTGGGGCCATCTTTATTGACATGGCTGCATGATCTTTGTCAATAGAATGATGCACTGGATGCACAGAAAATATATTGAGCTGGATTGTGAAACTCAGGAGTTGGATAAAAAAAAAAAAAAAATGAGCAGTTCTTATCAGCAACCAATCACTTTATATCTTCTTTGCTCTGAAAATATAAAATATATTGTGGACAACAAAGCTACTTGAGTTCAGTATTAGCCCCATCGCATGTAAGCATATTGGGCACATGCTTGTAAAGCTTAAACATGGTTGTGGTTGTAAAGCGTCAACATTTTTTACCTGAAGTATTCCTTGCATTAAGGAAAAAAAATGTTTAGGTGTCAGCTACCACCCTCACCCCCCTTACCCCCCCCTTTTACTTACCTAAGCCCTAATTCGATTTAGCACCATGCATACCTGCAGCTCTTCTCTCCCCTCTTTTCCAGGTCTTGCTGGCTTTGCTGGGGCACCGGGAGCTGTTGGCTCCCAATGATGTCAATCAAAGCCAGTAAAAAGGGTAGTGGGGGCGAGGCCGAGTCCTGCTGTCTGTGTCAATGGACATAGCAGCGGGGCCCGGGTGGGACTCACAAGTGCCCCCATGAGAAGAGCTGCAGATGTGCATGGCGCTGGATCGAATGAGGGCTCAGGTAAGTAAAAACAGAGGGGGGTGAGGGGGGATTCTGACACCTAAACATTTTTTACCTTAATGCAAGGAATTAATTATGGTAAATGTTTAGGCTTTACAACCACTTTAAGTGCCCAATATGCTTACATGCGATGGGGCTAATACTGAACTTACTGTATGTAAATTTGTTGTCCATAACAAATTTCATATTTTCAGAGCAAAGTGATTGGTTGCTGATACTGGCACTGGACAGAGGGGGTCAGGAGCACTGGCAAGGGACCCGAAAAGAGGGGGTTCGCGGCAGCTCTGTGCAATTCCATTGCACAAAGCAGGTAAGTATAGAAATGTTTGTAAAGGGGTACATTTAAAAAAAAATAACAATCACTTTTATTAGCACCAAATGCTGTCCAGTGCCATTATTAATAAATTGGTTTTCCTTATTGCTTGTATTTATGGAAGGGGGGGGGGGGGGGGGGGGTGAGGTCTCAGTCTTTGTAAAATAATACATTTCAAGTGTTCCTTATGAAGTTTGGTACAGGACAATAAAAAAAAAAAGAAATTGCAAGCAGGATATAAAATACAAAATAAAAAAACACAAAAAATTCTAAAATGTAATAAAGCATATTGAAAATGTGCGTTGGCCCTTGCCCTTTACAAATTCATCTTTTTACTTCATTTAGACGCTATGGATACTTTGAAATACTTTAGGTTTCCGTATTTAGGAAGCAGTTGGAGCCCAGGGTACAGCGATCTGTATATTTTTTGTCTTAGAGGTAAGCGAGATTTAGAGAGCCAAACTACGTTAATGCCATCTTATGACTTACATTGACTGCCCCAAAGCACAAGTGAATTGCAAACACAATAGCTTAAATAAACAGTAAGTGGATGTGCTTCTATTATGGGCTGCTCAGGGAATTTACATTAAATTGAAGCCTGCGGTGATGTAGTGGATTTATAGCCTCCTTACTCAGCGTGCTAAATGTCTAGGTATTTTCTGCCACCTCTTGTGCGACTCCGTCATCTTTTATTGATGTCAATCAAACAGGTAAAATAAATAGTGCTCGCTCCTTCTGAACATAAAGGAAAATATTGATTTAAACCTCCTGGGCTTTAAAGGCATCTGTCATGCAAAAGTATGAGCTGTAAACGCACAAACGTGCTGCTGAGTCTGAATCCAAAGAATGATTTTAGAAGGCATTAACCGGTGCGCAGATGGTTTGAATTGTGCAGTCTGGTCCTGTAGCATTTGTATACTACATTGTACATATCAGATCTGTGCTAGCAGTGGAAGAAATAAATGGCCCTGCAATTTCAGAATCGGCTTCAGACCTTAAAAAAAGGGTATAATTTTCTCCTAAATAAAAAAAATAATAATTATTGTTATCTGCAGGCCTCAGGCTGCTGCATCCATCCCTCGATGTGAGTCATTGTAGTGTTAAAACAGTCGTTTATGGTTAGACCAGTGATTTCTTTCTGTTTGGGTGAGATCATAATAAGGTATTTCTATTCCTAAATTCGAGAGAAAAACGACAGAAGCCACATTGCTCTGCTTGAATTGCTTGCCAACCAATGCTCAGCAAAAATGGAATGGCCCTTTCAGACTTGTATTGCCCTGCAGTGCCCTCTGAAGTGCGATTTGCGATATAACGCCTCCTCACTGCCAGATTTAACCCTATAATGCTGCATTACCTCGCCACAATCGCAAGCATTGCACACGGTTACGGCATGACCCCATTAAACGCAAAGGATGAGTCTAACAGGCGGTACTGCCTGTTAAAGGGGTTGTAAAGATAATTATTATTATTTTTTTTTAAATAACACACATGTTATACTTGCAGTACCTCCACTGTGCAGCTCGTTTTGCACAGAGTGGCCCCGAACCTGGTCTTCTGGTGTCACTCGGCGGCTGTCTTGGCTCCTCTCCGCAAGAACTAAGCACCTTCATGCCAGCTCTCTCGCATGGTGGTTAGTTCTTGCGGGCGCGCTCCCGTGATACAGCCAGCGGCTATGGCCACTCACTGTATCACTCGGCCCAGCCCCCCCCGCGCGCCGCGTCATTGGATGTGATTGACAGCAGCGCGAGCCAATGGCTGTGCTGCTTTCAATCCATCCACTTTAGCCAATCAACGGCCAGTCTGAGCGGTGAAGAGGCGATCAGGGGCGAGCGCAGCAGGTGAACGGGCTCAGGTAAGTAAAACGGGGGGCTGGGGGGGGGGGGCTGGTATTGTCTGATGTTTTTTTCATCTTAATGCATAGGATGCATTAAGGTGAAAAAATGCGAACCTTTACAACCCTTTTAAGCTCTGCACCCGAGTTTAAAAAAAATGCAGCCGCTAAGCAAAGAATCACAACTGCAAGAGGTGTACAACCCGTCTGCGTATACTGGGACAGTCCATGGGGCATAAAACTGCAGCTCAGTCGACTACCTGAAAGAGCATTTAGTTCTACAGTGAGTGATGGTTATACAATATTACAATCTGCAGAGTGTGCATTCTTTATCTATGAACAAAAATATGAAGATCACAACCTAGGGTTGGCTAATGTAGGTTAAGGTATATCTAAACTCAAAAATAAAAATGTATTTTATTGCCAATCCTTAGCTGTAATGGCTACATTCGTTTTCTTATTTAAGACTCTTTTTCCTGTATTTTCACCGGGGGATCGAGCCAGGAACATATTTCTTGTCTTAGGGTGTCTACACTCACTCCCCCACTGTACCTATAGAGGGACAAGATAGCCACCCTTGGACAGAAATATTTTTAAACTGTGGAGTGGGTAGTGTTGAATGGGCTAGTACATTTAGATTAGGGCTTCAGATCAGTGGCTAACAAATTAAAGTGGTTGTAAACCCACATAAAAAAAAACCTGCAAGACAAAGGCATAATGAGTAGTATGCATAGCATACTAGCTCATTATGAAAATACACACCTTAGATCTTAGCCCCCGCAGTGGTCCCAGTACATAGCTCTGGCCAGTGACATCGCTCCCAGAGTTACTTCTGGGTATTGCGGGCTCTGGTGCTGTGAGACGCAATGACCTCACTCATGCACACGGGAGCCACCAGTAACAGCACACTAGCTGAAGCAAGGGCACAAACGAGCCATTGCTTTAGTGTGCATGTGCCGATGACGTCGGCACATGTTGCTACAGGGGATATCTCCTAAACCGTGCAGGTTTAGGAGATATCCAGGGTAGCTACAGGGTAGCCTTATTTTAGGCTTTCCTGTAGTAAAAAGTGGATTGTAAGGGTTTACAACAACTTTAAAGCCTGATTCCAGCAAACACTTTTTAGCAGTTACAGCAACAGGTTTGTTTTGATAAAGCCTTTACATAAATGAATAAAAGCCAACCATTGTAAGCACCCGTCGGTGGTAAATGGTTTGTCTCGACCCTCCAACTGCCACTTTGTCTCAATAGCTTGATCTGTCCCCCGTCCTGCAACCCAACCTATCCTGCTTAACCCGTACAAAAAAAAATCTGTGCACTTACCTATTTGTTATTGTTCTGGTCCAGTCACGTGATCATGCAGCTCTGTGTATGGGAGCGCTTGACAAAAGCTGGGAATATATGGAGCTGTGATGTTGCCCATAGACTCCCATAGCCATTGTTGGTGCTTATCTTCTCCCCTGCAGCAGCTGCTCACTGAGACAGGGGAGCTGGAGCTGCGGGATCACATGACCAAACTGGAGTACATTAGATATAGGTATGAGAGAAGAAGTGCAGGAAATGCCATTTTGTCTCCGCCCCCCTATCCTTATTTGAGCAGTATCTCCTGGTTCCACCCCCCTACCCACCACCCAGTACTGCCCCTTTCAGAGAATACAGAATTTTGTGGCGCTAAATAATGGAATTTGTTAATAACAAGGAAAGGAGTCAAATTGATCCCCTGCAGCCAACAACAATAGACCCCACTCCAGCAACAATAGATTCCCCATACAACAATAGACTCCCCCAGCATCCATAGGTCCCTCCAGCAACAATAGGCCCCACCCTAGTAACAATAGTTCACCCACACAACAATATAACCCCCCCCCACTCCCTAGTAGCAATGAACCACTCACAATAAAACACCACCACCTGCAACATTAGACCCCCTAGCAGCAAAAAAAGATCTCCCAGCAGCCTGCATCAATAGGCCCTCCAGCAGCCAGCAACAATAGGCCTGTCCCTAAACAGTACATCACCTTCCGGCAGTATAAGACCCCCAGCAAAATAGACCCTCACACAAGATCCCCACGATGACCATATACCCCACCAGCAGCCAGCATCAATAGACCCTTCAGCACACCCTACACCCCTTGCCATTACATACGTTCAGTGCTAGAGGTGCGGGAACTGCGTTCCCCCACATTCCCCCTGAGAAAAGCCCTGTGTACACATATGCACTATACAGGTTAGGTAGGAGGAGAGGGGGGGGGGGCATTTTTAGGAGTAGTTATATGTAGGCTTTTTCTTCCACTTTAAAGCTTATATGATATTTGAGTGACTGGGTTTGGATCTACGTTAATTGACAGTCATTGGCACCCCTGTCTTCTTGCAGAGCCACATGCAGCATTCAGATCACACAAGCTTCCATAATGTGACCTGTAAAAAGCAATCATGCCTGATGCTTATTTAATGTGGCAGATGGTGACAAGCCAGTACCTGTGACATCTCAATAAATGTAATCAAGCCATCGGGAGACTAATGATTATGACAGGGTGAAAATTGCCTGCTTTTTAACAAATGTAAAATAATACAATTGTGAAGTTGTATGAGCAATCACAGGGCTACACCAAACATGGCATATTAATGGGACCCCTCTAGGCATCCGATTACATTGGCATGTGTGGTGATACAGGAAGGGATGCTGGTGTCACACTAGATTAGGCTCTTTGGTGAAGTCCCATTATGGTGCCACTCTGTGGCTTGGTAATTGTTTAGAACGTCCATCGCTAATGGGAAAACTATCAGGGAAAGCTAATTAGGTTTGACACTGACTGTAGCTGTATTGTATACGTAAATTAATCGGCATTCTTACATATTGCTTGGAGGAATATTTTTCTAACCTAGGAATGGAATATGAATGGGAAAAAAAAAATACTATAAATTCTATAGGTTTTTGGAAGACAGATCCATTGGTAACATGGCTGACTGTTTCCCGCATCCTTATGCCGCGTACACACGATCGCACATTCCAACAACAAAATCCATGTTTTTTTCCGACCGATGTTGGCTCAAACTTGTCTTGCATACACACGGTCACACAAATCTTGTCGGAAATTCCGATCACCAAGAATGCAGTGATGTACAGCACGTACGACGAGCCAAGAAAAATGAAGTTCAATAGCCAGTGCGGCTCTTCTGCTTGATTTCAAGCATGCGTGGAACTTTGTGCGTCGGAAATATGTACACACGATCAGAATTTCCGACAACGGATCTTGTTGTCGGAAAATTTGAGATCCAGATCTCAACTATTGTTTGTCAGAAATTCCGACGGAAAATGTCCGATGGAGCCTACACACGGTCAGAATTTTCGACAACAAGCTCCCATCGAACATTTCCCATCGGAAAATCCGACCGTGTGTACGCGGCATTAGACTAAGGCTGCTGATGTAAAGATAAATTCACACTTGAAATAAATATATGTGAAGTATAACACCTGCCCAAAAACAAATTGGTATTTCTGTTTAGCCAAGCAGCAAAGCTAGGCCACTGCCAGACAGCATAGCTAGGTCCCTGACTTTGCCTTGCTACAGGTATAGCAATACAACTTGGTCAGGAACCACCCAGCCTTTAAATGAATAGGGATGGATCAGCAGCTCACTGATGAAGTCATCCCAGTACTCTCTCCTCCTGTCAGAAAGACTCTACTTCATAGTAATAACATTGCGCAATGTTGTAGAATCTGACTGGCTTACAGTGTTGGGAGTCTTGGTGTAGAGGAGATTACATTAGACTAAAATAAAGACTTTATAAGATACTATTTGAAAATATATTTAAAGATGAGTTCCAAGTGTGGCAATATTTGCATCAGGGGTCTCAAACTGGCGGCCCTCCAGCTGTTGCAAAACTACAAGTCTCCTCATGCCTCTGCCTGTGGGAGTCATGCTTGTAACTGGCAGCCTTGCAATGTAATGGAGTATTCCTGCGCTACCGTGGAAAGGGAAGGGTAAGGGACGGGGAGGATAGTGGGGGGACTGAATGTTGGGGGACTGCTGCAAGCACCGGGTGTAGGTCAAACCGTACCTACCAGACAGTAAATTAAAATGGAGATGGTGCTGCACTGTTCCCCAGGGGGGTGACTAGATCTACCACAAGGTGGCAGTAACGGGGTAAAAGACGTAGACCCCTTAGATAAAATAATGGCAAGAGACAATGATATTAAATAGTATAACTATTAAATCAGAGCTCTGTGAGTAGAGCGGAGTGTCTCCCTTACTTTATGTATTAAGGAGTATAACCTGACCACTAGGGGTCACTGATAAATACAAATATAATATTAGAGGTCACTAATAGATAGAAATAAAAAATATATATACTCTAAAGTGCGAGTGTTAAATAACTAATAGCACCTAGATGTAATGACTTAAAAAACACCATAAGCAGGTACACAGATAAAATACAAGCTAGGCATATAAAATCATATAAGTGAACATATGGTTAAAATAATAATAATAAATATAAAATCCAAAGTGCATAAGAAATTGTGAAAAAATATAATAAATAATAGTAGTATCCGTGATGTGCTAGTGCAGGTGTGCACATCTTGAAGCAACTAGGTGATCCAGTGAAATACTAAAATGATTGTTGTAATCACATTCAAAATTAATAAACAAAGATATGTGCAAAGATAATGCACTAGAGTGAACAGTTGAACAAGAGGTCTAAAGTGCAAGATACGTAGACATAAAAGATAGTGCAAATATTGCAGAACTGGATGGTCTGCGTGACTAGAAAAAAATAAAAAATACGAAGTAGATTTTGGCAAAGTAAGAAGCTACCAGTCGCAAAGTGCAGGTAAACAATAAATCGCAAAGTGCAAACGCAAAGTGCACAGAAATATCCTGTATACAATAAATAAAATAGTATGCTTAAGATTGTGACAAAAATAAATAGTCATAACAGACTATGCTGCATGCATATAAGTCCGTGGTTTATAAAGATCCTCAGCAGTTTATAATTGTGATTATTACTCCTGGTGCGAGAGTGGGGATAGTAATGTGATTCTTGGATAATGATGATATCCGTGCAGTGAAGTGTCCTAAACAGTGGGGGTCTCTCCTCTTCGTGTGGGGTACACTATAGTGAGCAATGGACCCTTACCTTGCGGTAAAGGGTTAACCGCATATAAAATGATGAGGTGGGGTCTGCTTTCTTCTCCCTTCTCCCTCTGTCTCAATGGTCTGCCTGGGTGGGTGCGTTTTCCTTATCGCTGGTTCCAGGTGTCAGGTGTATCTAGCCTTATATCTCGCGGCAGATGCCGGAGTGGTAGGTAAAAAATGAGGGGGGAGCCGTATAGTGTAGTATGGTTTTAAATATTCAGTAAACAGTTTATTAAAGCATCAATAGAATTATTACTCACAAACATGCCTCATGGGACTTGTAGTTTCGCAACAGCTGGAGGGCAGCCAGTTTGAGACCCCTGATTTACATAGTTACATTGGCTCAGATTGGAGCAATGTAAGTATGTATGAGCCATGCCCATGGGATACCTGTGAATGCTGAAAATCACTATAGTAGGCACCGTGACTACTAAAGTGATTGCCACTAGCTTCTGAGTCCCGTGCCGAGCGGCTGCCTTGTTGCATTGTAAACACGGGAGGTTACTCACTCGACATGGGCACTATTCAGGGAACATTTCGCGTTTTCTCACTGAATGCCAAGTGTTCTCCGATTGGATGAGTTAGAGAGGCTGGGCATTGGCATCATTATCTCCACCTCATCCAATCAGGGACTGCTTTATATCCATTAGGAGAATAGAAAGTGTCCTCTAAATGGTGCCTGTGCTTGAGGGGGCAACCTGCTGGGTTTAGTGCTACAGGGCCTACCACAGTGATATACAGGGAAGAAGAATCACTGAAGACACTATCTGCTTGGAGTTTATAAGTTCTTCCTGTGCTTGTGTGGGTTTCCTCTCACACTTCAGATATGCTGCTATGGTTTCAGAATTTGAAATTCCGAGTCCTGAGCTCCGAGCCCCAAACTTATATTTTGACTTCTAGATTTTAAATTCTGAATTCCAAAGTTTTGAGTTTTGAATTCATGCTGTGTAAAATTATCTTGTGTGTGTGTGTGTGTGTGTGTGTGTATGCGGATAGGGACCTAAGATTGTAAACTCCCTGTGGGCAGGGACTGATGTGAATGTACAATATTAAAGTGCTGCATACATTGTCTGTGCTATATAAATAACTAATAAATAAATAAATATTATGAATACTAAAAAAGCCATTTCTTTTCCAGGCAGAACATTATTTTGTGAAATATAGGATATACAGACAGATGCAGAATAATAAATAAATCATAAATGTATCTTGCAGGTAGACTACATCCATAAAAATATCTTGCGTGTATAACACAGTCACATAATGCCAGGTTACGTGTGCTTGAATGTATTTTTTACTTCCGTGCCTCCGCTGAATTGTACAAATGAGCTCCTAGCAGGTGCACAGGCTTTTTGGCTTGTAGGGGATGCTGAAGGAACGAGGTAAATTAAGTGTAACAGTTTGTAGTCCACACCACAGTAAACCATATTCTGCTAGAAGCCTGTGTGTGTGCCGCAGTACTTCTCCTTCCCAACAGAGTATCCACAAACACGTGGTACACATTGGTAAAATTATTTTATGTTTCATATTTATTTTATCTTTTCTTTTTTAACTCCAGTTACATTAATAATGAATAACTGTGATGTAGTGATGGGCTCAAAGAAATGTATGGATAGTGACAGGGAGTGGGCAAGCTCCAACAGTGCCAGGAAGTGTTGAAGCTTTGGCAGATCAGCAGAGGCATTGCTGGGTCTACAAAAGATCTGGGGCTAGAGCCCATAGCAGCGTAGTAAAGAAAGTCATACGCTTGGGTGGGCATACACATGTATATACAGTAATATATGTGTGTGTGTGTGTGTATATCCCCAGAGATCCCCTCACTTACATCAGGGTCCCCAGAGAGCCCCCCTTACATCAGGGTCCCCAGAGAGCCCCCCCCCCCCACTTACATCAGGGTTCCCAGAAAGCCTCCCTTACATTAGGGTCCCTAGAGAGCCTCCCCCTTGCATCAGGGTCCCCAGAGAGCCTCCCCCCAAATCGGGGTCCCCAGAGAGCCTCCCACTTAAAATCAGGGTCCTCAGAGAGTGTGGGGATCTCTGGGGATATATACACACACATATATTACTGTATATACATGTGTATGCCCGCCCAAGCGTATGACTTTCTTTACTACGCTGCTATGGGCTCTAGCCCCAGATCTTTTGTAGACCCAGCAATGCCTCTGCTGATCTGCCAAAGCTTCAACGCTTCCTTGCATCAGGGTCCCCAGAGAGCCCCCCACTTACATCAGGGTCCCCAGAGAGCCTCCCCTTGGGGACCCCTGCAGAGACTCGGGGCTATAGCCCCAAAAGCCACCCCCTAGCGATGCCACTGCAGATCAGAATGGATATTCTTAAAGTATAACAGGGGACCTGAAAACTGCTATTTACAGACTGCCTATCTCTTTAACCACTTGCCGGCCACCGCTTGTACATTTACGTTGGCAGAATGTCACTACTGGGCAAATGGGCGTACAGGTATGTCACTTTGAATTTGCCACTGCGTGGTTGCACGCGTGCCGCCAGCGGCGCGCGTGCGTCCCTGCCGCAAGCTCCTTCCCTTCTGCCTAGTGACACTGTCACTGATCAAAGCTCCCTGTTATCGGGCTAAACACCAAAAGAAAGCTCTATTTGTGGGAAAAAAAGGACATCAATTTTGTTTGGGAGGCATGTCGCACGACCGCGCAATTGTCAGTTAAAGCAACGCAGTGCCGAATCGCAAAAAGTGATCTGGTTTTAAGCCAGCAAAATGGTCCGGTCTGAAAGTGGTTAAAGTGGTTGTAAAGGCAGGATTTTTTTTTTATCTTAATGCATTAAAATAAAAATACTTCTGTGTGCAGCTCTTCCCTCAGTCCCCCTGATACTTATCTGAGCCCATCTTCATCCAGCGATGTTGCACGAGAGACTCGGACTGTCTGGAATCGGCTGAGACGGCAGCAAAGCGCCATTGGCTTCTGCTGCTGTCAATCAAAGTTAGTGAGCCAATGAGGAATAAGAGGGGGCAGGGCCTGGCCACGGCTCTATGTCTGAATGGACACAGGGAGCTGCAGCTGGGATCAAGTGCCCCCATAGCAAACTGCTTGCCGTGGGGGCACTCAACAGGAGGGAGGAGCCAGCAGCACTGCAGAGGGATCTGAGAAGAGGAGGATCTGGGCTGCTCTGTGCAAAACCACTGAACAGAGGAGGTAAGTATACCATGTTTGTTATTTTTTAAAGACTTTAGTATCACTTTAAGCTCCCTGAAACTGAATATTTTTTTTCCCTATGCTAAAATCAACAGTCTGCCAATTAATCCCAGTGGTCCTTGTAGGAACCAGGCCATCAAGGACATTGTTTCCTAATACCCAGTCATGATGGCCTGCTCAAAGCTATGTTAACCTGTTCATGCTTCTTCAAATAATTTCCATAGCTGGTCTTTGGCACTCCCCTACACATTTAGTATCATAATACTGCCATATACTGCCATATTTTGGTCTGTATCCATTAGCTGAACTGAAATCTCTATTGTCTACCAAAACGGTTTCATCTCTTCCTACATTTTTCATTTATGGAAATAATGATGGAAGCCAACAGGCATAGAAAATATGATGTGTCCCAGCAAAACTTCTCACTCATGCCTAGAAAAAAATACACTGATAATAGATTATATATATATATATATATATATATATATATATATATATATATATATATATATATATATATAAATATATTTTTTTACCTAATTCCTAATGCCCATTTTTTCATTAGTGATGCGAAGTGTATCCTCTATAATCTTTCCAATCAGCAGGTAAAGCATGTTGATTTGCTATCTTTAGCCTCCATGCTTACTAAAGCTATAGAACTAAGAGCCCTGTAGGCTTCCTCTGATCTGTATGTCTTCTAAGCACGTTAAGTGTCCATGGCAATCAGCATGTTTCATATTAGTTGAAATAGAGAAGACTAGTAAAAGGGCATGCCACAAGTGAACTTCTGCTGCTATAAACCATATGTGTGTGACTGATGTTAATGGATGTACAATGAAGACCCATGGCTGCATACAGAGTAAAGATCAACTATAAATTGTATATTTCAAATACTGCTATCAGTTATAGCTTTTGAAAAAAAAATGGCCAAAACTGTGCTTTTTTCAAATTAAAGACAGGATGCAATGTTCTAGTAGATATTATGTATTTAATCTCAAATGCTCATCACTCTTCAAATATATTATTGATTATCGCAGCTACATATTACTGTGGCTGTAGCAGTACCCAGCACTGTACAGCGCACCCACAGCCATTATAGAGAAAATACGTTTGCTTTTTCAACTTGGATAGTTACTACACAAGCAAAGTTATAATTGGGGTACAGTAGAGCAGACCACAAAATCCGTTTTTTTTTCCGACGGATTTTGACCGAAACTAGTGTTGCATATACACGGTCGGACAAAGTTGTTGGAAAATCCGATCATTCCGAACATGGTGACGTTCGTTGCGCATGACGGAACTACGTAGAGGCTAGTAGCCAATAGCTTTGGTCTCGTAATTTGATCTGAGCATGCGTGGCACTTTGTCTGTCGGAAACACACGATCAGAAAAAGTCAGATCGGATTTTGTTGTCGGAAAATTTGAGTTCCTGCTCTCAAATTTTTTCCGTCGGAAATTCCAACGGAAAAAGCCCGCTAGAGCCCACACACGATCGGAATATCCGACCGTGTGTATGGGGCATAAGAGTGGACTCTTTGGGATTGAATTATTAAAACTGGATCACTTGGAATCTGGTGCAGCTGTGCATATTAGTCAATCGGTTTCTTATGTCGACTTGTTCAGTTAAGCTTTGACAATAATACCTGGAAGCTGATTGGTTTCTATGTAGAGCTGCACCAGATTTTGCACTCTCCAGTGTTAGTAAATCTCCCCCTGTGTGTATAGTTTCTGTAAAATTTGGGCTCCTGGTATTGTAGCAGAAGCACAATATTATTGTGGCTGCTATGAAGTTCTCTTGGCTAATTAATAATAATATAGCAGCTTCCAATGATGGTAGTTTACACATACATGCATGCGAGTGGCCATCCAGCTTTACTTATATTACAGGGACTTCACACTGATTCACTTTTTTTGTTCGGGTTAGCCATGCTTTGCCATAGACTTCTATTAGGAAGGGCAGTTCTGATGCATTTTCTGAAAGCACACCAAAAGTTCTGCATGCATTACAAAAAATGCACCAAAACCGGACAATCTAATGGAAGTCTATAGCAAAGTGGGGCTAACACGTGTGAAAACCATGGGTACACAGTGTTGCACCTGCACTGTGGGGAAACCACAGTTGATTGGTGTGAAATGGACCTAAAGTACAACTAGTGCTTGCTTGACCTACATGCTATTGTTTTCCAGGAAGAGCGGTCCATGGTGATTATGCCAGATTTTACATGTAAAGGGGCTCTCCTTACTGCAAAGTGTGGGGGTGGTCTGTTTTTTATATTGATTATTAAACCATTATGATGAGTTAAGGGAAGACTCAACCTGAATGTGAGTCCCCACTCACATTCATGTTGAGTCTTCCCTTAACTCATGATAATGGTTTAATATAAAGTTTATATGGAGAACCTGTGCTTTCCAACATTATTACTATTCCAACATTATCTTATTAACTTAAATTTACTGGGTTTACCAAGCAAAGCTTTGTTGTATAGACAGTTATTTTCACTTACCAAATAGCATGGTTTATGTATTAAAGCTGAACTCCAAGTAAACAGCTAAATACACAGATACAATACATTTATAAAAGCTGTTTTATCTGCCAATAGATTTTTTGTTATGTCCATCCTCATCCAGCATCACCCATTTTGGAGAGCAGGAGACCTGATTTTTCTCTGCTGCCATTCATTAACACTTATGCCGCGTACACACGAGCAAATTTTCAGTCGGATGTTTTTTTGACGGAATTCCGCTCAAGCTTGGCTTGCATATACACGGTCACAAAAAAGTTTGCTGAACTTTCAACCGTCAAGAGCACGTGACGTACAACACTACGACAAGCTGAGAAAATTAAGTTAAATGCTTCCGAGAATGCGTCAAATTGTTTCTGAGCATGCGTAGGAATTTTGCGTGTCGGAATTGGTACAGACGATCAGAATTTCTTATCGAAACTTTTTCCGACCGAAAAATTGAGAACCTGCTCTCAATCTATTGCTAGCTGGAATTCCGCCAGCAAAAGTCCGATGGATCATACACACGGTCGCATTTTCCGACCAAAAGCTCTCATCTGACTTTTGCTGGCGGAATTTCCACCAGCAAATTTATTATTTACAGGTTTTGTCCTTCCCCTAGTCTGTGACTGGACAGTGAAAGAGCACCTATCCGCATGTTCCTTATTAGTATTTGATCATTGCAATACAACTCATTGGCTTCTTGTGCTGTTTCGCTCTCCTAGTCTGAACTCTGTTGTATAGGGGACTGCAAGAGACTGATATCAAGTTAATTCAACTGCTTGCACTTAAAAAAAAAATGTATTATTGGATATAGAGCTGTATAAATGTGTGCCTCTTATATCTGCCCAGTGTTTTGTTTAAACCTTGAAAAGACATAAAAAAGTAGGGGTGTCATCTATAGCAATCAAGCCACTTGTTTTTATGTCCTAACATGCACTAAAAAATGTCAGCTGCAATCTGGATGCTACTGGTGTCAACTTAAAGTTTTCTTCCCTTCTGTTCTTAAAAGCATTCCCCAGTGCTATAATAATAATATAAATAATATTATATTAGCTTTTTTTTTTTTTTAGAGTGCCAACATATAACAAATGCTATGTTTTTGTCTGCATCATAGAGCATGCTTTTCCAATTGAATAAGCAAAATGCTATTACCGGTTTTTGTTAAATGTTCAGGAAGTGAACAAATTTATTTTATAAAATAGATAATATTGGACCGTTGCTTGCATGCTTTGAAATCTATAATTTAGGAAAATTGTGGCTTAATTATAGCAATTGTATACAAACTTTAAGGAATCAGTTAATGCATCTGATAAAGGTATATAATTAGCTGCATTTAGTGCTCATTGTTATTTAAGTGCAAATTTGATGAGGATTTCTTTGTGTTTAATTGCTAGATCCTACTGTGTCCCGATCTTCTGAAAATAATAAAGAACTTTTTGCTTTATGTGTAGATTTTTGCTATTACCTCTTGAATCCCTTTATCATTTTAATTTTGTAAAGCAGTGCGAAAACTGTTGGTGCTATATAAATCCTGTATAATAATAATAATAATATGTAAAGGATATACACTAGACAGCTGATCTACTGGGATGTCCTTCCCTGATCTATTGGGATGTTCACACGCAATCATCTCTAGAGTTTACAGAGAATGATCCAAAAAAAAAATGATTAAAGTCAGAGGAGAATGGGTAGACTGGTTTGAGATGATAGGCAACAGCAACTCAAATAATTTCTCGTTACAAGCAAGGTATGCAGAATACCATCTCTGAATGCACAACACATCGATCCTTGAAGCAGATGGGCTACAGCATTTAGAAGACCACACCGGGTGCCACTCCTGTTAGCTAAGAAAAGGAAACTGTGCCTACAATTCGCACAGGCTCACCAAGATTGGACAATAGAAGATTGGAAAAATGTTGCCTGATCTGATGAGTCTCAATTTCAGCTGCGACATTCAGATGGTAGGGTCATAATTTCGTGTAAACATGAAAACATGGATCCATCCTGCCTTGTATCAAAGTTTCAGGCTGTTGGTGGTGGTGTAATGGTGTGGGGGATATTTTCTTGGCACACTTTGGGCCTCTTCGTACCAACTGAGCATTATTTAAACGACAGTATTGTTGCTAACCATGTCCATCCCTATGACTACAATGTACCCATTTTCTAATGGCTACATCCAGCAGCATAATGCACTGTGCCACGAAGCTCAAATCATCTCAAACTGGTGTCTTGAACATGACAATAAGTTCACTATACTCCAATGGCCTCCACAGTCACCAGATCTCAATCCAATAGAGCACCTTTGGGATATGGTAGAACGGGAGATTTGCATCATGGATGTTTCAGCCGACAGATCTGCAGCAATTGCTTAATGCTATCATGTAAATATGGACCAAAATCTCTGAGGAATGTTTCCAACACCTTGTTGAATCTATGCCATGAAGAATTAAGGGAGTTCTGAAGGCAAAAGGGGGTCCAACCTGGTACAAACAAGGTGTACCTAATAAAGTGGCTGGCGAGTGTGTGTACGTGTATGTATGTGTGTGTGTGTGTGTATGTATATATATATATATATATATATATATATATATATATATATATATATATATGTAGATATATATCACAATGGGGCTAAAATGACCACTTAAATCTTGCAGAATTTCAGTGCCAGTCACAGGTACTGGTTTCCCCAAGGTGGCTGCCCAGAGCCCATAACAGGGGCCAATTTAATCACCAGTGAGATCCTGCTGACCTGAATAAGCAACATAGCGCCATCTTTAGGTCAGCAAACAAATTGCAACACAACACCTGCCTACTAGCAACTCATGTTGACCAGAGAAACATCACATAGTGCTATCTTTTACCAATAATGCATCATTATTGCTAGGATATCATGCTAGGATAGAATGGCTATTACCCAGAGATATGGGTGGATGATTTCAAGCTGCAAATAGAAACAAGTAGGTCACTGTTGTATAATTCATCTCCTTACAGTTTTTTAGATGCAAAAATATACTATACAATATGTTATATAACAATACAATAAAAAATGAGGAATTCTCAGAAAACTCATTGGATATTGTAGCAGCGCTTAATTACTAGATATTAAAATCCAATAAGAATGGTGAGTGAGATATAAATAAATGAATAAAAATAACAATAACAATAAAAGTGGTTTACACCCTTAGTAAAATCAATCTATAAATAAATAAAAGTGATTTACACCCGTAGGCAGAACAATATTATTATTGGTAGGACCAGTTGCGAATAAATAGATAAATAGATAAATAAATAAATATAGATATAAATATCCGCAATAGTTAGCGTCAATAGTTCATATGTGAGTGGAGCAAAGTCCAGTGGTGTTCTGATAAAACAATGGGGCTTGTAGATAAACACGTTTCTAGATTCCTGTAGTGCGGTCTAAACTCCTGGGTTCTTCCACCAATGCACTCCACCTCGTGAAAGGAAAACGGGTTCCCCTATGGGGATGCACTCACCAGAGCCAAATCAAATATAGGCATGTAATCTCCCAACGAGAATCTGCTACCTCCTTTCTCCAATCACCTCCACAAGCCTCTGGTTAACAGCTCACCATTATCAGCCAGGACATATATGGAAAGAATTGGGACCACATAGGGTAATATTGCTTTAAACACTTTTATTTCCCCCAAGGAAAATATCCCTTTAAAATTCAAACGTACCAAAAGAAAGAATTAAAACAGCATGAAACAGATGTATGTGAAATGCTCTACTATGCCTGGTATCCCTTTCCGGTGTAGCGACGCTGGTTTCCGCTCGGCCGAGCGTTGAACACAGTGTGTAGAAAGCTTTCCGGTCCGTGGAACGCAGGTTTGGAGCGCAAAAACGTCACTTCCTGGTTGCCTGGTCTACGTCCCTGACGCGCGTTTCGTCATATCCGACTTCGTCACGAGGGCGTCTGTGTAGTTTTGGTGCTTTCATATCATTTGATTAAGGTGTACTTGTATTCGTATGTGTTTGTAGTACAAAGGTAAAGTAGGTTTGAGGAGGCAGATGATGTACCCACTTCACCTAGTGTTATAGGTTTCAGGCATTTTAATGTTTTATGCTACTTGTACTCATTTTAAGGTTAACAAATTGCCTTTAGGGTGTTATCACAGGCTTCTCCCAACTCTTCATTTTTTCTTCTAGCATACTCTAGAAGCTCAGAAACCAAATACTAATTTTAAATCTGATCTCCAGGCAAACCGCAAAATATATATAATTTAAAGAAGATGTTGACCCAACATTTTATATTCATGATACTGTAAATGTCTGCTGTATCATGTACGGAAAAGTATCCTAATCTCTTTGTATTGCTTTCTGTGTGTGAAATACCTGGTGTTGCCTATTCCTGTTTTCCTATTAAAACTAACCACAGTAACCATGAGAGCACTACGTGGTCAGTTTTCTAGCTATGCTGGGAACTCAGCCTGCTCTCCTCCAATGATCAGACTTCTGCTGACACCCCCCTCCCCTTTGCACAGCCATTCACTGGGAGATTCAGTGTGCTGCTGTTTTTCCACCCCAGCTCTTTGAGCTTCTTATGTAGCTAAGAACTGAGAGTTGAGGTTGTTTGATCACTTTATTTTTATATCCATACACAAATGTTTGTCTTTCATCTCCATTTTAAGATGAATGGGTTGTTTTACAGTGTGAGGCTTCACATGTACATTAAATCCACTTAAAGGGGGCTGTTTCACCAGCTAAAGAATTTGTAACTTTGTTCAGCCACTTCTGAGATTTGCACAGCCTTGTCTGAAGGCAGACTTGGTCACATAAGAAGATAAGCTCTATTTCCTGTGAATGTTCAAAGCTTGATATTTTGATACCTTGTGAGGTGCCCCTGCCTTCTTCTGTGTTTCCAGTTCCTTTTAACCCCTGCGTAGGGCTGATGAGGCGGCTGTCTTGGATACTTACCCTGTGAAAAAATTTCTGGTTCAGTTGAACGCGCACGATTTCATTCCGCATGTCAGTCCCGACTTTGGTGGCAATTTCAGAGACATCTGTGTGGGTTTCTGCACAGATGTCAATGGAAATCGCACCCCGAAATCGCCAAAAGTAGTACAGAAGCTACTTTTGGGAATCGGTGTGGTGCCGCACCAATTAGGACAGTTCCATTGCCGGCAATTGTCGCCGATTTGACATGTAATTTGACATGTCAAACCGCATGCCAAATCGAATCAATGTGAACCAGGCCTCAAAGTTAACATGATTCCCCTGTATTTTAAGGGGTTTTGATTCCATGGACATTTAACAAGTAAACCTCCTTAAACTACAACATATTGTTTTTCAAGTGAACACTACAACACTTTTCCTTTTTCATTAACTTTTCCACCTGCACTGTCTAATAGGCACTAATAAACACTGATCGCTTTGATTACTTGTCACTTTAATGTGTTATTTTGAAACGTTTGCCATGGTGGCAAAACTCATGTCATACTGTTACATGCAATGTCTCCAGATAATCTGAGACGGTCGGTCTTCTTTCCAGACTAATTAGTGTTTGATAGTTTGTAGCTGAATTTTACACTTGTCTTTTCAGAAGTTTGACTGCTTTACAGTTAATGTGTGACATAATCACGAGGGCTTAGGGGTTTTATGTGGAATTAGACAACTGTGTGATCACAACAGGTGACATAATTGACAAGTTGGGATCAAGTGTGAATAAGTATATGACAAACACTGACACAGTCAGCTGTGGCATAATTTCGTGTTTGTCACAAAAATATTTTGATATTTTTTTTTGCGTTGCACATACTGAAATGTTTGCTTGTAATGATTGAGTTACGCATTTATGGAAATATTCTACACAAGTTCAGACGATATTTTTTGGTTTCAGTTGCTCGGAAACTACAACTACTAACAAATAAGCCTACAAATCTGCAGGGAATTCTGATACTAAGATCTCCTGCAGATTTTCTGGGCTATGGTTATGCCATAACTGGTTCACTAATTTAGCGATAAGGGAAAAATATGCTCTTGACAAAACAAGGGAAAAATATGCTCTAGACCAGTGTTTCCCAACATTTTTTCAGTCAAGGCACCCTTTAAAATTCCACAATCTCAAGGCGCCCATTGCAAAATTTGAAGAATTGGTTGTTATAACACTGGCGGCTAGAATGTTGTAATGGTGCACCATGAAAACCCGTGGCTTTGTGTAACTAATAGGCAGGCTTGATCCATCCGCTGGCTTGAGGACAGTTTTTGGGAAACTTCTAGGTATTTTGCCAAAGCACCCCTGAAGACACCTGAAGGCACCCTGCTTTAAAAGGACTGCTCTAGACAAAACTGTCAGGTTTATTGTGTTCTTAATAGGAAAATTTCCCGCAAGTTCTTTTAAAGCTAGGGATGAGCCGAGTGTACCTGGGTTCAGCTTGAGGTGTGTTCACAGAACATGACTAAAGTTCAGGTGCCAAATTTGAACCCCTTTGAAATCAAGGGAAGCTGAACATTAAAAACAGCAATGGCTATTTTCAAGTCATTATCAAACTAGTAGCATTGGGGCTGGGCACTGCTCTGGAGGACATGTACCTAAGTGAGTAGCAATTTTATTAATGCTATAAATGAGACATTAGAAATGCAAAATTCCTTTTAATAGTGTTTCTAGGGGGATACCCTGAACCTGATTTGTATGCAAAGCATAAAACTTCCTGCCTTGTATTCAATATATGCAACTCACTAACTTTGTAAACAAAGCACCCAGGGATCCCCTTCATCTATTCCAGACCCTTCAATGTACATACCAATCAATGTACATCAAAAGTACATACCAGACCCTTATCCTTGATAAGAGCCTGTATGGATGTCAAACAAAAAAGTGCTGGGTTCCCTTCAGTTCCATACCAGACCCTTTAGGACAACCTATATAACGGGGGGGGGGGGGGGGGGGGGGGTTAAGGATTATAAGCTCTTTGGGACTCCACAGTACACAGTGCACTTTTAAAGAGTATTTGTCACTACACTACTAACATGGGATGTCCACATTCTACAATTAAAAGACAAAACTAGTCCAATTTTTATACCTAATAATGCACCTAATAAATTAAAATTTTGAATGCATGGCCCAGACAAACTTTTCTACTATAAAGCTACTTATAGTGGACCTACAGTATTTTGGTGCAGAGAATAGTGTTTCTTCTGGATGTGGTAGCCACTAGTAAATGACTCATGGTAAAAATATTCAGCAGTAACCAAATCCAGTACATTTCTCTATGATAGGATATTACTATTTTCTGAATAGCCCTTCTGTGAAGCCATGCTTTACCAGCAGATGGCCATTCAAGTGAAATCCAACGTGGCTACTTTTGTTAGATCAGAAAGGAGAGGAATCAAAGGGGCTGATTTACGTTGGATTAAATACAAATACCCCATTCGCTTTGCAAGGTAATTTTCCATTAGTTACAGTAATGAATGGGGTAAAGTTCTGCTGACTTCCATCATCCAATTATGTGCAAGCAAAAAAATTAATAAAAATGAAATGGTCTCTTTACTTTCCAATTTTCTTTATCTTGAAAAATACTATCTGCTTTTAGCAAATCAACCCCAAAATCTCAACATTTTTAATAAAGGCGATCTCTACTCATGCATTTTCAGGACACGTTTTTACGAATTACCCTTGGTTTGAAAGTTTTACTCTAAATTGTAAGCAATGGTTTAAATGATAATTCCAACTAATACCATGTTATTAACAAATATTTTTTTTTTTATTAATGTATGTGAAATGCACAGATTGTTAAAGTTTTTTTATATAAAATATTGTTTCAACAGTTTTTTTTCTTCCTTTGTTGCATCTCAGAGCTGCTGATCTACTGTAGCCTTTATGTGTCTTGTATACATCCATACACTCCAGAGATAGTGCATGGCATTTCTTATGGTGGGTTTCTTGAAGGTGACAGCACAAGGTCATAAAGTGTGTTGAAATGGCCACTTTAGTCAAGTGAAATTACATTAATAACATGTTAACACACTGTGATTGTAGTGATTGGGTTTACATAAGCATATGAAAGTGTAAAATAAACTATATATCAGGAAACCATTTGTCACTGTCTTCAGGCCAGCCTTATTGTCCATTGGTATGAGCCTTTCTAAAGTTTTAGAAGTCGCTCACTAAAGCAACCTCTCTAAAAGGTGAAGAATTATCTGATGATCAGTGAAGTCTCAAACCCAGTAATACATTGGTATTAAAAACTCAAACACTTTTTTATATAGCAAACCTGCCATTCACATGCATAAAATGTAAACATTAATGGAATAAAGGTTCAGTTGGAGTAAAATATACCACAAAGAGATGCATTCAGCTGAATGTGAAAATGCTATAATTTATTTATCATGAAGTTGAAGAGAAAATCAAGTAAATCTGCAGCTAAAGTTGAAAAGCCCTTTAAAGAATGAAAATAAGTCAACGACCTTTACATTTTTCCTGCGTTAACTTATTCTACAATAAAAAGGAATTCTGAAGTGCATTTGTACTATTTATTGGAAGAGCACCATCTGCAAATTAAAGTTATTATTTCTTTCGGTCTTTCAGTAAATTATGTAGAACATGAAGTATCTGTCTAGCAAAGAGCTGACAAGGGTTATAAAGATAAAATTACTATACTCATTCTTCATTTAAAATATAACATTAAGAACCTTCATTCTTTTAGGTTGCTAACTGGAGTTTAGACATTTGCTCTCCTGCTAGAATTACCTGTTACCGAGTATTATTTATAACATACAAAAAAAATCCTGTAAAAAAATGATTGTTTTATTGTAGGAAAAGAGCTGACAAACATATGTGTAAACTGTCTTAAATCGAAGTTCTAGTCTGTAAAAAAAAAAAAAAAAATTAAAGTCAGCAGCTACAGTATTTGTATTATATTATTTATATTAATATACAGACACTTACCAGTCCAGGGATCCCGCGATGTCTGCATCCCTAGGCGATTCATTAATCGGCTTAAGGTGCAGGCTCCAACATCTGTAGTAAGGGAAACAGGAAGTAAAGTCCTACGGCTTTACAGCCTGTTTCCTACGGCACATGTGTGAACCGCGCTACGATTTCTTAATGGTGCTATGGTCTTCTGGGACCTCTGTGTGTCCCATAAGGCCTGCGGGGGGAAAGAGTAGGGGCCTGAAATTTCATAGGTCGCAGTGCAGCCTTCTTACTCAGAACTGGTAGTACCCCCTGCCCCCCAAAAAAATGCCAAATGTGGCAGTGAAGGGGGGAAGGTTGAGAACAAGCGGAGCTTCCCCTTTTGGGTGGAGCTCCTCTTTAAGCCTAATGCACATAGGGGCCTTGGGCCCCACAGCATACAATTTGAGAATATTTACCCACCTGGGAGCTACAGGTGCAATGTACAGTCTCCCATATAAATCAGATTGTCTGCGCCCAGGGTCATATGTAGGTATGTACATATGCATGTGTTTGCACCTGTCCAAGCATATACCTGCATACAAATATTGATTTTTATGGTCAGCTGTACACAGCACCTCTGGTTCCTGGATGGGGATATACATCAGAATTTTACATTGTACAATGCTAGGTACCAATATGCATCAGGCCTTCCCTGCCAAAACATTTGTAATTAGGCAATTTGCTAATCTAGATACTCCTGATAAACACCATCCAGTGCCCTAACCATATACGTTTCTGCTGTTAGAGCAATACAAATCAGTCAAGACTATGATTTGGATAATGAAAGAACTTTTGCAGGAGGCGTGGCTTGGTGAGCAACAGAGATGGATGCTCACTAGCAGAGCTCCGTGAAGAAACCCGGCCTGCAGCCTGACACCCAGCATATCAATCTGGAAATTGGCAAAGAGCTTGACCCGCTCCAGATGCAACACAGCTACTACTTCTGCCAGGAACATACCAAAGATGTTCAAACTACAGTCAGCCTCTCGTGGCAGCATGGTGGGGAACAAAATGGTGCGGTCACAGAGGGAGGAGGAGGACTTTAGCGAGGACTCAGCAATCAGCAGCAGAGGACACATGTAGGGGATACAAACAGACAGACCATCCCCTGACGCATGCTGACATGTTCGGCTTTGCAGCGGACATCAAATACACCTTCTCTGCAGCCATAACGGACCTTAAATCTAACTTGCTGGTCCTCACGGAGAAGTTAGCTGCTGTGGAGACAACTGGGAAATGCAAAGATAGGAGATTGCACAGGCTGGAGAACATGGCGATATCCCACCCCTCACACTTAATAGAAGCAATCAGGCGTTTAGAAGACCTGGATAAAAGGGGCAGGAACATTAGAGTGAGAGGGATCCCCGAATCTGTGGACACAGCCCAAATCATCCCTGCCCTGAAGAGAGTGTATAACAGCCTCTTAGAGAGACAGGAGGACATTGAAATTGAATTTGTGCGGGCTCACAGAGCCCTCAGAGCCAAAAGTCCAGAGACTGCCCCTCCCAGGGACATCATTTGTTGCCTGCAAAGCTTCCAACTAAAATAAGCCATAATGACTAAAGCAAGGAGAAACAATAGCATTGTTTTTAATGGGGAAACCATTATGCTGTTTCAAGACCTCTCACAAATAACTTTGAGGAACCGTAGTGCACTCCACCCCCTGCTGGACAAGCTCATGGAAAATGATCTGAAGTACACGTGGTGCTTCCCCTTCTCCCTCATTGTCACCCAGGCAGGCAAGCAACATGTCCTGTGAACCCCGGCAGACTTACCAGGCTTTTACGAATCCCTGAATCTGGACCCCATAGTTCTGCCGGCATGATACCAGGAATTTGCACTCCCCATGCTGAAGGAGGCCCAAACAGATCCCTACTCTCCTCCCCTGATAAATGAGCATCAAAAAATATGAAGCATAACCGCGGTCCTGGCTCTCACGGGGGACCCCCAATTCGAAATTGACCTCCTCCAGGGCCCTGGAGGATGGCGACATGGGAGCCCCCTCCTGGTAATTGAGGCCTACTATACATACCTAGGGTCACATATGGTTTGCACCAGCATTTTGGGACATACAACCCTTACCTAGTTTTACAAGGTTGGATGTTTCCTGTTAAATCCTGAATGGCTCTTCACTCACAGGGCTTCTTACATTGACTTCCACATGGAGAAGGCACGCAGACTTACCCAGTCACAGACCTGAGATCATTAATGCGTGCATGTCTGGCTCCCACCGCAGACAGGCACTGCTGATACTATCAGACTGTGACCTTCAGTGCTATGTGAACTAGCCCCCACTAATAAGCAAGGCCACTTGGCAAAACGGGGTTCTCAAGGGAGCAGCTAGCAGCAAAGCCAACAACATGAGATCTCCTGCTCCACAGGGACCCTGGGCTACTCATACTTACCATAGTACCCATTTTCAGGATTGATTGTTCTACAGTTATTCCTTTTTTCTTATATATAACGGAATAACGCAACATTGAGCCATTTACAGGCTGTGTTTCTTCTATTCATGGCTCTAACACTAGGAGCCTAACATCTCTGAAGCTACTGGGTGATGAGATCTTATTTCCAATACTCTATTGTAGCCTAAACATGTTACAATAGAGTGGATCTGGGACCGAGACTTCTCGCCCCCCTATCCACTAATTGTTTGCTTTAGTTGGTTAAAACTTGCTAAAGTGTTCTGATAAATCTCCTTCTCTCTCTTCTAACTCCTCTCACCTCTCTCCCCCACTCCCCCAAAATTGCATAGGAGGCTGAAGTTTGATTAGCGTTCAGCTTTATCTTTAATGCATGGATCGGTTCTCTGCACTCGTGAGTTCTCCAGATGGCTTACTCCTCACTGGGGCGAGGCCCCACAGTCATATCGCATAATGTAAGAGGACTGAATGTACCGAAAAAAAGGGCCACCCTTTTAAGAGAACTCAAGAAAGGTAGGCCGCACTTTGCTTTCCTACAGGA
Organism: Lithobates sylvaticus; assembly: GCA_028564925.1. Classification (NCBI taxonomy): domain Eukaryota; kingdom Metazoa; phylum Chordata; class Amphibia; order Anura; family Ranidae; genus Lithobates; species Lithobates sylvaticus. The sequence goes on from CM053028.1 coordinate 83,296,394, forward strand.
GAATCATTTCAAGACCAACCAGATCCCAACAATGACAAACTCATTCCTTCCTGAGGCATTTTATGCCACAAATGACTCTGCCAAATCACAAGGAGTTTCGATCTTGGTAAGCAGAGAAGCCCCCTTCACTCTGACAGACCGCCTGATGGACCTAGAGGGTTGATACATCTTTCTCAAGGGCAATTATGGGGGCACATCCCTTACCCTAGCAAATGTCTACTTCCCCAACTCGGCCCACGTAACTTTTTGTCAAAGAATGATACGGGCACTCCGAGGGTTCACGTCAGGCTGCCTCATTTTTCAGCATTCAGGGACTTCAACATCCCTCTCAATCCTTTAGTTGGCTCGTCTTCTGGGAAGACATGCAGTACATATAAGATTCTGAAAATAATTAAATCCCTCCTACACTCAACAATTATTTGATACCTGGCGATTTCTTCACCCAAACGAGAGGGACTTCACCTTTCACTCCATACCACATAACCGCTACTCCTGCATAGATTACCTGTTCATATCCCAAAGAGGTCTACCCAAAGTGACAGAAGCCTGGATAGGTATCCAGTCAAGTCGGCTTCATGCCATGCCGAGAAGTCGAAAGACAAGATCATTAAAGCACTTCTCTTAACACATGCCTCCCAGACTCAGGGTATCGAAAGTCTTCTCCTGTCCACGGACGCGGAGAAGGCTTAATGTTTGCAACCTGTAACCACATAGGACTAAACGCCCAAATGACATGGCATGGATCAGTGCACTCTATCAAAAACCCTCAGCCAGAAAAAAGATTAACGGTACCCTGTCAGACAGAATAGAGATTTTGAATGGTACGAGACAGGTTGGCATCCTCTCATTGGAACCCTTCATTAGAACAGTCAACAGAGACAGTTCGGTGAATGGCATCTCCCTCCTCAATAGGATGTACAAGACTGCAGCTTATGCTGATGACCTTAAGACTGGGTGTCCTTAGAGACTGGACTGAGCCCCTTCCCACTACTTTTTTCACCATTGAACCCGGGACTCTGACACAAACAGTTATTACAACTACACCCACTGACGAGGTCCAAGTTGACTGCTTGCAGGGGAGCTGCAAAACATCCTGAGGTGACCTCCTCACTCCCCTAACACCGACATTCGACAACCCAGAATTTCCCCCTGCGGATCAAGAAACGCTTACTCCGCTGCCAGTCAACTAACAAGCCCTTGCTAGCAGGTGGGTGTTTCCACAAAGAAAAACTCAAGGATAATGTGACACTGAAAAGGGACAGTGTACGCTCTAATCTACCACTCTGGACGTGCTTCCAATTACGTAGCTATATGAGCAGAACAGTTAACCAAGGCAATTACACCAGACAGTTGACTGAACTAGATCAGATCTGTCCTGAGGGCAAACATGTACGGAGGGTGACTTCCATTGCATACACATGGCTAGAATGCACAAACCTTAGTGCCGAGGACAGATTCCGAAATCACTGGTCTAATGCACTTAGGGTGAACATAACGGACAATCAATAGAAAAAGGCTTGCATACTCACACATAAGTGCTCAATTGGCACTAAGACACAGGAAACGCCATACAAATTACTGACTGACTGGTATGCCACCCCAGCAAAACTCCATGTATGGAATGCTCAAACCCCAAGCACATGCTGGAGATGTGGGAACGACACAGGCACCCTTCTACGCATTTGGTGCCACTGCCCTCCTCTGGCTTTGTTTTGGTGTCAGGTCAGAGAACAGATCAAACACATCATTGAGACTAATTTGGTACTCAATGCTTCCCACTCAAATGCTACAAAATGTATTTGACCAAACACCTGTTGAATGCAGCTAAGGCATTGATACCAGCCCTTTGGAGAACTATGCGAATGCCTTCTGTATTGGAGTGGCTGGCTCGGGTAGCTGAGATATGTGAAATGGAAGAGACGCTAGACCAAGCCACCAACAGGGTGGACAGATTCCACAAAACTTGGACACCTTGGTATGAATTCCACTACTCTGATGGTTACAAAGAACTGAAAGCAGGCAGATAACTTATACTAATAACCTCACAGTTGATGATCACATAAGCTAAAGTACACCTAATCGCACTCCAGCCAGCCCTAGGGCCCTCCACTATCATGGCAAGGGTACCAAGCAACACCAGGTGGGACACAACTGAAACTCACATATACTTAACCCCATAGCCGCCTTTTGAGACCGACCCAAACCCCCCCACTATTCTAATCTTTCATCTATATATTCCCTCACCTCTAACTAGTCTTTTCTTTTTAGTTTTTTGTATAGAACATATTGAGAGTAATGAAAAGAATATTTCTGCAAACAGATAAACTTTATGGATTATAATTGACTTACTATAAGCTCACCCAGATAACAGGTGTCATATGAGATTACATCCCATTGTGTTGCTGTGGTATGATCTCACTTTCCCACCTGAGATAAATATACAGGTTTATACATGATACCATTACTAAACACAATATCTAGTTGTTATGCCGTTTTACTCCTTTGTGTGATTTCTTGTTCAATGTTTCAATGTTGAACTTCAATAAACTTTTGAATGTTTAAAAAAAAAATAACTTTTGCTCACTATTGAAGTAATCTGTGGGTCCTCTCCAATTCGCAAACTCCATTTGCGCAATGCATTAAAGCCTGATCAGCCTACATCGCTGACCCTTTTTTCAGTCTGAATACTGTTGGTGAGGGAATTACAGGAAGCCAATACAAATACAGATTATAGATACAGAGCTACTGTTAAAAATACATTTCATTATTACATAACTGCTTTTTATCTGCCTAAACTTACACTTACGATTGAGTACAAATGGAAAAGAACCAAGTTCTAACTGGATGCCAGCCACTTTGATGCACATGTGAATATGTTTAACTTGAAGCAATAAGTGATATGGATTCTAACCAATCTGTAAGCTGTGCTGTCAATTTTGAGGAGGACATGGAAATTAAATAAGACATCCAAAATAGACAATAGAAACAAAGAAGAAATTGGCATCATCATACTCTGTCCAGTCTGAAGTTGGCCAAACATAAGTAGAATTTTTGTTTGAAAAATTCGTTAGCATAATGTTTTAGTTTTTTTTCTAATGGTTCATACAGAATACTTTATTAATCCCAAAAGGAAATTGGGAGAGTGTTGAAATGGTTCATGGGGGTAAAATCTGCAATTATAGCGATAAGGAAATTGTAGGTTTAGTTCATGAAAAATCATGCTTATTGTATTGTGCATCCTTAAACTGAACGTATAATTCAAAACATTGGCATGGCAATCTAAAAAAAAAATCAGGGTTTTCCTACGAAAGTTGTAAATCCATAGTGGTACTATCAAATGCTCTGATGAGCGATTTTTCAGAATTTTTATACAAATCCATTCTAGCCTGTTATATTACACATCATCCCCAAACAATGCTACAATCAATCCCTGCTTGCAAAAGGGCCAGCAGAGCTATTTCATCAAGATCCTCAATTATTCTCCTATATCTCCCTTTGCATCTCAGGACCTGATTATTAAGTTATGTTTATTTGCTCCAGTGTGACAGAGGTTCATCTGATCTCCTTTACTTTCAAGGGTCAGTGTAAGCACTGGACTTTCATTGTGGCACTTGTGCTGCATCATAAGCAGAGTTTCTCACATCATCATGTTGTTGTCCAAATGGGATGAAGCAGATTGATGCACTACAGCTATGCCTGAATGATGAACTCAAATACTTAACAGGCCGGCTGTGCTACCTGTCTGCATGCCAAGAGGCAATTTTTAGTTTTGACTGATTTGCAAATATTCCATATTCCATCCCCATGAAAACATACAATAATTTGTAATGTTTCAGGTAAAGCATACTATACACATATTTATTTATACGAGATGTTGGCAACTGTGCAGTCGCAAAGATAAAAGTACAAAATAGGAAGTAATTGGACAGGAAAAGTTTATCTAATATAGTTTTCCAGAGTACCTTATTTTGTTTAGAATATTTTCTTCCAATTTATTGGTTTTTGCTCAAATGCCTATTTTAAATTAAAAGTAAATGACCCAGAACAGGAATAAGTTTTTCAGGAGATTGCCAATTCTAACTTTGAGTTTGCAGTGCAAACAGATTTTTATGACAAAATTGCTTCAATGGACACCATCTGCTTTAACTAAAATGTTTGAAATCACTTAGTGGTAGAATTGTTCACATGCAGGTTATTTGAGAACAGCTGGTATCAATTTGCAGCAATTGTTATCTTTTAGTAAACTAATATGGACTCTCACTCTGCCAGTTAAATGCATCTCGTCAATCAGTTTTAGTGTGTCAGCTGAGTTGTCAGTAGCAAGTTGAATGATGTTGCATGATGAATTTGTTGCAGAGTGTCTTAAAGAAGTGGGTGGTGGGGGTAGAGTGAACAGGCCCAGTATGACCATCAATCCTTAGCCCAGAGGTGTTGTCTGACATTGAGATGTATGCCTGATAATGATCTATCCGCAGCATCAATATAGGACACGTTGCTTTTTATAATTGTAGTACCCTTCAAAACCCAACTAACAGGCTTGTTTACAGTGCAAACAATTTTGTTGTTGAATATAATAAGGAGGGGTACACTGTTCAGTTTCTGGAGTTTCTCATTGGAGCTTTGGACTTTAGGTGGCCAGTGGAGGTGTAAAATTAAGTAGGTCCATTGTGAGTTGTGGGAGAACTAAGTTGGTAGGCTGCTTATTCAAAGAAGGAAGTAAAGTGAAATAAAGGCTTGAGTGCCAGAAAACAACTTCTAAAGTATCATAAAATTATTCATGAAATACTGGACCCTTGGTGGCTGGCTCCTGCAGCAGTTTACAGATGGGGACATAGAACAATATTATTTGTTGCCAACATACATTAGTGTACTGGCAAGATATCTTGCCAAAAAAGCTCTGCCAAATGAGAAGTTTATTTTGCTAGTATAAAGTTGCATCTTATCAGAAAAAGCCAAAGTTCATGCAAAACCAAAAATAATGTCTGTACGGTAAAAAGGTAGAAAGGAGGGGGAAGCACAGATAAAATAAGGATAAGAGGAAAATGGAGGGGCGGGGTAGTTCAGAAAGGTTTTTGTAATGTGCTTCATAGCTATAAGTGACTGGCTGTTCCCAAAAGTCCTCTGGAAAACTAATATCTGGGTTTAACAATCTCCTGGATCCCTCACCGTTCTTACTGGTTCCTCCTGCTGACCTCTACTCAATATAAGATGCAACAGTGATGTGGAGGTCAGCAGGAGAAATGAGCAAGAGCTGTGGTGGACACAGGACAAAGATATTCCCAGAAGTGTTGGTTTCCCAGTAGACTTTAGGGACCATTTCTTATGAATAGAGAGGCGTTTAGCAAAGAAAAAAGAGGGAAAGGTACGTTTTCCCTCACTTCTTTACATGTAAATGCTTGCTTTTGATGGGATCTCCTTAAAAAAAAGTTTATTTCAGACTTTCACTAACAGTTGATATTGTGATTGCTAATCCTACCTAACATCTTATAACAGATCTGCTTCAGAAGTCCTTCTCTCGGGCAGCTAAGCACCCTGCTCCCCCCTTCCTGAGCACCTTCTCACATTTTACATAGTGATATGAAGGCTGAAAGGCTACTGAGTCACTGCTGGGAAGGGCAGTAAAGTAAGCTGGGTGCAGTGAGAAGGATTTGAACAGTTTAATTTCTGCTGGGAAATTTCTTCACAGTGCTCTCAGCTACAACAAAGTCTTATTAGGAATATGTATATATTTGAATGCCCATAGCCTGGTCACAGGATCATTTGAAGTCATTCTTTGAGTAGAAAACATAAAGCAGACTAGTATCATTCTGGTAATTGAAGGTAGGTATAGGAGACCTAGTACATACAGGTGACCTGTAACAGTTTCCTGCAACAGGATCCAAGAAGAGATGAGGCCGTAGCCTCTCATCCCTTCCTGAGTTCTGGTCCAATCTCTGCACCCAGTGTACCATTTCATTCTATGATGAAGCATGCCCATTGCATTGTTGGCTCCAGCTTAGAGGTAACTTTGAGTTTAGAATCTACTACTTTCCTGAGTTTGGAGACTCCAAGGGTATGCAGAAGGCTCTACCCCCTGACACTGTTACGCTGTTACCAAGGTATGACAACTTTATGCTTTGTATTGATAGATTCACTTTAGTCTGCAAAGAGGACGCTCCATTTTTTAGCATACCTGATCAAAGTCTCAATTATTGTCTGTTGTTCTGTACTGTACATGGTCCAATGTGTAGTATATTGTGTCTAATATATATATATATATATGTATACATGTATATATATATATATATATATATATATGTTATATATATATGTTATATATATATATATTTATTATATGTAGTGTTTTTATTTAGGCATTCTAAAGACAAGGCTATTCTAGGCAGGCCGCTTTGGTAGCTGTTAATCTAATTGCGCATATTAAAAGAGGGTTTGTTGCCACATACCAAAGGGGAACAGATAATGATTATCTTAATCTAATCAGTATTCACATATGTCAAAGGGGGAATATGCAAGAATGTAAATTGGGGCTTGGCGTTATCTCCTGTCACTCTGAAAGACCGGGGCAGATCAAAGCAAATTGCTCAGACATTCAGTGTGTGTGGGGGATATAACAGGACGTTCAATCTGTTTAGAAGTGTGTGTTCTTACGAAGGCACCCAAGAGTCACATGTTTCCATGGGGCTCTAAATATTACTAGCACTGTCGTGATATGAACTCTGTTGGATTTTGTCGTCTGTAAGAATGTTCTTTTTTGGAAGTCAATAAATTGCTTCTCTCTGGGAGAATCGGGTTTTGCTGCGGGACAATACTTTTAATAACTATATTCCATCTACGAGGAACGATTATATATTAGATCACTACACAATGGTGGTCCTAAAATTATTTGTTTAACACCTTTAGTAATAGTACATTTTCCATTATGAGGACATGCCTGGATGGAGCCAAATGTTTTTAGTAAATTGAAAGGGGGAATAAAAGTTTAAAGCTCAAACCTCCTTTTTTAATAAATTAAGTTTTTTTTTTTTAAATAAACATTGCAGTTGTTTTGTGTGGTGCCATCCAGAAAGCTTTTCAGCTTACGCTGTTTGAACTAGATACATATTGAGTTTTTCTCTCCTGTGTCTTACTAGCACCATAAACTCCAGGAGAGAAATTAAATAAAACTGCAAGGCAATGAGCGCCTGCATTTTCCTGGAAACACCACTGGGATTTGCCTATGTGTATTTTAAAATGCAGATGAGCTGTGTCTGCCATTGATCTTGGCCCTCTCTACAAGTTAAAACTGTATTTTTACGCTTTCAGCACACATCTCACCGGGGAGTAATATAATTAGGCTAAGCTTAATAACTGTTTGCTACTCTTTTGTAGTTGTGGGACCTTTGGGACCATTGGAAGAGGCTCTGACGCATACTGATAGACTTGAATATAAATACATTTACATTATCACTGTTTACTGTAAATAAACTTCGCAACTTTGCTGTAATACTTTTTTCACTTATGGGTATAGAAAGGGGCAGGCAGTATTTTAATTACAAAGTTACAGCATTGGTTTGGAGAATAACTTTCACAAGGCACTTTTTCCTAAATTATAAATGGCCTTGTAACAGAAGTCAGAACTCCAGTGCAAAATCTAAATACATAACTGCACATATTGTGAGTTTTTCCTATATGATTTAATGCGCTTCAGCATTTTCTGTGATTCACATACCTCTGGCATTCTGCATATTCACCACTCTTATGTCCCCTACACACGGTTGGACATTCCGACTACAAAATCCGTCAGATTTTTTCCGACGGATTTTGGCCAAAACTTGTCTTGCATACACATGGTCGCACAAAGTTGTCGGAAAATCCAATCGCTCAGAACGCGGTGATGTACACCGCATACGACGGGACTACGAAGAGGCCAGTAGCCAATAGATTTCATCTCCAAATTTATTCTGAGCATGCGTGGCACTTTGTGCGTCGGAATTCTATACAATGTACGATCGGATTTTGTTGTCGGAAAATATTAGGACCTGCTCTCAAATTTTTTCCGTCCGAGATTCTGACGGGAAAAGTCCGCTAGAGCCCACACACGATCGGATTTTCCGACAACATAGTCTGATCTGATTTTTCTCCATCGGAATGTACAACCGTGTGTACGGGGCATTAGTATTACCAATCTGCATCTTCCTTAGTCACCTGCATGTTAATTAAACTGTAATTGTTATCATCACCTAAAAAGTCTTTCCTGTGTCCCCATCCTGTTGTACATTGCCTGAAAGAATATTTCATCAATCAGGATTCCTTTATTTGATTGTTTTGATTAAAAGCTTTTTTAAATTGCCCTATGTATGGCCAGCATATGGTTCAGTTGCCTATGTTGTGATTGCAAAGTCTCCAAGTAGAGCACTGGGGCTTGCAGGCAGACAATTGGTAGTCTCTTATTTGGTGAATTAAAGGAATGTTCAAACTCTCAGAAGCTTAATACTTCAAAATATAAAACGTAATATATGTGTTTATGTATGCATATAGTCCAATATAAACCTAAACATTAATGTTTTTATTTATCCTGTAGCTGCAAAATATCTTATGATTCTACCAGTTCCCCTCCCCTTCTTTAGCTTTCTGACAACTCCAAGCATGGACGCAAATCCACGCTAGCGTGGTCAGTTTGTGTCCTTCAGTTTCCTGCGCTACAGAATGCCCTGCCAACACATGGCGTACTCCTACCCAGCACTGTTGTTCTGGATACATTGGCAGGGAACCTGATGAATCTGATATCATTCCACTGAAGGCTTTAGTTGGAAACACACCTCCTTATGTGACGTGGATGGAAGGTTCCAATCCTGCCAACAAGACACAACCCCCTCTCTCACCAGCCTGGAAGATAGCCTGAGTAGCAGTTATATTTATGTATTTATAAATGTGAACATGAAATGCAATTGGTGATTATACTTTATCATGAATAGAGTGATTATTATTTAGAGTGCACTGATTAACTTGGGATTGCCTGCATTTCCATATAAAATAAGGGCCTGTGTTGAGCATATCTTTGACATTGGTCTCAGAAGCATCTCTAACTATAGAGAATTAATTGCTAGTGCAGCTGATCTAAAGTTGACAATAGAGTTGTATGGGGATAGACGAAGACTCTTATGCCTCGTATACATGATGGGACTATCAGATGAATGACTGTCTGTTTTTTTGCATGCTAGTCTCATGTCGAAAATGAAGAGGGTACTAAAGTTACGAAGATTCTGGTATGACAGAATACAACTTCGGAAGTGATGTAGTGTGTTGTAATGTATTCTGTCATTTATGAGCATGCGTGGTCTTGGTCTTCCATTTTTTTTCAGATGAATACTGTACTGATTAAAAGAAAATTGTACATTCTGGTATCGAACAAAAAATATTTTCGTGTTTGCCCTTTGAATAATTTTGCATGAACTTTCATGATCAGCTCTTGAAAGCTGTTTACTAATGATTAGATTATCGTACGTTCGCTTCAAAAGCGGTATTTTGCATCTGATATTCTCACCGTGTGTACGATGCATTATTAGGCTGCTTCTGTTTTGCTTTATGTTTAGTGTCGTCTCTGTTCTTGTTCCAAATTTTCTCTCCCTTCTTGTCGAATAAAACCATTATCACTATGACAGTAAGTAAGGGAAAGTCTCACTAATGAAGATTTTGATAGCAGTAAAAAAAAAGGAAGGCGTTTTTAATCGTTCTCTATTCAAACTAAAAAAAAAAAAAATGCTTTGAGTAGTCATACACTTTAGAAGAATGTTTTTAAATGCATCCTTGAGATTGATAATTATATATTCTGATCATCTATTGCTATTAACCTAGTTATGCTGGTATTGGTCATAGTAAGTGGTATTCTGTTATACTCTATGTGTATTAAATTGTATTGTGTTATAAGCTATAGACCGTTATTGGTATAGCTACACCTTCTCTTAGTGAAACGTTACCCTTTATAGGGTATTTTCCAGGGTAGACTCCTGACTATAGAACCAAATACCTTCTGGAAGCACATCTATTAACATGAACCGTTTAATGTTAAAAAATCTCACAAACTGTTGATGTGGGATAAGCCTCTAGCTAGCATGCTTCTCACAGTTGGGCAGAATTATGAAAATACTCAAGTCATTGCACAGGTCATCTTCTGATGTACACATGTATAAAATATCATGACACTTATTATGGGCCAGTCTTCCTATGCCCACCACTGAGAATCCTGAGAGCTGCTGTGATTAAGCTGCTTTTCTCTGCACATATGAAACATGCACCTGCTTCCCCCATCTTTAACCACTTCAATACCAGGCCTATTCTGGCACTTCTCTCCTACATGTAAAAATCATTATTTTTGGGATGAAAATTACTCAGAACCCCCAAACATTATATATGTTTTTTTAGCAGACACCCTAGGGAATAAAATGGCTGTTTATCTTGCACGGTATTTGCGCAATCATTTTTCAATTGCCTTTTTTGTTAAAAAAAAAACGGTTTCATGAATTAAAAAATAACAAAACAGTAAAGTTAGCCCAATTTTTTTGTATAATGTGAAAGATGATGTTACGCCGAGTAAATAGATACCTAACATGTCACGCTTTGAATGGCACCAAACTTCGGTCCTTAAAAATCTCAATAGGCAACACTTTGAAAATTCTTACAGGTTACCAGTTTAGAATTACAGAGAAGGTGTAGTGCTAGAATTATTGCACACGCTCTAACGAGCTCGCCGATACCTCACATGTGTGGTTTGAATGGCGTTTACATATGTGGGCGGGGCTTATATGTGCGTTCGCTTATGAACGCGAGCTACCGTGGACAGGGGCGTTTTAAATTTATTTTTTTGGTATTTTACTTATTTTTTTTTTTTTTAAAAGTTTTAAAAAAAAATTTTGATCACTTTTATTCCTATTACAAGGAATGTAAACATCCCTTGTAATAAGAAATCTATTGTGACAGGTCCTCTTTATGGAGAGATGCAGGGTCAATAAGACCCCATATCTCTCCTCCAAGCTGGAAAGCATTAGATCGGAAAAAAAATCACTGATCTCATGCTGACAGCGGCAATCGCGGCTTTGTTTATTTGTTTATCTCCGACAGTCATAGAGATGACTGGTGACCATCTGGTCACCGGAAATCTCTATCGTCGTCATTCAGCACCGGTAATCATTCGGCACCAGAGAGCCTGGAGAAGCACTGGATGGTGGCGGGAGGGGGGGACATGCCCTCTCGTCGCCTATAAGAACGATCAAGTGGTGGAGCTGCTGCTATGATCATTCTTATCGTGCACAGAATCGCTGGCTGGAAAGAATGATATCTGGATGATGCCTGTAGCTTCAGACATCATTCAGATATCCCCTAACAAAGTCAAGGACGTCATATGACACCCTTGGTATTGAAGTGGTTAAGGCCACTCTGTTTCCTACTGAAGCAAAATATTGCAATGTCACAGCATAGGTATGAGGTACTTAGAGGTACTGTTTTTCTGACCTCCTAAGTAAAAACCACATGATTTTACACTCCATCGGCATAAACATTCATAGTTTCCGAAAGGAGCATCAATACAAATGATGTTCACTGTATTACAGTTTGTTTTCCTTAAAAAGTAGCCACAGCCTGAGTAGAAAAGCCTGCCCTCTGCTGGTATTGCTCGCTGTGTTGAAACACTTGTTTCAATGTAGACGTTGGAGACCCCTTCTGAGTCAGAGCTAGAGATCTCCTAACCTCACAGGGCACAAGCTTTGCTGACGGAAGAGCTATAGGTTTTACTTTGTTGGGGGTAGGGTTGCCTATTAATTACATAGGTCCTGTGGCTGATTAAGGTGGCAAACTCACTTAGTGCCTTATCTGCATGAAATTAGCCTCATAACCTGTGTAATTAATAGGTGTTTATGTTTAAAGGAATGAGGTGGCAAATCTTAGTTTGGGGGCATGTCAGACCTCTGCAGAGAGACCACTGCTTCCACACAAGGTGCAAGGGTCCCTGTTTTAATGCACCTGGAATGTGTTTAGTTCATGTAATATCTTAAGTAGTAATAACTGCAATTCAAGTTCAACTGGGTTTTATAGTGATTCTAAAGGATTTTTTTTTTATTTAAAAAAAAAAAACAAACATGTCATGCTTACCTGCTCTGTGTAGAGGTTTTGCACAGAGATGCCCCAATCCTCCTCTTCTGGGGCCTCTTCTGGGCCCCTCCCCCTTGCCGAGTGTCCCCATAGCAAGCTGCTTGCTGTGGGGACACTCGTGCATACTTGCTCCCGAGCCGGCTCTCTGCATCCATAAGACACAGAGAGCAAGGCTCAGTGCAGCCACTTGCTCCCGCCACACTGCCACAATAGCTAGTGCCAGGAGGGAGAGACCTGGGAGAGCCTTGGGTCTCGTGCACATTGCTGGACCGGGATCGGGCTTAGGTAAGTATTAGGGGGGAGCTGCACACTGAAAGTTTTTTTTTAACCTTCATGCATAGAATGCATGAAGAAAAAAAAAAAAAAAAAACATCAGCCTTTACAAACTCTTTAAGTTTTCTGAACATAAGCACAGTTTTTTATTTTTTCACCTGCCTCCTTCCCATACTTCTTCTAGTGTGAATATAAGGAAAATGCAATACAGAGAGAGGAAACCAGAAGTCAAGCTCCCAAAAATACGCTGTGTGTCTCCATTAGGGGAATGTAAGGAATTGCTTGCTAAATTGTGGGGAGTGGTTGGTCCCCGATGCAGTGAACAGTACCAAGTAATGATTTGGGAACTGTTCTATCCAACATTCTTCCCACTTCTCTGGACGTGTCTTTGATGTGCTAGACTCACAGCCAGTGGAATAATGATGCTCGGCATCATTCAACTTGAAATTGCAGTACCAGTTGGGACCCATGGAGGATGTAGAGGGCAGACTAGAAGTGTAAAGAGGATGAGAATTGTTGATTGGAGTTAAGCTTTAGGTTACTGGTCATCATAGTTTTTCACTGCCTATAGTAGTATTAAATAATTAAGATCCAAATATAAATGGCGTCAACCATGTAAACCTACGTGCAATTGTGTGACAGCTGCCCCTTTAAGTGTAAGTTCCACTTGAATAAAAATCAATAAAGTAAGGCGCTAATCCCATATACCAAAATAATTTTGTAGTGAAACCTAAAAGGTGTATTCTATAGTTATAACACACCTTCATATGCATTCATTCCATGTTCAAAATGTAAAAACCTGAGTGGAAATTATTAAATGAAAAAAATAATAAAATGTGCACATCAAAAATGTACAAAAAAAAAAAGAAATATATCTATCTATATATATATATATATATATATATATATATATACTGTATATATTTTTAGATTTTTGTTTTATATATTTTTGATGTGCACATTTTTTCTTTTTTTCATTTAACAATTTCATACGTCTGCTGTTATTGTAACACTCTATGGTACACGTTGTTATATGGAATACCACTCAGGTTTTCTAAATTTTGAGCATGCAATCAATGCATATGAAGGTTTGTTAGAACTATAGAATACACCTTTTAGATTTCACTACAAAATATTTTTGATATATGGTATTAGCTCCTTATTTTATTGATTAGTATTAAATAATGTTACTTTAGAGTCTTACTGGCAATACAAACTAAAAGCTGGCTCACACAGTTGTCTGAAGCTCCGCTTCCCCTAGAACATTTTTGTGAAAACTCTAGAGAGAAGTATAAACAGACAAAAAGGAAAGTTAGACTTCACAGAGACATTTTCTGTATACTAAAATATCCTCTGCCTCTACTGAGCATTGCTACAAATGGACATCAGAAAAATGTTCACTTATGTCAGGTTTAGTGTTGACGGATAACACTATCGTATAGATACCAGGAAATTTTACAAAAACTGTGGCAGAGCTGACATAGAAATTCAGACAGACTGTTAAACCTTTCTGTTCATATCCCTGAATCTGTAAAATAAGCAGCTCTTCTCCCTTCATCATAGCTTACGGTGCTAAAACTTACATCAAATTCTAATTTAAGAACGTGGTAAAACTATCGCCTATTAGCAGTACTTTTCTACAGCAGGGACTGCTTTGCTTCCTTGGTGAGCACATTTGGAGCATTGTTCTACATTTTCCCACGTTCCATTCTCTAGTAAAAAATGATTATGTATATTTTCCAAAGATGGCCTGACCTGCAATTTGCACAGCTGTGTGTACAGCAGATCCTGAACTTCAACGATTCCTCGGGATGTGGTAAATGCAAAGCTTTTTATTGGCAAAAATAATCCTGAGACAGTGCATATCAGACTACAGCCATGGCCAAAAGTTTTGAGAATGACACAAATATTAATTTTAACAAAGTCTGCTGTTTCAATGTTTTTAGATCTTTTTGTCAGATGTTTCTATGGCATACTGATGTATAATTACAAGCATTTGATAAGTGTCAAAGGCTTTTATTGACAACTACATTAAGTTTATACAAAGAGTCAATATTTGCAGTGTTGACCCTTCTTTTTTAAGACCTCTGCAAATCACCCCCCCGGCATGCTGTCAATCAACTTCCAGGCCACATCCTGACTGATGGCAGCCCATTCTTGCATAATCAATGCTTGGCGTTTGTCCGAATTTGTGTGTTTTTTTTTTTTTTTTGTTGGCACGCCTCTTCAGGATTCACCACAAGTTCCCAATGGAATTAATGTCTGGGGAGTTTCCTGGCCATGGACCCAAAATGTCGATGTTTTTGTCCCCAAGCCACTTGGTAATAATTTTTGCCTTATGGAAGGGTGCTCCATAATGCTAGAAAAGGCATTGTTTGTCACCAAACTGTTCTTGGATGGTTGGGAGAAGTCGCTCTTGGAGGATGTTTTTGTATCATTCTTCGTGGCTTGTTCTTAGGCAAAATTGTGAGTGAGCCCACTCCCTTGGCTGAGAAGCAACCCCACACGTCTCGGGATGCTTTACTGTTGGCATGACACAGGACTGATGGTAGCGCTCACCTTTTCTTCTCCAGATAAGGTTTTCTTCTAGATGCCCCAAACAATCGGAAAGGGGATTCGTCAGAGAAAATTACTTTACCCCAGTCCTCAGCAATAGTGATGGTCTAGATGTTTGAGTTGAACGTAAGTTTGACTCAAACAATTGCATAGGTTGCCTTGAGAATGATCCCTAAAAGTGAGCCTGTACACCATTTTAAACCTTAAGGATTAAAAACCCTGCCCAGTGTATCGGTACCCCCTTGGGGCTTCTGAAAGTTGTGGTCCACCTGTCATTCTACCCAGCCCGGTATTCACTTCCCAATTACCTTGGAGACAATGAACAGTCCATGTACTTGTTTTTTTATTATTATTGAGGGATTTGAACTTGGATAGGGATGGGAATATATGGGATGCCCAGTAGAATTTCATAAGTCAATTTGGGACAGAACTATGGCACACTCTTTGTACAAGACACTTCTCCAAACTCCTCTCCCCTGCACAATACTTGCTTCCAGGTACAGCTAGCACATTGTTAGGCCCAACTCTGACTCAGTCAGGCCATAGAAATTGCCATTTGTAGGCAGGGTCCATGGGTCCCTTTTTGTGTAGCAAAAATATAGAATAGGAAGCCTTTAGTGCTAGCTGTCCTATGGTGGACTACTGCTCCCAGTAATCCCTCTTCAGGCTCTGCCAGCGCTCCTGGCTGCAGCTGCCCAACTCTGCTGCCTGTGACATCACAGTCCTTACCGCTGGCTCTGCACCCATCCCAGACTGCACACTCCCAGTCCTTTCAGGCATGCCTCCCTAGTTCTCTCGACTGTGCCTGCCACTCACCGGCCCTCCTTGCCTCACACACACACACACACCGGTGGATCCCTCCTGAAGACTTGCCCGGCACTACTAGCTCCCGCTGTCCTCCTTGACTCCTCTTTGTGCCTCCTGTCCAGATCCTTTATGGATTCTTCCTGCACCCAAGCCCCAGGCCCAAGGTCACCCCCCCCCCAGACTTGGGAGCAGCCTCAAAGCCCCCACAGCCTAGCACTACATCCTCAGTTTTTCCACCCAATGACAACTGCCCAGCTGGGCTGACCCTGGGTATATCAAGGAGGCCTGTCCCCTGCCAATCCTGAATGGGGATTGGTTAGGTCACCCAGAGACACCTCAGACAGCTCCACTTCTCTTCCTCTTCTCTCTTATAGAATCCTCTAGAAGCCAGAGAGAGTAAACCGAGAAGTGATGCTATCTGTGAGTCACCAGCCTACTCTAAGTCACACCCAGCCCACACAGATCAAAACAAACAGGTCTAGCTTCCAGCCTGCTTAAATTTACCCGAACTCACCAAAAAATCTCACCTACCTAGGTAAAGGGTGCTACACCAGGAACAGACATCACAAGGTACACATTGCCTTTTTGTTAACCTTTAAATCCTCTTTTGTGTTCCTGTTTGAATTAACCCATTAACCTGGAAAAAGTCTGCAGATCAGACAAGTCAGAGGTCCTAATCTGCATACAGTGCAAAAGTATTCACCCCCTTTGTCCACAATTTTTTTACATTACAGCCTTTAGTTCAATTTTTTTTAATCTGAATTAAATGTGATGGATCAGAACACAATTGTCTAAGTTGGTGAAGTAAAATACATAAAGCTATTTTTTTAGAAAAAAAAAAAGATAATTGGCATGTGCGTATGTATTCACCCCCTTTGTTATGAAGCCCATAAAAAGCTCTGGTGCAACCAATTACCTTCAGAAGTCACATAATTAGTGAAATGATGTTCACCTGTGTACAATCTAAGTGTCACATGATATGTCATTACATATACACACCTTTTTGAAAGGCCCCAGAGGCTACAACACCTAAGCAAGAGGCACCACTAACCAAACACTGCCATGAAGACCAAGGAACTCACCAAACAAGTAAGGGTCAATGTTGTTGGCAAGTAGTCAGAAGTCAGGGTTAGGTTATAAAAAAATATCCAAATCTTTGATGATCCCTAGGAGCACCATCAAATCTATCATAACCAAAGGGAAAGAACATGGCACAACAGCAAACCTGCCAAGAGATGGCCGCACACCAAAACTCACGGACCGGGAAAGGAGGGCATTAATCAGAGAGGCAGCACAGAGACCTAAGGTAACCCTGGAGGACCTGCAGAATACAACAGCAGAGACTGGAGTATCTGTACATAGGACATCAATAAGCCATACACTCCATAGAGTTGGGCTTTTTATGGCAGAGTGGCCAGAAGAAAGCCATTACTTTCAGCAAAAAACAAAATGGCAAGTTTTGAGTTTATGAAAAGGCATGTTGGGGACTCCCAAAATGTATGGAGGAAGGTGCTCTGGTCTGATGAGACTAAAATTTAACTTTTTGGCCATCAAAGAAAACGCTATGTCTGGCGCAAACCCAACACATCACATTACCCAAAGAACACCATCCCCACAGTGAAACATGGTGGTGGCAGCATCATGCTGTGGGGAGGTTTTTCAGCAGTCGGGACTGTGAAACTGGTCAGAGTTGAGGGAAAGATGGTGATAAATATAGGGATATTCTTAAGCAAAACCTGTACCACTCTGTGAGTGATTTGAGGCTAGGACAGAGGTTCACCTTCCAGCAGGACAATGACCCCATACACACTACTAAATCAACACTTGAGTGGTTTAAGGGGAAACATGTAAATGTGTTGGAATGGCCTAGTCAAATCCCAGACCTCAATCCAATAGAAAATCTGTGGTCAGACTTAAAGATTGCTGTTAACAAGCGCAAACCATCCAACTTGAAGGAGCTGGAGCAGTTTTGCAAGGAGGAATGGGCAAAAATACCAGTGGTAAATTGTGGCAAGCTCATAGAGACTTATCCAAAGCGACTTGGAGCTGTGATAGCCGTTTCTGTTATTTTGTCTTATTTGTTGTTTGCTTCACAATAATAAAAAAAAATCTTCAAAGTTGTGGGCATGTTCTGTAAATTAAATGATGCAAATCCTCAAACAATCCATGTTAATTCCAGGTTGTGAGGCAACACATCACGAAAAATGCCAAGGGGGGTGAATACATTTGCAGGGCACTGTACTTGTGACTGAATGTATTGAAGCAAGATGGTCAGCATGACAGCTCGGCAACTAACATTTTCAGGGGAGAAAACCGCAATCGGCATGGCAGGCTTTATGTTTCTGCCATGACAGGTTGACTTTAAATCACTTATTGCATTAAACATGAAGTTCCTGTATATTCCATAAAAAGAAGTCAACTGTGCAATTTTTCTTCTGAAATAACATAGTACTGGTTTAAATTACCTTAATATGAGTATAAAAAAAGGAAGAAATTACATAAATGTCATCAAATCCCCCATTTTCAATCTTTTATGACATTATCTAACGCCAGATCACAGGATAATGCTGTCCTAATGGATTCAAGCCAGACCCTTTTTTGTAAGTTGCCATAATGATTTCTGAAAACGATTCTGGATTTTCTCCAAGCTCTTGTCTTTTCGCCTGTTACAGTGTTTAGTTTAAAACTATATTATATACGCGTAAAAAAAGGCTGGCAGTTCCGTTTAGCTGGATGGACTCCAAGAAGGGTCAGTGGCTATGTAATAAATGTTAATATAGCAATGTTATAAACATCGGATAATTCCCTTGTATTATTTCCTTCTGGGTGTGAGGTCTTTGATGGGAAAGCAGGCCCTTTTAATCACATTATTATTGCTGATTCCTCTACAATATATTCCACCCAGTCTATCAATGAGAAACATAAACACAACTTTGACTCCTTAAAAAAAATTATGTATTCAGCCTCCTCGTAGCCTTAATAAATACAGAGCATTTGCAGTATATGTAAGCCCAAACACTAAAATATCATAGAAGATTTGACATAAATATAATAGTTATAACCATTTCAAAAGTCATTTTTTTCAAATTCTTTATTTATTCATATCATCCCATTATACATAACATCACATTCATTTAAGTCTATACATAAATAGAGTGAACAAAGGCTCTTAAGCACGTATACATATGTCAGTTTAACCGTCAGAGTCATTTATATTTAGAGATCTGTGTTTGATGCTTTTGATTCTTATTCTTTACATTTGAATTTCTACACTCTAAGTTAATTAACACAATTCACCATGAATCTAGGGATAATATTATTTTCTAAGTACCCAAAAAAACAACAAAAAAAACAAAAAAAAAAAAAAAAAAAATAAAATAAAAACAGAAAAAATAAAAAAAAAAACCCAACCCAGTGATCTTATACAGGACAAACCAAAAAAAAAAAAAACCTTGAAATTTTATCCAACTATAGATATAAATAAAAATAAATATAACCGACATAAGGGGATTATGGACTCCTCATTAGGTTGTCTTAGGGGTAGCTATGGCCTTCCCTTCGTCTGAAAGTTTAAATATATTCCACTTAGCCCATGTTTTGGAGTATATCTCGTGCCGATTTTGCGCCGAGAGTATTAAGTCCTCCATCCTGTTTACTTCTTCCACTCTTGTAAACCAAAGCGAGACACAAGGGGGTCTTGTATCTCTCCACTTCCGGGCTATACATGATCGGGCAGCATTAAAGAAATGGGGCAATATTGAATTATTATATATTTTTTCTGGTATGTTTGAGTCATGTAATAGGAATAATGCTGGGTTTTCAGGAAGAGTATAATCTGTAAACTTCTGAGATATTCGCTGTATCTCCCTCCAGAAATGGTCTAACTTTGGGCAAGACCAAAAAATATGAAGTAGCGTCCCTCTCTCTTTTAGACATCTCCAACATTTATCTGAGATCGAGGGATAATATTTATGGAGGATTGGAGGTGTACTATACCATCTCGTCAGAAGTTTAAAGTTAGTTTCCTGAGCCCTGGTGGAAATTGATGATTTAAAAACCATACGTATAATCCGTCTCTGTTGTGTTGGTTGCAAAGTCCTCTCTAATTCTCCCTCCCATTTCCGTATAAACTGCGGAGTATACCTGTCAGGGGGTTTAATCAGCAATGCATACATTTGTGAAAGTACATGGGGATAGGGGCCATTATCCTCACATATTTGCTCTAGTGGCGTCAGTGGTCTTTGAAACCTGTCCGGGAATGGTAATGTATTGAAAAAATGTTTGAGTTGTGCCCCACTCCAAAAATCAAGGTCGAACCGGTTCCTTAATGATGTCAACTCCGGGACTGATGGCCATGTTCCCGATCGTACAAAATGTGATGCCTGGTAGCACTGCGATTCTAATAATTTCCTAAATGGGCCATCTTGTAGACCTGGAGTGAAACGGGGGTTCCCTATGATAGGATAAAGGGGGGAGTAGGAAGGTAATAGTGAGGTACTCAGGCGCAGTCGGGTGTAGGTCCCATAGTCGGGTGTTTTTTAAGGGTGGGGGTAAGATCTGCATAACACCAAGCCGCACGCCGTAGTGGTATCTTACTTTGTGACTGCTCAATCCTTGGCCATAACTTAAGATCTGTATCCCTACACCAATCTATTAGTCTCCCCATGTGTGTTGCCTGATAATATTTCTGCATGTCAGGTACTGCCATCCCTCCATACTGTTTGGGCATATTCATAAGTCGACGTTGTATTCTAGGTCTTTTATAGGCCCAGATAAAGTTGATTAATGATGCGTTTAACTGTTTAAAGAATTCAGGGGGTATATAAATTGGTAAGGTTTGAAAGAGGTATAAAAATTTAGGTAAAATTGTCATTTTGACTATGTTACATCTACCAAACCAAGAAAAACAGCCTTGATGCCATTTGGTGAGCAATACCCGTATTCTGTTAAGTAAGGGGGGAAAATTCAGTTCGTAAGTTTGTTTTAATTTAGGTGGTATGAGTGTTCCTAAATATTTAAGGGCCGTTCCTGTCCATCTATATAAAACAAAACTTAATAACCTGCGCCAAATGGAATGATATTAAACAAACATAAATTGTGAAAATTGCATTACAATCACTATGCGATAAAATAATCACGTGATACAAACTACTGCTGCTGCTGCCTGGAAAGGTTAAATGAACCTTGAAGACTGGAATATAGGCAATTGAAGGCTGCGCTAGCAAATGTGACTCACCACTGTGAGTATAGATAAACCATACACAAAAAACAAAATTAGAGACTAAATTAGCAAATGTGACTCACCACTGTTAGTGTATGTGAAACAAATAGAAACATATATATTGATATAACAATCAAATTGTGCAACAATGGCTACAAAAATAGAATAGTGTCAAAGGTGACTTATTGTATTAATCAAAAATGAAATCATGGGTGATGGACAGAACTAATTAGACTATTAAAATGATTGAAGTCATAAATTGCAGGTGGTCATTTGGACGATGGTCCCCTTTTGAAACCCCACTGACTTTCATTTTCTTTTTATAAATTTATTTTTATTTTTTATTTTATTTATTTTTATTTCATTTTATTTTATTTTCATTTATATTTATTTTTATTTTTATTTTTATTTTTATTTTTATTTCTACCACACTTATTCACATTTTATTTTAAGTTTATTATTTTTATTGGTCTTTATTTACCATTTCCTTATCAGTTGTCTTTTATTAATGGTATCTGAAATTACTGTTTATATACAAAAATATTTTATTCTGTTATACTTTGTATTTTGCTTATCATGTTCCGTCATTTTGTTCATTTGCTAATAAAGTTTTCAATGAGCAACTGACTAGAGGAAATGATGTAATCCGGAAGCAAAGTTTAATTCAGTCCATCTCTGATTGGCTGTTTAACTGGGAGGCGTCAGCCGCCCAGGGTATTTAAGCTCTCTAATTCTGTCCGGAAGTGATGTCATTGATGACGCCCTGGAGGAGGGGCGAAACGCGTCGACTCAATTTCCGGTCAGTAAGCCAGTGACGCTGCTTCCTGTTCTGTTTTGGAGCGCACGCCAAGCGCGCACCCGGAACTCGCTGATCCCTGTCTGCTCAATAGTGAGTTACTATTGTACAGTGTTCCACAGGTCTATCTCGGCGATACTACACATGTTGTTTTATTTATTTCCTTTCCACGGCTTTGATATTTATCTGGAGTCCCTGCTGATCCACCCCGAGTTTCAATAGGATCTTTTACATCATCCACTTCACCGTCCTGAAAATACTTTTTAAGACCCTAGGACTGCAAAGCTGTGGGTCATTTCGTTTTGGTGAGTGGGGTTTCAAAAGGGGCCCATCGTCCAAATGACCACCTGCAATTTATGACTTCAATCATTTTAATAGTCTAATTAGTTCTGTCCATCACCCATGATTTAATTTTTGATTAATACAATAAGTCACCTTTGACACTATTCTATTTTTGTAGCCATTGTTGCACAATTTGATTGTTCCTGTCCATCTGAAATTAAAATTATCTTTTAGGGTTTTAATTTGAGTTGACCTCATTGAAACTCCCATTGCTTCAGATTTGGACATATTTATTTTTAAGTTTGATAATGAACCGTATTGATCCAGTTCTTTTAGGAGATTCGGTAACGATATACCTGATTTGGTAAGTGAAAATATAAGGTCATCTGCATAAGCAGATACCTTATAATGTGAATCCCCTTTTTGTATCCCTGTGATGTCTGGATTTTGCCTTATCTTACAGAGGAATGGTTCCAGTGAAAGAGAGAACAGAAGAGGTGACAAAGGACACCCTTGACGGGTTCCATTTGAGATGGAAAATGGTTCTGATAGGCAGCCATTGGCTTTGATTTGTGCTTTGGGCTCCGCGTATACGTATGACAAAAGTCATTTTTAATCCCTTTAAATCTGCTGCTTTCAGGGGAAAAAAATATCAGGTGATCCTGCCATGTAGGTTTTTGTTTGACCACTCCCTGTTATGGGGTGACAACACATTGTCCCTGTTTTGCTCCTGTGTTGTTGTCGGTGGTAAATCATTTGTCTCAACACTCTCAACTGATACATTTACAGGAGAGCTTGTTCTGTTTAAAAACTGGCCAGCCAAGACCCAAAAAAACAAGACCCAAAAAGAAAACGAATGCAGCCATCACATCTAAGAAATGATAAGCTGCAATATAATAAATGTTTTCTTTAAGGTTTAATACCACTTTAAGATATTTTAGACCAAACAGATAGTGGATATTTAAAGTTGTGTGTAAATATACACAGTATATTGTTTTATTTAATAATAAGCCAACGTAGCCCCATCCCTGCAGGAGACAGTGGTTGAATCAATATATATATTGGAAATTGTTAAACTAGTTCTAGGGACAGACTGTCATATCCACGTCCCTAAGAAATCAATTAGAACAAAACTGGAGAGAGCACCACTTCCCCAATGTGGCGCCTTTTACATCGGAAAGACTAAACGTACCTTTGCGTGACAAATACAGGATCACCTGTACTATCTCGATGTGGGCCTATTATACACTCCAATTTGCAAACATGTAGGTCTTAATCATAGCTACAACCCCTCAGTTGTTTAATTTTTTGCCCTAGAAGTAATTCCCCAGCAAGAACAGGGAGGGGACTTTAATAAAAAAAGATCCTGCAACAGGAGGCTAAGTGGATATATAATCAAAAAGCAACCAGCCCCCCAGGAATGAATACAGCACTTTCTTTTATAAGATTCTTGTAGAGCTGCAATAATATCTAGAGGGATTGCTAGGATCTGCTCATACCCGTGCCGTAATTTTGCACTAAGTCATATGGGATTCCCATGTTTATAAATCACTGTTAATGTAACTTCCGCAGACTCATACATTTTTACTTTTTGTTCTCTTTTATTGTTTGTGATTTTCTTTTTGTGAGATATGTTTTAATACTTCTACTAATTCTGTTGTTGACTTGTTGTGACTGTTTTTTTATTATTGAGAGTGGGCTGGCCCTTGTTTGGTATGGTTAGTTGGTGTGGTGTTCAGGTGCCCCTTGTGGACGAGGAGGTTCCCTTCTCCTCGGTACCCGTCTGCTTATATCATACTTGGCAGATGGGTGGCGCTGTGCGCGTAGCTCTCTGACCGCAGTCTATGACGTGGCTGATGGCTCGGCGCATGCACTCTTTACAGGGGCACCCACGCCGGATATGATGTCAGTGAGCCGTTTCTGGTTCAGTCATTTCCGGTGGGATCATTTCCTATAAAGGAAGTGACAGTAAGAGGTAGTGGGACGCATACCTTGGTGACGGCGAAGCACGGACCCGAGATTGAGAAATACTTGGACGTTTATCATCCATATACAATTATGCATTTTATCTTTGCCATACTCAGGTAACTAGCAATGGACCGGAACCACTCCTTATAATTATGCCTAGGTATTCAGGATATTGGCCCTTGATTCTCTTTAAATGGGTCCTTCCAGCATTTGGTGGGCTATATTTCTATGGCTGCTCTCTCCGCTGGATGTTTTATAAACTGGCCTCAACTGTGGAGCACTGTGGGCTATATAGGGATTAGGTTGTATGAATGTTTCCATGTGGTTATGCCTATGGCCCGTAGATATGTATCCACGTTTTTGGGTAGCCACCTTTTAGCTACTTACTATGGTAGCTCTTAGTGTATGCAATGGCGGGATATTTTGCTTTGTATATATGAATACATCTACTGTAATAGCTAACCTATTGCCCCGCTCCCTTGTTATCTCCCCTTCCTCTTCCTCTTTTTCTTCTTCATGCTTCCTCTTCTCCTTTTCCTTCTCTCTTTTCTCTCTTTGTACTCTCTAGTTTCATCCTTATCTTTTCCACTCCCCCCTTCTCTTCCTTCTTTCCTCTTTCATTTTTTCTCGCTTTTTGTTTCCTCTCTTCTTCTTTTCTGTTCTCCCCTTGTCACTCAGTACCTAGTGGGGATATAGTCTACCGTATGTCCCTACATATATGATGATGTAAGGGATCTTGCATCTGAATACATGTTTGGTTCTATAGATAATCATTGGTTTAATACTATCCTGCCTTGCATATGATCTGATGCCCACCAGACCGTTACGGTGACTCTGACTTCACCGTTCAATCACCGGTTGAGGGTCCATTCACTCTTTTTTGATGCTGCAGTCAGTACGTGTCGGCTACTGTACATACAAGCATCTCTCAAGTTTTATGGATTGAGTATCATTTTTGGTCAATTTTGTATATGGCCTAATGCTGCCATCAAATTTGCAGTTTTACTACTGCACAATCTAAAGGTTTTTATACTGTGTATACTTTGTAATAAATTCATATTTTATTATCATCCATTGTGTATGTGCTTACCTCAAAGACAGTGACATATATCCGAGAAAGTCCCATCACCTCATGGGTGGTGGTCCTTTCTCCAATTTTGTTCTAGGTGGTTGAATCAAGTCCGCTGCTCTCCCCTCAACCCTGTTTAAGGTCTGAGCTCCCAATGACATCTACAGTTTCATTCACTTCAGCAAATACACCTTGGGGTCACCCTAAAATTAGACTCAAGACTCTGTAGCAAATAGTAGAAGATATTATCAAATTTAAGGTCACATACCAATGGATAATATAACAGCGCAACCAGCATAAACTGTAGCCTTCCTCACCAAATGAGCAACACTTGGGGTCTCTTGCAATGAGAGGGCCTAAGCCTAGGCCTGTGTTTTAGAACATAGATTAATGCACAGACTACCCTCAACAACAGGTAAACTATATTTAGTGCTCAAAGTTACTCTGTTGGCTATGTTGGGGCCCTTGAAGATGTTGACTTGAGTAATGGAGCTATTTCTATGTAGGGAGATGTTTGTAGTCCTGCACCCAGTGAGATGGACTTAAAGGTAATAGGAGTCTTTAAGGCAGGCATTATGAAAGAAGCCTAAGTTGCAAGTCAGCTTGGCATTTTAGGCCTGGTTAAACAGAACAAGCGATGCTTTAATGTGATTGAGCTTAAACATGAGCATTGCAAGAGTGCAAGTTTCTCAAAAAGGGATATATTCACTGTCAGCAACCAGAATAACTGTGGGTCAAAGACCTGCACCCCCACCACCCTTAGCTATTCCTTGGCGGCAGTCTGTGTGGTAAGAGGGACCCCTCTCTGTGTGCTGATGGTGCTCACCTACGTCTTCTCGCAGTCTGGTGATAGGTGATCCAGGCTGTGATAACAGTAGATGTTCAGCATTCCCAGAACAGGCCCAAAATGGCCAGTGGACCAGATCCCTATGCTGTGCTACACAGGCAGGTTCCCCCCAGTGGCAGATGTACAGCTGCAGGTTAAAGCCAGAGCAGTGGGATAGTGCAGGTACCCTGACAGGCTCAGTCCAGCGATCTGCAGTGGGAACTAGCGTCTCTTTAGATTGTGCAGTATATTGAATTAAGAGTATAGCCTCATATAGATTTTTTAGTTCAAGGGTTAACAAAGTACCATCATCCAAGTTGATATATAGAAAAAGGGGAATGAGGGTGGGAAGATAGAGCAGTTGCTGACACTGGCCATAAATCTAATCCCAGACTCAAAAAATGTAAAAATAACAAACAAAATTAATAATATATGAAAAAATATTTATTACATAAAAATGACATACAGGGTACATTAAAACAACAATTAGGAAACATTTTTATTTCAAAGAGCAAATACTCAGGGTACTCCCGAAAAGTATCTGCTGTTGAAGCAATTCTCTAAATAGATTTTGTTCTCTACTAGTTTCGTGGGTGACCACTTCTTCAGGAGTTTGCGGGAAGGGACTAGGAGAGAGAGGAAATGAGGGAAAGGGGAAAAAAAGGGAATGAACAAGGGAGAGGAAGAAAGGGGGAGGGGAGGAAATGAAAGACCAAGGGAGGAGAAAAGGGGGAGGGAGGAGGGGGGAGAGAAAGGGGGAGGGAGAGGTAGGAAAGGGGAGTGGGGGAGGCAGAGGGAGGGGAGGGAAAGGGGGGGAAGGGAAACTAGGGGGGCAGAAACCGAAAATGGGGATGGGATGGTAAGAAAAGGGGACGAATGTATGTGTAACAAGAATTAACAAGGGAGCAATAGATAAAAAGCTCACCTGAGGATAATGTGTGATCATTTTTATCAAGACTCCAGGGGACATGAAAAAAACATTCAGGTGTTGGCAAGAAAAAAAAGGCTCAAGAAGTGCTAAAAACATATAGATAGAAAATGAATGTTCAATGAAATCCTGGTGTTCATGTCCCTGAACATTGCTCCAGATTCAGATTAGCATTGGAAAGGGAGCAGTCTAAGGCCACTTTCACACTGAAGCGCTTCTAAACTGCCAGTAAAAACACTGAGCGCTTTTGAAGCGCTTTTGAAGCGCTTTTCAGGCGCTTTTAAAGAGCTTTCCATTCATTTCAATGGGGAGGGGAGTTTTTCACAGCCCTGCCAGCACACTGCCCCAGTGTGAAAGCGTTCATTGATTTTAATGGAAATAAGTTTTCGTGAGCTTTTTAGGTGCTGTTTTTAACGTGAAAGCGCCTGAAAAGCGCCTCAGTGTGAAAGTGGTCGAACAGTGGAGGAATATAACAAGATAAGTAGATGACCAGCTGGTACTAGTAAAAAAAATAATAATGCTATAGGGATGGTGCAATAAACTGGAGGAGGTAAAGGGTATGCAGTCTGAGTATAAGATTGCCAGATAACTTAGCTACATAGGATGGTTCAAACATATGTCCCCCGGAGAGGGATCCACAGTGCTCATTCACGGGCTGGAGCCCATTAAATGAGCTCCCCAACCCGGAGACGCACAGCACGCTGCCAGGGGGCAGCGTCTGACGTCACCGGGTCAGACTACCCACACCTAGCGTCAATAGACGCCACTGTGCAAGTGCGCACCATCCGAGCCAGTAGGCGGGGAGCCCAGAGCTCGGTCGGAACAGGGGAGGGGTGGACTCTAAAAGGTACACCCCTACCCAGGGAAGTCACATGTCCGCCAGTGGGGAAAAAAAACATCCGGTTCATGTAGGAACACGAAGGCCTTACAGCCGGAGGAGCAATTCTGTACAAAACAAGATATTAATAGCAAAAACAAGGCATTATGCAATTAAAAAATATCATAAGGATTGAAGTAAAATATATAAACAATACAGATATATTTGTTAAATTGTCCATTGGACCAGACTAAAGACAGCAGACATATAAGGCAACAAATTAGCAATATTCCGATTAGATCATAGTTCATTTCATTCGATGCCTAATCGTTTAAATGTTAATACTGAATGGTAGGATGGGGGAAAGGGCTGGGGAGGGAGAATAGAGAGGGGAGTGGGAGGAAAAAAGGGAGGAACATATGGAAGGACCTGGAAAAGGGGGAACATATAATCCACAAACATACTCAATTAGAGAATTAGATTTATGGTCAGTGTCAGCAACTGCTCTATATTCCCACCCTCATTCCCCTTTTTCTAGATTGTGCAGTAGTAAAACTGCAAACAGCTCTTCTCACTCTCGGTAACAACTCCTTTCCCAACTGCCTCAGGCTTTTTACTTTATACCCCTCTTCTCTGGCTTCTCCTGCATCCAAGTACATTGGGTCTGGTAGTTCTTTTCCAGCAATTGTAATGGCACCACCTATGGCTCATACTCAAACCCATGGCACATTTCCCAGCATCCAATATTCTACGTTTAAAGTTCAGTAATAGAACATAACCACTATTGCCATCTTGTGGCAGAAAAGAAGATCTGCACGCATACATTTCTACCATAGTAAACCTAAGACTCTGTATAACTCTAACAGTAGTTCTGGTTACACCAAAATTGAATATTCCTTCAGGAAAACACCACAAAAACACCACCAAAGCAACACAAATGTAGCAGAGGGCATAATTTATTTCTGTGGTTCTAAAAAGAGAGAAAATGGCAAGTAGTTCATCCTTTTATGACTAGATAAGAAAGGTGTTTGTTAGAGAAAAACATGTTTACAAGTGCAGAAAACTAATATCCCAATACTCAGTGCTGCCAGTCATCAAATGTAACTTAATTAAAATCTGCTTCTAAAATCTAATTAAAAAGTATTCTCTGTAAGTCACAAATTAAGGCAACTTGGAAGGTATACTGCTACACAATGGGACATATTGAGTTTCTCAATTCCAGTCCTCAAGAATCCTCAACAGATGACAACTTAAGAATTTTGCTCAGATGAAATTGCAGTTGTATTTATTGAGCCAGAGTTGCTTATTAAAATCACTTTTAGAAAATTAATCAAAACCTTAAAATTTGACCTGTTGGAGTTCTTTAAGACTGGACTTAGGGGAACTCTGGTCTTCAATTAAAGTAAAGACTACTAGATGGTTACCACAGCTCTCTTTGAATTTACTGTATATTATTATTATACAGGAATTATATAGCGCCAACAGTGTGCAGCGCTTTACAACTTGAGGGCAGACAGTACAGTTACAATACAATTCAAAACGTAAGTAATCAGTGGGACCTGCATACAATCTAGGTATAAAACCTTTGTATTCCTGGTAGATGGATTCAGAGACTTACAAATTTGTTTGGTGGTCTTAATCTCATTTAACAGTTAACTCTGTTCACTTGGGTATCGTGAGCTTTCCAGTAGAATTATATGGGTCTGACACCTGAAATTACAACATACAGGTTTTTCAACTAGTTGGTTGGTGGACCAGAGGAAAAGGAGTTACTGTAACACACCCCACATAGCTGACTTCATGTTATCAAATGCTCCTTGGTGACATTGTTTGAGATAATGGCCTTGGCATTTACGAAAGTTCCCTAGTACACAATACAGAATGTGCAATAATAATTACAAAAAATTGTTTCTTGAACAAAACGGTGTGGTCATTCTGTTGCAATCTGTATGATGTGGTATTTCTAAAATACTTAAATGATTATACTGTTATTACTGGGAACTTAGTCTTGATGTACTTTAAGTGAAACTGTGCTTTGCCCATGCAGGGCAAGGAAACGTATATACTATATATAGTAGAGCTAAACCTGACTTTTAGAAACTGTGAACAGGCAGATTTTTATTGTAAAGGACAAATATGGTTGCACTCTATACCCAAGACCACATGTGAGTGATAATAGGTGATCAAAATTTAAATTAACCTCAATTAAGTTCCCCAAAAATGAATAAAAATATCAAAAAAGTGTTCAATTGTTGATGTGAAAAGACAATTAGTCAGATATCCAGTCAACGAATAAGTGGCAAATTAGTAAATATTCTGTGATAAATTCCAAAGGTGACTTTTCTTTATCAAACCCACCACAATAAGGAGTGTGCGCTTACCAGCTGCACAGACACGATTTGCCTGTGGCTAACAGCCAGCCAGGGCCTTTTCCTCAGTGGGGTTTCCAAATGTCGGTCCAATCACCACATCACTTGGGGATCTCCTGGTCTGGACTTCGACAGGTTAAATCCTCCGTTGGAAGCTTGCATGTAGCTCAATGGATGGTGGTACAAGCGTAATTCCAAAAGAAAAAATAATAATGGAATGCCATAGGTAAAACCCATTTGGTTTATTTGTAATTGTTAAAAGCACAAAATGCCATCATGGCTTGAATAGGATAAAAAGTTGCCACCGGCCGGCTGCAATACACACGCCCGTGCTAACAAACAACGGGAAGTAGGGCACGGTGTCGGCAGTAGATTTTTATTGTAGAAGAGACATGCTATGTCTCTTCTGGAATAATACAAACTTATCTGTCTGCTCTAAGTTTTCTCAGTTCAGCATGCATCTCCGACACCTGGGAACTCGGCACCTGGGTAGAAGATGAGAGCGGCAAGCAAGGGGTGTAATCACCACATCACTAGAAGGTGGAGGTGAGTATACGTCAGCTATAAATGCTGCAACCTCACACATTGACTTTTTCTTGTTCAGGCTGTGGGCTGAAAGAAACTATTTAGCAGATTGCTCCACTCACTCTAAACATTGTGGCTGGGCGACTTTCCCGCTGCTGCTATTGCATTCTGACAGCTGGAACTGCTGGCTGTCAAAATACCTGAACACTGCGTGCATCTGATTGGATGCAGATGCTGTTCAGCCTACAATTTTCTGCCTGGCTTGACAATCGAAGGATGTTGGGCAAGAAGGTGCCAACAGGGCCACACATAAAGTGAATTTTGTTCAGTTTAAGTGTGCTCCATCAATGGCCAGCTTTAGTCATTTGATCGATCCATGCCAGGTAGTACAGGGGTCACTTCTTCACTCTTGGCAGTGGAGAGGAGAAATGATATTTGAAGCATGAGTAGGCAATTTTAAACTGAACCAGACACTATGCCCTGTATTAACAAAATACAGGATCACAAGTTAGAAATCAGAATCTGTCCGTTTTATATCAATGTGCTACACAAGTGCCACTGCATTGCACAATATTTATTTACGATACTTATTGGTAATTAATAAGTACTTTATGCAGCGCTTTACATATACATTGTACATTCACATCAGTCCCTACCCTCAAGGTGCTTACAACCTAAGGTCCCTAACACACATTCATACATATACTAGGGCCAACTTAGACAGGATCTGATTAACCTACCTGCATGACTTTAGAGAGTGGGAGGAAACCAGAGTACCCAGAGGAAACCCACACAGGCACAGAGAGGACATGCAAATTCCAGGCAGATGGTGTTGTGGTCGGGATTCAAACCAGTGACCCTTTTTACTGCTAGGTGAAAGTGCTAACCACTACACCACTGTGCTGCTCACGATAATACTGAAATGATTGCAACAAACATATGCAATGCTCAATAATATTTAAAGTCACAGTGAAAAAACATATTCTGAATTCTTTTTTAAGTGACTTGTGTAGTTCTTTGTGATTATATTTTCTCCAATTACCAATCACACTCCATCAACAGAATTAGTGCCAGTCATCTTTTTCAACTCCTGACCAAATACAAATTGTTTCCAAATGGCCTTGTCAGTCAGTGTTTCAGAATGTAATATCGATGCCATGTGATAGACTGTTACTTAAATAAATCACATTACCATTACTCCTAATAGAACTCACGTTCCAGATAGTAAACGTTGTTTTCTTGACTTTAAACGATTCAAGATGAGGTTGAGAATTAAGCCTGCTGCAATGTATTATTTTGGCACACTTGGTAATTCGATGTACTGTTTGTGTGCTAATCTGAGCAGATGTTTATTCTAGATCGTTTCTCTTGCTGTATTTCAGTATAAGCAAAGGGGGAGAGGAAGTTGTGCATCAATATGACATGCCTTCACTGGAGGATTGCTTATCCATGGTTGACCCATACTGGTTTCAGCTTCCAAAGAAAGGCAGCGGGGGTCAAATGCTGGCAGCATGGCTTACAAAGTATTTCCAGCTGGTGTCAAGAGGTAGAGAAGAGACTTAGACATCCAATATCCTCTTGTCTTGAGTACGGTGAAGCAGGTTTTATCATAAAATGAATATTTGATGTCTGAAAAACATAAAGAACAACTGTGGCTTTTGTTAAATGGGAAAAACCCTGCGGCACTTCGAATGACTGACACATCCGAATAAAATATAGGGTGAAATACACCAACAGAGATAATGGATTGAAGATGTCTTTTAAATGTTTCACACACATGCCTGTAGACACGGATCCTGACTGCTATAGGCTGTGCGCTCTAGAGACTAGGTTATTTATAACTCCATTTCACAGTCTAATAGTAAATAGTATTGAATTATTACAAGACAAAGTCACTTTTGGACTTGTGGAAATACAAACTTGTTTGTTGCTCATAGCTCTTTGGCTAATATCATACTGATTGATTGATGAAAATGGAACATAGCATGATAATATTCAGTTTGGGTGGCTTATTCTGCAATTTGTGTCAAAGGCACGAGTAGCATGCAACTCAGGGATCTTAAGTGGTGACACACACTTTAATTTTCTTATCCGACTGATGTGCGATTTGATCAACTGATTGAATCTGTAAACACAATAGCCATGACTTCCCTTCTGATAGATTTAGACTCCATTTTGACTGAGAAATAAAACTGATTTGATTGGACAGGGTGTACAATCATTTTACATCAATTGGCAGCACTGAAATACTTTGTTCATCAATTTGATCGTATTTGATTAAATTGTGTTAACTTTCATTTATAAGTTATATTCGTATCCTAACGATCAATTGAAATCTACTTCCCATGCCCACAGCCAAAAGTGCCTACAATGGGCATGATAGCATCAGAACTGGACCAGAGAGCAATGGAGGAAGGTGGCCTGGTCTGATAAATCGCATTTTCTTTTAAATCATGTAGCTAGCTGGGTGCATGTGCGTTGCTTACCTGTGGAAAAAATGGCACCAGGATGTATTATGGGAAGAAGACAAGCTAGAGGAGGCCGTTTGAGGATGATGCCTTTGGGAATGTTCTGCTGGGAAACCTTGGCCATTCATGTGGATGTTAATTTGTAGTCCATGCCTCGATGGGTAAGGGATGCTTTGCCAGCAGAAGAGGGACCTACTTAATATTAAGTGGGTGGTCATAATGTTGTTGTCTCTGGGTGTAGATTGATTATTCCTATTGGAAGCGATCAATCAGAAAAGTAAGTGATCATTTATTGAAGCATGTATGGACACCAATAAAACTTTTATCCAACTTTATGCTTTCCATACAAAATTGTTTGTAAATTAGTTTGTACTTAATTTGATCAATTTGGTTTAAATTGTAAATGCAACATTTGGACTGATTTACTTAAGGAGTTAAAGTGGTTGTAAAGCTTTGTTTTTTTTGTTTTTTTAAATAACAAACATGTCATACTTACCTCCTCTGTGCACTGTGTCACTGGATTTGATTGACAGCAGTGGGAGCCAATGGCTCCTGCTGCTATCAATCTATCCAATGAGGACCCAAGTAAGTGACTGGAGCTGCTGGGCTTGTTCTCGTTGCTGGAAAGATCAGGTTCAGGTAAGTAAAAGGGGGGGGGGGGCTCTGGGGGGCAGAAGGTTTTTCACCTTAATGCATATACTGCATTAAGCTGAAAAACCTCAAGACTTTACAACTCCTTTAAGAATCTTCACACAATAAATTATGTAAATATTCTCTTAGGTGGAATTCCAGCCTAACATTAACTATGCTTTTATTGGTTGAACTAGATGGACTTGTGTCTTTTTTTCAACCAGATTAACTGTATGCTTAAAAATTTCTGCTCCCCCAACCTATCCTGCCTACCCTGTGTAAAAAAAGATCTGTATACTTACCTTTTGGTAAGCTGCAATATATAAAATTTTTGGTTTTGTGTTTAATATCACTTTAAGGTTCTTGCTACTATGCATGTCAGAAGCACTATAATCAGGGTTCCAAGGCTAAGAGTGCACCAAAGATTGCAATGCATTCATATCAGTGGCGATGGGAATGCAAAATGCACTGACTGGGGGTTTGTTTTGCTGTGGGTAGGATTAGTATACAGCGAGACAAAAGCAGACTTGTAATAGGTGTAATAGGTAGGCCTCCTATTGTTCCCTTCCAATGAGATTTTGGTATGGCTCTCACTATCTACCACTAAACATTCCTACCTGTCCTTAATTTCTTATCTGAAATTGTTTTATTGGGGGAAGTTCTGCCCTTTTGTTCTAGGTAGGTTTTGGCACCAGTGTGTCCTCTGCCATGGTTTCCCAGTGCCATCTTGAGAGAGCCTGTGTCTGATTCGATGCAGCATTCTCTCGATTTGGGTGGCAATCTTTGAATCAGAGCAGTTATATATAGCCCCGGATGTGTCATTTTGGAGTGCCCTATAGTGTGGAAATTTTAATGTATAGACACAGGGAGGCCTAGCATTAGAGACAGGTTCCTGTTAAATTGGGGTAGTTGGGGACACTCCTGGACATCTGTGGAGCTTACCTGGTGTCTTGGAACAGGGCATTAGGAGCATTTCCACTCCTCTGGTCTGGGGCAATTCTGGGCACTGCACTAGCTAGGCAAGCCCCCCTTCAGGGAGGTCTTCTCTGCAAAGCCTCATGGGACACGGTGAAGGAAACAAGCCTAGAGCATTCTATTGTATGTTGTATGTATGAACTGCCGAGTGACAGATGCATACAAGTTCATAATTGTACAAAGTTAAACATTGGAGAAAAAATATTGCATTGTATCTGTTGATTCTTTTTTTAATGCTTAAAAGAGTTATGCAGCATCTGTATTTTGCTGTATATCATTATAAAGAGCTGACAGCTCCATTGGAGGCAACAGAGTAGCGATCTGGCAGAATTTAAAGCCTGCCTTTCTCCACCTGCTCCAGCTACAACTCTGCTTCACTGGGCTCTCTGAAATTAATCTCTGGACAAGTCATTTTAGAGAAAGGTTGGCTTTGTTTTCTGCCAGATCACTACTCTGCAGACTTGGATGTGGAAATACGTTTTGTCATACGTTTTTTATACAGCAAGCTATAGCTGCTGTCAGTGAAGCACAGTGGAAAAATGAGGGAAGACAAAGACACCAACCCCTAAACTAAAATGCATGCACTAGTGTGTGTTGTGTAGGGGCAGTCCTATGCATTGTTACAATGCATGGTTTACTTATTTTTTTACTTTATTGAGATGGTACTTAATTGAACTCTATGCACTGCAGTGCCTTGTGACATTGTGAGAAGTGGTGAGGTGTGTTGTGCTACGTACCTCAAGACAGCGTTATGGGGTGAACAGGGAACAGAGCAATAGTTTTCTGTTTGTCCTTGCGTTATTGCATAGATATTGCATTGATTGATGCAGATCAGCACAGCTCAATGGACATGAATAGGCCCTAAGTCTGCTTTTCTGAGCTAGTGCCGAACTCTGCAGTAACTTTTACGAGCAGTCTGAAAAACTTTTGTTATTGGCTAAATTGGAACACTGACAAGTCAGCGGGGATTGCCCAGAATAGATGGCTCCTTAATCTGGCAGGGCATACTTATTGTGTACAAAAAGATACAAACTGACTCCTCCCACTTGTTGCTACTGCAGGGAGTTCTGCAATGATGTCACAGGAAAGTAAATGTGGATTATCTTCATGAAGGAACTATATAAGTGCAAAAAGTGCTTTTTTTTTTATTTTTTTCAAATGAGTTGGAAAATGAAGTTTTAAAAGTTTTTTTTTTTTTTTTTTTGCCCAGAGTTTAGCTTTACACTGTATGTTACCCCCAAAAATAAAACCACACGTGTTTCAGCTAATCACAGGGAAGAATGATGTAACAACACCTAATTTTACTGGATGCAGTTCACATGTTTCCCCGACTATCGAGCCATCATGCGCTCTCAAGCAACGGACTATCCTCACCCAGCCCCATTGGGGTTTCCGAGCTTTGACCTCAATTATGCCACCACCACTTGGATACCACACAGTATCCCCCCCCCCCCCCACGGCTACTTCTTTCCACTCATTAATCTAGGCCTTAATCCACCCCCCCCCCCTTTTTTCCTCTCTCTTCTCTGTTTTTGGTATTTGCCCTGTTCTGGGGATATATGAGGCTCCTTGAGGCTTGACAGTTTGACGTACGAGCGCTCACCATTTAAAACTTTTTTAGGTCTGTACGGTCAATGCACTGTCCAGACTAATTGTTGGTATGAAGTTGACACTTTATCAAGGATCTTGAGGACCCTGATTATGAAGGACTTTTTAATATTCATGGCTTGTTACCTGATCGCCTGTTGAAATGGTATCCTCTGTATGTACTTTTTAAAAGTTTAAAATAAGGAATAATACAAATTTTAAAAAGTACATGTGTTTTCTTATACCTTAATGTCCCTAATAAATGTAACTTATGTTTGTATTAAATAAACGGTGATCCTGCCGATTTCCCAGATTGCTATTTCAAACTAGGCATGGATGCAGAACCATCCTAGTGTGGTAAGCTTTCGTCTTTTCTACTGACGTGTGAGCTACAACCCGGCCATGTCTATGCACGGCATGCCTGTGTCCAGTAGTCAGATTCAGCTACTTTGCCCCTGTCCAGCCCTCCACAGTTTGATCAACAGGTGCAGGAGCTATGCTGTCTGTAAAGCAGCTTAGAGACCTCCTGATGTGATGTCAGCAGAAGCCACTGAGCATTTTCTGTAGGCTCTGCAGAAGATGCTCAATGCCTGGTGTCATGCCATAGGCCAGTGATGGCGAACCTTGGCACCCCAGATGTTTTGGAACTACATTTACCATGATGCTCATGCACTCTGCAGTGTAGTTGAGCATCATGGGAAATGTAGTTCCAAAACATCTGGGGTGCCAAGGTTCACCATCACTGCCATAGGCCATCTGTGCCCACCCTCATCACTGGTTCATGGGAGCAGAGATTTTTCTTAAGAACTTCTCAGCGAGTTGGGAAGTAGGCGTGGCCATCCACATCCAATCTATTCAAATTCTTGTTTTACAGCTAGTGGTTTGGGGGCTCCATAAATGGTCATTATATTTTCGCTGAAAGTGGTGTATGTGTTCTGAAATTTTGCTAGACTTTTTGTGTGGTGAGTATATATTTCTATAGAGCATGTTGGACGACTTCTTTCACTGGGTTGAAAGTTCAGACAATGCAATGGAAGCAGGATCCCCATCTGGCTTTATACCTCCTAGCGCTGGAACTGCCCAAGGCCACTTGCCTGCACTCTAATAGATTAACTGTTCTCTAGAGTTTCCTTAAAGCAACACTGTTTTATGCTTGAGAAGAAAAACAATTAACCAGAGAGAGAGACATTTGATCCAACATGCCTGCTGTATTGTTTTTAGTTGAGTATTTATAGAGAGGCACAAGTCTACTCTATATCCTTGTAGCTACAGCCATTTCATAAAAGCATCTCTCTGAATACTTTACGTTGCTAGCATGAAAAACGAAATTACATCCTTTAAGTGGTTATATTTTTGAGATAGAATAACATTACTTTTCACTTCCTTTTTTTCATTTTGATCTTGAGCTGCTTCAGAATAGGTTGGCAGTTTATATTGTTAACAAAGCAGCCTGGTGTTTGAAAAATATAATGGGCTTTACATACATAACAAAATAAAAGCTCTATGTTTCCAATAGCTATTGATGAGATCCCAGCTGTCTTTCAGCCGTGTGTTAAAGTTGAACTCCAGGTAAATGGCTTAATACAGATATAAAAATGATATGAGAGCTATTTTGCTTGCTGTAGGATTTCTATTTCTGTCCTTTCAGTTCTGAGATTTATACAGCTCCATCGCACAGCACAAACTTACATACAATCCAAAGGGAGCATCAAACAAAACATCCAAGGTTTTCAATGACAACATTTATTGAAGGATAACTAAACCCAAAACAACATAGTGATGTTGCAACTTAGGCCCCTTTCACACTTATACGACTTGTCCCACTATTTGGGACTGCAAAGTAGCATGACAAGTCGTTCCCCATGATTTCCAATGACAGCCATTCATATTAGTACGACTTCAAGTCGTTTCCGACTTCAAAGTAGTCCCTGCACTACTTTGGTATGATTTTGATACCACTTACACAGGCATTCCTTGAAATCGCAGCAAAATTGCTGCAAAAATTGCGCGACTTTGAAGTCGCACAAGTGTGAAAGGGGCCTTACGGTGCTTAGATGTGGTGGCTACATTCGTTTTCTTTTTTCAAGTTAAGAACATTTTCAGCAAATACAGGCATTGTGATTTTGTGTACACTTCTGTGCTACCTTTACCTTACTGTGAAATTCTATATGCTGTACGTGGTGGGTGCTGCTCACATACTAATGCGTTCCTGCATGTATGCTGAATTATATAAGTGATGCAGAGCTTCCCCTTAGAAGTAACTATGTGTTTATAAATAGTGCAATAATATTCTTACTATATAAAGTGAACTTATATGCAACATGAATCATTACAATAATAAAGTGTGAATGACACTCTGTATAGATGTGAACATCAAGTAATAAGATCAAATCATCCGTAATAAAAAATAATAATAATTTGATCAAATCATGATATAACAAATAAAGTCTGTAGGGGTATGACAGAAAGCTTATTCAAAACAAGCCCCAAAGTGAAGAGTCCACATAAACTTCTCCTGTACTGTGTGCTCAAATGTTGTAGTACCTATCACTGTCATGCAAATGTGATCCCACCACCTTCACTACAATGCACTCACCTCAGGGTGTGGACCTAAGATCTAGGACAAATGTGTTTAGTTTTGCTTTCCTGAGGAAGTCACATGAGCGGTGACGTAAAGCATTGGAGGAGTCAGGTGACGCCGTTAGCAGCTGAGAGTCAGATTGCGGCTGCCTATTTACTTGTAAAGGCATATGTTATCAGTTTTCATGTAGGTGCATTATTTTTATTAAAATTGGCATTCTGTTACATACTACACAATGGGGACCCACTTTTTGTTTATTGAGCATATAAAAGCAGAGTATCCTAGTCCGAGGGTCTTTTAAAGTGGTACCAACTATATACCACCACCCACCAAGAAAGGGGATACTATCTTGAAGAGACCATTGGAAAAATACAGCAGCTTATCCACACCCTCAGGGGGGGACTAAGTGCATTTGACCTAGATCTTAGGTCTACACCCTGAGGTGAGCGCATTGTAGTGAAGGTGGTGGGATCACATTTGCATGACGGTGATAAATACTATGCTGGTGCACACAGCGGAGAAGGCGTTTATGTGGACTCTCCACATTGGGACTTGTTTTGAATAAGCTGTCTGTCCTACTCCTACAGACTTTATTTGTTATGTTACGGATGATTTGATCAACATTTTTTTCTTTATCACGGATGATTTGATCTTATTACTTGATGTTCACATCTATGCGGAGTGTCAGTTATAACTTTATTATTGTAAAGATTCATGTTGCTTATAAGTTCACTTTATATAGTAAGAATATTATTGCACTATTTATAATCACATACTTACTTCTAAGGGGGAGCTCTGCGTAATCACCACAAATACAAAAAGTATCGGTTGAGCTTGCCATAAATGAAGTTCCTTTTTTTCAATTTACGTAAAACTGCACTGAAGAATATTTTCCCTCAAGATATATTCTGTAAACTACCAATTCCCCTGCCCCCAATGTAATAAAGATAGACATGTTTGTAGTCCACATCAGGGGAGCAGCCTAGGGTGACAACCATGACTCCCTCCATAGATACAAAGGAGGAAGGACTTTGCTACCTAAGGATGTAAAATTAAATTAGATACACTTTAAATGGACTCAGGTAAGCAGATACCAAATAGATCTGAAGTGTAATTTAATGTCTGGAACAGTTTCAGTAGGGACGATATAGCGGCACTTCACCCTCCTCGCTACTCCTCTTCTTTTTGGGGGGACATTCCCCTTAAATCATTGAAGAACTAAACCGGGTGAGGACAGCGCTGGATTCCTGGACAGCTAAGTGTCCTTTTATTAAATTGAAGTCAGCAGCTACAGTATTTGTATTTTTTCAACTGGGTAAAGAACCTCTTTAAGCCAGTAAACGCAGTGAATGCAGCAAAGCCAAAATTCCTGAACCCTAATGAAGGGGGGGGTGTGTTTGGTCCTTGAAACACATTAGATTTTTCAACTAAGAATTGATTTTGCCGCTGAATACATTGGACTTTTGGACATTTGTTTGCCACTGTCAATACACTGTATGCATGTGAATTCCCAACTCTGGGTAATTTCCCTGTTCCTGAGGGGAGTTCTGTTTTGTGTAGTTCAGCCAAGCTGGAGCTAGTGTGCCCAGAGACCATTTCAGAGACTCTTACAAAAAACTGAATCCAGTGCTCTGTTGTTTTGTTTGGACACAACACCAACTTTATCTTAATGTGTTTTCCTTTTGTGTAAAAAGAGATTGATCTGGCTTGCGTTGTTGTAACTTTTAGACATATTAAATAACAGCTATTGGTTTTTGATATCCTTACTTGGCCTTTTATTGGACAAAGTCCAATGCACTAATAACGTATATTTCTAAAGCCATTATTGTCCATCTCATTGTCCTTGTCCCCCAGGAGATGTCTTTATTAACTGCAATAAGAACAGAGCATGCCAAGTCTTCCTTAAGTTAAGTAGTTAAGTTAAAAGTTTAGGTTGAACCTGTCTGTCTGGGCAGGAGGCCTTTTTCTTATTTGTAGTTAAAATGGCTCTGAAGACAGAATTTTTTTTTTTATCTTAATGCATTCCATGCATTTAGATAAACAAACCTTTAGGCCCCTTTCACACATGTGGACCGTATGTCCGTATTTTATCCATCCGTTTTCAGATGAAATACGGACATACATGCATCCCTATGGGATAGCGGGTGTCAGTGGATGATCATCCGCTGACACACGATATCGTCCGTCTCCGCTATGGTCCAATTCTGCAGACGGTGGAAAACCCTATTTTTCTATCTGTCTGCAGAGCGGATGGGATGAACACAGACAGACGGTTCGTGTTCATCCGATCCTCAATAGAAGAGAGTGGATATCTGACAGGGCGGTCCCTGCACAGTGTACAGGGACCGCCCTGTCATCCGCCGGCTCAGCAGGGTTTAACGGAACGATCCCCGCTGAGCAAGCGGATGTTTACGGGGCGGATCATTATGGATCCGCCTCGTGTGAAAGGGGCCTTAGTGTGCAGGAGCTGAAAGGGGCCTTAGTGTGCAGGAGCCCCACTAATACTTATCTGGACCCCATCTCGATCCAGCGATGTTGCATGAAAACCTTGGCTCTCCCTCCTGATTAGCTGAGACACAGCAGCTGACACTATTGGCTCCCACTGCTGTCAATCAAAGTTAGTGAGCCAATGAGGAGAGAGAGGGGGTGGGGCCAAATGGACACACAGGGCAGTGGCTCGGCTTGGGTGCCCCCATAGACAGCTGCTTGCTGTACGGGCACTCGGCAGGAGCGCCGGTGAGGGACCCAAGATAAGGAGGATCTAAACTGCTTTGTGCAAAACCAGTGCACAGAGCAGGTGCTGTATAACATGTTTGTTATTTTTAAACAAAAAAACAATACTTTAATATCACTTTAAGTAATACTCAGTTTTGTACCTTCCCTAGCATGTCATTGAAGAATGAAAGCAATACAACGATGAGCTCATCTATCTGACATTCTGCTCTCTCCTAATCCGTGTTTGCACATGAACGCTGCAGCACAAATGACTCCCCCTTGTGGTGCTTCTCCCTCTCCCACTCTGAGCTCTGCTTTACAGGTGTTTGCAAGAGGCCGATATCAGGTCAAATTCAGGTGCCCATACTGCTTTAATTGAAATAAATGTATTTAATGATGTGTAAATGAATACAAAGCTGAATTATTTGTATCTTTCATATCATTTTTTATTTGGTTAAAATACGTTAAAAATGGTTAAACTGTGCTATTTGTGTTGCTAAAATTAGGTAAGCTAGACAAAAAGAAAATGGAAAGCAGTATAGTGATAACTCACAGCCACCAATCAAATTTCATTATTTATTTACTGGGAAATTAAATCTTGCTTTGGAAAACTGCTCCAAAGTTCTATATTTTATACATTAGCCTAGATGTGTATCGGAAAATTCTGTAATTTTTCTGGTGCTTAATTTGATATACTACACTTTATGCAAACAATTTAAAAAAAGTTATAAAAAAAAAAAACAAGCAATAGAAAGGGCTTGGTAAATATATGCAAGTAATGCAAACTGGAAAAAAAATGATAGTAGTAACATCAGCTAGCTACTTTCACATGCCTCACCAGTCAGCATATTTCCCATATACGAAGGTTCTTCCACTTTATCTGGAGTGAAGCTGATTTTTGTTGATCAGTGGCGGGGGTGATATTCATTGTGTTAACTTGATCAATAGGTCTGCATCATATACCAAGATTATGTATTGACATTCTTGTGTATAGAACCATATGAAAGGAAATAGTAGGTATTCTGCATGACCACCCTTCTTGTAGGTACACCAACAGGGCCCTCAGATATCTGGAGACACTGAATGAAACGAGAGGCAGGTTGTGTATTTGTAAGATGTCTGCCTTTATTAGGTGCGTATACAGCTTATATACCGTATGTTTCAATGTACCAATCAAAAGAGGGGAGGGGGGAGTGATTATGTATTTGTATAAAATATATGGTTATACAAGTCAGCGACCCCTA
Organism: Lithobates sylvaticus; assembly: GCA_028564925.1. Lineage (NCBI taxonomy): Eukaryota > Metazoa > Chordata > Amphibia > Anura > Ranidae > Lithobates > Lithobates sylvaticus. The sequence continues at coordinate 83,339,154 of CM053028.1, forward strand.
AGATACATATATCACGGGTTCACAAAAGTCAACAGACCATCTGGTTATGAGTCATGTCATATATCCTGTCCCATGGTCTACAGAACTGGGAACAGAAAAGGACAAACCAACCCACAATGATATATATAGAGTACAGTGCTTGTGCAAGCATTTTTGTAAGCATTCTTTCATAGTTGCAGATTTAAGCTAAAATGACAATACATATCAAAATGGAGTCACAATGGTTTGGGCATATTATTACACCATACATCATGCGGGCTAAGCTCCCATTTAAAGGAAGATAAAAGGGGAAGCACTTGGGGTATATAGCTGCTGGAGCCAACCACAGCATCAGATCTAAAAAATGAGTATGTAATACAAATGACTATTACACATAGGAAAACTATATTTCATCTCAATCACCATCCTTTATAATTTAAATGGGAAACCCGGTCATAAAGGAAACTGAAGTTTGAATCTTAACCCTCTTGCATGTTATTGTATTGTAACTGTACTGTCTCCATTTAGATTGTAAAGAGCTGCGCAAACTGTTGGCGCTATATAAATCCTGTATAATGATAGTCATTTTAATTAATTTTCCATCCATGTACACTTAGGGGTCTATTGATTAAATGTGTCTTATTTTTTTCTATGACTGTCACCTCCATTTAGTAGCAATAATGAGTTATCCTGATTGAGATCTTCCAGCAAAGTACAGCATTATGGCTATTAGATGGAGCTGACCAGTATAGTAAGGTTTCACAAGATGGAAAATATAGGTAACCCCCAATAGTTGTTATAAGACCTGTACAAAGGTGTAGGTAAAAGACAGTCAATATAAAACAATAATATAAATCAGTGCCAATGCTTCATTAAAACAATCAGTTTGCAATGATAGGAGCATATCCTAAAAGCATCCCTAGCTGTTAGAAACCAGCAGCTCTATGCAGATTTCTTCATCTAAAGGGAGAAGCTAACTCCCAGCAGCTGTCAAAAAGGTCCCAGAATGTTTCTTAATGGGGATCTTATATTGAATTAGAGATGCGGTGCAGTAACAACTTGACAGTCAATTTATTTATGAAGCTATGATATGTATAGAAAAAAAACAGCAGCTAGAATCCCTCAAACCTGATAGTCATGCCTAGGGCTGCACAGTGAAATCTGCAATGTCCTCAGGAGAAAAGCAATACATGTACAGAATTGCGATAGTATTATTCTTTTACCAGAAAACAGAATCAAAGAAAACTGTAAAGCCAAAGTATGAAATATTGAAGGGGATGGTATAACGAAAAGTCAGAAAATATTTAAATGATCTATATCAGCATGGGTGATGCAAAGATGGACTTACATTTTAATGCATTGGGACAGATATTCATTGCGGCATGCTGAGCCTCAACTCTCTTGCAGCTGTAAACTATTTTTTTTTGGCCTTGATGTACAGTAGATGTGCCCAACGTGTACTCTATATCTCCTACAGGATAGCTCAAATCCACTTGCTAGCTTGTTTTGCATTATAATTAGGTGGTACACCAGGCAAACCGCTAAATACACAGTTACTGTTTTACATGGCAAAAGTTTGGGAAGTCTGCAGAGATGTTGTGATTTATACAGTTCGACCATATTATACAGTTCCTAGTAGCTACACATATATTTCCTGGTTCAGTAATTCAGCTTCTTGTGTTACCCCTCAACCACCAGCTTGTTCACTTGACTCATAAAACAAGCAATTGTCACCTATCAGCAGCAAAAATAAAATGCTACATATGGTTCTACCACCTGTCTGTCCCCATTTCTGAATTGCCTTTTGACTTTGTTTCATACTCTGGGTCTATCTCCGCTCAGTTACCATCTATACAGCTGTGCCCCAGGGTCGCAAGCAAACCAGTAAACACATATATTTTAGTTTTAGCTGTATTCATTGTTTTATCTAGTAAGCCTTTATATATTATTACATTAACTAATAATTACAATTTTGCTTGTGTGTCTTTAAAGTGACTGATATCATTCCTCTTCCTGTTCTAGAATATGCTATAGAGAATGATATAAGCTCTTTAGTGATACCTCTCTCCTGGCACAATTTTAGACATCTCAAGATAGCAGCTGTGAAACTGTATAAAAATCCACTTCACTTGTCCTTCAATTCCACGTATCCCTTCTTTTCTTGTTGTTTGGATTTTGTTATTGACAAACCTCAGCCAATAGCAAAAAAAATTAGATCTTGCCACACAGGAACGGAGGGAAGAATTAATTGTGTCTGGTCATACTACGTATGAACCTTCAAAAGTCTTAAATCTAGTTTGAGTTATCACAGCTGCTATCTAGAGATTGCTAAAGAGCTGTGTGATGAGAAAGGAGCAATATAGAGCCTTAAAGTGTTACTAAACCCAGGAGAGCTGCATTCACTATATGTGGTCTCCCACAGTACACAGAACATGGAAATGCAATTATTTTACTAAATATAAACTGCTAAATACCTTTTCTCATCAGCAGTATAGTAGTCTTGTGACTTCTATCAGTGTCTGACTGAGCACTGGTTAAAGTTTGTAGGAGGAGTTTTCATTCTTCTCTGATTGTCCTATGATGATGCATAACTCCTGACCCTCTGTCTGGATAGTGCTAATTGGTCCTATGCTGATCACATGCCCCCTCACGAGAAAAAAAAAAAAAAAAAAAACTGTAGCAATACACACCAAACTGAGCATGTGCAGAGTGCCTCCAAGACTCTGTACTATCAGCAGATGGCTTGGGGGTAGTAAAAGAAGGGGAGGATTAGAGAAGACCGGATGAAACGGCCTTTTTACACAATGCAGAGGATTAACCCCTTAGGTTCCATAGTGAGTATAATGAGCATGCTTTACTATATATTCAGACTAATTTTACTGTTGTGGGTTTAGTAACACTTTAATGCAGAGGTACTAGTTGAGACAGAGGAGGGACAGAAGAAAGAATAATATGAAATACTCCAAGGCAGGCAGTAATAGTAAAATACACAGAAGAAATACATACAGTATATGGGAGATGTTTAATTTTGCCAAAACATTAAAATTTCTTTCTATCTATTACTGAGGTGTACACAGTTCTGCTACAGTGGGCATCCCTGAGAGAAGCTATACCCACGCTCAACTGGTATTTAGACATATCGGTTGCTGGGGACCGGTGCTCCTGGCAGGAGTGTGAGCCCCCAAAGCACGAATACGTAAGAAGTGTAAGCCGCAAAACTGGTATATTCCAAATTCCAACAATCTTTATTAGTCTATATGTTAAAACATCACAGTGAGAGCAGATAACGTGTTTTAGCCACAAAGGTCTTCTTCATAGCATACAGTGGTGTGAAAAAGTGTTTGCCCCCTTCCTCATTTCCCTATCCTTTGCATGTTTGTCACACTTAAGTGTTTCGGAACATCAAACCAATTTAAACAATAGTCAAGACAACACAAGTAAACACAAAATGCAATTTGTAAATGAAGGTGTTTATTATTAAAGGTGAAAAAAAATCCAAACCATCATGGCCCTGTGTGAAAAAGTGATTGCCCCCCTTGTTAAAACATACTATAACTGTGGTTGTCCACACCTGAGTTCAATTTCTCTAGCCACACCCAGGCCTGATTATTGCCACACCTGTTCACAATCAAGGCATCACTTAAATAGGAGCTGCTTGACACAGTAAGGTCCACCAGAAGATCCTTAAAAGCTACACATCATGCCGAGACCCAAAGAAATTCAGGAACAATTGAGAAAGAAAGTAATTGAGATCTATCAATCTGGAAAGGGTTATAAAGCCATTTCCAAAGCTTTGGGAATCCAGCGAACCACAGTGAGAGCCATTATCCACAAATGGCGAAGACATGGAACAGTGGTGAACCTTCCCAGGAGTGGCCGGCCGCCCAAAATTACCCCAAGAGCGCAGCGACGACTCATCCAAGAGGTCACAAAAGACCCCACAACAACGTCCAAGGAACTGCAGGCCTCACTTGCCTCAGTTAAGGTCAGCGTTCATGCCTCCACCATCAGGAAAAGACTGGGCAAAAATGGCCTGCATGGCAGAGTTCCAAGGAGAAAACCACTGCTGAGCAAAAAGAACATCAAAGCTCGTCTCAATTTCTCCACAACACATCTTGATGCTCCCCAAGACTTTTGGGACAACATTCTGTGGACCGATGAGACAAAAGTGGAACTCTTTGGAAGGTGTGTGTCCAAGTATATCTGGCGTAGAAGGAACACTGCATTTCAGAAAAAGAACATTATACCAACAGTAAAATATGGTGGTGGTAGTGTGATGGTCTGGGGCTGTTTTGCTGCTTCAGGACCTGGAAGACTTGCCGTGATAAAAGGAACTATGAATTCTGCTGTCTACCAAGAGATCCTGAAGGAGAATGTCCGACCATCTGTTCATGTACTCAAGCTGAAACGAACTTGGGTTCTGCAGCAGGACAATGATCCTAAACACACCAGCAAGTCCACCACCGAATGGCTGAAGAAAAACAAAATGAAGACTTTGGAGTGGCCTAGCCAAAGTCCTGACCTGAATCCTATTGAGATGTTGTGGTATGACCTTAAAAAGGCTGTTCATGCTCGAAAACCCTCTAATGTAACTGAATTAGGACAATTCTGCAAAGATGAGTGGGCCAAAATTCCTCCAGGACGCTGTAAAAGCCTCATTGCACGTTATTGCAAACGCTAGGTTGCAGTTGTTGCTGCTAAGGGTGGCCCAACCATTTATTAGGTTTAGGGGGCAATCACTTTTTCACACAGGGCCATGATGGTTTGGATTTTTTTTCACCTTTAATAATAAACACCTTCATTTACAAATTGCATTTTGTGTTTACTTGTGTTGTCCTTGACTATTGTTTAAATTGGTTTGATGTTCCGAAACACTTAAGTGTGACACACATGCAAAGGAACAGGAAATGAGGAAGGGGGCAAACACTTTTTCACACCACTGTAAGTGAAAGTGAACAAATCACAACATTTATCAAAACAAATGTTTGATCCCCAATTAATCATTTAAGGAGGCAGTTCCCATTAAAATAAAATCAAACAAAAATAACACCAAGAAGAAGAAAGTCAAAGAACAACTGCTCAAATTAAATATTATTAACATACATATTAAACATAATCTATTAAAAATGATTTCAATAATCTATGATTAGGACCTGATGAAATACTGGTGTTTTTATTTATTTTTTAATCCGAAAATGTTTAATAGAAAATGTATGCATGTAACACCATACATAAAAAAAATAATAAACATACAGGTACCATTGCAATACATCCAGCAATATAATTTGCACTATAAAGCAAAAGAAACAAAAATGGAATGCAGATCAAATGTATACTCCTATTATATATGTAGCACCCTGGTCCTAAACAGGGCTGCTAATAAATCTAGTAATGCTAGGTGGTAACTAGCCTGGCTAATTGGACGATTGATCCACTGATTCCTGTCCTAAGTCTGAGTTTGGGGAAGTCTCTCGCTTCTGTCAATAGGTGGCACTGTTGCTTTTGGCATTAGAATTAGGAATTACAATAAATTCAGGTAATGGCTAACTAGGTTGTCTCAGCCAATTAGCAGGAGTTTCTTTGACCACTGTGTATTCTGGGGTAGGCTATTTATTTGGTAGGAGTCAGGTGATCGGGCTATGGGCTGGGTGGGTGTGTGTGTTGAGAAGCTCCTGGTTGCTAGGCCTGAAGCTGGAGGCCTATGCAGAAGGCATGCTGGCTGCTAGGTCCACTTAAGGCCTATCCATCAGTTTGGGGGTTCTGCAAAGGAAGAGCAGCCAAGGTTCAGCCCGAAGCCTAGGGCGGAACCGCATGTGTTAGAGGCTCGGCCTGAGGGGAGCCTGATTGTGTCAGAGGTAAAAGAGAAGCAGTTGCCACAAAGGGACGACCACTCCTGTTACCGGAGGCAAGTTTGGAAGGGATGAAGTTCTCAAAGAGTACCAGAGCAGACGCTTCACTAGCCGGGGATAGTGAAGTAGTGGGAAAGCTTCAGTGGAGACTCATCCAGGAAGGCAGCGGCAGCTGTGAGTAAAGCTTGAAGGAGTACAGCGATAGCTCTAAGTAAAACTTGAAGATAAAGTACAGCAGTTAGCTGTGGATGAAGCTTGGGAATCCAGAAGGTAGCTGAGAGTCCAAGAAGTCTAGTGAAAGATGGTGAGCTGAGCTTAAGGATCTACAGTGGGTTACTGTGAGTTAAACTGGAAAATCTACAGTAGGATACCGTGAGAGAAGTTTTTGCCATGGGATACCTATATATATATATATATATATATATATATATTTTTTTTTTTTATTTTTTTATTTTTTTCATGTGACAACACTGAATAAATGACACTTTGCTACAATGTAAAAGAGTGAGTGTACAGCTTGTATAACAGTGTAAATTGTCTGTCCCCTTAAAATAACTCAACACACAGCCATTAATGTCTAAACCGCTGTCAACAAAAGTGAGTACACCACTAAGTGAAAATGTCAAAATTGATCCCAAAGTCTCAATATTTTTTGTGGCCACCATTATTTTCCAGCACTGCCTGAACCCTCTTGGGCATGGAGTTCCCCAGAGCTTCACAGGTTGCCACTGTAGTCCTCTTCCACTCCTCCATGACAACATCACAGAGCTTGTGGATGTTAAAGACCTTGCGCTCCTCCACCTTCCGTTTCAGGATGCCCCACAGATGCTCAATAAGGTTTAGGTCTGGAGACATGCTTGGCCAATCCATCACCTTTACCCTCAGCTTCTTTAGCAAGGCAGTGGTCATTTTGGAGGTGTGTTTGGGGGTCGTTATCATGTTGGAATACTGCCCTGCGGCACAGTTTCTGAAGGGGGGAGATCATGCTCTGCTTCAGTATGTCACAGTACATGCTGGCATTCATGGTTCCCTGTAGCTCCCCAGTGCCAGCAGCACTCATGCAGCCCCAGGCCATGACACTCCCACCACCATTCTTGACTGTAGGCAAGACACACTTGTCTTTGTACTCTTCATCTGGATGTCGCCCCACATGCTTGACACCATCTGAACCAAATAAGTTTATCTTGGTCTCATCAGACCACAGGACATGGTTCCAGTAATCCATGTCCTTAGTCTGCTTGTCTTAAGCAAACTGTTTGCGGGCTTTCTTGTGCATCATCTTTAGAAGAGGCTTCCTTCTGGGACGACAGCAATCCAGACAATTTTGATGCAGTGTGCAGCGTATGGCCTGTGCTGCAGCTCAGTTGCAGGGTCTTGGCAATCTTTTTATAGCCTAAGCCATCTTTATGTAGAGCAACAATTCTTTTTTTCAGATCCTTCAGAGAGTTCTTTGCCATGTTGAACTTGAACCAGTGACCAGTATGAGAGAGTACGAGCGATAACACCACATTTAACACACCTGCTCTCCATTCACACCTGAGACCTTTTAACACTAACGAGTCACATGACACCCAGGAGGAAAAATTGCTAACTGGGCAATTTTTACTTAGGGGTTACTCACTTTGGTTGCCAGCGGTTTAGACATTAGGCTGTTTTTTGACTTATTTTGATGGACAGCAAATTTACACTGTTATACAAACTGTACACTCACTACTTTACATTGTTGCAAAGTGTAATTTCTTCAGTGTTGTTACATGAAAAGGTGATATAATAAAATATTTACAAAAACGTGAGGAGTGTACTCACTTTTGTGAGACACTGTATATCCACTTATTTCTCAGGCCTATAGTATCAAGGGCAATGTTCCTCCGTTCTCAGTCAAGGCACATTTTACTAGAAGTGTCAGTGCTTTTTGAGGTTATACAACCTCATTCTTCTGTTCTTCAAGGTCTAAGTTCTACCTGGTAAATGTTTTGTTTCTGTGGATGCCAATTTTGGATGAAAAGTCTAGCAGGCAGTCTTGTAGTGGGGGGTTCCTCTATTCTGTTTTGGGGTTTTAGGTGTGTTGGCCTTGTTGCCATGTTGCCCAGCCCTCATGTTCAATGCCTTGCTACATGGCAAGTAGGCACATGTCTGTTTCCCCAATGCTTGATAAAACTGAGGCTTATCCGACCTAGGGGGTTATGCCTGGGAAGGGCATTTATTCCCTTTTTTGTGCAGTGTCCATTCACCTGAAGGTGGCAACATAACCCAAGTAGTTGTAAATATGAAGTGCCCTGTCCCCTTTTATGTACTCCACTAAACTTATTTTACAGGTAAGCCAAATATCCAAATTTACTGGGCGTACTCATAGTCACTCTAAACAAGCTGCTGAAAGGCTTCTCTAAGCTTTAGCGCTGGTAAACTACTGCAGTAGATATCCGGCATCCAGTTGATCTACATTTATGCTTACTGTTTTAACTTCCAAATGATTTTTAATTCTGATCAGCCAGTCTTGCAGTTTGCACACTGCCACTAAACTGCACAGCCAAGAAGCCTACTTTGTTACTAATTGATGCAGCATTACTGTCATAAAGCCAATAAAGGCGTCCAATGAAAAAGCTACAGATCATACAGGAAGCTGCATTGCTGAATTTGGAAATACATGTGTCACCTGCCTGGCTGTGTTTTGTGGCAGAGGTATGCCTTAAGACTGGCTGAACAGAATGACATATTTGTTCAGCAGGTTACACTATAAAGGTATGTTTATTTAAACTAGAGTATAGTGTTGTTGATTTGGGGTTCTACTTTATTTAGCTGTGTACCACAATTTGTGTTTGGTGTACTTAACTGCATCCGCTTTATTTTTTGGTCCTTAACTGTCTCTATTCCTTACCTCACATATTTTTTTTTTCCTTGCAGATGGTTCATATTACTGTCAGAGCTTTATTATCAATGATAATATATTAATGTCATACACTGACATCAGGGTTGACTGGTGCAGTATATAATTAGTCTGCAGTAACATGATACATTCACTTTTATCTTGCAGCCCTTCAAAGTCTGGTAATTTAGAGCTAAGTGCTTTAACTGTATATTATCCAGAATAATATCTATGATCAGGAAAGTTTGAGATTTCAGAAGTCTAAAAATAATAAAAGTCTAGTGGAAGTATATATGATAGTGTTTCTGTGTCTCGTTAAAAAGTGCTCAGATTTGGGTAAAAGCAAATTTGATGTTGTATAAAGCGAGAAAGTTAAATATCACATTTTTAAAAATGGTATCCTTTTTATCTTGTTCTTATATGCCTGTCTAGCCATATTAAAGGGAAGGTACATGCCTAATAGTCACAGGACACAGGGATAGCCTTTGGAATTCCATTTTTATTTGCGTTAAACCCACAGCGGGTCCCCTGAGCTCTTGCCATAACTTGATAGCATGCATAATATACACTATATTGCCAAAAGTATTGGGACACCTGCCTTTAAACACACATGAACTTTAATTGCATCCCAGCCTTAGTCCGTAGGGTTCAATATTGGTTTGGCCCACCCTTTGCAGCTGTAACGGCTTCAACTCTTCTGGGAAGGCTGTCCACAAGGTTTAGGAGTATGTCTATGGGAATGTTTGACCATTCTTCCAGAAGTGCATTTGTGAGGACATACATTCAATTACATATATGCAAGGTATAATTACCACTGAAAGGTGAAAAGAGAGATCTCCTGACCAGAATTTTAAAATAGTTGGATGATCCCAGTTGTCCTCATCTTGAGGGTAGAATAGGCCCAACACGATATGGCCTACAAGCAGTCACATTGGGGACGCCCCAGGAGGATAAGGGAGGCCAACACCTGCAGCAAATTCCCAATGATATAATTGTGTAAAGAGGGGGTTATACAGGGTCCTAACATATTACAAGATATCGAAATGTAGTCATCCAAATAGTGGATGGCTTCCTGACAGAGTTCCCTATGCATGAGAATCCAATTGAGTGCTTTAGCAAAGACATCAAAAAGCCAATGGCTGCTTTTGGACCCAAAAGTGAGCTTGGTGGCAAAATAATACACCCCCCTCTACTTAATGCCATGCCACTGCCAGAGAGAAGGCAAAATAGGGAGAAGCTTGAAAGCACCCAAAATGTCTGCTTTGGCTAACCAAGCATTCCTACCTATGCTGATGATGCGTTGGATTGCCTCATCCACAGATGCATATTTGAGCAAAAACTCCTCTGATGGGATTAAGGAATTCAGACAAGGCACAGACGAACAATGAGGGGCTGACAAATCGTAAATGAAACAAAGTTTATTTGAAAATTTTGCCAAGTGGGTTGACCCTCCAATTATAAAAAGGTGGCGTGGAAAAAGGCCCTATGACAAAGCCTTTGCCCAGCTCGGACTGGAGAAAAAATCCACCGCCTCCAGGTCAGCTACTGATGACAACAGATTTTTACACTCAAAAATGCCCTGAGGTAATGTAATGAAACCTGTGTGAAAACCCTGAGTGAACCCTTCCACCAAAAATTGACATAACGTGGGGGAAGGATGGGAAGCCAGACAGGCTTGTAAGAAAGGGACATCGATGCAGCTTAGTCAAGAGGGCTTCACCTGCTTCAGCGAACAGGCAGATTTGGGGTGCACCCTATAACAGCTGGCACAAACATGCAGGTGGCGGCACTGGCTGTAATTGCATGAGCCATGATTAAAATTATTGCAAATCTGTGACTTGCCTAGAAACTGAATCGGGCGGCCAAGTTTGTCAAAAGAAGTCAAATGAGCTGGGGTTGGTAATAAACTTGAGGGCGCCGTGGAGGTACCTGGAACAGCAGGGGGTCCCATGAGAGGGCAGCAGTAGGTAGTATGTGTGGAAGACTGGAACTTGGTGCACACAGGAGATCTTAACCTGGCAAAATGGCGACAAAAAAGCTTGGTATCCACATTGCCCCAGTCAGTCATCACCTGGTGCTGGGCAAAAATAGCTGCAGCCTTAGTAGAGAAAGAGCGATGTTAATCATAGAAGGCTGATCCCCCGTATTTTTGCCTCAACTCCACCACAGCATAAAGCTCCTCCTTCCTTTGAGGACTAACCAAGCAAATAACATCCCTAAAAATGCTAAACGCTAGAAAAAAGTCTGGAATGGAGAGTTTGCGATTAAGCCTATGATCGCTGGTCTTGACTACCACCGAGACCTTACCACAAGCATATGATTTATTGTCAGCAATGTCATGAGCCGCTATCAACAGGGAAGCTAAATTGACATCTTTACCATCCAGAATGTCCTTTTTGATATTAGCCTGTATAAAATGAGCAGGAGTAACTGACAGTGAGCTAGCGGTTTTACCTGGGGGGAACGGAACGATCAAGGGTGACACAGAGACTGCTGACATGCTGGGAACGACAGGTGCCTCCCGGGTCAGGCATGGAGGGCTTTCTAAGACCTCAACCCTGGCCCGTAACTCCTGAAAGGACGTTGACAATAAACGAGTGGAGTGGATTTGCGTGAGGGATGACCCGATTGAACGAAGGGTGACCTGCTCAGGAACGGCACCTGATGCACTAGGGAACAATAGTCTAAAAAGTTCCGCTTTGCGTGCTGAAGCGAGGTAAGAGATACCCCTGCGCCATCAATCTGGGAATGGTCCAGGACCTCAGGGAGGGCTTACTGCCATGTTCGGAACCCCTAGCTGGAGAAGGAGGGATTGAAGCAAAATCCTCAATACCTGCTGCCTGAGACATGACCTAATTGGCATAAGGTGATAGTAGATTAGTAAATTAAACGTCCGGACTGAAAAACGTGTCGGTTTGTGATATAGAAATGATGAGCGAGTGATTAAACCCATGAAATGATCACCATATGGTGCAAGTGGTATAGCTAGTGACATTCGTGTAATCAACAGACTGAGAACGTGTCAGTAAGTGAAATGGAAAGAAGCTGAGTCACCTGAGGCGTAGCAGGTAATTAAAAATGTACACTCAGGCCCCGAAAACCTGAAAACTTGTCAGGTAAGAAATCAGAGTAGTGAAATGTGAAACTTAATGACGTATGTGAAACGGATGAGCGAACTTGCCACTGCACAACTCAATTAAAAACGATCATCTCAACCTGTTTATACTTATAAATGTGATAGGTAACAAGGTACCAGTGAAAACGCTGTGAAACCTAAATTAGCCATGTAGTGATGAAATGAAGCTAAGGTAAACATTATAATACCTACCTGAAAGACGCTGGAACTTGAAGAAAAATGAAAACCCCTGGGTCCTGATGGACACGCAGTGAAACCTTGTGCATATGTAGAAATGAAGCTATGGAACAAAAGAAACATGAACATACCAAAGCTACCCTTCGGACCAAATGCTAGAATATGTACAACACACGTTAATGAAAACATGATATAAAACCGACTTGTGTAAAGTGGACACCATGAGAGACCTCCCGATGAAGGAGGTCTGGAGATCGTGCACTGTGTGACCTTTACCCAGCTGACTGTGGGGTGCCTAGCTGCAACCTGGTACCCTTCAGATGCAGTGAAAAGCATGCTGGCTGATGGTAGACACAAGGGTGGTGAGAGGTGTTGCCTCATAACTGCTGTAACCAAGGATGAGGCCCAAGCAGCTGAAACAGCTACTGACAACAACCATGCCAACCCACCCATCCCAAGTGGCCCTGAACCCTTATGAGACCCCCAAAACAGCTCACAAGGCACCCACCCCTACAACCCATGATCACCTCTGTTGCGCCCTGCCCCGTGTCCGAACTCCCCCAGCCTGCCCAGGTGCTGTAATTGTGAGAAAAAAGCATGCGTTTCCTAAGTGAAACTATGGCATGTGGAACCTAGTAGCTGGACCGTGGCTAACACATGTGAGCGACATAATACCATTGTTCGAAAGTGCAGGCACTGTGTTACTGATAATTGACAAACAGAAATTGGCTGATCACAAATGCACACTCCAACCAGCTCCTAGGGGTAAAGAAAATATGCGAAAAATGTAAATGTAATTACAAAGATGGCAAACATGTTAACCTAAAACCATGTTGTGTCATAGAAAATAGACATGTATGCGAAATTGTGCCGCCGCCGAGGCTAAACTGATAAATGAGCTGATGTTTTGCAACCGCCTCATGGTTATTGCCGTATCGCAGAAAAAAAACGGAAATTGGGAGCAAAACACTCAACAAACAATAAGATGGTAGAAACAACCCCTTATGGAGAAGAATAACCCCCAAGAAATATTTAGTAAAGCTAATAGAGCCAGTCCGATGCACCAACGGAGGCTAGATTCCTACTTTAAGACATGTCATGGAGGGTTATGTAAGTCCCTGTTCATGTAGTGTAACGTGTCCAGTGGTGTCTGTTGTGTCTTTCATGTCCTGAGTAGGGGGAGTATGAGCTTGCTGCAGGTTGGATTAGCAAGGGATCCAGACTAATGAAAGCAGCTATGGGTCACAGAACCTAGGATCTTGCTCTGCTTTGGCTTATTGAAATAACACTGTAAGTGACAGTATGTAGTAAACGTATCCCTATGGCGTAGCACTTTATAATATATTGCTTTATACATAGTTATGGCCTAAGGAAAAGAAAACACAGGCCTTTGATATTAAAAAATGTAGCATTGCTGACCCCTGCTTTTAGAATGGGTTAATGGAGAGGACCCCCAATACACCTGTCCCCACTCCTCTATACAATGATATTATTATACAGGATGTATATAGTCCTTACAATTATATAGGATCACTCAGGCTCAACCATGCCCCCTCGGGCTTCCATCCCAGCCGACACTCCGATTTGAGCATGACAATAGAGCCGCGCCCATGCCCTCCCCTCCCGCAAACGATAACTCTGCCTGCCTCCGAAGGCAGGGATAGTAGAAAGCCCTCAGCAGCCGCACGTCTCCTCGATGGGAAAACCCCAAAATGCTGTTGGCGGTCACGCCGGAAATGACGCAATCGAGTGTCCAACACGAACAGGAAACGTCTCTGAAGAAACTGGCCACGCCCCCTAACCACAAAGAAACGCCCAAAGTCATTACGAGAAGCAAAGCCGACAGAAAGGAGCAGTGATGTAAGTAACTGAGTTAAAATAAACGGAGTTACTTAACGCAGTTACTTTAGAGCAGGGGTGCCCAACCTTTTGAAGAGCGAGGGCCACTTAAGCTACTTGGTTACCGGTCACGGGCCACAATGAGCTGAGCAGGCGGATGGCAGGTCCGTGTCTGCTCTGTATATGCAGAATGGACACGGACACAGCCCACTAATACTCTTTTTTTCGGATTGGATTGGAGGTAGGACACAAGTCGGTTTACATTTGCTACTCCTTAGAGGTAAATAGAGGGTCCAATCAGTATACGTTTGGCTTTCCTGCACTTTGCTATAGACTTCTATTATATTCTGCAGGTTTGGTGCACTTTCAGAAAGCTCACCAAACTCGCAAGTAATAACAGATGTCTATGGCTCAGTGCAGGTAACACGCAGGTGTACTGATCTGTACCTGCGGATCAGTTTGAAAGCAGCCTAGTAACCACTGCAGAATAGATATGCCCATATATACCCAGTTATTTTATTAATAAAACTGACCTTTAATAACAGTACTCTATTCTATTTTATCCTAGAGCAGGAGGTTGCGGGCCACATCAGAGGGCTCCGCGGGCCACATGTGGCCCCCGGGCCACTGGTTGGGCACCCCTGCTTTAGAGGGTAACGAGTAATCTGATTACTTTTCCCCTCATGGTAATGCAGTTCCCATTACTTGGGCGGCATTACCGCAATTACATCTACCGCCACTAGATGGCAGTAGTGTAATTCCGGTGTCCTGCTGAAAAAGTTCCCCCGTCGGATAAGGACCCCCTGTACTGCACAAACCTTTTAAAGGTGAGGCTCCTCCTACAAATTCAGGTGTGCCCTGCCTTCCTACTTGTAACACAATTGTACACGCTATATTATTTTTTCTTTATTTGCAATTTTTTTCCCCCACGAAACTTGAGTTACCCTTTAAGCTATTGTACTGGTCACCTTGGAGAACACTTGATTCAGGCTAATGTGCAACATTTCTATTTATTGCTTTTATATATTGCTATGTTAGATTTCAAAATATGTTTACCAAAATTAAAATACCTGCAAAAAGAAAAAATTACCATTTTCTCAGGGTATTTTGCACTCTTTTATGTTAACAAATGTTTTTATCTTAAGAGTTCTGCTAGTTTCTTTTAAACGTTTAATAATCGCAGGTAACTTTTCTGCTTGATGGTTTCAATTATCCAGGCTGAGGAATGTTTAAAGACCCCTCTGATATCAGTGAAATTGTTTACACAGGGATTTGAAATAAATTCAAATTGCATACATCCAGATGTTATCTGCGCTGATAGTGTTCTTTGTTTACTTTGGCAGAATGCTGTATGGCAGATTGCTACTCTACTTATGACAACAATTTTTCACTTTAATGGCAGTTCCTAATAATATCTACTTTCACATAATAAAATAAACTGATGTCATACTCTTCCATTGCCTTGATCCTGCATGAACTCCCTCCTCTACAACTTCATGTTACTCTCATACAGGCATGGGAAAGGGTCCCATTTATCAATTTTGTGGCTAGAATTTGACCAATTACAGAGTACTAGCAAAAGTCATAAAGGGAGAAGGCGGCAGGAATTCATGAGTGTGTTATTGGTTTTCTTTTATTTTGTGTATATTTTTATCTTTGAAATATAGTTGAGATTTTTTCTTTTATTTTTATTTTTTATCACATTATTTCCATTTTTTGTTGTATATAGTATTTAAAGTGAACTTGAACTCAACAAGTGATGATTTGCTATGTTGTAGGGAACATTTAGAAATGTTAATGAAGAAATAGGGAAAACATTTTTTGGCCCTACTTCTTCTGTGGGTCACCGGATTGCACTTAGACCCCTTTCACACTGAGGAAGTTTTCAGGCGTTTTAGCGCTAGAAATATCGCCTCTAAAGCGCCCGAAAACTGTCTCCTTGCTATCGGTGCTTTCACACCCGGGCGGTGCACTTGTGGGACGTTAGAAAAAGTCCTGCAAGCAGCATCTTTGGGGCAGTTTGGGAGTGCTGTATAAAGTGCTCCCAAAACGCCCCTGCCCTTGCAATGAATGGGCAGCACTTCTGATGCACCTGAAAAGCGATTCGGAAGCACTGCAACACAGGAGTTTTTAACCCCTTCTTAAAGTGATGCAAAAGCGCCACTTAAACAGCGGTAAAGCGCAGCTAAAACGGCCGCCGCTTTCAGTGAGAAAGCAGCCTTATGCCGCGTACACACGGTCGAATTTCCGATGGAAACAGTCCGATGGGAGCTTTTCAATGGATTTTCCGACCGCGTGTATGCCCATCGGTCTTTTTCTGTTGGAATTTCCGACGGACTTTGGATTGAGATCCTGTTCTCAATTTTTCCGACGGAAAACTTTTCTATCGGATTTTCCGATCGTGTGTATGCAATTCCGACATGCAAAATTCCAACGCATGCTCGGAAGCATTAAACTTCCCTTTTATAGTGCTGTCAAACGTGTTTTATGCCACTGTGTTACTGACCGTCGGAATTTGGTGTGACCGTGTGTAGGCAAGACAGTTTGAGCGAAATTCCGTCGGAATTCCGACCGAATTCCGACCGTGTGTACGCGGCATTAGTTCTGTTAGGTTTTTGCGCTTCTGTGATCTGTATTCAGCCGACAGTGGGCTAAAGTCCGCTGTTGGCTGACATCATTCAGCCGGTCCAGGATTTGGAGCAATTCTGACTTTAATGGCCAGATCCACCCAGATGCCTTGACTGGCGGATGGCTCAGCCTCTCAGTGAGCCGCTGAGAGGCTGAGACAGCTATTCCTGCTCCTTGCACAGTCCAGTGATCCACTGGAGGGGCAGAGCAGAGAGCTGGTGATTGACAGTCACCATCTCTCTGCTCACTGAAGATTGAGAACTGAGCGATCAGCTGTCTTTAATCACTCGGTTCAAGGTCTTAGAGGCAGAATTTCCTTACTTCTCTTTTATGGTATAATTCCATGTTTAACCCTTTTTCCATCCCACCCCAGGATCCCTTTAAAAAGTTCTGAATGCCTGGGGGGAGTGGGAAGGATCAATGATCATGTGACCATTGTGACTGGCTATCACAGCAGTCACATGTTTGGGAGGAGGTTTCGCTGCCTACTGATGTTTTGATGGGGGCCCAGAGCTGTCTTTGACAGCTCTATTTTTGTACAGGAAAAGCCCAGTGATTGCACTCTCAGCACAGACACATCATCCACCCAGCAATGCATATGTGCCGCGTGTGGGTGTTAAAGCCCACCCTTTTGTTGCTGCACTAATGTGTTAAACAGGCGGCACCAGGTTAATGTCACTTTAAAGGATAACTCCACTTTCATAGGAAAAAAAAATTTGCAAATAAAAAAAATAATAATATAGCATATGCGATTGCGACACAAGTCATATTGTAATTGAATGTTATTAAAAATTACCTTTCCTTTTCACTCTGCAGCCGCTGTAATTTTCTGAAAATGAAATGCATAATGGCTACCTGGAGGTGCTCTGTACATAGAATGTGAACAGAACGCCCCCTCAGAAACATAATTTCCTGCTAGTGTGATTTTCTCACTAATTTTCCCAGATTGCACTAAGATAGATTTTAAGTCAGATTTTTGGCATCCCCTGCATCAAAAATTTCATTTTTGGTGAGATACTTCCAATAGGAACACGTCTAAAGGGATGCGGGCCCAGCAGTTTTCCTCATTAGCGCTTTGCAGGTGCAGCAGTTGGTTGATCATTATGAAACCACTCCCATTAGGCTCAGTAAGGAGAGGGCCACAGAGGAACAAACAATGGTTTCTTCAGAAAAACAAAAGGTAGAAATCTGCAACAAAGTTTGTTAAAAACCTTGCAATGTACATAGATCACCAAGAGGGGGGTGTTTTTTTCTCAACATAAGTGGAGTTACACTTTTAATACTTTGGGACAGTTCTGACATGTTGCAAGGCTCGTTCCTCTACCATTATGGCTGCCTCCACACACAGTCACATTGTGGAACAAGGAATCGTATATCAGTTATGGGGAAAGATCAGCTGCAGAGAAACCACATACAACTGAGGACTGGTGCTTTGCCTTCTGCCTGTCTTTTTTTTGTGCACAACTTCCAGAGTTCAGATCTTCTTTAAGAGAAAGCTACAGTGTGTGTTGAAGCCCACATTCAATTACCGGTATATGGCCTTCACATGTGTACTTGGTTGTCATGTTATATATCATTATTGTGTTTTATATGCAGTGTGTCCTTGCTAAACAACTGCTGAGATTTAGGTTACACAGGGGTTGATTCTGGAAACAAGAAAATGAGCACATAAGTGAAGTTATTGCCCACAGTGACAAATCACGATCCACTAGAACAGAATATTTTTGACTGGTCTGAGCCTCCTACTCTGATGGCTCATTTGAGTTAAAATATTACTATGGTAATTATAGTATATATATAGTTATAATTTCGGCTTCACGCCCGGTTCCCTACTGCACATGCACGAAGCGCGTTGCGCTTCCTGATTGGCCCAGTAGCAGAGAAAGGAGGAGAGAGCTGAACTTCCAGGAGATCGGGCCGCTGCCTAGACTCCCAGAAGTAGGGAAGGGGACCTGTCAAAAACAGGTCCCTGTTTTTCCCCTTCCCCCTGAAATGTGCCAAATGTGACACTGGAGGAGGGAGGAAAAAACGAAGCCGAAGTTCCACTTTTGGGGAGAACTCCGCTTTAACGAGGGCACAGACAATGCACTATCCTTGTGTTGTGATCATGCAATAAATCACCCGTTTAGATGCTATTTGTGTCGTTCCATGGTGTGCTGGCAAATATCTTCACCACAGCAATAAAAACCTGACACGTATTCTAATCCATCTTCAGTCCATCCAAAACTAAAAAAAAAGTTTTGACTTTGGTTATACTTTAACAGGTTTCTTTCAGCACAACTGAAAAGTAATCAAGCTACTGGTGTTAAAAGAAGACTAGAGCTCTGCCTGCTGGCAAAAAAAGAAGTCTACATACTATTACAATGCAATATTTCATATCTTACATGACCAAAACAAGAAAAATCGTCTTTTAATTTTATTTCAGACTGGACCATAACTAGACAGAAAATATATACAAAACCCTTTAAGAAGCAATGAATAAATGTCTTGAATTTTGAAATCCACAAATATAGCTGACCACACGGGGTCCGATTGTAGCTAGTGATGTAACCAGTTAAAAAACTTCTAGTAACAATCTGCTAATTAAGGAAGAGTGGGTCTATCTCTAAGCAGATTGCCTACCAAAAAGTAACCATCTTTTCCACAGAAGACCAACTGTACTGTCTTGTTGTATAAAATGGTGAGTTTACCCAGCATACCCTCCAAAACACACAATTGACAATTATATGTAGATTTTTCTCATGTTAATTTACTAGAGTGTTATCTTGAAACTTGTAACCCACAATCTGGTCTCTAAAGCCCTCATTGCACTACAGTACCATCCTATAATTTATACTAAGTGGTTTATAAAATACTATTTGTGCATTCTTCATTCTCTTCTTAAAAAACACTAAGATTGTATGGTCTTCTCATTTTTTAGATAAATATGTGAAAGTGTTAAAAGAAAAATCCACCGTTTAGGAACATGTTTCATGTTACATTCATATTTAGGGTATAACTGCTCCTACAACTAACCTGAATTGTCAATTTTTTCTTCCTGCAAGCCTTTGTTTCATTTTTAATTTGCCGATACCACGCACATTCAGGTTTTTCATTAAAGTGGATGTAAACCTGAGTCATGAAATTTGAGCTGGGCACATACTGTATATACTCGAGTATAAGCCGAGTTTTTCAGCAATTTTTTAGGCTCATACTCGAGTGAGGGTCTCAAGTGACGGTGCAGCCTCATTGTGCCCATCTGCAGCCTCACTGTACCCATCTGCAGCTGTACCTTTGATAACTAAAACAGGGGGTGTCTCCCGCTGTGTCATGCAGTCTGTTTGGCGGCTGTCCATTGTAACAAAGCCCCGCTCCTTGTCCGTGATAGACAGAACACTGATACAATGCTGGGAAACTGTATCGGTGTTCCACTGTTTTAGTTATCAAAGGTACAGCTGCAGATGGGCACAGTGAGGCTGCAAATGGGCACAGTGAGGCTGCAGACGGGCACAGTTAGGCTGTAGATGGGCACTGATGATACAGGTGGGCGCAGTGATGCTGCAGATGGGCGCAGTGATGCTGCAAATGGGCACAGTGAGGCTGCAGATGGGCACAGTGAGGCTGAAGATGGGCACTGATGATACAGGTGGGCACAGTTAGGTTGCAGATGGGCACAGTGAGGATGCAAATGGGCATAGTGAGGCTGCAGGATGAGGATGCACCATATCCACGACCACCACTGACTGTAGACACAGAGGCTGCTTGCACTCTTTTAGTGGCCTGTGAGCGTCTGCCTCTCCTTGTTGGCCTTCCGGACATGATGCATTTTATGTTTTGCAACACCACACTACACTGTATTAGATACTGTGTACACCATCTGAAGTGTATTAGAACGTGTACAGCGGCTGCACTGTATTTAATACTGTGTACACCACCAGAAGTCATAGCGTAGGGTGGTGCGGGTGGTTAGGAGGCAGCTGGTGGTGATGATGGGTCTGTGTCTCACCTCGATTTCGGTGGATTTCCATCACTGGAGCAGAGCTCTCATCTCAGGCAGCCATTCAGCGACGTGGTAGCCACCCAGGTTATTATTTTTTCATAAGCAAACTGTCCCCTGATTATTTTATTCTTTTATTTTAATCTTCTATCTATTCTTTTATGTTAAACTTCCATTATGAGCACCTGCCACTTTTTATCACCGTATCGCCCCAAGGTTCACTTTTCTATCTTCCAGCTGCTAGCATCACTAGCATCAATGCCACTCCTATTGAAGAGTTTATTTAGAATAGTGACTTATTTGCACATCAATCAGGTGCTTTAGTAACTTGCTTTTACTTTTTCATCTCTATGTGCAATTTTTCATTAACAAGCAGAAACAAACAAGACAGCAGCTTGTGATATTTAAGGAGATTAAACAAGACTTAAGTTTTTCATTGAAGGATAAAAGAAACAGAATCAGTTGTTGTGTTTGGAGGCAGAAAAGGGAGCTTAGGCCTTTCACCATGATTGATGAAACTGGTCCTTTCTCATACAACGTGTTTTCTTGTAACAAATGATGTTGGCTGTGCATTGTTGGGAAGGAGAATTAACATTATTGCATTGTGTCAAGTAAGCATTCACAAAGAAAGCCCCGTCTTACATGACATCAACGCTTCCAGCACATGATATATTTAATACTCCAGTAAAACCTCTGAGTTTATTGTTTTGTAATAGTGCTGTCTTGGGACTAAATGGGCACGTTTATAGTACAGTAAAGCCATAAAGTAAATTGAAATGCTCTTAGCAAATGTGTACTAAGCATATTAGACAGTTTTTTTTTCTGTATTATTAGATTTGTTAGTAAGCAGACGTCTCACACTCATTGTTTACATGTCATAGTAAAGCAAGCAGATTATTTTAACTATGGCTACTGAGCAATGGAGGTAATGAGTGACTTACTGTTTAAAATGAATGCCGGCCGTTTATATTCCCAGGCCAAACTACAAATTGTACAATTATAATTTTATCATTGTTGTAACGCTACGTTTTTCCATTAAAATGGCATGTGCTGATTTCAGAATATACTTTTTATATAGTCTGAAGGTTGTAATCAAGGTACCTAGGGTTTAATTAAATGTCTTTCAACTACACAGTAAACCGCATCCAGAGGAAATGCCACCCAATTTCAGATGAGTAGTAGACGGGTTGGTGTGGCTTGCTGGATCAAGGATGAAACCTAACTGTATCTGGTAATTAATTTAACACTATGAAGTTAAAGCGGTATTAAACCCAAACACATATATGTAATGTATTGCAGCTTACTTTAGATGTTATGGCTGCATGTTTTGTTTTTAAGGCTTTTTTTCACCTAGTGATCTAGCCAGTAACATTTTTCCTGTCTTAGGGTAGATTCACACCAGATACGGTGGGAATGAGTTCGGCGGCGATTCCAGCGCAGCGACAAGGGAAAGTGCCTTGTGTTCTATGTGCCTGATTCACACCACTGCATTGTGGTAGTGTGTGCACACGGTGCACCCAAAAAAAAGTACTGCATGTAAGGTAATCAACTGACTGAATCTCTTTCCCCTTACATCTATATGTACCCTAACCTCTTCCCGCCGACATGGCGCTTGGTGGGTGGGCTTTAATGCCGAGAGGACACATATATACAGCCTTATGTAAACACTTTAATGTTCCGTTAGTGCATGCCCTGTACGCTCCACTACAGTTACAGTGGGGACAAGAAAGCTCCTGATGCATACTTGCGATTGGGGGCTTTCCAATCATGTGACCGCTGTGATACCTCTGCCTCCCGACATTTAGGAGCTCATAAAGGGCTTGGAGTCGGCAGCGGGAAGGGATTAAATTAACCTGTAAGTAGAGAAATGTAGAGGCTGTTATTGCTGACTTGTTTTTAAATGTGCATGTTCCAGGTCTGACTATCGTATCCTTCCCCTTTACTATTTGGTACATCATTAACCTAGAACAACCTATATTCTATGAGGTATGCTTGTTTGATGTCAATGTAAATAGTAGACCTAAGATAAGACTGCTCTAGTACACACAGCCTCAAAAACGCATCTCTGTCATGGCAGGCTTCCTTTTATGTCTGACTTTGTTTTTGAAATTGTGCATAAAATACTACTTTTTACTTTAGATTTTTATCTTTTCCTTTTCCTTCTTGCAAAGGCTTTGAATGAAACAGTGCTGCTGTTAGTTTTTGTTACTTGGTGCTTATTGTAAGAAACTAAAGACAATCTGCATTTTAAATAATTAGGAACAATACTGTTTAAATTCCATTGTTATATTTCACTGCCTGGTTATCATTGCACTGTGCTAATGTAGTCTAGCTAATTGCTGCTATTTGAATAATTTGAAACATAGTTCCTCAGAAGCAGTCTATGTTAAGACATTGCAAGCTTAATTTTCAAATAACAATTGCCAAATCTGGGGGATAATTCTCTCCAAATTTTGACCTCACTATGAATAAAACCTTTGAATGATTCTGTGGGACTATTTTGTGCAATGTTTTGTTGTAGTGTTTTGACTCTTTGTAGGGTGGAAGAAATTGGGTGCCAGTCACTTTAGAAAGAGGAGGAGATTTTATTAAAGTTTAGAAAACTCAAGGAGAGAAGGTTAGGGCACATCCTACCCAAAAGTGACAAAAATGAAACTCCAAACTTTTAATCACAGTCTATACCAAGATAATGGCTTTTAAGCTGAAACCATAAATGTGTATTAAAAGTGTAAAAAAGTGTGGCGCTACCTCAGGGAGAGGTTGATACCTTGACTTAGTGTACTAAACACTCAAATCTAATACTACAAAAAGCAAAAAAAAACACAGCAATAAAAATGGTGAATGGGAAAACAAAAAAAAACACTTAACCACAGTGATAAATCGTGAGCAACTCAAATACTCATATCCATACAGTGAATAAGTGATGATAGTCCACCTAGTAGGGTGTGTGGGGCACTCACATTCACCACCACTTAGGTACTGGGAAATCCCAAATTGATAGGATCTCTGTAGCCAACAATGTGGACAGTGACAGTTCCGTATTCCTTAGTACACTTCAGATTCTCATACTCAGGAGCAAGCACATGGAAAACACAATGGACGGACGATCATAGTGTAGCAAGATAAGATGTCAGGAACAGAAAAAAAATCAACAAATAAATGCCCACTCACATTTAGAAGTGCTATAAGCCAGCACCAGCATAAACAGCTTGCAAGCACTTCTGCACGCCTTCCTGCCGACCGCAGCGTGCGTTCAAAGACCAGGGGATGTAGAAACCAGCAAACCCGTAAGTGACAACAGTGAGGAACAGGTAAACAGCCTCTATGCATTTCGTGTGATACCCGTTATCAGGAAGCTGAGTGTTTGCTACACTAGGTCACGGTAGCAACAGGTAGCACCACACTTTTTTTACTTATTTGAGTGGTTATCCACTTTTAAAAGGGACAGCTTTACTCATTCTCTGAATTTCTTGCTGGTGCCATTTTTTGTCATTTTTGACTTAACACCATAAATATGTATTCTTTAAACTGTAAAACACCACCAGGTAACCCACATACTCTTACAGTGAGCAGCTCTGTCATCCTTTAAAGAACACTGGCAGCAGCTTATACCCAGCTCTCCATGACACTCTTCAGTAGGGAAGTTATTCTTCAAGATTCTCCATATTGGCAGCCATCTTCCTGCTCCAATCCTCTTGGTTATAAAACAAATTTGTGTGGCTCTAGGTGTGGTTGCCACCATCCCTTCATCTTATAGCAAAAATTGAAAATATTCATAATGGGACTTTGAAGGCAACCTACTATCAAAATTTTATTAAAATATCAATATTTATTTTGTACAATGAAACTATTACTGGATATAAATGTAATTGTACAAAATGAATATTGATCTTTAATTCAATTTTGGTAGTAGGTTGCCTTCAAAGTCCTATTATGAGTATTTTTGTTATCCTCTTGGATATACCCTCCAGAAAAGCTGTGTAAAATTTTTACAGCGCCTGAGACATAGGCCAACTCTTAGCTTCACCCTCCCCAGGCAGCAGGACTTGGAAGCAGAGACCTCTTGGCAGCCCATTGGAAGGCAAAAGAACCTTCTCAGAGGTCACCCAGTAATATATATATATATATATATATATATATATATTTTTTTTTTTTTTTTTGGTCTATCTACTGAGGATACTCCCCAAAAACAGAAGCAAATGATATCTTGAATTAGGGGAAACCAACAATGCAGAAACAAAAACAAGTCCAAGTTCAAGATGACTACGGCACAGCTGTATTCCTAAATCCAGAATAGGGACACTCCTGCTTAAGGCAGAGTCCCTACATTGTCAACCTTAAAGTGCATCTGCAGCCATTTTTTTTATTTTTATTTTATTTTGCATAGTGTGGGGAAAAGTTAGAATAACAAAAAGTGTTTTTATTGCCATTGTGCGTCCCTCTTACATAAATTTCCCCTCACTTTGTGTTCCAGTGACAACTATACTGGGACAGGAAGTGAGAGAAAATATTTTATATGGGTTCAGTGGTGCCATTCATTGTCAATGACACCCCAATGCAATGCACTTCCAGTGCACCACAATGTACAGTAATGCAATACCATGCATTGTGACAGGCTGCTGTCCAAAAAATCTGGTGCATGTAATTTTTTTTGGTGTGTTCTGGTGCATTGGCAGCCCATTCATTTTAATGGGCTGCCTTAACACAATGCACGTCAACACTGTGTGAATGCTGAAGGCTTTCTCTGCTTATGTGGTAGATATCTTATGCACTATAAGGCCCCTTTCACACGAGGCGGACTCCGCTTCCACGGAGCCTGCCTCTGTCCGCCGGCTCAGCGGGAGAGCTCTCCGTTGATCTCTGCTGAACCGGCAGATGACAAGTCCCTCTCTGCTCACTGAGCGGGGAGGGGCGCCGCTGGTCTCTATGGAGAGATCGGATGAAAACGGACAGTGTGTCCGTTTTCATCAGATCTCACCCGATCCGATCCGCCAGCGACGGATCTGGACGTAGAGCCATACGTTTACTTTTGGCGGATCGCACAGGGTCGCATGTCAGCGGACATGTCTCCGCTGACATCCGACGCTCCATAGACTAACATGGAGCGCCCGTTCAGATCGGCCGTCAAAACTGACAGGCGGATCTGAACGGTCCGATCGTGTGAAAGGGGCCTAAGGGAAAGTCTGCAACTTTACAGTGCCTTCAACTTCACAGACTTCAGGCAGAACCCTTCCTCTTGGTATAAATCCCACCTACTAGTGGCTGGTCTTGCCCTATAATAAAATGTATTACCACTCAACTGTTTTCACTTCTGGATGTCTGTATTTTTTTTTTGTTATACCCAGTTTGGGATATTTTTATAAGTGGCATTATACACTGAGCATTGCTCCAGGAGGGAAAATGTCTATGTAGACCTTTGCAGACAAAGACAAAAATGTATCATTACTTACGTTTGTATTTTATTTAGAGTTTTTCTTTAAAGTAGAATTAAAGCCTCTCTTTTTTTATTATGAATAAATCCCTCTTATCTATCTGATCAATTATTAACTGAATACAATGATGCCACTAAACACTCACGTTTTCTTCTTCTTACTACCACTGACTTCAGCCTCCTCCATGCAGCTCTCCTGAACTTCTGGTCAGGGAGGACTCACTCTGAATGTAAACAAGTCTGCTGATTACCCTCCTCAGGACCACATGTCTCATCAGTACTTGCGCCTTTGTGCATGTGTCTATTAGGGATGGGCCTAACGGACCCCTGTTTGGTTCGCACCAGAACTTTTGAACACAGCGAAAGTTCGGACCCGAATAACGAACCCCATTAAAGTCAATGGGACCCGAACATCAAAAATCAAAAGTGCCCATTTTGAAGGCTTATGTGCAAGTAATTGGGCATACAATGTTTATAGGGGTCCTGCCCTGGGGGACATGTATCAATAAAAAAAGTTTGTGAAAAATGTAATTTTTAAATGAGCAGTGATTTTTAGATTTTTAAAGTGAAAGCCTAAAAATGAAAAATTCCTTCCAATATAGATGCTATCTGAACTGTCCCTACTCTAGCTATACACTAATGTAAGGATTACTGACACGGCCTCACTACACTACAGTGGAATTATCTGAGCTGTCCCTACTCTAGCTGCACACTATGCAAAGCTGATTGATGGTCCTCCTCACTACACTCACACTATTCCTAGACTGAAACTAAACGAATATTCTACACTGACAATTAAAGCAGTATAGCACACTAACTGACTAATAGCATTGAACAGAGCCCTGTTATGTCTCTATCCATGCCAAAATCACACTGAAAATGGCTGCCATCGAAAGAACACTTTTATACTGTGGGGCGGGAATGAGCCATGATTCGATAACGTCATGATGACAGTGTCCAATCATGACTCTGACAGTGCTCGGTGCCTTGATTGGCTGAAACTTTCGCTGCTTTAGCCATTTAGGGCTTGCAATGCACTGTAAGGTGGCACAATGCATTGTGGTTGGTTCGGGGGCGAACAAACGGTTGAACGACCCAATTGTTCGGCTGTTCGCCAAATGTCTGAACAGCGAAAGTTCGGCCCTAACTTATGCTCAGGCTGAACCGTTTGCCCATCCCTAGTGTCTATTTCTATGAGCTGCATGTGCATGTCCAGAGCAGGTAACGTCTGCATGTATTCTGTGAGCGTGCAGGAAAGGGTGGCTATGGCGGAGCTCCATAAGACTTTGCAAGCCAAGAAGTCACCCTAAAATGGAATTCGGGACCAACAATCAGGGGACTGGGTGAAAAGGGAGGAAAGACAAAGAGATCAGAAGAAGCAATGTAAAAAAAATAGGAAAGTCTTACCATCAGCATCTGAAATTGTTAAACAATGAATTGTGGTTTAATGTGACTGTTAAGTTACTAATGAATCTATTGCCTTCTTTTTATTTTTTGAAGAACTGTTTTTGCAAAAATAAACACGCAAAATAAATGTGTTATCATCACCAGATGTTAAGGAACAGAATCTTTTTTATTTATGCATTCAAACGGTGTCAACTTTCGATGCATGGTGTCAGTGTTTTGAGAAAATCAAGGACTTTGAGATGGAACAAAAGGTTAAACACAAGTGAAAACTCATTTTGTACCTAGTGTCTTATGTTATACTGGCCCATCAATACGAATGTGGCAACACTTTGATCATACAAAGTCGCTGCTGATGAAAGTAAAATTGCTTTTTTTTTTTTACTTTAGTTATCTCCAGGTTTCAAAGATGGTATCTCTCACATGTGATAAGCTCAGATGTTTGGATGTTTGTACATTCCTGAAATATGATAACAAAGGAAAACTGTTTACATTGGCTTTGCCATACAGAATGAAAAATGTCATCTTCCATAGAGAAATTAATTTAAAGTCGCACCCCAGGCAAATAGCCTAATACACATTTGAATTGCATACTGTATCTTGGAACTAGGTTACCTTCTAAAGCAGTGATTCCCAACCTCAGTCCTCATGTACCCACCAACAGGCTATTTTATGGGAATTTCCCTTAGACCAAATCGATCTCATAAGTACCCAGCCATTGAAATTCATATACAGTACCTGTGCAAAGTGAAGGAAATCCTGAAAACGTGACCTGTTGGGGGTACTTAAGGGCAGAGTTTGGTAACCATAGTTCTAAACTATTTGAGTCTGCGTGCATCCAATATGAAATCTCAGGCACCCCTGCCCAAAAGCAGAGTTAGGTTGGTGGAAGTTCACCCCAGAATTATTACCGTATATACTTGAGTATAGGCCGTCCCGAGTATAAGCCGAGGCCCCTAAATCACCACAAATAAAATGGGGAAACGTATTGACCCGTGTATAAGCCGAGGGGCAAAAATGCAGCAGCTACTGTAAGTGGAAAAAGGGTCAGCAATGCCAATCTGAATGTCCCCTGTACAGACCCCTGTGTCCCCATTGCAGCCTACCTGTGCCGATCCGCCGATCCGTGGATCCGTGGGTCCGTGGGTCCGGGGTCCTGGGTCCTGGGTCCTGTGTCCGTGGTCCTCGGTCCTGGGTCCGGGGTCCGGTCCCGCTCTGTCCTCCCCACAGCGTGTATTACAGGCGCCATTACAATTTAAAAGCCGCGCCTCCTCGTCCGTGATAGGAGGAACACTTTTTTCCCAGCAGTCAGTGTGCAGTGTTCCGCCTATCACGGACATTCTCTCATCCTCGTCCATGAGATGAGAATGACAGGCCATCCGTGATAGGCGGAACACTGTCCTGCTGGGAAAATTAGTGTCCACCTATCACGGACGGGCGGGAGGAGGCGGCGCGGCTTTTGAACACCGCCGTCTGTCTGCATGACACGCTGTTCATGTAGGCAGACGGCGGTGACTCGAATATAAGCCGAGAGGTGGACTTTCAGACCTAAAAAAGGGTCTGAAAATCTCGGCTTACAGTGGTGTGAAAAAGTGTTTGCCCCCTTCCTCATTTCCTGTTCCTTTGCATGTTTGTCACATTTAAGTGTTTCGGAACATCAAACCAATTTAAACAATAATCAAGGACAACACAAGTAAACACAAAATGCAATTTGTAAATGAAGGTGTTTATTATTAAAGGTGAAAAAAAATCCAAACCATCATGGCCCTGTGTGAAAAAGTGATTGCCCCCCTTGTTAAAACATACTATAACTGTGGTTGTCCACACCTGAGTTCAATTTCTCTAGCCACACCCAGGCCTGATTATTGCCACACCTGTTCACAATCAAGGCATCACTTAAATAGGAGCTGCTTGACACAGTAAGGTCCACCAGAAGATCCTTAAAAGCTACACATCATGCCGAGACCCAAAGAAATTCAGGAACAATTGAGAAAGAAAGTAATTGAGATCTATCAGTCTGGAAAGGGTTATAAAGCCATTTCCAAAGCTTTGGGAATCCAGCGAACCACAGTGAGAGCCATTATCCACAAATGGCGAAGACATGGAACAGTGGTGAACCTTCCCAGGAGTGGCCGGCCGCCCAAAATTACCCCAAGAGCGCAGCGACGACTCATCCAAGAGGTCACAAAAGACCCCACAACAACGTCCAAGGAACTGCAGGCCTCACTTGCCTCAGTTAAGGTCAGCGTTCATGCCTCCACCATCAGGAAAAGACTGGGCAAAAATGGCCTGCATGGCAGAGTTCCAAGGAGAAAACCACTGCTGAGCAAAAAGAACATCAAAGCTCGTCTCAATTTCTCCACAACACATCTTGATGATCCCCAAGACTTTTGGGACAACATTCTGTGGACCGATGAGACAAAAGTGGAACTCTTTGGAAGGTGTGTGTCCAAGTATATCTGGCGTAGAAGGAACACTGCATTTCAGAAAAAGAACATTATACCAACAGTAAAATATGGTGGTGGTAGTGTGATGGTCTGGGGCTGTTTTGCTGCTTCAGGACCTGGAAGACTTGCCGTGATAAAAGTAACTATGAATTCTGCTGTCTACCAAGAGATCCTGAAGGAGAATGTCCGACCATCTGTTCGTGTACTCAAGCTGAAACGAACTTGGGTTCTGCAGCAGGACAATGATCCTAAACACACCAGCAAGTCCACCACCGAATGGCTGAAGAAAAACAAAATGAAGACTTTGGAGTGGCCTAGCCAAAGTCCTGACCTGAATCCTATTGAGATGTTGTGGTATGACCTTAAAAAGGCCGTTCATGCTCGAAAACCCTCTAATGTAACTGAATTAGGACAATTCTGCAAAGATGAGTGGGCCAGAATTCCTCCAGGACGCTGTAAAAGCCTCATTGCACGTTATCGCAAACGCTTGGTTGCAGTTGTTGCTGTTAAGGGTGGCCCAACCAGTTATTAGGTTTAGGGGGCAATCACTTTTTCACACAGGGCCATGATGGTTTGGATTTTTTTTCACCTTTAATAATAAACACCTTCATTTACAAATTGCATTTTGTGTTTACTTGTGTTGTCCTTGACTATTGTTTAAATTGGTTTGATGTTCCGAAACACTTAAGTGTGACAAACATGCAAAGGAACAGGAAATGAGGAAGGGGGCAAACACTTTTTCACACCACTGTATATTCGAGTATATACGGTATATGAAGGTTGAATAGCCATATGACACATGTACTTTGATACTGTATATGCATAGCACCATGTTTGAATTCTGTCTGAGCAATCAACATTGGTAATTACCTGCCGTTTATCAGTGACACCATGCAAATCATGCCCCCTTATGCTAGCTAGCAGATCTTTGAGAGCATCGGAGCACATTTCCAGGACATGTTCTTTCACATTCATAATTCTCCCCTTTTAATGAAATATAATTTTAGGTGTCCGTTTGAACACTGGCCTAATAAATGGACCCTTGAGCCATTTTGAAAGGTACTCTTGACTGATGGAAGCCTTAGTGGGCATTTTACTGAATATGCTTTAACATAAGTGTAGCGCCAATAACCCCTGGGGGCGGCTATGTTTTTCTGGGCTTACCGATTACCTCCTCTGCCTTGTAGCTCGTCGTTCTTGTCTAGGGGTTCCCAGGGTTAGTACCCAGTAACTGTGGAGACACTTGGATCCTGTTTAGGATTTTTTATTTGCATGAAGCGTTGAACAAAACACAGTCTCTCAATTGGGAATAGAAGCTCAGGCACTTGGAACTTGCTGACACTTAACTAAATGTCTCTCTTTAAATTATCCAGGGAGTAGCCACTCGCAACTGGATAACTCTACTGTTGGATAAATCCAAACTGCCAGCCAAACTGATGCCAAAGCACACCTAGAATAATTAACCCCAAAACTCAACTACAGTTCTGGGCAAAAACTGAATTTACATGCATATACTTAGAAAAAGTGCCGGCGCTACATAAGAATTTAAGTAAATTGTATATCCTCACCTCAGAGGGGTTGGACAGATATAGGGCTAGTTATACAGTTCCAAAGGATGGTTACACTGCCTTGAAACACCTGCACCCACATGGCCAGAATATACTGTACTTTCCCAACTGATTTTGCTTGCTAATGTCACAGGTTTATTAGCTGGGCCTTCATTGCCTGAGATCAAATTGTATGTGAGGAATGCCTTCAGTGGGTGCATAGTCAGATGAGTGTCTTCAACCTATACTTAGGAAAGGCCATTCTGCTACACTATGCTGATTCAGTTTTCACAGCTCAGCTGTGACTGGTACAGTTGTATTCTTTTTGAGGCTATTTGTAGATGGGCTTCTTGTGTCGAATATGAACACTCTGGCTTTGTCCTTAAAACAAAGCAATTTCTGTGTAATATTGGGTGGTAAAGGGGCAAGTTATCTTAAGCTGATTAGAGTTTATTATATGTTTTCAGGTGTTGCACATCCCCAAAGGAGCCGCTATAGATTGAATGGCTCATTCCCCACTTCTGGTACAGAGGCAGCCAGGCACACAGCAATCTCTTTCCCTCTCTCTCTAGCTCAATTAAACAGTCTAGGGCTGGGGTCTTCAAACTACGGCCCTCCAGTTGTTTAAGAACTACAATTCCCATTGTGCTTAGTCATGTCTGTGAATGTCAGAGTTTTACAATGCCTCATGACATGTGTAGTTCCACAACAGCTGGAGGACCATAGTTTGAGGATCCCTGGTCTAGGGCATGCCTTTTATGTTTTTCTTGTATTGCAGATTAAACTTGGATGGGGTGGGGGAAAACATATCATACCCCAAGAACACTGAATAATCTGAGGACACCTCTTCTACTAGTTAACAGTCTTTGTACATCGGGGCAGGAAAGGCAGCTGAAGTTAAGTTCTCCAAAGGGCCACTGCAGGCTGAACAGTTAAAAGAGCCCTCCAAAGAAAAAGAGAACCAGCACACAGTCACTAGAGCTCAGGATTTAGGTCAGTACTCACAATGCCACAGGATCATCAGTTGTGTCCTTTCCTTCCTGTCCCCCGGACTCTCTTCAGTGAGGGAGGAGTAAAGGCCACAATACTACAGGATAGCTGGTCACCCTCCTCCAATGTCCACTAAGCACACTTTAGCGAGCTCTCCAGACCAAAATCCCAGACTAGAACCTTTGAAGTAGGCCACCCAGGTATGCTACAGCTAGGACCTCGATTAACACTCAACTGCATTCCAGCCAACCCCCTAGGAGCGTGAGGCCCCTTAGGCAAGGTGGTTCCCCCTTCAGGACTTGACCCAGGACCAACTGAACTCCTGCTCCGGTCTTCAGAACTTTTATGAGCTCTCCAGCCCCCTACTGGCCACACCTCCAAAGGGATTGGCTGGATCCCCATGAATAGTCAGACTGTCCTTCTGCCTGAACCTTCTGGAATACAGGGGGACATAATCAAGCCAGCAGCCTGTGAAACCATGAGCAGGCTAAAATATGCATCCACTGCTCCACTGGCTAAAGAGGAGCCAAGCTAAATTTGTCTGACACCCTATACCGTAACTAGGAGGGTGCTATGCAAGCTTATGCATCTAAATAGTTATGGTATACCTGTGTCTATTTTGAGCTTTTGTAACCTTAAATGACCTGGTATATACAGTCTTATCTTAACCTGATCAACAGTACTGGCTAAATTGTCTATAAACAGCCTGGATCTCTCATTAGCTGGTTCAAAGGGCATAATGTGTAATATGTGCCATGCTTATAGTGGCAAATGTAAATAGAAGACTTCATATAGCTTGTCTACCAATTCTGAGGTGTCCATACAGTAGGTACAGTATATGTTAATAAAGATTGATCTGGTGAGGGTATTAAGTATATTGTTGGATGAGACTTGCTTAAGAATCAAGACTATGCTGTATGTTCACCCTGCTATACTGTGTTTTGTAGTGCCAAGACCATTTAAGGTGCTGAGGGGAAAATACTGTGGCTGACTGGGTGCGCCATTATTTCTTTCAAATAAGTTAAAAGATCAGCCCCCCAGTCTAGTTTTTGGTAGATCCTGAAGAGTTAAACCTCCTGGCAATTTATTATATCCCTTCAGAACTTCATTGGTGAAATCTTCTGCTCGTAGGTCAACAAAGTCCTACTTTTTAAACAGATTTCAATGTCTTGATGGATCTAATAAATGTTTTATCATAAATAATGATTAAAGAAACTATGCAAAAATAAAGGCTAGACAACCTATCACAAATATTCTCAAAATTGTTCTGACTTCCCTCAACTAAAGTCCTTTTTGGTTGCTATGGATTACCGCATGTTAATGTGCATTGCTAATTTCACAGACCTAATGAATTGGACTGTTAAAGGTGCCTGCACTTCTTTTTAGTTGTACAGGCATATCAGCGATGTGTATTTCAAAGTTGTAAGATAATGATTGATTGAATCAGGATGGTCTGACAGTAAAACTAGACATTGTTATATCATCATATTGGCACAATAAATCAATGGCTGTATTTCATGCCACAATATTCTAATATTAAAACGTGTAATTGCTTTTGTGGAGCTAATGAAAATCTACATTCAATGTGCTATTATTAATGCAGGATACTTTTGTCTAAAACCAGCCGTCAGTCATGTCTTATTATTTCTGTAATCATATTACATGCTTCATTGTTTTTTCTGAAAAGTACCATATCTACTTGTGCTTAAAATGCACAGATAATACAGATCTGCACATTATAAATTTGCTGTATTTGAACTACGTGAAATCCCATTCCCAGAGTGGTTTTAATACAACCAGACTGAAATGTATATAAAATATGTCTTTGTATAAATGTATAATACCAGAATACATTTAAACACTGTAAGAAATGGGGGGCTGCTTTGCTGATTTCCTACTGAAAATGCTGATTGCCTGGCTGTTTTTCTGATTCATTTAGCTTAAAGGGCATTAGGCTCCATGCATACTGGGCTTAAAAAAAGTCTGTTCTCTTGGCAGAATTTTCTGTACAAAGTTTAGATGAGTTTAGGAGAGTTTTGCATTTTTTCTGCCAGTAAGCTCCAATCAGAAACATGAACCAGAAGATTTTTTTTTTTATTCCTGCCTCTAAAAGTTGAGCTCAAAATATGCCTGTAATCGTCCTAATGTGCATGGGCACCTAGGATAACATTCAGCTGCTTCTACAGGCAAAACACAAAACTCCTGTAGAAGCAAACATTTTTAAACCAGTGTGCATGGAGCCTTAAAAACCCTAACAATCAACTTTTCTTCTTTGGATGTTTTTGGTCTGTTAAATATACCATTGCCAGCATTTTGTTATTGTAGCACTAACCCCCGAAGGAGCTGCTGGTTATTTTTTGGGCTTGCCGTTACCTTCTTGACCTCATGTGTGTCTAGGGGTTTCCCGAGGTAGACGGCTCAACGAACTGCAGAGACTGACACTGGATCCACTTTAGGGATTTTTATTTGCAAAACGTTGAACAGAACTCAGTCTCTCAGTAGGGAATAGAGGGTATGGGTAGGAAAGCTCAGGTACTCTTGGAACTGCTGACACTTGAATGTCTCTCTCTATGCAATCCAGGGAATAGCCATTCACAACTGGATGTTACAACTATCGGATAAATCCCCTTTTGGTGAATTTAGCAACCGACAGGTGATTCAGATAAAGCAAAGTCTCTGCCACAGACTTGGTTGTAGAACTTTAGAATGAAAAGTCTCTGCCACAGACTTGGTTGAAACTGAAGGATGAAATTAGAGAACTCTCACGCGGTACCAGTATCTTGCAGCTGGTCCGGCGATACCGTATGAGGGTGGATTTACCTGGTGTCCTTTCCAGCTTAGCTTCCAGGCTCTTGCTGAGCAGCCAGCCTTGTGCATGGCCCTCTTCTGAAGAGTCCTCCCCTGGTTGCGTTTTCAGTTGTTGGGCCTCTCCAAAACCGAAACGGCACCGGACCACCTTGGAACCATCCTTCCAGTTACTGTGCCTCAGGCTAGCCAGCCCAGAGACTCGGAAATGAATGGTTCTGCACCACAGGCCATGAGGGCCTCTGGGGGCTGGTCAGGAGGAGCAGGACCAGGCAGTCAGAAAGATACTCTCGACCAGAACCCCGAATCACGTGACCTCAGTACCTTAAGGACACTTTCCCAGAATACACAGCGAGACAACGCACCCACTGATTGGTTCCGAGAAAGATTGGCACCCAATGCGTCCAACCGGACTGCGTTCCAATGCCTGCCAAAGGTGACACCCACACCTATGGCCAAGCAGAACACAATACAGTCCAGCCAAACTGATACTGAGACCATAATTTACTACAATTAACCCTAAAACCCAACTATGGTCTTAGGAACATTTAAATTGACAAAAACATAGCGCATGCTCTTCAGGAGCCCGGCGCTACATAATGTTTGTGGATATCAGTTGATCCTGTCAGAAATCTTTTCAGCTGATAACTTCCTCTGTTTCTTGTCAGTGTTGCATTCTTATTGGCCATCTCGTTTAGGCCTGGTTCACACCTATGCATTTTATAGTGTATTTTCAGTTTTACAGAAACACACTACAGTCCATTTAACAGTGGCGGCTGGTGCTCAAAATTTTTTGGGGGGCACAAACAAACTGAAAAAAATACATAAATTTCAGCAACTGTACCCATCAAGCGCAGCCACTGTGCCCATCAAACGCAGCCATCAAATGCAGCCACTGTGCCATCAAATGCAGCTAATGTGCCCATCAATTGCTGCCAGTGTGCTCATCAATTAAGCCCTAGTTAAATTCATTGTAGGTCTTATTTTCAGGGTAGGGCTTATTTTCGGGGAAACAGGGTAGGGCTTATTTGGGGGGTAGGCCTTATATTGCAGCCATCACCGACAATCACGCTAGGTCTTATTTTCGGGGGAAACCGGGTAGTATGTAATCCTGCCCTTCGGGGTCTGGGGCGCACATACGTGCTGCTGGCGACCTTCTCCTGTTGCTATTATACACAGTGTGAGTTGATCTGCGGGTACCGTGGACTTGATGTCTGCTAGCACCTGCCGATCATTAGTAGGGCTGCAACTAATGATTATTTTCATAATCGGTTAGTTGGTCGATTATTGTTTTGAATAATTCGATAAAAACCTAAAAGTTTGGTGTACAGTTAGTATGTAAAGTATTAAAAAAAATAAAAAAAATGTAATGTTGAATATCTATTTCAAGTGGTAAATATAAATAACCAGTTATTACTTTTCTAGCTGCTTTAGATTTATTTGTATGATTATTTTTAAGCCACACTCAACTTGTCTTTACAGTATCTACATCATGTACTAATATTTCATTTTTGTACATTTTGATCCTACTAGTGCACTGCTATTTTTGATATACTGGAGCACTTCACTGTTGTGTGTTTTATTATAGGTTTTTTTTTCTTTTTTTTTTTTATTCCAGTGCTCGTAAGCTGCTTAATATGGTTACATCAGCTGATATTTTAACCATTTTGCCAGCCATTTGCTATTAACCCTGTTAGAACTTTCACACAAAGTGCCTTCAGCTTGAAAAATCTTTGAAAGCAATGAGGAGTTTTGGGGTTTTGCTTGCTCTGAGGCCCAAGGCAACCACCTCAATCACTTTGCCCTTAGGATAGCCCTGATTATGATGGCACAGAATTGTCACAATAATAGACATCAATTGTCTCAAATAGAAATCTCATATTGAAAATAAAAAAAAGTTTATTTTTAATTTTTTACTTGAAGGATTAGTACAGTAAGGACATAGATACATTGGTCTTTTTTCTGATTTATTTGATTCCTCCTCTCATGGGTTGTCATGCATGTGTAAACAAATACCATTATTTTAAGCATTTTTGTGGTTAAGTTAAGGAGTTACAGCAGAACTCCAGTAAACATAAAAAATAATAATAAATCATTAAATTATATAATATAAAAGCAGCATTTGTTGCAATATTCACTTCAGTTCAAAGTAGTTTCC
This sequence comes from Lithobates sylvaticus, assembly GCA_028564925.1. Classification (NCBI taxonomy): domain Eukaryota; kingdom Metazoa; phylum Chordata; class Amphibia; order Anura; family Ranidae; genus Lithobates; species Lithobates sylvaticus. The sequence continues at coordinate 83,376,383 of CM053028.1, forward strand.
TGCAGTTCTTCTTTTTCACCAATAAATATCCTTTTTTTTTTTAAATAAATTATGGCCAGCATCGTTCAACCCACTTTTTTCTAAAGCCAGGCTGTCATGGATCTTCACCCTGTGTTTGTCTGATCAATGAAGGTGAAGCAGCGCAGTGATGAGGACATCTCTCTGCCACTCTGCTTTCTCCTTCTATCAGAATGCCTCTCGTCTGTACATTAACCACTTGCCGACCGCCCCAGGGAGGCTGCTCTGCGCAGGATCATGTATATATACGTGATCCTGCACTTTGGGGATATTGGACACGAGTGCCGTGGACCCCATGTCCGCTGGCACCTGCTGATCGTTCTGTACACAGGCAGAACGGCTATCTGTCTATGTGAAACAGACAGATCGCCGTTCTGTCAGTAAGGAATGGATCCTGTGTTCCTGCAAAGCAGGAACATGGATCTAAGCCTTCCTCTAGTATAAGCAGCTCCCCCACAGTAGTAAATCACTAGCTAGGAACATACTTAACCGTTTGATCGCCCCTGATGTTAACCCCTTCCCAGCCATTAGTACAGTGACCGTGCATATTTTTAGCATTGTTCACTGTATTAGTGTCACTGTTCCCCAAAAAAGTGTCAGTCAGTGTCCCCACTGTCTGACGCAATATCGCAGTCCCGCTTTAAGTTGCTGATCGCTGCCATTACTAGTAGAAAAAATAAATAAATAAAAAGTCCAAAAATCTATCCTATAGTTTGTAGACGCTATAATTTTTGTGCAAACCAATCAATATTTATTTTTTTTTTATTGGATACATATTGGCCTAAATTGATGAACAAATTAGATTTTTTTTACATTTTTTATTGGATATTTTTTATAAAAATAAAAAATATTATAATTTTTTTTGTTTTTTAAAATTGTCGCTCTTTTTTTGTTTATAGCGCAAAAAATAAATACCGCAGTGGTGATCAAATACCAGCAAAATAAAGCTCTATTTGTGGTCAATTTTGTTTGGGAGCCACGTCGCACGACCGTGGAAATTGTCAGTTAAAGCGACGCAGTGCCGAATCGCAAAAAGTGGTCTGGTCTTAAGCCAGCAAAATGGTCCGTCTGAAAGTGGTTAAAGTAACTCAGTGCCGTATCAAAAAAAATGGCCTGTACAGGAAGGGGGGTTAATCTTCTGGAGGTCAAATGGTTAATTGCTTGACTTTTATGCCCTTCATCTTCCTTTCCACCTTACAGCTATGTGGTTCAAGAACTGTTAGAGCCTGATGCCAAGTCAAATTCAGATACAGCTTTCTTTATTTGTGTTTTTTTATCTGTGTAAGGGTAAGTGTATGCAGACAGCGTTGAAATGTATGTGTTTGGAATGCTTTATTTATTCAAAATATAATTTTGAAGAAGAGAGCTTAGTGATTACGTTGCTTTCTGTGTTCTCGATTACAATAAGCAAACCAAATTTGTTAGACAGCACTGCGCAATGCAGTACAACCACAAATATCTTCACCTTACTTTGCTGCCCCTTCCTCTCCCAGTTCCGATATGCAGGGTAATAGAGGAGGTTGGTACAAAGAAAGTCTGGGGTACCGTTTTAAAATTTGTGAGTGATATTAAAGGCTTTTTTTTTAACTACAGTATATACTCGAGTATAAGCCGAGTTTTTCAGCACCTTTTTTTGTGCTGAAATGCCCCCTCGGCTTATACTTGAGTCAAGAACTTTTCTGCAGCAGAAAATGACATTTTCTGACCCGACTTTGGGGCCCCGTATCTCGGGGCCACTTGGTGCTAGGAACCCCAAATTTGGTATTCAAACCCAGTCGATCTAGCACTACAACATATCCATAGGGGTTCCTAGCACCAAGTGACCCCGAGATACAGGGCCCCAAAGTCGATCAACTGTGTCCATCTGCAGCAATGTCATTTCGGGGACCCTTTGGCTGCAGATAGGGGACATCTAGGAACCCTTAACTACCAAGTTTGATGTTTGGGGGACCTATGGCTGCAAATGGGCACAGTGAGGCATGCAAATGGGGACAGGGAGGCTGCAAATGGGCATTGTTGACTCTCTTTTCCACTTACAGTAGCTGCGCATTTCTCACCCTAGGCTTATACTCGAATCAATAAGATTTCCCAGTTGTTTGTGGTAAAATTAGGTGCCTCGGCTTATATTCTGGTCAGCTTATACTCGAGTATATACGGTACTTGTCGACCAGCCGCCGTCGTTATACGCTGGCAGGTTGGCTGTCCTGCATGAATCGCCATAGCTGTACGGTGGCTCACGCAGCTGCGGGAGCGTGCCTGCGGGTGGGGTGGACTCGATGTCCCGCGATCGCCTAGTACAGAGGCAGAGCGGGGATCTGCCTTTGTAAACAAGGCGGCTCCCCGTTGTGACAGGGGACATGACAGAGATCTACTGTTCTCAGTCATCGGGAACAGTGATCTCTGTCAGTTCCCTGGCAGCCCATCCTCCCTACAGTTAGAGCACACCTAGGGAACACAGTTAACCCCTTGATCGCCCCTAGTGTTAAACCCTTTTCTGCCAATGTAATTTTTACATGATCAGTGCATTTTTATAGCACTGATCAATGTAATAATGTCACTGGTCCCCCAAAAAGTGTCACTTGGTATCAGATTTGTCTGCTACAATGTTGCAGTTCTGCTAAAAATTGCAAAGAAAGATAGAAATGGCTGCACATCCAGAACTTCCGATTGCCTTTTATTTTGTTTCACAAAGATGACACCAAAGACACCAAACTGGGGCCACGTAGACGCGTTTCACACATATATCAGATCGCCGCCATTACTAGTAAAAACAATAAAAATAACAATAAACAAAAAAATAAATAAAAGTCCCTAAATCTATCCCAAAGTTTGTAGACGCGATAACTTTTGTGCAAACCAATCAATATAGACACCAAAGATTTCAATTAGAATTTAACTCAAATATGCCCAAGGGAACAAGTCTGCAAGCAGGAGAGTTTATATTTTAACTGTAAATCTAATAAAAGCACCTTTGTAGTAATTATAATATATAACAAATTATTATACAGTTTGCCATTCTTGTTCTGCATAACTGAGCTACTGCATCAATTTTATAATGGGTATATAATACAATATCTATATTAAAATATCTGGCAGTGATTCAAAGTTCAATATTACATTATTGTTTTAATGAGGAAGTATCATTGCTTCATAGACTTCATTTGGCTGCCTGGAAAGAACACTCAGGATTTATCAGCAGTTTTGTAATGGCTTTTATAGAGTTCTTTAATTTAGAATGGAAAAGGGAAAAAAAAACCTAGTGATTATGCTGCAGTTTAGGATGGACAAACAGGGGCCAAGGGTGGACTCCTAAGGCCTCTTGCACACTGGACATTTCTAACGCTGCACCTAGAGGCACCAGGCGTTTTATTTTCTGCTTCTAAATGCACCTACATGTTAGCCTATGTACCCATGCAAACATATGTGTTTAGAGGCTGTCTCATTTAAAGGCAGAAAGAAAAATCCGCTGCCAGTGCAGCCGCGTTTTGGCAAAAAAAATGCTTGGCAAGTGTAAACGCAAGTTAACGCTAGGCTCGTTTAGCACTTGAACATTAATTAATTTCAGTGGGCAGAATAAATAATTATTCTGTCCAATGGAATGAATTAATGCTCAATTGCTTGATGCACCTAAATGCACCGAAACACGCTACACGCATTCACAATGTTTAAGCGGTGCTGCTGCCAGGTGGAAAGGCATCTAATAGATCTGGGCAAATGCCCTGTGTGCATAAGGCCTCATATTCTGACCCTCATGATTTCTTCCTGAGAGCCTTTGGCGCTCACTTCAGCGGGTCCAGCATTTTACAATCTGTTAAGAAATTTATTGGAATCTGCTTTGTTACATTTTTCGCCCACTGAGTTACCGATTTAAAAAGATTTTAAAAGGTTACCAAACATTGAAAATTCAAAGAGGAGGAGCGGTGGGCACCTCTGTAGTTAAATAATTCTGCATTGAAGAATTTGCCTCGCAGAAACAGCGGCGCCTCAACTGTTTAATTTAAACAAAAAGCCAGTGAAGAAAGGCTTCCATTATTCAATTCCTCTTCCAAGCTCTGACTGACCACATAATTTAATACAGATGAGGTTTTGTCCCGCATCTGCCTCCTCTCCCCCCTCTGGTGTTATATTTGGCACCTTTTGGGGGGGAAGGGGGGAGCGGGTACCTGTTTTTGACAGGTATCCATCCCCACTTCCGAGAGATCTCACTACGGCGAGATCACATGAAAATTTGTCCCCCTCTCCTCCTCCCCCTGCTTCCGGGCCATTCAGAAAGCACAGCGCGCTTTGTGCATGCGCAGTAGGGAACTGGCTGTGAAGCTGCAAGGCTTCACTGCCGGTTTCTCTTACAGGCAATGGTGGTAGCAGCACACTAGAGCCGATAGAAACATCAGCTGGGGTGCCGACATTGCTGGATTCCAGGTCAGGTAAGTGTCCTAACATTAAAAGTCAGCAGCTACAATATGTGTAGCTGCTGACTTCTAATTTTATGCTTCTGGGGGGACAGAACTCTGCTTTCAGTAGAGCCGGGCCAGTGGTCTGAATCAGAGGCAAAAATTATATCTTTGGGGCAGTTTGTCATATGCATTGACAAATATAATAAGGGTGCAGCTCCAAAACAATAATCAGATTGTGACATCCAAATCCATGTAAAACAAACAAGTAATTTCAATAACGTTCCAAAGCCATTTCCAAAGTGCTCATGGAATGTGGCCAGCAAATGCAATAGGCAAAGTGCATCAGAAGAAAGATCCATCACCATCACCTGATCACACTATCTCTTACCATTAGGTGTGGACCCCCACACAAGGAAGGTCAGACAAGCAGTATAAAAAAAAATTCCTGTACAGGAATCCAATGGGAAAGTTTTACCACTCTTCATACACTTCTAATCAGCCAATGGTCTCACCTAGAGTCTTCGCTCCCAGACCGCCTCAGACACCCATCATCTCTCTCTAAACTTCTGAGGTGTGACTTAAGACCGCGATTTACTATTGTCATAAGCATTAACACAGTAGTACTGAATATTCCCTATAACATATCTCCTATTTTTCTACTTCCTTTAAAATGCCCCTTCTCCCCAAACATTAAAAGCACAAGTGCAAGCATTCATTGTGCCAACATCAGCTGTGAAGGAGACTATTGATTCATAACTGCAGCGGTGCGCTGGCAGGACGTCAGGAAAAGTGAAGGAGACTATTGATTCATAACTGCAGCTTGTCTTGCCTGTGAGCACTTTTCCCATTGATAAACGGCAAGAGAAATGCAGAGGCTGACACGCCCCCTCTCTCTGCATTCCTCTTGCCGTTGCTTGTTTTGGGAAAGTGTTCACAGCTATGATAAAATGCAGCTATGAATTAACCATCTCTTTCATAGCAGGAGGGGAGGGAGGGAGGGCAGGTCGGGCCTCATTACTAGGGTTAGAAAGCTCCTAGAAACATGAGACAAAATATTACATGTACTGTCCTATAGGACAGAATTCAATTATTATGGATGGATCACCTTTTGGCCATAGCCCCACATCTCTTAAAATATGAGGACAATGCGAAAGTTTCAATGGGTATTTTCAAGTGTAGCATGTTGATTAGGAGTAGGTTTCTTTAAAAAGTTCAATATTTATTTTAGACAATAGTTTAAAATCGTATATCCATATGAAAAAAAAAAACATATGCATATATGATCTGGATTTTGAGGTCCTTATTTTAGAGTGGTATAATAGTGGATCCTGACATGTTTCACACTGAAAAGGACTTCCTCAGGGGATGTTCTCTGCCTTCGAACAGATTAAAATACATTGTAAGTATCACATAAACATACAATGACAATAACGTTTTTTGTCAAAATATACATGTGTGTGTCATCAATACTGAACCCTCGGACTCACCTCACGACGCACTGTGCCACTTAAAGGGGTGTTTCGCAAAAAAAAAAATTAAAACATACTGCAGCTGCTGGCTTTTAATAAATGAACACTTACCTCTCCTGCAGTCCCTTGATGTCGGCACCGCAGCTGATGTCTCCATCAGCTGTCGGGTGCTGCCGCCGCCATTGCGGGTAAGGTAACCTGGCAGTGTAGCCTTTCGGCTTCACGCCGGGAACCCTACTGCGCATGCGCGAGGCCCCGCTCCTCTCTCCTATTAGCCTGGTGGCCGAGGGAGGAGAGGAGGGAGACGCGCAGTGATGTCACGGCCGCATCCGTACTGTGGCGCACTTCAGGAAGTGGGAAAGGTATCCTGTCCCCCCTCCCCCCGAAAGGTGCCAATTGACACACCGGAAGGGTGGAGGAATCCGATGAGCGGAAGTTCCACTTTAGGGTGGAGCTCCGCTTTAAGTCTAAGGTCAAAGATGGTTCACCAATATTCATATGATGTCAAAACAACCAAAGTGGCCACATGAGGCATACAAAGGGACATAGGACAGAACTGTAGAATAAAATGTATAATTATAGATCTTCTTTAACCAGCACACACTTAATAGGAGGGTGTTTGGTAATATAATATTATTTAGGGTCAGAATATAGGTCACATTAATAACAGCGCTGATTTTGTATGACATACTGTTTTTACAATCCAGATATTCTGATATTAAGCACCAAGGTTTTTTTAGGAAACCCCAAATCTCCTAAAATAAAAATGCCTTTCCTTACTTTCTATGCAGTTTGGTAGGAATTGCAGCTCCAGGTGCTGCCTTCATAAATATTCTATATAGTTATGATCTGGAACAAATTAGTGCAGGAGAAATTCATTTTAGCACAGGTTTCTTCCATACACAATCAATTATAACTGGCTGTGTTTAATTCCAGATATTTATGAAGCGTTTTAGGTAAGTGGAGTTGTTTGAATTGTTAGGAGATTAGAAGTCAAACAGGAAGAATGGCATTAAATCAAAGGCAATGTTTACTAAGTCAACACTAATTTAAACATTTCTTCTAGGTGCATCCCCAAATGACATTGTTAAATAAACAAACTGACATTTCAACTCCACCTCCCTTCACCTTTGGAATTTGTCTGCATTGCAATTACTGAATTCCTGATATGAAACCTATTAAAACTGCATGGGTAGTGTTATGATTTTATGTCATTTTTATAGATTACGATCCTAGATATCCAATCTTGATTATTTACATTTCCGAAAGTAAAACATTACTGGGAGTCAGTCCTAAATTGTCAGCAGTTCCAAACTGGTAATAGACAGATAATGGATTATGAATATCTGAGTGTTTTTGTTGTAAATAAATTGAATTAAAAGCCTCTCCTATTGGCAAAACCATGGATTTGGCAAGCCCTCAAAAGCAAGTCAAAAGGTCAGGTAAATTATAGCATACTAGTAGCAATTGTTATAACAGGATAACTGCTTCCGGACCACCCAACGTAGATAGACTGCAGCAGGGCGGCCACTCTGCACCGGATCACTTACCTAGTATGTGATCCACGTTCTGGCCACTCTGCACTAGATCACTTACCTAGTATGTGATCCACGTTCTGGCCACTGTGCACTAGATCACTTACCTAGTATGTGATCCACGTTCTGGCCACTCTGCAGCGGATCACTTACCTAGTATGTGATCCACGTTCTGGCCACTCTGCACCGGATCACTTACCTAGTATGTGATCCACGTTCTGGCCACTCTGCACTGGATCACTTACCTAGTATGTGATCCACGTTCTGGCCACTCTGCACTAGATCACTTACCTAGTATGTGATCCACGTTCTGGCCACTCTGCACTAGATCACTTACCTAGTATGTGATCCACGTTCTGGCCACTCTGCACTGGATCACTTACCTAGTATGTGATCCACGTTCTGGCCACTCTGCACTAGATCACTTACCTAGTATGTGATCCACGTTCTGGCCACTCTGCACTAGATCACTTACCTAGTATGTGATCATGTGGATTGCTTAACTAGTATGTGATCCACATGCTGGGGTAGAGAGCCTGCCCGCGCCACCCCTGCTGTGCTGCGATTGGTTGCAGCACCAACCAATCAGTGGGTGCCAACTGTTTATTGGTTGCTGGTACCCACTGAACGGCTCCAGACATTACTTCTGACAGCAGCAATGTGCTGTTTTTTTCTTCCTGCAAACCAGGAAGTAAAAAAACAGCACATTGCTTAGTAAAAACAGCACACAGTAACACATTTTGGCCACACATTTAAACCCTTGATTACCCTAGATGTTAACCCCCTAGCCAGTGTCATTAGTACAGTGACAGTGTATATTTTTAGCCCTTATCACTGTATTGGTGTCACTGGTTCTTAACTGCTTGCCGACCAGCCGCCGTCATTTTGCTGCGGCAGGCCGGTGTCTTTCCGAAAAAGGTCCCCCGGCGGATAAGGTCCCCCCTCTACCGCGAAGGCGCGGCGCTTGCGCAGTACGAACGACTACCGAGCCGCAGAAAGTCTCAGAAGATGAACAGCTTATTGTGAGCTCTACGCGGCACCTGCACACTGAGTCCAGGTTCAAGCCCCACCGTCCAAGTGGACATAGAGTTAGGAGCGAAGCGAGCCCGCGATGGGCCCTAAACAGTGTTGGAACGCAGGCGCCGTGTAGAGCTGACTCACTGTGTTCAGCTTTAGCTATTTCTGGTGGCTCCGTTGTGGTTCGTACTGCGCAAGCACTGTGCCTGCGCAGTACAGGGGGGACCTTCTCCGCCGGGGGACCTTTCTCGGCAGGACACCGGCACGATCCCACGAACCGTCATAGCTATACGTCGGCTTGCGGGATCAGGATAGCAGGCGCACGCCTGCTGAACTGCTGGGGTACCGATGCTCATGGCCGACAGTCGCCATGACCGCCAGCCAAGAGCGAATGTGAGCACGAGGGACAGAACACGGAGGTGTGTGTGTGTAACCACACAAATCCGTGTTCTGTTCTGAGGGGAGTGACAGATCGTGTGTTCCTTCCTCTAGTCAGTCCCCTCCCCCTTCAGTTAGAATCACCTCCCAGGGAACACAATTAACCCCTTGATTGCCCCCTAGTGTTAACCCCTTCACTGCCAGTAAAATTTTTACAGTAATCAATGCATTTTTATAGCACTGATCGCTGTATAAATGGCAATGGTCCCAAAAACGTGTCAAAATTGTCCGATGTGTCCGCCATAATGTCGCAGTCACGATAAAAATCGCAGATCGCCGCCATTACTAGTAAAAAAATTAAAATGCTATAAAAAAATCCCCTATTTTGTAGATGCTTATTGATTATTGCTTATTGCAAAAATGTGTAGAAGAATACATATCGGCCTAAACTGAGAAAACATTTGCTTTTTTAAAAAAAAAAAATTGAGATAGTTATTATAGCAGAATATTTTTTTTTTCAAAATTGTCACACTTTTTTGTTTATAGCACAAAAAATAAAAACCGCAGAGGCGATTAAATACCACCAAAAGAAAGCTCTATTTGTGGGAAAAAAAGGACGTCAATTTTGTTTGGGTGCAGCGTTGCATGACCGCGCAATTGTCAGTTAAAACGACACAGTGCCGAATTGCAAAAAGTGGCCCAGTCATTCAGCAGCCAAATCTTCCGGGGCTGAAGTGGTTAAAAAAGTGACAGTTAGGTGTCCGATTTGTCCACCGCATTATCACAGTCCCGCTATAAGTCGCTAATCGCCGCCATTACTAGTAAAAAAGAAATAAAAATTCCATTAATGTATCCTATAGGTTCTAGACACTGTAACTTTTGCGCAAACCAATCAATATACGCTTAATGGGTTTTTTTTTTTTTTACCAAAAATATGTAGCAGAATACATTTTGGCCTTAGTTGTTGAAGAAATTTTATTTTTTTATTTTTTTTTATTGGATGGTTTTATAGCAGAAAGTAAAAAATATTGCTTTTTTTTTCAAAATTGTCGGTCTTTTTTTGTTTATAGCACAAAAAAGAAAAAACACAGAGGTGATCAAATACCACTAAAAGAAGACTCTATTTGTGGGAAAAAAACATAAATTTTATTTGGGTACAGCGTCAGGCAATTGCCATTAATAGCAGGAATACATGGTTAGAAATTCGATCGATCATTCGACCGCCGACCATCACAACATTGTTCGTTGGTCGAAATCGGCGCCAACATTAACTAATCAAAAAAAATCTTTAAAAGAGCAATTGATTTCATACATAGTGTTGACGTCTCACGTACTAGTGGGGTCGTCTACTAGTTCCGCTCATGCGTGATAATGTTCAAGAGATGTTTTATGGAAGACCTTCACACCAACGAATAGAATATCATTAGTTCACAAACGATACGACACAATTTTTCAATTTTTTCAATCTGTCTATTTCATTTACAATATCGATATTGGGTATTCCTTGCTGGGCATCAACAAGTAGAAAGTTGGCCGATCAATTGTAGAATGGAAATTTTCGCCCAATTTTCTTATCGTGTATTCCTGACATTAGGGTAACGCAGTGCTGTATCGCAAAAAATTGCCTGGTCATGAAGAGGGTAAATCTTCTGGAGCAGAAGTTGTTAAATACGTACAGTAGCACTTCAGATTACAATAATCAAAAAAAATGTTTAGTTACCCAGTGGGGGTACATCAAAAACTGTTGCTTTATTGATAACCTGTTCAAGTGTCACTAAACTCAGACATCTACATCTCTCTGTTAGTGATGTTATCCAATGCATCGCTTGAGCCAGCAATAGACGGTTCAAATCTTGGCCACTTCAGCAGGAACCAACTGAGGTTTGAACCATTTATGGGCAGGCCAAATGTACCCAAGTTAATCGATCGATCAACTTGGGTACAACCAGCCTGCCCAATTTTACATTTGATTATTGCTAGCAGCTGTTATAGTTCCTAGCAATAATAACTGTGTTCTCCCTGTGGGAAAACACAATGGCTTTCTGGGAGGTATTCCCATGTCAGCGCTTAAAACTCCCTGATGAAGTACCTCTTACTATGGATAACAGACAAAGTTCTTGTGAGGCAGCTATCTGAGTGAGCATGCTTTAGCCCTAGTTCTTTAGGTGGCTAGCATTGGGGCCCAGTCTTTACAGTGGTGCACAGTCCCAGTAAAGTCTACATGCAGTAAATAATGCTAGTTAAATAGCCAGTTCCTTTGTGCTCAGTCTCTGCTAGCAGCAACAGGTTAATGACAGCAGTGTCCTCTTATCAATCCCAACGATACAGCAATGGGGTCCCTCTGTTCAGATATCAACTCACTTCTAGATCTGTCTAGAACAACTCTGGTCCTCAGCACAGGGCCACAGGCTTGTAGCAGGTTGATGTGCACACAGCAGCAGTAATGTGCACACCTCAGCCTGCTCCAGCCAAAAAGGAAATTCCATGGTATTCATCCTGTGAAAATAAAGCTGTCTTTCTCTATATACCAGGCTTGCATTGGGAATTGTAATCCAATCGTCCATTAAATGCCATAGTAAAGTTTATTTTCTAAACCTAATCTCCCATGATTCAATGCTGACGACCATCAAGTCCCTTGCAGTCTTTCTGCTTGTCAGCTCCCACTGGTGGGTGGAGGTGGTTCCCCTGGTGAATTGAGGTGAGGTAGTGTTCACCCATTCTGCTGTCCAAGTCCATTGAGAGCACAAAGAGCACTGCAGCACAGTGTTCTAAATCGCTCTCTGTCTCTAGCCAAATACCAGGCTATGTCATTTTTTGTGGCGAGTAGTCCTGTTCTTTTTTTGAATATAGGTCATGGATTCTTTAAGCACTCTGCTCACTTGAGAAGATTTCCACTTGTATCCTGTTCAATCTGTGGGATGGGAAGTTAAGAGAAATCTTCTTCATGCCAGCACACACTGTTGTTGGTGCAAATTGGATCATGCTTACTGTTTTTTTTTGGGCTACTTCTAGATCAACTGTGTATGTATACTAAGGTTTTTTTTTTGTTTTTTATTTATTGGTTGAGGTAGATGGACTTGTGTCTTTATTTCAGCCTGACCAACGATGTTAAAGTGTAATTATTGTAAATGTAAAAACAAAATCAATTTTTTGGTATGTTTTGCCTCAAATCCCACTGTATGCAGTTTTCTTATCCAAATTTCTTTTGTGAGTTTGTTGCAAAGTCTTTTCCCTTTCCAATCCTGCCAGTAACGTCACTTCCTGTTGCAGGCTAAAAATGGTATGCCACTGCTTTGTGATTAGAAGCAGCATTGTCAGCCTGCTGTGTACGCTTCTTCACTTTGCTTTTGGACTGCCCTTTAGGTCTACCAGATATAAAGCCCAATAGAAAAATTAGGAATCTTGCACTGCAGACTGTGAACACTGCTACCAATTGTGAGGCAGTGACTTAACAGTGTCAGCCTGTAACAGGAAGTGCTGTTACTGGCAGGAACTCCCGGTAGGAAATGTTACAACATATTCATAAAAATCTTTTAGCTTAAGAAAACTATCTATAGCAAGAAACGGTGCCAAATCTATTAAAAATAACATAAGTGTTCATATACACAATGAAGTTTAATTTTAAGGTACCTAAAGACTTTATTTCGCAGTTAAGCATCCACAATATGGCTAATAACAAAAAACAAAGGGCGCAAACGCCTAGTGTATTTTCGACAGCACTTTATTACAGGGTGAAAGATACAAATTATACTCACCAACCAAATAGGAATCATAGTGTATCATAGAAGCCAGCCCTCAAACCCTATAGGTCCAATTTGATGATGTTACCAGCTGACGTGTTTCGGGTGACAAACTCCCTTTCTCAGAGCAACACTCTGTTGCAAGATTCCCCAATCTTAAGCAGGCTGCAATGCCATAATCATCCAGTCTGGGTTGTCGGGATGTTGGTGAGAACCTACAGACAAACAATCCCCATTTTAGGTAAGAATGGACAGATAAGGACAGTTTTTTATACTATCTGCATGAATGATCTAAATGCTGGAGAAGTACAATCTAGGTGGCAATCATTTTGTAGGCTTGACATAAGAGTTTTGTTTATCAATAGGTCAGTATCTAATATCATTTTTCCTATAGAACCAGATCAAATAAATAAATAAAGATTATTTATCATGGAATCACTTTAGATTCCTCCCGCAAGTGCATGAGTATAAGGTAAGGCATAATTATAAGTAGGTTGACAAGGGTAGTCATTATAATCAGACAAAATATAATTTTTATTAAAAGTTTTGTCTCCATGAAAACATGAACAGATTTAAATTGAAATGAAATTCTATAGACGCCAGACGTTAGATGATGCGCATTATGAAACTTGGTGTTAATCAAGTATTTAAATGAGAACGCTAATGGCATGCCCTATTATATCAATATTCTGAACTTATTCCACCATTATTGTAATGTGGTTAATTTGTTAAACAATGTTTAGCATGGCATGCCGTTCACTGTGCTATTATAACTTGCTTTAAGTAGAAGCTGTTCTAATTACAAACATCTTTTATAAAGTCTACAGACTCTACATGTTACATTAGAGGCTAAATAATGAAATGCTGCTGACTGAAAGCCAACTTTGTTCCTTGAATTACAGAGAAGAATACATTTCAAAGTGTCACTACATTGCACATTCTGGAAGGAGGCCTTGGGGCTCTTACTAGAAGCTAAAGCTTTGGCTAAAGTGCCTTTTCTTCCAATATTTGATACAAATTACAGAATAAATCTGGGAAGACTTTGCTATTAAGGCAAATTGGCAATTTTAACTTTGTCTCCTGTTACGCTATTTTTATAAATCCAATTTTAAACCACTGGGCTTCTGTTCCTTGTTTTTTTTTTTTTTTTCTATGAAAGCCTTAGGACAAATGGAAGTTAGCAGGCTCAGTGGGCAAAATCCATTGATTCAGAATGTGTTTGTCACTGAAGTCCATACTGAGCTCAAGGAGAAACCATTGTGTTCTGCTTGAACTTCCTACAAACCTCCAAGAAAAGCATAAACGCTGGATGAGTAATAGCACAAGAACTTGTATCCTGCAACACTAGTATTTTTCATTTCAAGTTGATGAAGAGGATATAGGATAAGTCTGAAGGTAAAATAGAAAACCCCTTTAAAGTAAACTTGTTGCAGAATCACACAAAGCGAAGTGCATAGCATTCATTTACCAGGGCCATATATTACTTTTAATATGCTCCAACAGCTGCCCCAATATTATCTTATAGTTCCCCGAGGATCATATTCAAATATTAGCCTTCTTAAAGTTAGTTTTTGCCTATGGCAAGGCACACATGTCCACTCTCCTTGGGATAAGCATTACTTGGACAAAACAATATATACCCAGAGAGCACAACATTTGAGTTTTAAGGTGCAGAAAGTCAATCAAAAACATAATTTACAAAAAAATTGAAAATTTTATTACATAGATATTGTAAAACAATTATACAATTTAGGCCATAACGACCCAGTGGTCAAGGTACAAACGTGTGATTGCCTCTACATGTTTCACCACAAACGTGGCATCTTCTGGAGCTTTTGTAGAACCTTGTTATTTAATATTTGCCACCTTTCAGAATGGTCTTGGTTCCAAATGATCCCCTAGACCCATCAAAAGGTTTAACAGGCCGTGGCATTTACACAATGCTCAATTGGTAGTAAGGGGCCCAAAGTGTGCCAAGAAACCATCCCCCACACCATTACACCACCAACGTGAGCTGTTGATACAAGGCAAGATGGATCCAGGCTTTCATGTTTTTTACGACAAATTCTGACCCTACCATCTGAAAGTTGCAGCTGAAATTGAGACTCATCAGACCAGGAAACATTTTTCCAATCTTCTATTGTCCAATTTTGGTGAGCTTGTGCGAATTGTAGCCTCCGTTTCCTGTTCTTAGCTTACAGGAGTGGCACCTGATGTGGTCTTCTGCTGCTGTAGCCCATTTGCTTCAAGGTTTGATTTGTTGTGCTTTCAAAGATGGTATTCTACATACCTAACGAGTTGTTATTTGAATTACTGTTGCCTTTCTATCATCTCAAACCAGTCTGCCCATTTTCCTCTGACCTCAACAAGGCATTTTCATCAACACAACTGCCGCTCACTGGATATTTTCTCTTGTTCAGACCATTCTCTGTAAACCCTAGAGATTGGTTGTGCCTGAAAATACCAGTAGATCAGCAGTTTTTGAAATACTCAGACCAGCCCATCTGACACCAACAACCATGCCACGTTCAAAGTCACATAGGTCCCCTTTCTTCCCCATTCTGATGCTCGATTTGAACTACAGAAAGTCATTTTAACCACGACTAAATGTCTAAATGCATTGAGTAGCTGCCATGTGATTGACTGATTAGCAATTTGTTTTATCAAGCAATTGAACAGGCACACCTAATAAAGTGGCCGATGAGTGTATATAACACAAGGTGAGGGTTTACATATGTCAGAAAGCACATATGGCAGCTACTAACAGTGCTTCCTCAAAGTGTGCTGATCTGGAGACTTATGGAGACTTATGAGGGAATTGTCTCCTTATATACTTTTTATATAAGTCCTTGGCGTTTAAAATTAAGATGCTGCTGATAAGAAAGTGTACATTGAGGTGTATACAAAAGTCCAGACCAAAACCACCTACAGATGAGTGGATAGAAAATAGACATGTGCAATTTGTTTATTTTTTTTTTTTTCGTTTTTCGTTTGTTGGTCCGGGAAACCTTTGGTCCGGGAAAGGTTGCTGCGGATATATGTGAGGAGGAAAATTTCACATGGCCGACTTCCATAGAGCCTCGCGCCCGGACCGATGACGCCCCCAGCACCCCGGTGGGGAGGGAAGAGAGCGCCCAGGCCCCGGCCCCGGAGGTCGCGGACCGCCCGAGGTGCCTCGCCCCCCTCCCGACCGCTAGGGGAAGGCTTCCCAAGGTCAGGCCCGCCGACCAGGCGGCGGGTCACCCCCGTTCGACGCGGGGACGGAGGCGCCCGCCACCCGCACCCGGGTCGGGCCTCCCTCCGCCCCCAGCGGCCACCCCCTCGACGGTGAGTCTGCCAGGACCCGAAGGAGCATCAGACCGGCCAGAAAGACGCCGACGGCGGCGGGGCCGTGCCGGACGAGGGCGCTAGCCGAGCGGTCTTCACGGACCGTCACCGGCCGCTCTCCCCTTTCGCCGCGGCCGGCCACCAGACCCCGACGGCCGAGCGCAGATGACCTTCGTTTTTCGAACGATTCGCTCAAAAATTTGAACGAATAACGAATCGTTCGAATCGAACGAATCCGATTAACGAATCGCTCGAATCGAACGAATCCGGAAAACAACGAAAATCCGAAAAAAACTAATTAGAAACAACGAATGTACGAATGAAGAAAATCCGAAAAACGAAAACAGGAACAACGAAAATGAACGAAAAAATTCGTACATTTGTAACTTTTTTTTTTTTGTTGAATTGGTAATTTTCCATGTCCCTTACAATGGTGCTGCTTAACGTGCTTCGAATAGATTGAATGAAAAAATTCGTACATTCAAAACTTTTTTTTTGATTTGTTATTTTCCGTGTCTGTTAAAATGTAATAATAGCATACACATTACCTAAAATTATGAATTATGCTCCGATTACGAATCTACAAATGTTACGAATGTTACGAATGTACGAATAAATACGAATGCGTCCGAATTTCGAATAAACGAAAATTAAACTAACGAAAAAACGAATCAACGGAAAAATAACTCTTACGAATGTACGAATCGTTACGAATACGAACACCGACGACTTACGAATTTACGAATCGTTACGAATCAACGGAAACGAAAAAAAACGAAACGAAAATAAACTTTTTTTTTTTTTGTTGTGCACATGTCTAAGAAAAAACTGTTACTATAACCTTAAGTACAGATAATGATCAATTTGTGCACGTATGCAAGTGAGAAACTGCAAAAGAAATGTGAGAAGAGCAACAGAAAGTACACAAGCAAGCAAATTGCACCCAATTACAAAGCTATACCAGGCTGATTTGATGAAAGGCCAACACATGTAAGACTTTATAAGATGGGCTTCAGGAATTGTGGAATGCCTTAAAGCGGTTCTACACTGTCTTGAATGTTTTTTTTGGGGGGGCCTAATGTGCAGTAATGCGCTTTGCATCTTCATCACTCACTTGTAGTACTTCTTGATGTTAATGCTGCCGTTTTTCTTCCGCAATATGAAGTTTTAAAACGACTTCATGCCGGCTTCCATCTTTCGTGTGGGCACCTGAAACCACACAGGCCCCTTTCTTCCGGGTTGCTGGCCCACAATGCCGACATCTCGCGAGATTTCGGAAGATGTGACCGAAATCTCGCGAGATTTCGGAAGATGTGACCGAAATCTCGCGAGATTTCGGAAGATGCCCGCACAGACTCCTGGGATCAATGACACCAGATCCCAGGAGACAGTGCGGCGTGACGAGGATCCCCGCACAGACCCCGCCCACCCCCGCAGAGACAGAGGACAGGAAGTCATCGATTACAAGGTAAGTGACAAAAAAAAACACATTTCATTTAGTACTCTTTGCCTGATTTGGAAGGCAAAGAGATTTACTAAATGAAATGTGTGCAGAACCGCTTTAAAGCCATAGGAGAAGAAATAGAAAGCCCCTAGAAAGTGCAAACAATGTAAATGCTCCTACAACAGAATCTGCATGCCCAGTGGACCAACAACTGAAATATTACCAATATGCAGCATGCAACACGTGAATATTTTGTGCAAAAGAGCTGGTCTCCTAAAAGCAAACTGCTAAATTTGGAAATCTAGAATAAATTAGCAAAAGGGGCACATTAAACAATAAAAATCCAAAAGTGTTAAAGAAACAACACAAGATGCTTCAGATATTGAGCTTGCGCTTCATTCTTAAGACATCACCTCATAATTTTCACATGAGACATTGACTCCGGAGCTACAAGTCACATGAGCAATTATAGAAATGTCTTTGCTCGTCTTGGTAAAAGCAAGTAAGAAAGAATTAAAATAGCTAAAGAGATAATGTATGGTCTCAAAATTACTAGGGGAAGGTTATATAAACTGCTTTCTACCTCATTCACCATAAATATACCTCTAAAAAGATGTACTATATGTTCCTATGCTTGAAAGTAACCTATTGTTAGTGAAAAAGCTCACCAAGCAAGGATATGTAATGACGTTCCGAAGTAAAAGCTGTATTATCACAAAAGAACATACTACCTAAAGGAAATATCACAAATTAATTTGATTGGTTGAAGTACAGTGAAATGGTTAACACTTTCAAAAAGGAAGAATAATTCAACTATTTACACCTGGCACTGTTGTCTTGGACACAGGAATCCTGAAACTAACTGGAGAACAGCATGCCAGTAGCATAAAAATTGAGCCATGCAGTCAAATAATTAAATGTACTAGACACATAAAGGGAAAAATTATCACAAAATCTTTTTCCTAAAAGTAGCAAAAGCAAAGTCTTGACAGTGGTTGGTCTAAGTTCACTCAGATCCGTGTGGTCCTATGAGAGCTCAGGCTCCAGGAAATGGAAGGTATTTCCTCACACTCATTGATGACTACTTAGTGTTACTAAACCCACAACAGTAAAATCAGTCTGTATATGCAGTGAAACATGCTTATTATATTCACTGTGGTACCTAAGGGGTTAATCCTCTGCATTGTGTATAAAGGCTGTGCGATCCTGTCTCTCTGATCCTCCTCTCCTTCCACTGACTCCAATCCATCTCCTGATAGAACAGAGCATTAGGGGACAAGCTGCACATGCTCAGTTTGATGTGCATTGCTACAGAGCATTTTTTTTCTTGGGACTGTGCATGTGATCAGCACAGGGCTACTCAGCACTGTCTAGACAGAAGGTCAGGGGCCCTGCAGCCTTATAAGACAATCAGGGGAAAATGAAAACTCCTTCTACAAGCTTTGACCAGCTACTGATACAAGTCACAAGACTGTTTTAACTGCTGATGGGAAAAGGTATTTAGCAGTTTATATTTTCTAAAACTATTGCATTTCCATGATCTGTGTAATGTGTGAGACCAGATATAGTGAATACAGAGTCCTAGGTTAAGTAACACTTTAAGTTGTACTATGCTTTACTTGTTAAATGGCAAAGAGGAAGAGGAAGTTTCAGTTAAAGTTGAACAATATCACGCCAAAGTAACCAACATGTTTGGTAAAATGATTAAAATATTCAGCACTGATAATGGCACAGAGTGCACAAGTGCTAAATCACCAGCCATTCTGGGGAAGAATGGAATTATGTAACAGACTACTGTAGAGAAGAAAATGGTGTTGCAGAGAGAGAATGATCCTCACTGTATGTGAAAGTGGTAGAAGCTTGCTTTTTTTTATACATATATACCAACAACATACTGGGAGAGGCAATTGTCTTATATCTCTAAAACCACTGTCTTGGAAAAGCAACAAAGCATACTCCCTATGAGCTATGGAATGAAAAGAAGCCTGATCTGAAAGACGTCAAAATCTTAGGAAGCAAAGCATACATACATATTCCTGAAGAAAAGCCTACGAAATTGGAACTTTGTGCTAAAGAAGGTATATTTGGCAGCTATAGTTAGTTTCAAAGGGGTAACAAAACTCTGCATCCAAATACAAATAAGGTATGTGTTTATAAAGCTGTAGATGAAGAGATTATATCCACTAGCTCCAAGCTACAATGCAGAGGTGAAAGCACACCTTTGGAAACAGCTTACCTAGCTTGGAAGAAAAAGAAGAGCTTTTACCGAACGATGGACAATGAAGACAAGCAGTGGCGGCACTTTACACATTGCAGATATAAGCTTCCATGTCACAACTCTGCAGATGTGTAAGTAAACCACTACCAAAATCTAAGGCTGAAGAACTCTGAAAGAAGATTGGACTTAAATGAGAAGTAGTTGTCAAGTGGGGGGTTCGCAAGTAAACAGTTGCCACTGTAAACTGTATGGCCAGTCTTCTGTTTTTTTGCGCAGGTATGAAAATATCCATTGTATTCCTATAGAGAATCTGTTTATTGCTGGGATGTGGAGAAGCCAATGGGATTTCCTCCAAGAATGTGCACTGCACTGCAAAACATAAAAAATATACAAAGTATTTTCTTCTAAAAAAAAAAAAAAAAAACTCTACCTCCTAGACCTAGACAATGAGATTGACAAGACTCCCAACACAAGCAACTTCATATAATTTTTATCTTGGGAGTGTACTTCCTCTGTCTTTTGTCAATATTTGATATGTTCTACTTTATTTGAATAACTTTTTCACACCTAAATAAGCAACATTTGGTACTGTAGGTGATCAGCGGGGCATAACTAGGATTGCGAAGGACCTGTGGCGCTCTAGGGCTTGCCAAGGAAAGAGAAAATGGAGCAGTGTGGTGAATGGTTAGAGTGACCTAATTGCAGTAACAGTGGGAGGAAAACTGTTGAGACAAACACTTTATTCTGGAGTATGTAATGTAAGTAACAGTAAGCACTTTGTTACATACTACAGAATGTATAGAGTGCCACGGTCAGCAAAATATGTCTTTGTGCCCCTTTTATTGCTGGGCAGCAGGAGAAGATGACCGGTGTTTGTGGTCAATGGGAGGAAAAAGTTGCTGATGTCAGTGGTTGTTGATGAATATGCCCTGTCATCAGCCCTGTCATGAAGAGGAAAAATCTGTCTCAGTGGTTAAAGAGGGTTTTACTTCCTCTTTATTTCCCTGCAAATGTAAAGCATAATGGGCTACCGCATAGTACCCACTATGTTTCACTTACCTGAAAACCAAGCCTGCAATGTCACTGCTGTCCCCACTGGCTGGAAGCGTCCCTCTTCAGCCCTTCTGGGGCAGCAGACCCTGGCTCTATGACTGGCCGAAGACAAGTGATGTCACTCCCGCGCATGCGTGCGGGAGCCGCCAGTCACTGCACGATCTTTTGGCACCTTTCTAAAGTGTGCATGCGCTGATTATTAGGAGATATTTCCAGCACCTACAGGTAAGCCTTAATATAGGCTTACCTGTAAGTAAAAGTGGTTGTACAGAGTTTACAACCACTTTAAGAGCCGGGAAAATGCCCAGTATTGGTGGTTAATGGGAAGAAAAAATACTTGGTGCAGTGGTCAGTGTCTATGTCCCCTTGCTGGCGTCAGTGGTTGTTGGGAGAAAAAATATGCCTGGTATTGATGGTCATGAAGAGGAAAAATCTGCATCAGTGGTCAAGAAGAGGGAAAAATGGCCAATATTGGTGGTTAATGGGAGGAAAAAATACCCAGTGCAGTAGTCAGTGTCTTGCCCCCTTACATTGGCAGTCAGTGTCTATGTCCCTTTCCATTGACATTAAGTGTGTATACCCCTGTGCATTGGTGATCAGTGTGGCCCCCTTACATTGGTGATCAGTGTGACCCCCTTACATTGGTGGGCAGTGTGCCCCCCTCACATAGTTGGCATTGTGTGTGTGTGTGTGTGTGTGTGTGTGTATATATATATATATATATATATATATATATATATATATATATATATATATATATAAAATCTCAATTGTACTTCTAAAATCTTACTTGTATTTCTATCTCAAAGTGTGTAAATGTATACATTAGAATTTCGTTTTTTTTAATGTCTGCAAGTGAAATTCTCAGCCACAGTTTTCTGAATTTTACCTGTTATAAAGAAATCCATTTCTTGCTTGATGTACAATACATTCTCCTAATGATGTTTTAACACATACATTTTCTCTAGGATTATCTCAAATACTTTATAATTGTGTTTCTACAAAACCTATGTGGCTGAAAAATATGAACTGATATTAGTTTTGACACAGTGTTTGCTTTATGTCTAATGTTATCTCACTATGCATTCTTCACTTGTAACGTACACAGATTTTCATTTGGACTTAATCAAAAGAATTTAATCAAAAGTGTCACTCAATTATTTTGCCAGTCCTGTTAGACCACAGTCATCTCCAATTGTGTTTTTAGTAAAATAATGTCATGTAAAATATAAAAAACTCTTAAAAAACATTATAACACAAAGCTGTTGATTTGTTTTATTTTGGATTTTATTACAACTGAATAACAGTTCTTTATACACAAATAATGCTGTTTGTATTCACTGTTTCATTGGCTGTAGTAGGTATGGTGGCACTTGGTCACTAGTGGTGTTTTTTTTTTTTGCTAGTAGATGTTTTAATAAAGGTTTCTCAAGAAAAGAGGGTTTTTCATATCCACAAATAGTGAATCGAGATAGGTATACGAGTGCCAATAGTCAATCTGAGACAACCAGCGTAAAGCCTATTATTGATATTAGGTTTGATTCCAGGCTAATGCTTTCCGGGGGTCAAATGCGCCTCCCTCATTAGGGCTTCTGGTGGCCAGGGCTGTGAATCAGAGTAGCTGCATGCACTAGACATGTGCAATTCGTTTAGTTTTTTTTTGTTTTTTTTCGTTATATTCGTTCATTCGTTATCATACGAATGAACGAACGATTCGCTAAAAATTTTAACGAATTGCTCGAATTGAACGAATCCCAAAAACAACGAAAATCCGAAAAAAACTAATTAGAAACAACAAATCCACGAAAGAAGAAAATCCGAAAAGCGAAAACAGGAACAACGAAAATCAAAATAAACGAAAAAATTCGTACATTCGTAACTTTTTTTTTTTGTTGAATTGGTAATTTTCCGTGTCCCTTACAATGGCGCTGCTTAACGTGCCTCGAATGGATTGAACAAAAAAATTCGTACATTCGTAACTTTTTTTTTTTTTTCCAATTCGTAATTTTCCATGTCTCTTACAATGGCGCTGCTTAACGTGCTTCGAATGGATTGAACGAAAAAATTTGTACATTCGTAAATTTTTTTTTTTTCGATTCGTAATTTTCCGTGTCTCTTAAAATGTAATAATAGCATACACATTACATAAAATTATGAATTATGCTCCGATTACGAATCTACAAATGTTGCGAATGTTACGAAAGTACGAATGCGTCCAAATTTCAAATAAACGAAAATTAAACTAACGTAAAAACGAATCAACGAATAAATAACTCTTACGAAAATACGAATCATTACGAATACGAACACCGACGACTTACGAATTTACGAATCGTTACGAATCAACGGAAACGAAAAAAAAACGAAACGAAAATAAACAATGAGCTATGTGATGGCTTTAAACATCCATTGGGTAAAGGTAATCTGTTACAAGCCCACATCTAAAAAGGGGCACTCCCAAAAGTCTCCTTCTGGGCACTTTCATTTTCCAACGAGTATTGCCTAAAACCTTTCTGCTAGTATTTTTTATACAGTATTATTTATTTATTATTTAAGGCATTGTTTATTTGAAGTCATCAGAATAACCTCAAATTTATCATGAAAACTTGAACTCATTGTCAGAACCTCATTCCAGTTAAATACTTTCTGGGATTTAAAAAGTTCATACACTAGTGATAATGTTATGCAAGTAGTTCACCTTTAAATGTGGTCATTGGTACACAATTCTGACGATAAGTATTTAAATATCTTTTGTTACAAGGATCAATGCTTTCTGTAACACAAAACCCAATATGCACAGCAGGTCCATGGAACATTTTTCCATCTCCAATCGACATAAGATATCAATAAGCATGGTGTTTACAGTTTTCTACATGATACTGTTTTTTTTTTTTTTTTTTATCTTATTCATATTTCCCATTGTGTTTTAAAGGCATTGTCTAAAAATTATGAAAACTTTTATATAAATTTTCTCTGTCACCGTAATTTATTTTTCATCCCTGAATAATAATTGGATTTTAGTAGGTCTGACCTACAGAAACATTCTTGGAGTACTGCTGGGGTCTGGCACTGTGTTCTGTGTGTGATAAATACACATCCTTTTATCTCATGAGTTATGCTAAAGTAGAATGAAACTATAAAATCACATACAGTCCCTCGAAAAAGTATTTATACTCCTTGAAATGTTCGACATTTTGTCGTGTTACAACCAAAAACGTAAATGTATTACAAAGTGCCACATAATTGTGAAGTGGGAGGAAAATCATAAACGGTTTTCAATTTTTTTTACAAATAAATATCTTAAAATTGTGACGTGCATTTGTATTCAGCCCCCTTTACTCTGATACCCCTAAGGCCCCTTTCACACGGGACGGATCCGTATTGATCCGCCCCGTGAAGATCCGCTGCTCAGCGGGATCGCTCAGCTGATCCCCGCTGAGCCGGCTGCTGACAGGGTGGTCCCTGCACACTGTGCAGGGACCGCCCTGTCAGATCTCCGCTCTCCCCTATGGGGGATCGGATGAACACGGACCGCCTGTCTGTGTTCATCCGTTCCGCTCTGCAGACGGATGGAAAAAGTCCAGACCTAAATCCAATTGAGAATCTGTGTCAAGACTTGAAAATTGCTGTTCGCAGATGCTCTCCATCCAATCTGACAGAGCTTATTTTGAAAAGAAGAATGGGCAAAAATGTCACTCTTTAGATGTGCAAAACTGGTAGAGAAATACCCAAAAAGATTTGCAGCTGTAATTGCAGTGAAAGGTGGTTCTACAAAGTATTGACTCAAGAGGGCTGATTACAAAGGCACAACACACTTTTCACATATTTATTTGTAAACAAAAATGAGAACCATTGGTCTTTTTCCTTCTACTTCACAATTATGTGCCACTTTGTGTTAGTCTATCACATAAAATCCCAATAAAATACATTCACGTTGTTGGCTGTAACATGACAAAATGTGGAAAATGTCAATGGGGTGTGAATACTTTTTCAAGGCACTGTATGTGATGTAGGCTGCTCATACCAGTAAGAACAGTCTCTCTGATGGCCCCATCAGAGGACATCCACACTCAGCTCTGTCCATGCCCCTTTAAATTGACCAGCATATTGATATGCCTAGAGGAATTCAGGGGTCTTGTGTAAAAGCCCTGCTTTGTCCCTTCCAGAACTGTCTTAGCTTAGGGCGTTTTTCAGGCGCTTTGCTTACGTTGACAAAACACTCAGATGTGAACAGGTGCCATTGAAATGAATGGGATTTTGCTTATTGGGCATTTTTCAGGTGTTTTTTCAGGTGTTTTTTCAGGCGTTTTACTAGTGTTTTATGAGCTGAAAACGCTCTGGTGTGAATGCAGCCTAAAGCCTCATACACATGGTACAATTGGTGGCCTACCGAGCATCTGATTTTTGGCAAAAGGGCATGTGCCAGGATCTTGTCTTGCATACCAACGGTACACAATTGTCGTACCACAAACAGGAATGTAGTGATGTACTACGAGGGATTTCAGCTCTTGAGCGCCACCCTTTGGGCCCCTTCTGCTAATTTTGTGTTTGGTGAGCATTGATTCCGAGCATGCGTGTTTGTACTTTCGACTTTCGACTTTGGTGTGATGGATTTGTGTACTGACCATACGACAAACCGTTGTCCGCCGAAAATTTACTAGCCTGCCATCCAACATTTGTTGGCTGAAAGTTGGACAACAATTGTCAAAAGGAGCGTACCAACGGTAAGATTTTAGGACAACAGTCTGGCAATAGACAATTTCCTGCCAACAATTGTACTGTGTGTATGAGGCTTGAAAGTCAAGATCTGAGCAACATTCCTGTGGCATGCCTCAGTATCTTCCTAGATTTAGGAGTGTTTCCCATAGATCTTTACTGAGCTGACACCTAGATTTGATGGCAATAGAAGGGTAGTTCCTAACAAAAATCTTGATTGGACAGACACTTTCAAGGGGAAGGGTATCAGGTTAAATACTAGTCCACCTTTTAATTTGCACAAATTGTATGGAATAGACCAGCATAAAGTAAGATCACTGTTGGTCAGCTAGTTGACAACCTTCTAAAATGCAAACTCAAACATGCCTTAGCACCTTGCCGATGAGTGTACGCATATAGGAGGGCTCACAAAGATTGGTATTTTTTGGTGGGGCCGCATATTTGTGTACATGTGTTTATGCTAGAAGCATGCCGCACAGGATACTTCTAGCATAGAGACTGACCTGTTCCTAACTGCGTTGGGTCTTGTCTTAATGATTGGGATCTGGGAGGACTCGCACATGATCATTGTTACAGCTTGTGGTTGGCTGTCACAGTGATCAATAACTTTAAAACCCACCCCTGTACATTCTCTCTCTTTTAAGAGAGAAAAATATACATTTTGTTGTTTTCTCCTGGCTAGAGGAGCAGAATGTAAACACAAAAATTGCACACAAAAAAAAAAAATTGCTAAGTTAGAGTATTTTCTCGGTCAGTATCAATGTCAGTGTCAAGGTCAGGGTCAGTCCGTTTTAGGTAAGATAAAAAAAAGTAGCATTAAAAAATGTGCACTATTGATTCTGGGCCCTACTAAAGACTCAAATAATGTACACTTATGTTGTATTGCTGCTATCATCAGGAGTACCAGAATTTATGCTGGGTTGTTCTTTGGTGGTAGGTCATAGTAATGGCAAGAAATACACAGCTAGATTAAAATAAATTTTTATTTTACTATTTGGGTCCTTTTTCCTTTGATAATAACAAAAATCAGGCGATCACCATTAACATTTTGCATTTAATGAAGGCCCAATTTGTCCTAAAAAAAACAAGGTATAATTCACCGGGATACACCAAGTCATTGCAAAGATATGTTGCAAAACTTGTTTTCGGCATTGAGGCTTGTTTGGATCTTCTTCCTTACAGGGTTAATGTTAAAAATGTCTACAGCTTTGTTTCTCTTATTAGAATGCTAGCAAGAGAAAAAGATTCTAGTACTGTACAGTATATCATAGCTGGAGATTCCAAGCCGCCTTATACTCTCTGTAACCTGATAAAAAGTTGGTCACGCATTTTTCTGTGATATTAAAATAATTTGTTTTTACAAAGTCAATCTCTGACTTTTAATTCACGGTTGTAATGGATAACTAATTCTAATCCAATCAGAAATTCACTGCGTTTTACTTTTGATCATTTTGCAAAGCAGTCTTCTTATCTGCCCTCCTATGTTTAATAAAGCCAGGAGAGATAACAAGCTGTCTGCAGATGGAAAACATGTTTTTGCACTTATTTTATGCTAAAGGAAATAGAGATGTACATATATATTTTTATCTCAGAAGATATTAATATTTTAATGATCTTTCTTTTCAGCAGCAGCCTTTGAAAAGTAAAAAAAGAAAAAAAAAAACACAAAAATATGTGCATCATTAATATTTGTTGCATGTGTGCATGCATCATTAAGGCATTCTAGAAACATTAAGCCCTTCTCCTTTCCAAGGCCCCTCACCCAATGACGCAGTGCCCAGTGTATATACATCCTTATATCCTAGTTATGTGACAATGGCTCCTGGCTGAGAAAATCAATTTCCAATGTTTTTTTTTTAACTTTGTTTCTATAAAAAAAGAGCTTGTGTAGCATCCACAGGCTCCATGCCAAACTCATATGTACAGTATGTCAAACCATTAATAAAATTAGTTTATTAGTAAGTTTAAAGCGGAGTTCCGCCGAAAAAAAATAAAATAAAAGTCAGCAGTTACAAATACTGTAGCTGCTGACTTTTAATAATCGGACACTTACCTGTCTCAGGGTCCAGCGATGCGGCGAACAAAGCCCTGCTCGTCTCCCCCTCCTCTCTGCGGCACCGGCATTGTCCCTGTGGGCGCCCGGCTGTGGCTTCACAGCCGGGCACACACTGTGCATGCGTGAGCTGCGCTGTGACTGGCTGGGACCTGTGACGTGTCATAGATGATTGCCGAGAGGGAGGGGGGAGAGGTTAACTTCCTTCCGGTGCCGCAGTGCCCCGGGAGGAAGTGGGAGCTGGAACCCTCTAAAAAGAGGGTTTGCGCCCCCCCAAAAAAATGCCAAATGTGGCATGTCAGGGGGGTCACCTTCCCTTAAAGCGGAAGTTCCATTTTTGGGTGGAACTCTGCTTTAAGGCGATTTTGATTTATTTTTCATATTTTTTTAGTGGACTTCTTTAATACAGAGGTCAGCTAACTAAGATAAGCAGGTGTACATATTCGCTCAGATAGGGAATCAGGAATGCTTGGAAAGTTATTTTTAATTCTGGTGTGCCGTGTAAAAGAAGAAAAACATACGCATACATGCAGTCTGGTAAACTTGTTAGTAATGCCATATATTATAGTATATGTAAACACTTACCTTGTGAAGCAATGAGCTAATTATGAGTGGTCCTGGAGGGGTCAGAAGGGCGGAGCTGACCCATAGTAGGCTGATGTGAGGAGGTCCAGGAAATATATATTGTATATATTATAGCTTTTTTTTTGATCACATGACCTTTGTTCTCAGCTGCATAAGAAAGTGGAGACTGCAGGGGAGCATGCCATCATGAAGCAGAGAAACAGCAGGACATTGATCTTCCCAGTGAAGAGCTGTGCAGAGGGTGTGTGAATACAAGTCTGACTGCTGGATTACAGGCAGGCTGTGCCCCCAAGTAGAATGCAAAAAATAAACTTGACCGTGCTAAGATGGATATGCTTCCATGCCTGCTTCCATGAAATAGGAAAGCAGGGGGACTGGCTGTATCACCAGGTATTTCACACAAAGGAAGTTTTGCTGTTTTCCAACATCGTTTTCCGCTGTTTTCCGACGTCATTTTCTGATGTTTTCGCTGTTTTCCGATGTGCCTGCCGCCGTCGCCTGCCGTTCGTAAGTAGGAGTTGTTCGCAAGTTCTAGGTTCGTAACCCGGGGACCTCCTGTACATGGTACTACAGACACAAATCAGAAATATGAAATATAGGAGTAACATACATTATAAAGAACAACATTCAGGTTCAGAGGCAAGTACACTACATTGAAAACAAAAACTTTTTTTGGGGGGGATTAAAGCGAAAGTAAACTTTGCAGTCTACCTGCAAATACATTTTCGTCATACATGAATAATATCTCGGCACAGTACTCTGTGGATCCCGACACTAATACCGCGTACACGCGATCGGAATTCTCGTCGGAAAAAGCTCTGATGGTTTTCCAGATGGAATTCCAATGGAATTCCGCTCAAGCTGTCTTGCCTACACACGGTCACACCAAATTGAGAACATGCTCTCAAATTTTTGCTGGCGGGAATTCGGTCACCAAAATTCCGACGGAGCCTACACACGATCGCATTTTCCGATGAAAAGCTCTCATCGGTCTTTTTCTGGCCAAAATTCCGATTGTTTGTATGCGGCATTAGTATATGAAAATAAAGTAGCTGAGACTGCAAATGTGCAGCTCCATGTCATAAGTTGAAAAACAGGTGATATTTCCAAAATTGTATTGATTTGAATTTCTTGGACAGTAGGTGAAGTGCATTCTCATATAGGACAAAGTCTCAATGGGGTGGCAATGAATAAAGTGCATCTGTGACCATTATATTGACAATAACAACATATTCCTAAAAAGCAGTGAAAGTGATTTAAAGCAAGCACTCGCTGACTTCTGCAGCTGCAGGTACCTTGAAGAAATTCATCCTCAAAGATTACAACAGACACTCTAAAGTTGGGTTGCAGCCAATAGGGTAGCAGTTGAGTAGCAGCTTACAGCATCAGCTGTATGATTACATTACAGGGATGGAAGGCTGCCAGTGAAAATAATGGAAGAGGAGGTGTGGTTTCTGTGCCTCTGTTATGAATGTTGAAGATGGATTTCTCCATAAGGCCTACATCTATATATGACTTGTTTTAAAGCTAATTACTGCTTATTAAATGCAGTATTTAAATAGCCACAGTTGCATTTTAAAACCCTTATCGGATTTTGTATTCTTTTAACATCTGTGTCTCATTGAGGATATTTTTCTACACTTTCAATCCAGTAGACACAAACGAAGTAAGAAGAAATCTTCCCAAAGTACCCCCCCCCCCTTTAGATGTCACCAAAACAAGTGCCAGTTGGAAGATTTTCTTACTTTTTCTGTTTTGGTGACCACACAATTTTCCCTCACTCTCAGTACAGGTGATAGTGGTCACCAGAGCAGATAAAGAGATAATGGAGGATCTTAAGTTAACCCAATATACTAAACACACTTACAAATACTCATTAAAAAAACGATTCTATTGACTTGGAAGAACCTCTGGGGGCCCTGCAAAAGAGATTGACGAGATCCTATCGCTATATAGAATCACTTTTGAAAATAGTAGCCATTCACAATTGTTGGCAACAACACTACAAGAGTAGGTTAAAATACAAATATTTATTGAAAAATAGCAAAAAAATCAATCACACACGTGATGATTGAAATAAAAAACGTGAACAAAACAAACGCACACAATTTCTGCAATCATGAATATATATAGTACATGTAGGTCTGAGTGATTAACTCCAATGTCCGAGAACAATCTTTGGTACCCAATTCTTTCTTTCTACGCACCAGGGATGCGGCAACACACAGTGTTCTGTTATGGTGAAAACACTATTATCTTCACAATTGTTTGACCACATTTGGGGTCCTTGGATTTCCCCTGCCTCCATGGTTCCAAATGTGAGTTACTATATCTAGGCCCCTATCAATCAATTCTATTTGACTAATCATGATGTGTAATAAGACATGTAACCCCTTACTACAGCCAAAACTAAAAAAAAAGCTGCATTACTCAAACATTTTTTTTCTAAAAGATCATATCATTGGAAATATCTGCAGCCTTTTCTCCATCCTTTCTGAAATTGTATCAGTGTCAAACTTTGTCATATCATCTGAGCTTAGTCACTGGGTCTGTAAGGTCATAATTCAAAATGTCCATCTGCTGTAATATATCATGCTATAAAAAATTAATCCTTGCCACACCATCAATCTGCTTCCTTAATGTCTCCCCTGCCAAATTCTGTTTATGCAGTAGCCAAACTAAATGTGTTTGTTTCAGCATTGCAGGAACAATCTCATAGTTATTTATTTTTACAGATCTCACCGAAAAGGAGATTTCAAAAAGGCCGGATCGTATAAACCGAAATATGTGCATGCTATTGTATTCCTTTAATAAATAATAAAGCAAAAACAACTTGAGAATACAGAATATCTTCTTATCTTGTCGGCAAAACAGCTGACATAAGGACTATTCCTGACCCCTATATATGGTGAAGTGAGAGGAAATGTTCTGACTTTATTGATGTCTTTGACAGGCAACAAAGAAACTGTGAATTAAAGTGAACTAGTCTTGAAATTGTTGAGAGTTGTTGTGGTCAAACTAATGAAAAAAAATAATTAGATCCTCTGTATATGCAATACCTGCTTATTTCTCCATGTTTTTACTTTACCTAATGCCGAAAAATACCTGACGGTCCTGCTAAAATTCCAGTGGGGCCCATAACTTTCTTTTTGAGCTGGTAACACTTCTGCTGCACTGAAATCCCAGGCAATGATACCAGCCCTGCCCAAATTTTCTGCATTGATTTTCAGCAAAACAGCAAAAAAAAATCCACTGCATAAACTCTCAAGGGCCTAAATACACTGTGTTTAGGGAAAGGGAGATGTAGTTCTGGCAGCATTCCTAAATTAGTAGGAACTGAGCTCCCAGTAGCTTTCCCAACATAAAGAATACAAGCCTGGTCACGATGTTACAGGTAATAACAAAAGCTGCTTCTTGCTACAAGAACAATTTAAAATAAAAAATGCTGGGGTATGCTCTTGGGAGGCAGCATGAGGTTTGGGGGTACATTTGGATCAAGCCTATGTAAATGCTGAATAAATGCAGTATTTTAAAATATAAAACTGAAAACATCTGTATTACCATGCAGTCACGTTTTCAGAATTTTGTAAATTAAGTGCATGTTTTTAAATTTTAGATTGTACAAGCTTTATATTTTTAAGAGTGTGTACATTTTTTAAAGCATATATATGTAGCGATAAGAGCTGATTAAGTTTGTTTAGTCTGTTACTCTGCCTCTTAACCCTAATGAACTGTCCCAGCCCCTCTGGCACATCTAGCAAACAGTGTAAGTGCAATGACCAATGAGAAACACACATGTTGTAATAAAACACAGAAAGTGTCTTTGCATATGCAGAGCCCTGAATATGTGTGTGCGGATCAGTATGGCACTAGTAGCTTCAGTCCTTTTGAAGAAAAGATAAGTTTTGGTGTCATCAGCTAGCCACTTTCGTTGGTGCACTTAAACTCCTGAATAGTGGGCCCAAACAACACAACTGGCCCAGCTCTTCAAGAGAAACAGGATCCTCCTGAGCAAGGTGAGAGGACAATGATGTCTGTATACAGTGTCCCAGAAATGGATAGCCTTATCCATTTATTCCTGTGGCAATACCAGTGTCAGCAAGATGGCTATCAGCAATGATGTCTTTATACAGTGTTCATGCTCCTCCTATGGTGCAGTGTCTCTGTTACCTGCAGTTGGGCAAAATGCCCTCTCACCAAATCCTGTGGTCAAGGCCCAAACGAACGTCCTGGAACAGCAGGCTTTCCCAGTGACACGACTAGTCACCTCACACTGGAACGATTCATCGCCGGTGCAGGTTTGCCTCGATATTCACCTGGAATCCCCCTCTCTCAGACTGGATGTCCCGCATGGTGGTGGAGGCCTAAATCGCACAGTGAGATCATCTGAGATACAGCATCTCTCTTCCAGTTCTGATCTCTTACTGCCTTGTGGTAACTGTAAGGAATTAAAATAGTCTTTTGTTTCCTACCTCCTAGAGCATGCTGATTCTGTCCCCATAGAAAGCTATGGGGCCATTTTAGATAGGGACTACACATTCCAGAATTCTTTGTATCAGCTGCTTGTTAAATTGGTTCCTGTAACTGCTCCTTTAATTGACTTTCTTCCTTTTGCCAATAGGAACACAGGGAGGAACAGACTAGCCTGTGTGAGTCAGCTCACATTACATTAAACTCAGTCAGTAAAATAGGGAGAAGGAAGGGGGTGAAAAAGCTCATGCAGACATGACAGGCAGCTCTTGCCCTCTTTCAGGCTGGAAAACTTGTGTACATCGCGGTGGCTTTTTTGGCGGGGGCACGGGTTATAGAGTGAGACACCCGCTACATATATTTGAGTTATTTTTCTTACAATTTAATGTAGCAAATGCTCTTTGAGTTATGTAGAAGATAGCAGAAGATATTTAATTTGCATTGGTTCCTTAATGAGAGCTAATATTACTGTATGGAACAGTAGAACAGTCTGAGGAATTGTTTACACGAGTGGCACTTTTCAGAGGGAATTTGACAGGCAGTGAAGAGGCGGTTATGTTGCCTCATTATCTTATGTTTTGACCCTTAAAAAATCCACACCACTGTGGTGCAACCATTTGCATTTTACGCAGTTGAGGGCCGGTTGCGGAACAACCTTATTCGAATGAATGACAACTGAGGGGACAATTTTGTCTCTGCTGCAATGCAAAGCATCACGCGCTGCAACACGTCTGCTGTCTTTGCAGCTTAAGCACCCACAGCAAGTGTAAATCGCACAATTTAGGTCTGTGCGAATTGCAGTGGCAGGAATCTTCTGATTCCTGCTGTGGCTGACCCTGTTCACTATAATGACAGGTAGCTGGGGGCCGCAGCTATTCACAGTTGTCTGCACAGCCAGCATGTAATTGCTGACTTTGTGGAGAGCCATGAATAGAGACTGCTGCCATCTGTCAGTATAGTGAATGTGGCTGGCGGCGGCACCTATTAGAAGATTCCTGCTTCTGCAATTTGCACCGACCTAAGTCGCCGTTCTGGGGAGCATATCAGGCATTGCAAGCTAACACATTTTTGCATCTAGTAAGATTTTATTAAACAGTCATATATACATTCGCCTTTGTGATATGTATATATTACATTCTATATTTTTTGGGGATCTGCTTCCTGCCAGTGAACCTTCTGAATCTTAGATCACAATTATTTTTAACAGTGGTAACTCATAGGAACATAATCGCTGCTGCGTCCTTCATAGTTATTAGTATATTGGCTGCAGAGAGAGATAAAAGAACAGGGCTGGCTCAGGCAGCCACCTCTTCATGACCTGTGGCATACCCAGGTGCAGTTCTGACCGAAAAAATGTTTGTCTACTTATTTTTATTGGCCAATGTGCTCCCCTTTTCACTATAGCACAGACATTCCAACCTGCAAAAAACAATTTCAGGGAGGGGGCAAGCTCATTTCAGGGAGGTCACGCTCCCGACAACTTCCCCCCCATTCATAGTAAAATACTGAAGTAGAAAAGATGTAGCTGGATAGCCGCACTCCAAATTATTCAACTTTATTTGAAAAATATAATTAAATTCATAGCATCTAGTATTGTATACAGACTAACTGCACAGCCGCTAAATACTATAAAAAAATAATACTTTAAAGATAATTAATAATATAATGCCACAATAAAATTATACTTTAATAGATAATGTTGCCAACACTGCAGCCTCACTGGGCCAACAATGCAGTCTGGACTGGCGCAACTCATTGTGAAAGAAATACCTACTACATGAGCATAAGCTCATAGTTATTTGTTAGAAAAGGCTTTCATATTGGCCAGTTTGTTATATTACTGTATATGTGGAATTTGTGTGCGTATGATAGGTGTTCTAAAATAAGGAAATATAATTTGGCCCTGGTTCCTATCAAACACTGGCTCCAAATAATTTTAGCTCTTGATTGTTAGATTTTGGTGTATGTCCCAAAGTTAATACGTTGTCCTGTAGTGTGACCTGTCCAATGTAACACTGTTAGTTTTGTGCAGCAGAAATTGTATGTCAAGCACCTCCTGAAAACGCGCTTTTGTTTTAATAGGTTGACCCATCAAAAACCTCTGTGCAGGATTTGGTTTGTAAAATGTATTAATTTTGACAAATTGTTATAGCATTGTTATACTTTTAAACAGGCATTGATTGCAGTCCATCTCTCATTTGACCACCATGGTACCTCCCCCCTCCTTGGCAATCAAGACTCGTAAGCCACTGCTGCAGTCCAGGCTTGTCTTTGACCGGTCTTGTTGCTTTCCCTCATTGTGATGTCATCACATTGACACTAGAGTCTTCAGGAACCTGTGAGTGCCACACCAATGGCAAGCATCTGCATCACTGGATAGTGAAATGGGCATTTGAAAAAAAAATTGGATCCAGAGTCTCACATGGATTAAATAAATAATTGGGGCCTTTGGTTTTTTATTTTTCCATCTAATTGGGAGATTAGCTAAAGGTAGGTAAGGCTGTTAAAGTTTAGTAAGCAGGAAACTTGGCCAGAAATCCGCTTTTAAACTTTTATTATGTATTGCTGTCAATACTTTTTAAAATTATATTTTGAAACCTAATTTTTGCCATACTGTCTTGGCAAAGAGTCCACCTTTACAATCTTACCCCAGCTACGACATTTGCAGAGTAGCAATTGATACTGGGAAGTTTTGAAAGCTTTGCTTAGCTAAACATTCATTTTCTTTGCCTTTGAATAACAGAACAAGTTTTATTATGGTTTATGTGACTTGGAATTCTTCTGGGAGCTACAAACTAATCTCACATATCTCGTAACAACTTCAAATGTTTCTGAGTCGCAGTCACAACTGCATTTAACAAGCAAGTAAACAGTGAGAAATGTTTGTCTTATTTCCAATCCATCGAACCTTCTAGTTCCCCAAACATATTTTTTTAATCTGCACAATTTGTACGGCTCTGCTTACATGAGCAGCATGTAGCAAAACGTAATGTAGCGGATTCATCAAACTGGCACAGTGAAAGCAGGTCACCCCTTCCCACCATACAACGTATCAGGTGATTTATCAAACCTAATGAGCCAGGTCATAATGTAATGTATAAATGTACTTAGAGATGCATGGTTTGTTTAAGGGATGATGTTTGTGATATTCACTCAAAACAGGGATGACTTGGTAGAACCATTCAAGACTTCATCTGTCCTCTTTTATTACTCACCTCTGTTGACCCGTTGACTTTCTCTTGTCTTTCCCAATCAAATGTATTAAATTAATTCATGGATAAACAGGCTGTTAAGAAACCTTGGTTAACTTACATTATCAACTCAGAGTATTAAACAAACGATATGTTCTTGACTTTTTCATGTACAGTAGTTGCCATTTTGACTAGGTTTCAAAATAATTTTTTTTTAAAAGATCAATTTTGGTTAAAGGCCTTTACATAGACAAAAACAAAAGCATCGAAGTGCCTCGAAGTGCAGTAAAACGTTGTATTTTAAAAGACCCTACAACAGGGCTACTTACAATAGATAGGTAAACAACAGGCACATAGATAGGTGTAGCTCCGGAGCGCCAGTTGGAGCGGGCCACGGGAGCTGCTGGTACCACTAGATGTATTGTGACAGAAGTCCCTGTGTGGAGGAGGATACCGGTCGAAGACCTTCCAGAAGTGGGTGGGCAACCAGGATGACGAACGCAGGGCTCAGGACTCAGAATGCAATGCATTTCGGTTAATGCACTTTACCACATAGAGGCATGCGTGCTCCCTTCTCAAGCAAACTTGGACTTATACCCTATAATTACACTGCACTCCGGTCATCAGATCCGTCCGACCGACAGTAAGGGGAAGTCTCCGCTCCGCTGCTGTGGATTCTGAGGGGTGAGAGTCTCACTCCATCTGCTGCAAGGCCAGGCTTCAGGCCTTCAGCTCCGGTCCGCACAGGTGTCTCTGCTGGCTGCAGTCTCCGCGTCACACGCTCTGTCAGCAGAGGCAGGCCAGTCCTGTCAGGCCTCAGAAGAGGAAGTGTCCCAAGAGGAAGAGGCGGTCTCCGCTCTTCCCTTTTATAATCTCCCCCAGCAGCCTCCCGGGCGGAAGTCAGCAGCCCTGGGGCCTGGGGAATTCTGGGAGATGTAGTCTCTAAGCCTAAAAGGGGTAGAACCCCGCTACACACTCCCCCCACTTTAAATCTTTGGTCCCCAAAGATAGTGTTCAAACTACAAACTTTCTCGGGAACAACATTTTCACATAATTTGGACAGAGGAGCTTCCCACCAATTGGCATGAGATGGGGAGCTGTCCTGTCGACAGGTCACTTCAGTGTGTGCGACCTGCTTAACTGTGCCAGAGAGTGAGCTGGGGTTGCCCTCCACTAAATGAACAGCGGAAGGGTCAGGGCTTTCAGCACTTCTCCTTGCTGTGGTAACAGAGTCCTCTGAACTTTCTCCCATCTTGGGGTAAGTTAACTTCTTGGGAGGCTTCACACTCCTGCGAGCTCTCTGTTCTCTTGGAACTTCTTCAGGAACACATTCTGGCAACATCTCTGGTTCTGGAACATCTTCTTCTTGTTCTGGGTAGAGACCAGGGACATCTTCCCAGCACTCAGGCACATCACTGAATGGCACAAACTCTGTGGCTTCTGGGTTCAATGTGTTATCTTCCACATTCTCAGTAAGTGGAAGATCTATGGCAGAATTTCCTGGAGTTGAGGAGGCCATAGCCATTCAAGTTCTCCTCTTTCTTCCTCAGGTTGGGGGTCCTGTCCACCCCTAGCTTGGGATGTCTGGGACCTAGTGTTAGGCCTGGGGGTATCCAGAATGGAAACAGATTCAGGTACATCTCTTACCGGAGGCATTCTGACTGCTTCAGTGAGTGGGAGCAAATGATTCCTATGCCAGGTCTTCAAAGGCCCCAATCTTCCTTCTGGCTTCAACTTGTAGACAGGCAATCCTGGAAGTTTTCTACAGATGATATATGGTTCTGATCTCCATCTATCAGCAATCTTGTGTTTCCCAGGGATCCCTAGGTTTCCTAAGAGTACACGGTCCCCAGGCTGTAGGTCCTGTACTCTAACTTTCAAATCAAAGTTCCTCTTATTTCGGGCCCCCCTCTGGTTAGAGGCCGCTTGAGCTTTTTCATAAGCTATCTTCAGACTGCGCCTCAGTCTGTCCACATATCCTTTGTGGGAGGCAGCTGAGGCATGGTCCAAGGAAATGCCGAAGGCCAAATCCACTGGCAGTCTTGCTTCTCTCCCAAACATAAGCCGGTAAGGAGAGAAACCTGTCACATCACTTGTGGTGCAATTGTAGGCATGCACTAGAGCTGAAATGTGTTGGCTCCAGTGTTGCTTCTTCTCGGTCTCTAAAGTTCCCAACATGTTCAATAGGGTCCTGTTGAACCTTTCAGGCTGGGCATCACCTTGAGGGTGATATGGTGTGGTCCTAGTCTTCTCTACTCCCAGAGAATCTAGTAGCTTCCTGATCAGGCGACTCTCAAAGTCCCTTCCTTGGTCTGAATGGATTCTCTGTGGCAGTCCATAGTGAACAAAGTACTTCTCCAAGAGTACCTTGGCTACTGTAGAGGCCTTCTGGTCCTTGGTTGGGAAAGCCTGAGCATAACGAGTGAAATGGTCGGTTACCACCAGAACATTTCCCAATCCGCTCAAATCGGGTTCAAGGCAGAGAAAATCAATGCATACCAGATCCATTGGGCCTTCACTTTGCAGGTGGCCCATTGGGGCAGCTTGATGGGGTAAAGTCTTCCTCTGAATGCATCTTGCACAGGAATGGCAATACTCCTCCACTTCGGCCCTCATGCAGGGCCAGTAAAACCGGTCTCTGACAAGTTGGAAGGTTCTCTCTGCTCCTAAGTGACCATGCTGGTCATGTAAGGCAATCAGCACAGTCTCTCGATGCTTTTCTGGGAGAAACAACTGCCACTTGTCTTCTGGTCCATCAGAGGGGCCCCTTCGGTAGACTACCCCCTGATGCACCTGTAGCTTGTCCAATTCTCTCCTCAGTAGGCGAGCTTCTTTGGAAGGGTGAAGGCGGAGTCCCTCTGGACTCTGGTCTTCCAGGGCTTCCAGGACCAATTTCCCCATGGAATCTTCCAATTGGTCACACCTCAACTCCTTCTTGGACAGCTTCGGCAGACACTCTTCTGCCAGTTGAGTTACCCCACAGTAACACTTTGGGACTCCCACTGTGGTAACTCCTATCTCTTCAGCCCTGGATCCTCCTCTGGCTTGGAGTTCAGCCCCTTGACAAAGGGCTCGCACTCCATCTGGTGCCACTTGAGTCCAGTCTTCCCAGTCATCGACCATGACATGGGATCTTCGGGACAGGGCATCTGCATCCCTATTTCCAGCCCCTGGTCTGTACTTGAGACTGAAATTGAATCCAGACAACGCCGCCAACCATCTGTGTCCAGTTGCATCCAGCTTGGCGGTGGTGAATAGATAGGTCAAGGGTTGTTATCTGTCTTTACAGTAAACTCGGCCCCATACAAATAGTCTCTCAATTTGTCAACAACTGCCCATTTGAGGGCTAAGAACTCCAACTTGTGGGTGGGATAGTTCTTCTCGGAGGGGGTCAGGCTCCGGCTCACATAAGCCACTGGTCGTAGCTGTTCTAAATGCTCCTGGTAGAGTACTCCACCTAGGCCCTCATGGCTGGCATCAACATGTAGCTCATAGGGTCTAGTGGGATCAGCGTAGGCCAAAACTGGGGCTGTGGTGAGACTTCTCTTCAAGGTTCTGAAAGCCTCTTCACACCTTGAATTCCACTGGTCTTGGACTGATTCACTGGACCTCCTAGGCCCCATTCCATCCTCCTCTCCTTCTGTCTTCAGCAGCTCGTTGAGGGGTTTGGCAATGCGGGCAAATCCATCCACAAACCTGCGGTAGTAGGAGCAGAACCCCAAGAAAGACCGAAGTTCTGTAACTGTTGTGGGCCTTGGCCACGAAGTAACTGCCTCCAACTTCTCAGGGTCTGTAGCCACTCCTTTTTCAGACACTATGTGTCCCAGATAGTTCACAGAAGACTGATAGAACCGACACTTCTCTGGAGAAAGTTTAAGTCCCTCTTCACTGAGCCTCTTCAGTACTTTCTCCAGCCTGGCTTCATGTTCTTCCAAAGTCTTTCCAAAGACAATGACATCGTCCAGATACACAAGGACTTCTATGAGGTTCATGTCTCCAACAGTCCTTTCCATTAGGCGTTGAAACGTAGCAGGAGCTCCAGATAGGCCCTGGGGCATCCTGTTGAACTCAAAGAATCCTACTGGGGTTATGAAGGCAGTCTTCTCTCTGTCTTCTGGATGCATGGGGATTTGGTAATACCCACTCTTGAGGTCCATCACACTGAACCACTTAGCTCCAGATAAACTCTGCAAGGCATCTTCTATCCTTGGCGTGGTGTACTGGTCAGGAATGGTCCTCCTGTTGAGAGTTCTGTAGTCAATGCACAGTCTCAATGACCCATTCTTCTTTCTGACTACCACAATTGGGGAGGCGTAGGGGCTTCTGGACTCCCTAATCACTCCCGTCTTCTTCAATTCCGCAAGCTGCTCCCTCAGATCCTCCAGATCTGCTAGCGGGACTCGCCTCACTCTCTCTCTGAATGGCTTGTCCTCTTGCATGCGGATTCGATGGGTGGCACTCCTCGCACACCCCACATCAAACTCATCTTTTGAGAAAATCTTCTCCCATCTGGTCAGCTGGGCCTTGGCTCTCTCTTTCCAAGCTCCAGGTAGGTTTGGGTTTTCCATGGAGAGTTTCTTCCAAACATCTTCACTTTCACCCGTCCCCTTCACTTCTGACCAGCCAACTGGGACAGCAGGACTCACCTGTCCCAGAAGCATCCTGGCAGGGATCTCCACGGGCCGCTCCGTGGGGTTCCTCACACTGACAGGGACTCTTCCTCTAGCCTTCTTCAGGTCCTTCAGTGAAATTACTTCTGGTATCACCTCCAGACCTGAGTGACCCTCCATTGGGTCGGGTTCCAGCATCACAAAGGGGCCAGGCTGCTCCCAAGTGAGTTTCACTGTGGCTCTCATGCAGGTCACCTCTCCAGGCTGTAACACTGCTCCTTCTTTTCCAAGCCTCCATACCCTTCCTATCCCCTCACTTGGGTCTTCTGCTCTAGGACCAACCGCTGGTAGGCTGCCTTCAGCATGGGATGGATCTTGGGAGTTGAAAGATTCTCTTTCTTCACCAGGGGAGTCAGAAGCCTTCTGACTAGGTCCGTGTTCGTCCCTATGATCAGGGACGTCTTGCTGGTTCCTGGTGGGCGGGGACACACCACTGCTAAGGTGTCGAACACTTCAGACTTCCCAGCTACGGATGGGTCAAACGTCAATCTGATGGGTAAGTATCCATCATAGGGGAAACTCTGAGTTCCCAATCCCCTTATCTCCAGCTCTTCTATCTTCTGTATAGGCAGATGACTCAGGTATCTGTCATAGAAGTCCCTGTACAACAGGGTCACTTGTGCTCCAGTGTCCAGGAGGGCCTTCGTGTACACTCCTTCCACTTGGATGGGTACAGTAGGGGATGGACCAACTAGCTCTTCTGGGTAGGGCCTAGTTGATGCTGTCCTCTTCTTTGGACTCTTTGCTTTGCCAGCACTTGATTTGCACTTGCTCCTTTCTTGAGCCTGGTATGCATTGACTTTCTCCCTTTTACTGGGAGTGTGAACCCGTTGAGGGATATTGTTATCTCTCACTTGCAAGGGTTGTTGCTTTGGGGTGCTGTGTCTCCTCAGAGGGGTCTTGCCCCCTTTCTCTGGAGTGCACCTCGGTTGAGGATCCCTGGGCCCCTTCTGAGGGGTTTGGTCTCCTCGCTTTCTCTTCTTGTTGTGCTTCTTGGAGCTCACTGAAGGTGATGGGCACCCGGTTGACTCCTTCACCGGGGCCCTTTGGCGTTTCCCGCCGGCTGGCGGCTTTCTGCCTTCTTCTTCTTGGGACTGGAACATACAGCTGCAATATGACCAATTCCTCCACAATTAAAGCAAATCATCTCACTGTGGTCAGGTGGGGATGCTGGTGCTGGAACAGCTGGAAACAATTCCCTCCTGGTTGTTTCCTTCTTGGGACTGGGCGTCTCTTTCGCCACTAGAGATGTCAGTATCTCCATCATCTGGGACATCTGCAACTTCAGGGCATCTACCTCTGTGTCTCTTTCAGGGGTTAAGGCCGTCCTGACCGTGGCCACTGGAGGCTTTGTAGACCCCATCACCTGCTTCTCCCTTTTCTCCTCCAACATGGCCTCTTCTTCTCTGACCATTCGGATGAGGTCAGGGTAGTCCAGGCTCTTCCCATCCTGGCGGGTACGTAGAATTAGTGCGACAGGGTCCAAGGGTTGGGCTCCCCTCATCACCTGCTGGGCACGGGCTTCATCTACCTTCCCTGGATCTATCCCCTTCTTCAGGATAATCCTATGCAGGATCTTGTTTATGCGTCCCATGTACTCTGACAGCTTCTCCCTGTCTTCTGGTAACAGTGTTCCAGTTGATAGGTAAGTTCTGTGACTTTTTTCTGTCCCACCAAACACACCCTCCAGGATGTCTATGTAGTCCTGGGCAGTGCAATCCTTTTTACTCGTCTTCAGATTGCGTATGGCCTCTAAGGCAGGTCCTTTCAGGCTTTCCACAATCCTTTGCTTCTTTCTGCCTTCTGAGACCTCCCATTCTTCTAGGGCCTGCGTGGCACCATCTAACCACTCTTCAAATCCCTCTTCTCCCGAGGGTACAGGTGTCCTCCCTGAAAACATCCGGAGTTTCCTGTATCCCGACATTGGGTAGTCCCGGGGTCTCTTCTGCACTGGGTCACAATCTCCCTAGGACAGCACACAGTTCTGCACTAAGAGTAGTGTGTGCGGGTGCGGGACTTTCCGCGCCCTTCTGCTCCTCCTTCTTTGGGGATAGAATGGCTTTCATAGGAGAACCTTCTCCCTTGCGCGGCAGCGCATGCAGCAATTGGTAGTGCTGACCATTCGGTGCCTGTATGCTCTGGCTCCTGAACTGCTCTGGAGTCTCTTCCTTCCATTACACCATGACTGCATGGGGATAATGACATTATGAGCTGCTTCACTGCCTCTCTCTGCCACATCCCTGGCAGTTCAATAACTGCTGCTGCGGCTGGGTCATTGCGGACCACCGTCCCACTTCTATTGGGTCCACCTTCTGGCGGCTTTTCCCGCTGACCAATATATATTTATACTGCGGCAGGTTGGCTCGGCTGGGCAAATCACCGCAGCTGTACGTCGCTCCTTTAAGACGTCAAAACAGGCGTGCGTGCGCCGCGTGTCCCCGGAGCCGATGCGTGTGTCCGGCGGGCGCCATGACCGCCGGGCACCCGCGATTGCTTGTGACAGAGCGAGAACCGGGATCTGTGTGTGTAAACACACAAATCCCGGTTCTCTCAGGGGAGTATGAACACCGATCTCTCTCCTCCCCTAGTCAGTCCCATCCCCCCTACATTCAGAACACACCTAGGGAACACAGTTAACCCCTTGAACGCCCCCTAGTGTTAACCCCTTCCCTGCCAGTGTCATTTATACGGTAACCAATGGCTATCGTCGTATA
The DNA here is from genome assembly GCA_028564925.1 of Lithobates sylvaticus. Taxonomy (NCBI): domain Eukaryota; kingdom Metazoa; phylum Chordata; class Amphibia; order Anura; family Ranidae; genus Lithobates; species Lithobates sylvaticus. The sequence goes on from CM053028.1 coordinate 83,419,375, forward strand.
AATGTCAATGGTCCCAAAATAGTGTCAAAAGTGTCCGATCTGTCTGCCGCAATGTTGCAGTCCTGCTAAAAATCGCTGATCGCTGCCATTACTAGTAAACAAAAAAAAAAAAAAAAAATTACAAATCTATCCCCTATTTTGTAGACACTATAACTTTTGCGCAAAGCAATCAATATATGCTTATTGCGATTTTTTTTTTACCAAAAATATGTAGACGAATACATATCGGCCTAAAATAAGGAAAAAATTAGTTTTCTTTAAAAAAAAAAATGTGGGATATTTATTATAGCAAAAACTACAAAATATTGTGTTTTTTGCTAAATTTTTGCGCTTTTTTGTTTAATAGCGCATAAAAAATTAAAACCGCAAAGGTGATCAAATACCACCAAAAGAAAGCTCTATTTGTGGGGAAAAAAGGACATAAATTTTATTTGGGTACAATGTCGTACGACCGCGCAATTATCAGTTAAAACGACTCAGTGACGTATCGCAAAAAATGGTCTGGTCAGGAAGGGGGCAAATCCTTCCGGGGCTGAAGTGGTTAAAAACGTTTACATGACTATGATGTTACATTTGTAGTAGCACATCCAAGTGTATCTAAATCAAAACACTAAAACCAAAAATGTTGCCTTGTACCTGTAATGTCAGAAAGTTTAATCCTTTTTATATATCTTGGTATAACATAAATCATACCAGCAAGGTGTATCCACTAATGCTTCCTGTTCCTGTAGAGCGGGGGTATTTAAAAGGAGGTGACAAGGCTGCTAGAGGTGGGAGGATGCTTTTAGCAAACATAGTCTTTTGATTGCGGAGAATCGACATGAGTATATGTCCATCTGGCAGATATACTTCTCACATTGTAGTCTGCGGGGTGCGCATCCAGTAGACGCACAACCAGGAACACAGTGCAAATAGAAGTCAGCAGTCCACTAGTAATTTTGCTCTTTTACTTCATAATGACAATCAACCGAAATATCATTTCAATATCAGGCAGGACCTTGAAACATTATGTTGAACAAAATTACTGTCAATGTACTGACCTTTTTTTTTTTTTTTGCATTGAAGAAGTGGGCCTCTTTTGTGGCATGCTATGTTGAGTGAGGGAAAACAGGTGCCTGGAAGTGGGTATGATTATGTACTTATTGGGTACTTATAGAAAAGTAAATAGAATTAATTTATGCATAAATATTTGACATGAGTGCTATTAAAACCATTATCTCTACTTATGAACAGTGGTGTTGGTAGGTATGTGGCTAGAGGTTTATTTGTGTACCAAAGTGGCATCTCTTTTGTTTTATGTTTTGCTTATATGTGTATAGGCACTTGCAATGATATGTTCTTCATTCCATCACATCTTGCTCTCCAAGTTCTCCATGAGAATAGTTTTTTTTTTTAATTAGATATTTGGAAAAAAAAAGTGCACTCTGGAAAATGTTGTTTTGTATGCAGTTGCTTAGAAATTTCTTGTTTTTGTGTCAGCCCAATTTGTTTTCAGAATTAATGTAGCTTTTTTTGTGATTCGTGTATTATAATCATTAGACCAGTTGGATTCAAAATGTTTTCAAATCCACCCAGTATAACTTCGGATGGATTCATAATAAAGGAATGGCTGTGGTTGTTAAGGAGCAGGTGGCCACCGTGTCCTTAACAACCATGATTCAATCATGCTGATGTCAGCAGAATGTAAACACAAGAATTAAAAAAACAAACACGTGGTTTTCAGCGGGCGGTGGGCATTTTTCATGCGAGTGTGCGTTCATTCATGGTGATTGATGTTGGATTTACTTTGGGGGGGCATTTATTATTTGGGGTGTTTTTTAATAAAAAACGGTCTTTGCTTTTTTATTTACTTTTGACATTTTTTTGGGGTGAATGAGTAGGGGTACTATGTACCCCTACTCATTCACATGGGGGGGGGATATTTGGGGGCCCCCTTGTGAAAGGGAGATTTCAGATTCTGATAAGACACCCCCACAACCTGAGAACCACCTGACCAGAAGGACTGTTTTTTTTTGTTTTTAACCACTGCTTTTTCTGTTTACATTCTGCTTTAAGCGAGGAATCCTGCTCACAGCATATGAGTCAAGGTTGTTAAAGTGTAAGTTCACATTTACAGAAAACCTTGACCCCCTTCCCATCGCACCTGGTCCCGCTAAGCTTAAGTCCGGCGATCACCCGTTCTGATAGATCGTATAGCCGCTTTACCAGTCTGTGGATTTGAAATCCAGCGGCTTTCTCTCCTCTTTGCCTGCGGTGACAGGATGGGCTACGCGGGTTCTGATTGAATGCTCCAATAGAATGCTCCTATACGTACCTCCTTACTGGGTAAGTTTAGGAGATTAAGCCGAGGGGATTTCTAAGCCCCGAACTGGTGAGGCAGGCATACGAGGTCTCCTAGCGGGTGATCGCCGGGCTCCAGGTCAGCGGGACCGTGGGTAGGATGAGGAGGGGTTCACCTTACAGATTTTTCCGTTGAACTTACCCTTTAAGGACACGGTGGCTATCCGCTCCTTAACAACCACACCTATTCACAATGTTCTGAAAGCGGAGTTCCACCCAAAAATTGAACTTTTGCTTTAAGTACTGGTGACCCCCTGACATGCCACATTTGGCATGTCATTTTTTTTTGGGGGGGGGGGGGAGTGGGTACCCTGTTTTTACAGGCACCCAGCTCCCACTTCCTCCCCTGGCTCCACGGCACCGGAAGGAAGTTCACCTCTCCCCCTCCCTCCCTGCAATCTTCTGGGACACGTCACAGGTCCTAGAAGACTGCCTGGCCATTCACAGTGCGCAGCGCAGCTCGCGCAGCTCGCGCAGTGCGTGCCCGGGCGCCCATTGTCAGAATGTCGGCACCTCGGAGAGGAGCAGGGCTTCCTGCACCCGCATCACTGGACCATGGGACAGATGAGTGTCCAATTTTTAAAAGTCAGCAGCTACACTTTTTGTAGCTGTTGACATTTAAATGGATGGAACTCCGCTTTAAACGAAAATGTAGCCTAATCCATTCGTTTTTTTTCATTATAACTTGTTTTCAGATTTGTTGCCATTCATGTCTGTCTATTCAGAAATTCGGATACATAAAAAACTAATCAAAATGAAACGAATTGCAAATGTCTAGTTAAAATGTTCTGGTGCAATGAAAGCCGTATGAATAGGGGAAAGGGTTATGAAGCACTGCTTTAGAAGTTAGCTGTATTGAAGAGTATGTGCAAGAATAGGACTCAGTTTCTACTTTAAATTTCTGCTTTAAGCCAGACATTTATTAAACAAACATTTCTCTTGTAAATTGGGAGATTTAGAGAACAGCCTATGTTTTTCAAATGTGATTGCACATCAGTGCGTTGTGACTTCTCTTGTAATGAGTGCTTTGATTTTTCTAAGAAAAGTAGTCATGTGTAGAGCCATAAACTTTAGCTATAATTCATGGAGCCTTGTACACCTTCACACTTAACAGCCTGTGTTTTCTCCTGCCAAATTGAACTACTTGAAATAAGTGTATTTTGTATACACCAAACAGAAAAAGATAATCATCGTCTATTCTCCCTGTCTTTTCTTCCAAGTCATCCATCCATGTGGTGTATAAATTGTTGAGTAGTTTACCGTCTGATGACAGCCATAACTTGCCGGAATTTGCATGCGCTTCATTTCCAATGGTTACTGTTAGGTTTATTATGTGACAAGCTTTTCACGTCAGCTATGCCTAGTGGAAGACATTTTATTTGATTAAAGTTTTGCCAGTTGGCTTGAGACTTATGACCTAACTTTCTTTTGCCTCTTGCCACAGTGATTTGTCAGCTATTAGTGAATCATATTCATTAGAGTACAATTATTTAGGCTCCATTCACTTATCTGAAAATTGGATACGTTTGGAACTGCATTAGATTTGCATGACATGTGAACCAAACCAGCTTTCTGTGGAGCCAGTTCACATATCTGTGGTGCAGCGGCAGTGCGGATTCACTGCAAATTTAAAGAGAGCCCTGCGCGTTTTCCGAGCACTGCGGTGCTGTCCAGATGAAAATTCCCGGCTCATTGCCTTCTATGGGAACGCATTTCACACCTGTCATCATTTTTTTGCACCTGGGTCTGGTATAGATTTTAAGGGAAACCCACATCAAAATAAAAAAAGAAAACAGCGTGGGGTCTCCCCCTACAAATCCATACCTGACCCTTATCTGAGCATACAGCCTGGCAGGCCAGGAAATGTAGGGGGATGAACAAGCTCCCCCCCCAAAGCACCTTGTCCCCATGTTGATGGGAAAAGGGCCTCTTCCCACATCCGTGGCTGGTGGTTGTGGGGGTCTGTGGGTAGGGGCTTATCGGAATCCAGAGGCCATTTTAACAAGGGGCTCCCAGATCCCTCCCGCCAATGTGAATGAGTATACTACTCATTCACCAAAAAAGTGTCACAAATAAAAAAAACACAGACACCATTTTTGACAATTCCTGTATTAAAGCAGTAGTAACCACTGCTTGGTTATTTTTACCTACAGGTAAGCCTATAATAAGGCTTACCTGTAGGTAAAATGAATATCTCCTTCACCCTGCATTCAGTCAGGGACATCACTGGCGCATGCACTCTGAAGGTTCGGCGCACCTTGCTGGAACTTCAGAGATTCATGCCAGAACCGAGGGCTCCCGGGCGCATGTATGGGAGTGACATCATTGCTGCTCTGGCCAATCACATAGCTGGAATGCGTGAACATGAAAGAAAGACAGGGGGAACATGTCAGCCCACTCAGTGGTGACAATACCGTGCTGGAGAGCTTTGTTCCAAGTTGAGTGTTTCATGCATCACATATTAGCACATTATGCCATTGCCATGCATGTTTTGTTTTTTTTTGGATTACAACCGCTTTAAAAAAAAAAAAGACAGCTCTGTACCCATACCTGGCTCCTGCCATCAGCCAGATCCACCGTCTGACAGTTCTTAAATAACTAAGGGACGGTTTAAACCAATGATGTCCCTGGATGGCTTTGCCCCTTGTGATGTTCCAGCATGCACCTGTTGATGACATCACAAGGGGCATCTGTAATGGATTTCAAAATCCATACCACACCATTTTTTTTATTTTGACGTGGGGTTCCCCTTAAAATCCCGAAGGGCCTTGTATGGATTGGGAAAGACCCCTATGCTGTTTTTTTTCTCAAATTTTATTGCGGGCATTCAGCTGAGTCATCTTTTAGTAAGGCTATGGCAGCCGTTTCCCAGCCCACTCCTGAACAACTAGCTATTTTTAAAGAGGCTAGTGGCTGCTGGCTCAGAAAATGTGCATGTGAACCATATCTGAAATATCTGAAAAGCTGCTTTGGAAACTTGCTGTAGAAACAGACGAGATATTTGCGCCGGACATGTGTGAACCTAGCCTTAAAGAATAGTTAAGGCTAGAATATGGTTTGTCCACTGAGTCTTTATTTCAGCATAGCTACTAAAAAAATACAGTGTTAAAAACAGTCTCCCAAATCCACTCTGTGCAGGTTCCACCCAAAACATAAATATACTGTATTCAGTCAAAATCATGCCTTTTGTTTCAGGTTCTACCCCTAACTTAGCTCAGAAAAGCATGAAAATAGGGAGAACTAAGTAAGGCTGATACTAAAAGGGTAACTTAGTATTACGTTTAAACCGATAAAATGCTTATTACCATACTCCAGCCAAAACGTTTGTTCCACAACATTTCTAAATACTGAAAATCTGTCTTTACATAGAATCCAAAGGTCAGATTTTCATTAAAGTGGAACTAAACTTCTGTGTAGCCATTCACTGGGTTGTGGGACTTCATTGGAAGACCTCTGATATCCCTATCCCACAGATTAAAGCCAGAGCAGATTCTTTAATGCTTATGGAAAGAATCTTTTATACTTTACGTAGCTCAATGTCATATTTTGATAATAAAAGGGATCCATGATGTGAGCATAGACACCTTTTTCTTTGAGGAGGCACTTTCCTAGAGTGCTCAACAGTGCCCTGTTTTTTGAAAAGCCTGTGGCGTGTGAAACACACCCAAAAACTCCACCCGGTGCCAAAAAAAGGGCACACACATAAAGAGGTGACACAAAACGTGCAACGGGTGTTACACTAGTCCTCCATAGGAAGGACCTTACCCTGATCCCCCGGGGTGTTAAGCTCCAGGCGGGGACTGAGGTACTTCACTGAGTTCATCTGTCCGAAATCTGACGGACCCCCTTTCTCTGGAAGGTCTGCCAAAACAGAACAGTGCCCTGGTAGTTCATTGAGAAGCTGACAGCCACAAAGGCTGGCGATAGATGTAGTTCTCACATTTACAGTTGACAGTGAGTTTGGGGAGAAGATCCCAGGCTCTCTATCACTAGAGGCAGTGGATGAAAAGGGGTTGAGCATGTAGCATGTTCCCAAAGGTAAACTTATCCTTTACGACGTAATTCAGTATGTTAGCGCTAGTTATGGATCTATTTTTTATTTATTTTTTGATTGCTTCATCATTTTCATTGTATTTTGGGTGTATTTGTCATGCTTGATTCTGTTAATTTTCTCATTCTTGTACTAATGTGTAATTTGTACAAGTAAATAAACGTTTGTAAACAAAAAAAAAAGAGGAACTAAACCCTCCTAAGAGCACAAACAGCTGTGACCATTATTATCCACTTGCTGACCACCTTCTGTAGCCTTACTGCTACAGTGCGGCTCGGCTCCGCAGTATCACATATAGGTACATGATTAGCTGTTCCTCTAGCTGTGCTGTCATTTGCTACAGCACAAGCCGATCAGCGGGTCCTGTCAATAATTTATGGCTGGAACCTGCCTATTGGTTGAGCGCATGATAGAAGAGAACCCTGTGTAGGTAAACAACACTGGGCTCTTTTCTGACAGCAGCGTTGTGCCATTTTCAACTCCCTGCAGAGGAAAAATCGGCACATTGCTTAGTAAAAATCAGCCCACAGTACACATATTACACATTGTTAGGCCCACATATAACCCCTTGATCACCCTGCATGCTAAACCCTTCCCAGCCAGTGTCATTAGTACAGTGGCAGTGCATAGTTTTAGCAATAATCACTGTATTAGTGTCACTGTCGGCATCAGTTGGTGTCATATTGCCCACCCAATATCGCAGCCCCATTATAAGTTGCTGATCACCGCCATTAAAAGTTTAAATAAATAAAAAAAATTCCAACATATATACCATCATTTGCAGATGCTAAAACTTACACGCAAACCAATCAATTCACTCTTTTTTTTTTTCCAAAGACATGTAGCAGAATAAATTTTGGACAAAATGTATGAATTTATTAAGAAATAGGATTTTTTAAATTTCTTATTGGATATGTTTTGTAGCAGAAAGTAAAAAAAATATTGTTTTTTTTTTTTTTTTTTTTAATTTTGGGTCTTTTTTGGCACAGAGGCTTCAGGCTTTACGTTTCCTCACTTGTTATCAAGCTTATAGTATAGCAGAATGGGTAAAAGCACCAGAGTATGTGGTTCTCTAAATGTGCAGCAAATTAGCTGTGTTGCTGGAGTTGGTCTTCTGGCTGCAAGATAATCTTTCTTTGAATTTTAATTCATATTTACGCACTTGGCAGATGCTTTTCAATTATTTACTAGACCTCCTGTAGTGTTAGAGCTGGCAGATTATTACAGATACTTTTACCTTTATGTTTCAGTCAAGCAGTCACTGAAAATAACGAAGACAAAAATTAATTTCAGTTTGAATCATTTTGGTCTCATGTCAGCCTTGGAAGTTTGATTATTAAGCCCTTCGCTACTAGTGATGACCTGGATTTGTTTTAGTCAGCCCTTCAAAACATTCTCTCACAGGATAACAAAGGTTAAGATTTATTACTAGTGAAAAAAATAATAATTTCATTGTCCCTGAAACAGTCTTACAACACTAAAACTGAAAATATTGACTAAGACATTATTATTTTGTTTTGTCTTGCCTGCTCAGCTTTCATTACGAAGATGGATGCTGTCAATAGGAAATTGAGTTATAGAATGCTTTTCCCAAAAGGTTATAAATGTTGAGTTTAAAGTACTCATCATATGTGGTGCATAACCTTTTTAGTTTGTACTATTAGAGAAAAGCTGTAGAAAAGTTTTACGTAGACAATTGGATTTAGTGATGTCAAAGCCAAGCTATAGCCAGATTTGGATGCAGAGCAGAAGGGTTATAACTTCCAAAACAGTAAGTGACAGAATATCTCTCCAACAGTAATGCAGACAGCACTTAAAAAGTCCAATCACAAGAACAAACGGGTGCCGAATTCAGATTTTCTAGAGGTCACTGAAATTGTAACGGGGCACAGTGGCTCTGGTTTGGCAGCACTCCACACAATGGGTACTCCCCTCTGGAACAGGAAAAGGATCCAGAGCTGGGAATCCACATACATACAATCCAATGAGAGCACCCATTATGTACCTGGTAGCAAAGCCTCATACGATGAGGAAGGCCTCTCTTACACCTCTGACTCAGGGCCCCTGATAGTGTAGACAGACAGCACAGGAGTACAGAGAGGCATGAGTGCTTGTAAGTTTTGCTTGCAGCAGGGAATGTGTCCACGCTGGGCGGGTGAAGTCGTCAGATGGCTCCAGTAAGCAGGCAAGCAGGTAGGCAGCTGGTGACAGCAGGCAGAGAAGCAGAGTCAAGCAGGCCGGGTGATACACAGACGGGATAGATTGGGTACAGGGCACAGGCAGGAGCGTGGTCAGAAAACAAGCTGGGTCTGGAACTGATCAGAGAAGCAGGAGCCAATGAAGCAGACCGAAGCGGAGGTCAGGGGAAAAGCTGAGGTCAGTGCTGGCAGGCTTCAGTGTGTGGTCAAGACAACTGGAATCAAGATCCAGAGTCACAGGAGGCTGAAGACAAAGCAGTACTGATTCTGAGCACTGGTCAAGTTTAAATAGCCCATTTGGCGCCAACATCTGTCACAAGTACACATGAGCGCCGGCATGCAGGGGAATGCGCGGGTGTATGCATGCGAACATGTATTAGTCAATGCACAATTCCTACGAGCACGAAAGGGAACATGTATTAGCCTGTGCACAGAAGTCCATCAAGAGGAGTCATCTAATCTATTGGCAAGCCTTTCCTAACAAGCATCCAAAAAGCTATTGCTGCATTCGCTAACATTGGCGTAACTTGCCCTTCTGAAACTTTCCAAGCAGTTGACATCTGCTTACCTGAGTCCATTTAAGCACAATCAAAATGCTTAAGCCCTGATAAAGGGTGAGCGTGTTTTGACCCCTGAAATGCATTGACCTTTTTCTGCTATGGAACAACATTATCATTTAATTATTTTGGACTCTTGGATGTTTGTTATGATCTCTCATTGGATTGTAAATGCTAAAAAGTGGTTCTAATGCCCCCCTTCTCTATCTAATCTACAAAGACTTTTGGCAATAGTTGGACTTTAACATTGCTCATTTCTCAGGCTCCCATTTCAAAAAACAAAATGTCAGCAATAAGCCACATTTAACTGAACTTGTTCTGTAATGTTGACAAAAGTTCACTGCTCATACAAGCAGCTTTTTTGTTCTAATAAATATCAAAAACATACCTCAACATATATAACCCTGCAGGTTATTCAGTCACCTAAATCCAGTCACCAGTGTCCGGCAAAACACGATCATTGGCTTAAGATGATATTGCTTATTATATATTGTTGCTACACAGTGAAAAGTGATATTGTATCTGGAAAGGAACCTCCTCCCCATATAAATACCTTTCCTACCTTTGCCACTCATTCCTCCTTCTCCTAATTCCTAATATCTTCAGAATATGCTGCAATTCTAGTTCTGGGGAGTTTATGACCACCTCCCCTGTGACCATGCTTGGGATTAGCAGGCTATTGCTAGGATCAACCAAAAAAAAAAAAAAACGGGGATAGCAAAGATCCACTTTCTTACTTAATACAGTACTCACCTACCACTCACCAAGTAAAAAAAGCATTTTTGCAGGGCCAAATAGCCTAAGCTAATGTTACACATTTTAAGTCAATTATTCCCCTTATAGTCAGGTAGCTCTATACAGTTTCAATAAGAGACAGAATATCTGAAAGAAACATTCTATTGTGCTCTTTCTTTAGCAAACCCACTGTGCTCTGTTAATCCTTTGTCATGGTTTCACCCAATATTAATGTTTGTTTGTGGATCCAACATTTTATAGTAAAAATACTACATTTTTTTTTCAAATTTAATTTTCCCAAAAAATATAAAAAAAAAGGTGTAAACATTACTATCCTAAATTCAAAATTAGTGAGCACATGCTTACTAGAGAAGCGGGGAGGATTGCTGGAGAAGGGAATGCTTCAGGATGCCAAAAGCTCAAATGCTTAGTGCAGTTGGGTGCTTGGTACATAATTCTGAGGCTGGGTCTGCAATATGGTTCCCTGCTGGTCATCTACATATGTGCCCTGGAGAATATCCAACTGCAGCTGCCATTAGAGATCTGGGCTCATTACCTAAGGCTCCATTGGTAATGAGGACCGATCCTGAGGTTAGAATACACACTTGGATTCTTCACCTTATTTTCCTCTACTTTGAGAAGACTTCACTTTCCAACACAGACTTTATTTGTACTTTGTCACAATAATCACAATATTTATTTCTCATTTTTATTAATGTGTTCATAATTGCTATATTTGTTTTGCTCATTTGTGATTAACTATTTGAAGAATTGCATATTCTTTATTTCACTCATACTGAAAAGCCCAACACTATTCGCTTTTTATTTCAATAGTGAGCAAATGGCCCTCCTGTTACTGCTTATCTGCAGCATTTGTGTTATTTTAGCATATAATGTAAAATACTTTAGTTTGAATTTAATTGCCGCTTAGTTCTAACTGTTGTGACATCTGCCTGAACCTTTTTCATTGTATGCTTACCTCTGATCCTAGGCTTGTCACTAGAAGAGATGTGCCATGGCCCCCGCCATGGAAAATCATATTGTAATTGTTATTAAATGCTGTTTGCTGGATGCAATAATCCTCTTTCATCCATGATACTGGGCAAACTATTTATAACTGTGTTCTTAGCTCTCCCTCTGCATTTTACGTATGTAAATCCTGCTAAACCATATTCGATTCAAGGTTTATAGATTGACCTTGTAACCCCGTCCTCTTCTAAGAAAGTTTCTGTCCTTCCCTGGTTTCACTAAATTAATGTACAGCCCGTAGGAGTTGATTGCTGTGATAATTATGTCATGTGTATAATGAAGTAAATGCATACTTGTTTGACCCGGGGTATAATCAATGCTTATTATGAAAAACAAGTTCCTGCTTTCTTCTCTCAGTGCTCCCACATCAGTTTTTGAACTCTCTCTACAGCTAGTAAAATCTTTAGTTATTTTTTTTAACTAAAGGAACCTTCTGTCACTGACTTCTTTCTTCTGGGATCTAATGTCTCCGTATGTTTTATGTTCTACAGAATATTTACATTATGCATGCAGCTTCTTTTGACAAACATGTATAGATTGGTGAGAGTTGGAAATAAATAACATTCTATGGATATACTTATTGTAAATTGTAATCCTGATACATAAAGTAAATCTGTGCTAAATTGTATCTGAAGGAATTGGCACTTGAATCAACAAGCAGGTACCGGTAACATTAAAGAGGATCCTCAGCCCTCCGCCCAACAAAAAGTTAAGTCAGCAGTTATAAACACTGTAGCTGCTAACTTCTAACAAAAGGATGTTTACCTATCCAGGGAATAAGTGCCGTCCTCACTCGGGCACATGCTTCACCAATCTTTGGGTCCCTTGTGCTGGCATGTTTACTAAGTGAAGCCAGCTGTGACTCCACGTGGCTTCAAAGCCAGCTTTGCACTGCGCATTTGCGAGTCGCGCTATGCTTTGTGAATGGTCCTGCAGGTTTCTGGGACTTGTGATGTGTCCCAGAAGGCAGCAGGGAAAGAAGTGGGGGCCAAACTTCTGCTCAGATCGCCTAATTAAAACTATGTACAATGAAACAAGAAAATTCACTCTAGGTGAGTGAGTCTCTGGTTAATCCCCACACACACTAGTCAGGTGCTAGCCCAGCTTGCATGCTGTGTAACATAAAGAAATAATTCCGGAGGGCTGCACTTCCAAAAATCCTTTTATTGAAGCTTCATATGACAAGTGGTGGACAGATGGAGCAGGGGACAAAGAGGTAGATGCGTTTCATGCAAATGTTAGCGATTAGTCATTACCTCAAAATGATGTACTCACTCCACCCCCAAAAAAGTTACGTTGTCCAAAAATGGTATGAGAGGGGTATCAAATTAGATTCCTAATTAATAACCCTCCAATTGATTCTCTATCCTCCACTTGATTAGAAATATCTGTTAAACCCTGCTAGTTAGGGCCTCCCCCCTTTCCATCTCCATCTATCTCCATCCATCCTGGTGCTCCCTATGACTCCTTGCTAAGCCCTGTTCTACTAGTTTACTTTTGAACCATTTTTTAGGAACTGCATATTGTCACTTTCAATTCTTTCTTTGGCCAAATGTTGCGGACTCTGACATTGTTAAATGTGTTCTCCCCTAAAATATAAATAAAAATAAAACAAACAACAGAGGGCTCTTTGAAGTAGCAATTAACTTTCTCAAGATAGACCTTTGGAGAAAAAAATGTGGACATATAGGATCCACATGGGAAACCGCCTAGAGCCAGAAATCTTTCTAGGATCTCTCAGTCTCTGGCCTCTACGCAGTGTGTCCCTGTGTACATGGATGGCTCCCTGCAGTATCAGCCAGACCTCCAGGCCAGAATTTCCGACAGACTCTCCTGACTGTTCTCCACACTTTAGCAATAGACCTCCAACTTTCTCTAAACTAGGGACTCTTACAACCTCCTGCAGGCCTCAACAGATAGACCGGGAGGGCAGACAGCCCCTCCAGGCTGGGTCTCTCTCAACCATGGCAAAGGACTCTACTTCTCTAGGCTCCGGACTATTTATGCACACCCCAGCACCCTGCTGGTCACTCCCTCAACCAGGGATTAACTGAGGGTGCATGTATATTCAGCCCAGGGTCTGCCTCTCCCAACCCACTATATTCCAGAACTTGCTGGAATGCAGGGAGCAGTAGGCAAGCCTGCAGCCAGCAGAACCCAGAACAGCCAGCAACAAATCCTGCTCCACTAGCTACAGAGGAGCCGACAACTAAATTTACTGAACCCTATTAAATTGTCAAAGTGACTTTTTTTGTTTCTATGTACTACATTTTGTCGTTTAGGCCCTGCAACACACCTGAAGGCAGCATTGCAGTGTGAATAGGGCACATAGACAACATTTGGTTTCTTTGTACCCTTAATGTGACTGGCTTTGATCAAGTGCAGAAAAGTGCCAGTCACCATACATAGCATGAACGGGCCCTTAAAGTTTTTGTAACTATTTAACCTTTTGTTAACCATTAGTTTACTCTAATCGGCCATATATAACTACTTTTTCACCCTTTCTCCTAGGCTATTATTTTTGGAAATTTTTTTGGTTTATTATTATTTTTCTAACTATATAAATATATTGTGTGGTGTACAAGTGTGAGAGTTGAAATGGTTAAACTGCACCAGTGACCAGACTATGAATATTCAACTGTTTGCCTATTCTTAACAAGCAGTAAAAGAGCTTTAAAACAAGCCATCGCTAACCTCTCTAGCTGCTTGTACTCTAAAGTAGTTCATCCTCAATGTTCACAACAAAGACTTTGATCAGTAAGTTCCATACTGCTTAGAAATGCATTTGATTGTTCATGTTAGAAGGCTGGAAGATTGTCAAGATTCTGCAACTATAAAAATAAATAGAAAAACAGCTAGGATCTCAGTCCCTCTGTTGTGAACATGAAAAAATTAATTTCTCCACAATGTCTATAGCTACAGAGGTGAATGGGGCTTACTGATTTTACTGCTACTGTAAATGTTATTGTGTGCATAGTCTAGACAGTTTCACTTTAAAAAAAAGTTTGTTCTGTGGTCCACAGAGTCATTGGCATGCTAATGCCATAGGTCTTCTGATGTTTTTCCAAATCAGTAGCAGTTTGGTCATCGTTATTTTGTTTTCTTTAGCACAGACACATTTTAATTTACTTTAATGCTGACTTAAAAGTCTGTAAACTCGAAATTGGCCAACTGCTATTCCGAATTCCAGAATAAGCAAATATTCTCGGCTAATTTGAGATGCGCCTGTCATCAAAACAAATCTGAAAAGCTCACACCCGCATCTTTATTAGCACTTACTGATCCCAGGAGTGAAAAATGCGTTTGTTTACTCACATGTGTTATTGAAACTGATGGCACAGGGCAAAACAATCAGACTATTAAACAGATAAACTGGCTTTAAATATAAAACGATGTGTAATGCAATGATATGCTTGGCTAGAGAATCAATCATTTTGAGCCTGGCACTGGCTGAAGACTGCCGCTAATATCCAGTACACTTTGCAAAGCTTGATAGCATCTGACAGATACAGTAACAGGATTAAGAGAACAGCGTATGCACATAGCACAGTGGGGTCCTGGGAGCACAGTGCAGATGAAAAGGAGGTGAGAGAAACAACTGTCAAAGAAAAATGCACCATGTACAAGTCATCTGAAATAATTTTGACTGAACACATCTTTATAGTGAAATTCTTCAACATGGAAGACCTATTAGAATATTGGCACATAAATAGTAAAGATGCCCTTTAACACTGGATAACACAACTGAACTGTTGGCAACTATTAACAACACAAACTAATGCAGCTTGATATTTATTGATACATTGAAAAATATATTTTTTATTTGCATCATGTAAGCAGTTAAAGTGATTGTAAACAATCACATTGTAAAAAAACCTATTCAGTTTAACATAGAAATGAAAGGCAGAAGATTTGTATATACATGTAAATATATATATATATATATATATATATATATATATATATATAGTAAAGGATGTAGTAAAGTAAAGGATATAGTAAAGGATGTAGAGCTTGAAGGACTCCGCGACTCGCTGGTTCTTCTTTTTAAGAGCTTTGTTTGCCCATTTTTATTAAAAGAAAGTCCAACAAACAAAGATAGGTTTCCCTCGCAGGGGTTTCAGCATTCCTTTTCATCAACTAAAATAGATTCAGCCTAGTTGGCTCTCACATGCAGCACTGCAGCTCTGGCCTTACCCTCCAGGCCCTTGTCTATCCTATACAGACTGCTTCACCGACCACCTTGGTGCACACAGCTTACAGCCTCTTGCTGCACTGGCTCCCCCGTGGAGCCCTCCTGACTCCTGGTACTCAGACTTCCTGTCTGCTGGGGTGGAGCCCAGAACCATGGTCAAGTTACTACTAAAAGCCCAGAACACACCTGCCAATCAGTATGCTGGCTGTTCTCAAAGATAGGACCCAGAACTAGGGATTTCATCCCACCCGGATCTCTCCTAAACCCCTGAGCTCCAGGTCCCAAAGTGGACTTTACAAAACACTGAGGAAACTGAAAGGCCAGTTTCCTATTCATGTTACATGCTCCCTGGAGCCCCCCAACCCGTCTGGTTGAGAATTCTGGGTCATATTCTCCTTCTAGACCCTGGCAGGGCAACGCTCTGCCACAATATATATATATATAAACCTTTTCTATAACTGATCACATTCCCTCTATTTGCAGCTGCACAAGAGCTGGGGGGGGGGGGGGGGGCAGCAGGACACTGAGCTTCCCAGTGAAAGACTGTACAGGGGAGGCCTGTCATGACAAGTCTGATCATTGGAGGAGAGCAGGCTGAGTTCCCAGCATACATTCATATACAGCGTTGCGCTAATAAAAATAAATCAAACACAAGTGACAAAAATCAAAATCAAAATGTGATGGAAAATGTTCTTTAGTGGTATCCACACCATCCGCCATCTATCACTTCCGCCGTAAATAAAGTGCTCGCTTTCCAGCTTGTGCAGACCTCCTATCATGGAAGGTCAGTGACATTTGTGGCTCTAAACCCAGCCAGGGCCTTTAACCATCCGAGAAATCTCTTAGGGCATGTGGATCCACCATCCAGGTGACGTTATCACAGGAGATCCCCAAAATACAAAAGGCTTGTCATAGTATAAAATCTTTAAAGGCTTTATTCAGAGCATATAAATTGTTGCACTTACATCAGAAAGAATATAAAATTGCATTGGAAACACATAAGCCAGAAAGATCACAACAGCCCGTGCTTCTGGGATTCAAGAAGCGAGGTGACATCAGCATGTTGCTCCGCCCTACGTGTTTCATCATAAGATAGTGCCATCTGGGACATGAATATGATGTATAATTTGGGACTGTGCTATATCTCACAGTAGAGCTTGCTACTTTCCGATGTTCGTATTTAATCCTTAACAATAGTACAGTTTTTACCCTGTTTGAGTTCCCAGCATAGCTAGAGAACTGACCATGAGTGTGCTCTCCTGCTTAGTGTGGTCAGTTTTTAATTGGAAAGCAGAGGGACTTGCAGGAACACCAGGGATTTCACACATATGCCCTGTACACACAATAGGATTTTCCGACAACAAAATCCATGTTTATTTATCCGACCGATGTTGGCTCAAACTTGTCTTGCATACACACGGTCACACAAAGTTGGTCGGAAATTCCGAACGTCAAGAACGCGGTGACGTACAACACGTACGACGAGCCGAGAAAAATTAAGTTCAATAGCCAGTGCTGCTCTTCTGCTTGATTCCGAGCATGCGCGGCACTTTGTGCGTTGGAATTGTGTACACACGCTCGGAATTTCTGACAACGGATTTTGTTGTTGGAAAATTTGAGAACCAGATCTCAAATTTTGTGTGACGGAAATTCAGATGGAAAATGTCTGATGGAACCTACACATGGTCGGAATTTCCGACAACAAGCTCCTATCACACATTTTCCGTCGGAAAATCCTATCGTTTGTATAGGGCAAAAGAAAGCAATACAAAGAGAACAGGACACTTTTTTATACAAGTACATGGTACAGCAGACACATATCAGGAATATGAAATGTTGGAGTAAAGCCTCATACACACGATCGGACCGTAGACCAACTTTCCCGTGGATTTTTGTCCAAAGGGCTTTGGCCCCAAGTTGGTATTGCATACACACAGCAGGACTTTTTCAGCCAACTTTCACCAAATCACTTGGTTTTTCTGCTCTTTACCGCCACCTTTGGTCAACTTCTGTATTGTTGTCTGATCTTTTGCATTGGTTCTGCATTGGTTTGTACAAAAGTCCGTTGGTTTTGTGTACACACGGTCGGACTTTGGTCCATCAGACTTTTGTTGGCAGAAAGTTGGTCCGTTCGCACAGCCAACAAAAGTCAGATGAAACCTGGAAAAAGTTGGTCCGATGGAGCGTACACACGGTCGGATGTTGGTCCAAAACAGCTAATTTGCATGTTGGTTGTCAAAAAGTCCGATCGTGTGTACGGGCCTTAACAAACACTTTATAATTGACTTGTTATCAGTGTCTTGCAATTACTTACACAACAGACTAGGAGAGGAAGGGACAGGGATGGCAGCCAACCAAGTTTGCTGCACTTAAATGAAACTTGCTGATAGGAAGGGCAAAGTGAGCATAAAGATTACCTGATCAGTGTCCTGCTGTTCTTTCACTGTCCATTTGGCAGTTGGGAGGGGAAGACTATTGTTTTCCTCCTACAGTATATAGCAACTGTAATGCCTCGTACACACGTACGGACTTTTCCCGGCGGACCTAAGTCCAGCGGAAATCCGCTGGACTTTCCCGCTAGGTACGCTGGACTAAAAAGCGAACGGACTTGACCACACACGATCACGCAAAAAGTCCGGCGGTTCACGCGATGACGTACAGCACGTACGACGGGACTAGAAAAAGGAAGCTCGAGATCCCAAACGACACCCTTTGGGCACCGTCAGCTGTTCTCGTGTGTATCGCGTGTTAGTTGACGTTTGGTTAGAGACGATTCGCGCTTCTCAGACTTCTGCTTAATTCGTTCGCTTCTGCCGTTCAGTTTGTGCTTGTGAGGTTTGTATCTGGCTTTCAGTGCGTGTGGATCAGTTCCTACCTGTTCTCAGGCCGTTCTGGTCCGCTCGTTCCTGTTTTTCAGGTCGTTCTTCATAGGCCTTGCTGTTCTTCAGTGCGTTCTGTTAAGTTGTTTGTTTGATCAGCCGACCGTTTTGAAGCATGGAGTGTGGACGTACTCGGGAACGAGTTCGTGCTGTGCAGGGGCTCGGTGTTGCGGTTAACACCTTGGCACGAGCCCAGTCCATGAACAGGGTGAGGAGGAGTTCATGGACCAAGAATTGGTTGCGCCAGCGTGACCAATTCTCGCATATGCCTTTGCTCCGTGAGATCCGTGAGAATAATCCTGATGATTTCAGGAATTATCTCCGGATGACGGACCCCATTTTTCACCGTCTGTTGGCTTCGCTGTCCCCTTATATTACCAGGCAGAATACCTGCATGCGGCAAGCCATCAGTGCGGAGCAGAGGCTAGTCGCCACGTTGCGTTACTTGGCGACGGGGAGAAGCTTGCAGGACCTCAAGTTCACGACAGGCATCTCCCCCCAGGCTCTGGGGCTCATTATTCCAGAGACCTGTTCTGCCATTATCCACGTCCTGCAGGAGGAATACATTAAGGTAAGTCTTCTCTTTTAAAATTACCTATGTCTTGTATGTTTGCTAATGTAGTGCATCAATGTCATCATTAGCTAATTTCCATGATAGGACTATTCTATGAATGTCCCCTATTCCTTTTTTTTTTTTTTTTTGGTTTTTTGTCTAGTATTTTATGGTTGACTTATCGAAATAGCTTTAAGATTGTATTATTTAGTGGGTCACATGCATATTTCCTTGCACCAACCTCCCCAGCATGGAAGCTTGGCCCCCTAAACACCCCTAGCCTAGTCACTTTCTTTTTTTAAAAATGTATATTACCAGCTCCATTGTACTGCTTTACTCACCCCCCCTTTCACCCCTTTCACCCCCCTTGACCCTCATTTTTAAATTGATTGCATGTGGTTTTGGTCAGCTTGTAATTAACCCACCCCCCCCCACACCCCCTGATAATTAATTGCATGTGGTTTTGGTCAGCTTGTAATTAACCCACCCCCCCCCCACACCCCCTGATAATTAATTGCATGTGGTTTTGGTCAGCTTGTAATTAACCCCACCCCCCCACACCCCGTTAATTAATTGCATGTGGTTTGGGTCAGCTTGTAATTAACCCACCCCCCCCACACCCCCTGATAATTAATTGCATGTGGTTTTGGTCAGCTTGTAATTAACCCACCCCCCACACCCCCTGATAATTAATTGCATGTGGTTTTGGTCAGCTTGTAATTAACCCCCCACCCCCCACACACACCTTTAATTAATTGCATGTGGTTTGGGTCAGCTTGTAATTAACCCCCCACCCCCCACACACACCTTTAATTAATTGCATGTGGTTTTGGTCAGCTTGTAATTAACCCCCCACCCCCCACACACACCTTTAATTAATTGCATGTGGTTTGGGTCAGCTTGTAATTAACCCCCCACCCCCCACACACACCTTTAATTAATTGCATGTGGTTTTGGTCAGCTTGTAATTAACCCCCCACCCCCCACACACACCTTTAATTAATTGCATGTGGTTTTGGTCAGCTTGTAATTAACCCCCCACCCCCCACACACACCTTTAATTAATTGCATGTGGTTTGTGTCAGCTTGTAATTAACCCCCCACCCCCCACACACACCTTTAATTAATTGCATGTGTATTGTGTGACCTTACAATTATTTACTCCCCACCCACATCCCCATTATTATCTTCTCTGGTCCATCAGAGGGGTCATCAATCAGAGATTTGTCCCTTTTATCCTTAATCTTTTGGCTTTATTTCAAGGACTTACAAAATAAATACATATGTTCTTCCAAATTGTTTGTTAATTTGTTGCATTTAGTTTGGTGTTTTGCCTGGTTTTTAATTTGAATTGTATCTTTCTGTTTGACTTCAGAGTGTCCCTCCACGCCACAGGAATGGCAGACTGTGGCTTCCCAGTTTGCTGCCCGTTGGGACTTTCCCAACTGCGGAGGGGCGATTGACGGCAAACATGTGCGAATTGTGCCCCCACCCCATTCGGGGTCATACTATTGGAATTATAAGGGGTTCCATAGTATCGTGTTGATGGCGGTGGTGTCGGCACAATATGACTTTCTGTATGTGGATGTGGGGAAAAACGGCCGGATGTCGGACGGAGGAGTCTTCAACCACACGGAGTTCGGTCATCGTCTCCAGACTGGTGGGCTGGAGCTGCCACCAGATGAAGATAATGTGGAGGGACTCCCCTTCGTCTTCATTGCCGACGAGGCGTTCGGTCTGGGTGACCATCTGATGAGGCCATTTCCCCAACGATCCCTCACCCCTGAGAGGAGGATTTTTAATTATCGGTTGGCCAGAGCAAGAAGGGTGGTGGAAAATGCCTTTGGTATTATGGCCAACCGTTTCAGATTGCTCCTTACATCCCTACATCTGGCAGAGTACAAACTGAATACTATTATTCTTGCATGCTGTGTCATGCACAATTATTTACGCAAACATTCAGGAACATACTCCTTACCAATTGGCCCTGAGGCCGGAGTGGAAGGCAACATGACAGGGCTGGATAATCGCCCTCTTGGTTCGGCACCACAATCAGCCCAGCAAGTGCGGGACCTTTATTTACAGTATTTTAATGGTAGGGGGGCCATTGAAATGGCAGCAGACCCTTAAACCATCTTTTTGATTTACAAAGAATAAATACAGTTATTTATGTTTGAAATATTGGTAGTTTCGTAATGTTTTGCTTTTAATTTGGCCTGTTTTATATGTTGTCCTAGTGCACATCTTAATAGTGGCAAACTTGTTTTGCGTTTAGTAAATAAGCCCCTTTGTCAATGAACCACAACATGTTTTTGTCAAACTGGTAGTATTTAAAAAGAAGAAGCCACACATTGTTTAATTTGTGCAAACATTTTTTTTTTTTCTTGTGCACATCCAAACCTTTTTTATGTTTTTTTTTTTTTTTTTTTTTTTGTATTTTTGGTTAATTTTTATTTATTTTTTTTTAAAAAACAATTTTTTTTTTTTTTTTTTTTTTATTTTTTTTAATTTTTTTTTTTTTTTTTAAAAAAAAAAATTTTTTTTTTTTTTTATTTTTTTTTTTTAAAACAAACATAAAAACATGTTTTAAAATGGTAAAAAATTTAGGCTTAGCATTTGAAATTATTTACATAATGTAAAAGTCCAGAACTTACAAAGTTCAACAGGTAACCCATGAACAGTAGAAGCCAAATTTAGAATATGCACACTAATTTAACTGGAAAATGGGTAATGTCAACATGTGCTATGTTCCATCATGGGGAATCAATGGACGTGTTTTGTGTGTGAAACCCCTTCCCTCTCACCTACTAGCATTAGGGTTGCAAACACCAAATGCGTCCATTGAGATCCCCTGATGGCACATAGCACATGTTGACATACCGTGTGCATATTAAAAATTTGGCCTCTAAAATTTGTAAAACAGCGCATCAAAAGGGGAATGAAGGACATGATTGATGTTAAGAAATGTAAAAGGGGTCTTTAGATTCTCCCCAAAACATCAATCATGTCCTTCATTCCCTGCTGCATGGTGGCCATCTCCTTCTGCATATTTTCCAGCTGCAGATTCCAGGCCATGATCTGGCCAATAAGCCTGTGGGCACTGTCTGTGGAAAATGGCTCTGCAGCTTGTCCTTCCACAAACAGATCAGCATCACCTAAAAGTTGGGTAGATAAAACACAAGAAAAAAAGTGTCAAAAACATGCAGACCTTAATTAATTAGCTCAATCTGTGTTCTGAGACACTCACTTGGTGGGGTGCAGATTTGATCCACTTCAACGACCTGTTCCGCCACATCCACGCGCGGGCTTGGGCTAACTGCCCAATTAGTCTGGTAGGCCGGGAGGTCCTCGTAGGTTCGGACTGACGTCTGCGCAAGTTTCACGTACGAATGGTAATAACATCTGCCCAAGTTTCACGTACGAATGGTAATAACATCTGCGCAAGTTTCACGGACGAATGGTAATAACATCTGCGCAAGTTTCACGGACGAATGGTAATAACATCTGCGCAAGTTTCAACGACGAATGGTAATAACATCTGCGCAAGTTTCACGGACGAATGGTAATAACATCTGCGCAAGTTTCACGGACGAATGGTAATAACATCTGCGCAAGTTTCACGTACGAATGGTAATAACATCTGCGCAAGTTTCACGTACGAATGGTAATAACATCTGCCCAAGTTTCACGTACGAATGGTAATAACATCTGCGCAAGTTTCACGTACGAATGGTAATAACATCTGCGCAAGTTTCACGTACGAATGGTAATAACATCTGCGCAAGTTTCACGGACGAATGGTAATAACATCTGCGCAAGTTTCACGGACGAATGGTAATAACATCTGCGCAAGTTTCACGGACGAATGGTAATAACATCTGCGCAAGTTTCACGGACGAATGGTAATAACATCTGCGCAAGTTTCACGGACGAATGGTAATAACATCATCTGCGCAAGTTTCACGGACGAATGGTAATAACATCTGCGCAAGTTTCACGTACGAATGGTAATAACATCTGCGCAAGTTTCACGTACGAATGGTAATAACATCTGCGCAAGTTTCACGGACGAATGGTAATAACATCTGCGCAAGTTTCACGGACGAATGGTAATAACATCTGCGCAAGTTTCACGGACGAATGGTAATAACATCTGCGCAAGTTTCACGGACGAATGGTAATAACATCTGCGCAAGTTTCACGGACGAATGGTAATAACATCTGCGCAAGTTTCACGGACGAATGGTAATAACATCTGCGCAAGTTTCACGGACGAATGGTAATAACATCTGCGCAAGTTTCACGGACGAATGGTAATAACATCTGCGCAAGTTTCACGGACGAATGGTAATAACATCTGCGCAAGTTTCACGGACGAATGGTAATAACATCTGCGCAAGTTTCACGGACGAATGGTAATAACATCTGCGCAAGTTTCACGGACGAATGGTAATAACATCTGCGCAAGTTTCACGTACGAATGGTAATAACATCTGCGCAAGTTTCACGGACGAATGGTAATAACATCTGCGCAAGTTTCACGGACGAATGGTAATAACATCTGCGCAAGTTTCACGGACGAATGGTAATAACATCTGCGCAAGTTTCACGGACGAATGGTAATAACATCTGCGCAAGTTTCACGTACGAATGGTAATAACATCTGCGCAAGATTAGACATATCAAGTATAACCATAGTAGCGCACGTGCTTGACTTACTTTTTTTGATGGCTTTTCGAATTCTCCTGTACTGATCGTGCTCCCTGGATTTGATGTCGGACCATCGCTTGCGCAGTTGATCCTTGCCCCTTCGTACGCCGAATTTCTGCTCCAGGGTGCTGACGATTGTAGTGAGAATCTTGTCCTTGCGCAAGTTGGGTCGAGGGTACGGGCCATTTTCCCCGTCGTAATCTTCCCTTTGGAGGATGTCCACCATCTCCACCATCTCTTCAAAGGCCATATTGGTGGCTTTATATCTGCTGCTGGATGCAGATGTGTTCGCTTCTTGGCTTTCCTCCGCGCTACTGGCTGAGAATGTGTCCGCCATATTCATGAATTTATTCACCCACAATGCAACGAGGGGAAGCGGGCGGGGAATACTCGTCAGGAGGAACGTCATGGGCGGGCGACGCGGAGGACGCAGGCGGACTTCGACGCGTGCGCAGTGTATATAAGGCTGTTTGAGGGCCCCACGTGTTCCCGAACGGAAGTAGCGAGCGCTGTGTACGAAGGTAAGTGTTTTCTAGGATGCATTACTGTGTTATTTTGGGTTTTGGGCCTGCATTTTTTAAGGATATGTGTGTGTTGCTGCCTGTGTGTAGGGGTTGCTGCCTGTGTGTAGGGGTTGCTGCCTGTGTGTAGGGGTTGCTGCCTGTGTGTAGGGGTTGCTGCCTGTGTGTAGGGTTTGCTGCCTGTGTGGATGTGTTGCTGCCTGTGTGTAGGGGTTGCTGCCTGTGTGGATGTGTTGCTGCCTGTGTGTAGGGGTTGCTGCCTGTGTGTAGGGGTTGCTGCCTGTGTGTAGGGGTTGCTGCCTGTGTGTAGGGGTTGCTGCCTGTGTGTAGGGGTTGCTGCCTGTGTGTAGGGGTTGCTGCCTGTGTGGATGTGTTGCTGCCTGTGTGTAGGGGTTGCTGCCTGTGTGTAGGGGTTGCTGCCTGTGTGGATGTGTTGCTGCCTGTGTGTGGGTGTGTTGTGTAATGTTTGGTAAGAAAAACTGGTTGTGCGTTTTAAGTAACATTTGTGTTTTTGGTCTTTTGTATTGCCATTACTAACAAAACAGAAACAAACATGTCAGCACCCCAGTTGAATCCATTCAAGGACCAGCAGTTCATGTCCGAATTCATTGCCCTGTACAGAAAAAAATACCAACCTGTGGCAGCTCAAGAACCCTTTATATGGCAATAGGGATGTCCGGAAGGCAACACTGGGGCCACTTGTGGATTTTGTGAAGACTCAAGTCCCCAACGCAAACACCAAGTTTGTGGAAGCCAGAATTGCAAGTTTAAGGCACATGTACAAGCGGGAGCGCAAGAAGATTGAGGAATCAGTCAGATCAGGAGCAGCAGCAGAGGATGTTTATGTACCCAAGCTGTGGTACTACAACCAACTGACTTTTATAGGTGACCAGATGGAACCCAGGCAATCACTGTCCACTCTTCCCTCCACCCTTCCCTCCACTCTTCCCTCCACTCTTCCCTCCACCCCAGCTGAGGCTTCCACGGAAGGAGAGACCCCTCCACCTTGGAGCAGGCTGATGCGCCCAGCTGGAGCCAGGTATATATTTAGTAGCCTAAATTGTGATTGTGTGAATATTAATGCTGTAAACGTTAAAATGTGAACCAATTAACACCCTGAACTCAGAATTGTGAAAAAAGCTCCCAAAAATTCTGCACACTTCTAAAAAGTGTTGGTGCAACATATCGATACATATATAGTGTATACATACATCCAGTAGTGGCAAAAAAAAGCGTTATACAACATTGGTGATCTGCTTGGAAAATGCAGGGGTCCAAATGATAGCCTTTTGGATCTTTTAGAAAATTTAGATGCTCGTTCCTAAGTTTACAATTGGATGATTGAGGAGGCCAGAAACCACAAAACAGGTGTTTGATTTTTGTTTTTATTTGCACACAGGATGAGCTGACCCAGGATGATGCCGGGACAAGTGGTAAGGAGGAGGAGGACATGACCAGCGAGAGCCAGGAGGTGGCTGGGCCCAGCACGAGCCAGAGTGACAGCCAGACCCGATTAAGAAGTCTACCTCCACCCCTGCCCTTACCCCCAAGAAGGCCCAGGAGGATGACCATTGTTGAGGAGGAATCACTCCAACTGATTCGGAAGGCGAGTGCGATTCTCGACAAACCCCCCCTTCCAGAAGAGGCCTATGCCAGCTACTTGTCCAGCAGGTTGCTGGAAATGGAGAGGGGCCAACGGCACCTGTGTGAGGGCCTCATTTCTGATGCAATTAGGGGGGGTTTGAGGGGTGAATTACGAGAATCCACCCGCCTGACACATGAAGGCCCGACACCAACTTCTCCTCCTCCTCCTCCTTGTCTTCCTTCTTCTCCTCCTCCTCCTCCTCCTCCTCCTACCACAAGTCAGCCTCCAAGGAAGCGTGCAGGGAAGACTGCAGGGAAGAGTGCAGGGCAGCGTGGTGGGAAGAGTCGGAAGTGATTGCCTGGCTTCAGTCTGGTCTCACAGAAGACACAGGCTGTTGTAGTGCCACAGCTTGGGGACATAGATGTCATCTGCTGCTGTTCCTGGTCTGTCTGATTCCTGGTCAATCTTCTTGTGCTCCCTATATTGGATGAAATGTGCCCAAGCTTAATTTTTGGCTTCACAAACTTGATGTCTGCCGTTGGGGCAAAAAGTCTTCACAAAATCTACAAGTGGCTCCAGTGTTGCCTTCCTATTTTGTTTTGCCTTGTTTGTTTTAACCAGAATAAATGGTCATTTAATTTTCATCAAATAATGATATACGTGCTTGTTATTCAAAAACATAGTTTCTTTAGGAGTAGGCAGGTACATGTCTAAACATTCATTTGACAATACAAGTGTAAAGTGCAACTTCAATGGAACTGCAAGTGCAGTCGCTGGAAAGGTGAGGGTTAAGATCTGAATTAAGGGCAAGCTCTGCTGACTCCACAATTGTATCATGTGTAATAACTAATCCTTTTGATAACCAACAAATAATAAAAAATATCTATATAGAGATATATGTACATATATAATATATATATATATATATATATATATATATATATATATATATATATATATATATATATATATATTTATACACGTATATATCTATATATATTAATATATATATATATATGTAGATATAGATATATCTTTTTTTGGGCTTATTGAGAAATATAGATATATTTTTCATTTGGTGATTTGGATATCTATATCTATATCTATATCTATATCTATATCTATCTATATATATATATATATATATATATATATATATATAGAGATAGAGATATAGATATAGATATATATATATATATATATACAAATATATAACTTCACTAAAGAATGGTGAAGAAAAAACGTTCGGGAGTACTCTGCGTGAATATACAAGCAGCAAGGCAAAATCATTCTTCAAGTACGATAACATACAAATCCCGCTGTCAGAAAACAAAAAAAAAAAAAATTCAGCAGCGTGACGATTGTGCGAGCTTCAAAACGAAGGCTAGTTTTACCAGACCGAGCGAGTCCGTGACATACTAGCTACTGAGCATGCGTCCTTTTTGGTACGCCGGACCATACTACACACGACCGGATTATCCGCTGGACTGCCAAGTCCAGCGGATAATTTGAAAACAAAACCTGAAACTTTAGTCCGCCGTACTTTGGCCAAAAAAAAGTCCGCCGGCGCCCACACACGAGGGGATTATCCGCTGGACTTCGGTCCAGCGGATAATCCCGCGGGATAGTCCCTTCGTGTGTACGCGGCATTACAGTAAAAGCCATTTCAAAAAGGCATTTTTTTAAAAGTTGAGGAGGCAGCATACAGTAATTGTTGGCATCCAAAGCTGAAATGTTTAAAAATAAGTTTTAATATCACTTTAATACCTTTTCTACTGGAATACATTTTCAAAAATGGCAGACTGGCAGCCCATAACCCAGTGCCTTTTAGAAACAGCACAGGATAATTAGTTGTTAGGCGGCCATGCCACCCAAGGAGACACTGTACTCAGCTGATCCAAGGATCTATTAATTTAGTTTAGTGTGTGGTTGCCGCCACACATGCTTGACACCATCTGAACCAAATAAGTTTATCTTGGTCTCATCAGACCACAGAACATGGTTCCAGTAATCCATGTCCTTAGTCTGCTTGTCAAATGGTTTGCTGTAACACTGTTTATGGAAATAATGCACCGTTATATTAACCACTTCAATACTGGGCACTTAACCTTCCTGCCCAGACCAATTTTCAGCTTTCAGCGCTGTCGCACTTTGAATGACAATTGCATGGTCATGCTACACTGTACCCAAATGAAACAAATAAAAAAAGACCGAAAATTTTGAAAAATAAATGTTTTTTTTTGTTTCAGTTTCAAAACTTTGTAAATAAGTAAGTTTTCTCCTTCACTGATGGGGCTGCACTGACGGGCACTGATAAGGCGGCACTGATGGGCACCGATGAGGTGGCACCAATGAAGTGGCACTGATGAGTTGGCATTGATGGGCACTGATATGCGGCAATGATAGGTGGCACTGATGGGCGACACGGATGGGCACTGATAGGTGGCACAAATTGGCACTGATAGCTGGCACGGATTGGCATGGATGGGCATGGATAGGCGGCACAGATGGGCATGGATGGGCACTGATAGGCGGCATGGATGGGCACTGATAGGTGGCACGGATCGGCATTGTATTGTACTGATGGATGCCAATCAGTGCCAAACAATAATGCATGCCAATCAGTGATGACCATTGTGGGCACTGATTGGCATCCATTGTGGGCACTGACTGGCATCCCTGGTGGTCTAGGGTGGCATACCTGGTGCTGGGCATCCCTGGTGGTCGTCCCTGGTGGTCCAGTGTAGGCATCCTCGGGGGGCTGCGCTGATAATCGATTAGCACAGACCCACTCTGTCAGAGGAGCAGCCGATCAGCTCTCCTATACTAGTGAGGAAAAGCCGATCACTGGCTCTTCCTATTTACACTGTGATCAGCCGTGATTAGTAGTTGCGGGGTGTCAGACTGACACCCCGCAACAACGATCGCCGCGATGCGCGCCCCCGGGGCTCAAAATCCTGTGGATGTCATATGACGCCCGGGCAGGATTTTGAAACCACTTTGCCGCCGTCATTCTCTTATAGGGCGGGCGGCAAGTGGTTAAATAAATATATATACATATATATATATATATATATATATATATATATATATATATTTTTTTTTTTTTTTTTTTTTTTACGGTATTCATGTTTTGTTGATCATTGTATGTGATCTAAAAAAGCAAATGTATCTGTTACAGATCAAACAAAAGTACAAATCAGGCACAGCATATTCCAAAAACACGTCTGCACGGTACAGTCTAATAGAGTCTAAGTGCATTCTCGTTAATGTGCAGCATGTTCATCACCCCATCATTATCAGATATTGCAAAATGTACAGGCAGCCGATTCTGTTATTTTTCCCACTGGCTTTGGGCACAATGAATCAAGAGGATTTTTACATTAGCGCTTGGTCTTTTGTTTACTGACCTAAATAAACACTCACTCCAAGAAAAATACCTAGGCAGCCATCCAAATGTTGTTTGATACTGTAGTTACCCTTGCCAATATTTGTAGATAATTAGGCAAACTCTTCATTACATGGCTGACTTTTTAAAAACAGCGGAGTAAGGTTTATAGGCCGGGTAAATAGAGTCTGTGCCCCTCTAATGGCTCGTTGTCAGCTGTGCAAGTCATTTAACTGGCTCTGCAATCATTTTGTATTTTAGCATTCTATAACATATCCACTATTACTGGCACTGAACTGCCTTTTTAACATTAAGCTAAACAAGAATACATTATGCTGGTCAGTTTTAAGAATCAATTAATACAAAACAGATATTTCAGTTTTTAGTAGACATGAAGCTGTTGCGTGACCTATTAGTTCCTTTAATGCTATACCCCAGGCAAACATCTAAATACACAGAGGGAATACATATATCTTGATTTCTGTGCCAAAGGATTTGTATTTCTACCCATTTAGTTTAGTATTGTACAATGCCCTACCACACAGCACAGCCAGGAGGATGATGTGACTTTCTTTGTGTAAATGAAGGGTGCATCTGCATCTTTAAGGCGGAAATTCACCCAAAAGGGGACGTTCTGCCTGTTTGCAATCTCCCCCACCTCCACTGCCACATTTTTTTTTTTTGGGGGGGGGGGGGTACCTGGTTTTGACAGGTACTGCTCCCACTTCCGGTCAGATCGATGCAGTGACCTAAGCGGATGTTTGCCCCCTCCTCCTTTCCCCACCGCAGCCTTCTGGGACACATCACAGTTTTCAGAACACTGATCTCAGAAAACGCATTGTGGTAGGAAACTGGCTGTGAAGCTACAAGGCTTCTCTGTCCGTTTCCCTTAGTTAAGATGCCGGCCCCTGGACCCCCAAAGCCGATTGAAGAATCAGCTCAGTTGAGGAAATCGCTGGGTCCGTGGACAGGTAAGTGCCCCAATGCCACGTACACACAATCGAAAATTCCACCAGCAAAAGTCTGATGAGAACTTTTGGCCGGAAAATGCGACCGTGTGTATGCGCCATCAGACTTTTGCTGGCAGAATTCAAGCCAGCAAATGATTGACAGTAGGTTCTCAATTTTTCAGTCGGAAAAAGTTTCAATCGGAAATTCCGATCGTTTGTACCAATTCCAACAAGCAAAATTCCTATGCATGCTCGGAAACAATTTAACGTATGCTCGGAACCATTGAACTTAATTTTCTCGGCTCGTCATAGTGTTGTACGTCACCGCGTTCTTGACGGTCGAAAGTTCAGTGAACTTTTGTGTGACCGTGTGTATGCAAGCCAAGCTTGAGTGGAATTCCGTCGGAAAAACCACCCAAGATTTTTCTGACGGAAAAACTGCTTGTGTGTACGCGGTATTATAGTGAAAGTCAGCAGCTACAGTATTTGTAGCTGCTGACTTGTAATTTTTCTGGGGGAGACTGGAGCTCCTCTTTAATATCCCTCTGCTCTTAACTTTCTGATTGAGCAGTGAAAGAGCAGCAGACTGGGGCAGCCATCTCTTTGCTTGCACTGTTCTGCTCCAATCAACAGTACTTGTGCTCCGTTATTGATTGGAGCAGGGTTTGGTGGGGATGGTATGTTGAACTCCTAGGGAATCTAGACCACTGTGCTCTGTGTTGAGCAGAAACCTGGCTCTCTAGAGTGTTTTCACTCTTTGCTGCACCAAATATGAAGTGAACAATAGACACCCTTTTTATTACTGCATATGCAGGTTTAAAGCAAACTTTTGTTTTGTCCATTCAGGTCAAAGCCACAAGTTATTCCCCATGACTTGACAGCATATCCTTAAAGCAGAGTTTCACCCAAAAGTGGAACTCCTGCTTTAAGCACTCTGACCCCCTGGCATGTCATTTTTTTTTTTGGGGGGTGGGGGCAGGTACCTAGTTTTGACAGGTACCCAGCTCCCACTTCCACTCACGCCGCCTAGTGGACTCATCCTCCCCCCTCCCTCCCTGCAATCTTCTGGGACATGTCGCAGGTCCTAGAAGATTGCCATTGTCATTTAGGATACGCATCGCGACTCACGCATGGGCAGTGCGCACCCGGCTGTGAAGCAGCAAGCTGTCACAGCCGGGTGCCCACACTTGCAATACCGGCGCTATGGAGAGGGAGGTAATACCTAGTACTTCTGGTTTTTAAAAGGAACATGTGCCTCCCCCTCTACACCCTTCCCTTACCCCCCCCCCCCATCTGTTTTGTTGTAACTCTTCTCTTTTCTATCCTTATTGTTTCCTAATTTTTTCTAGTCAGTATTCTGGCTAGGCCATTTAGAAACATATGCATACAGGGTGAAAGTTGGGCTAACAATGGTACCATAGACTACCAAGGACTGAGCAGATGTCAGATCTACCCTTAGGCACCCTACTGTCATAGATCATACTAAACCCACTGGGAGATCCTATAGCTACCTAGGTAGCAAGATCGTCTTCGCCAGACTAGTAATGTTTTGTATTGGCTGACACCCACAGTTACCGTTTACCTTCTCGCACCCCTAGTTCTAAATTGTTTACACTTAGCATCTTGTCTTATACAATTTGTTGGTACTCTCATATATCTCAGTCACAATTATGTGCCTTTCTTTGTGTAAATGAAGGATGCTTCTGCATCTTGTGTATCTCACAATGTATCTTGTATATCCTTACCTTTATGTTGTTAACTAGACTCTTCTTTCCCAACAAACAATTTGAACAAGAAACAAAAAATAAAAATAAAAAAGGAACATGTGACAACACTTTGCCAACCAATGTTGTCAAACAAGAATTCCATAGCCTTATGCAGCCTATGACTTTAGCAGCTTGTAGCCTACAGGGAACTTTGCTTCCATCCTGGTGGCTGAATGGAGTGGTAGGGGAGCAACTCAAAGGTCAATATAAGCTGCTAGGGAGGACTTAATTAACCTCTTGCCAACTGTATAATCTAGATTTACATCGGCAAAGTGGCTCGCTGTGTCAGATCACGTACGGGTAGGGGGGCGTATGCCGGTGGCAACCCGGCCGTGCTCAGATTAAACACAGCAGATGTCGATCACTGGGTGCTGGCCAATGGATTACCGCTGGCACCCAGGCGGTCATCATGAACACAGGATGTAAACAAGGCAGAGCCCTGTCCTGTCAGTGGGGAAGTAACAGATTTTCTTTCCCTGCAAAGGGAATAAAATCGATTACTTCCGTTAGTAAAAGCACCTCCTACAGTACACCAAAACACTGGCTAGGTACACATTTAACCATTTGATTGACCTAGATAATAAACCCCTTCCCAGCCAGTGTCACAGTACAGTGACCGTGCATATTTTTAGCATGGATCACTGTACTAGTGTCACTGGTTCCCCAACCCAGGTGGCCGCCCGCCCGGCCCCGGCACGCACCCCCCGGCCGTGTCGGCGTTGCAGTGCCTCCGGGTGGGGCCCCATGGTGGGGCCCGCCCCGCGCCCCCTTGGTGCCCCCACTCCCACCCACGGTCCTCCGGGGCCCCCGGCCCCCGTGCCTTTTGGGCCCCCGGGCCCCTGCGGGGCCCCCGGCCGGGCCGGCCGGGCATGTGGGGGCGGCGGCCAGTGTGCCCCCCCCGGGCCCCGTTTGGCCCCCCTCCCCGGGGGGCGCCTAGCACCCCTTTTGGTGCCACCCGGTTTGCCCCGGGCCGCGGCCTGCCCCGCCCCCCCCCCGTTCTGCCGGCCCAGGCGCCGCGGCCGCCCGCGGGCGCCTTGCCCGCCGCCCGGTGGGGGGGGGGCCGCCTCCCCCCCTGTGCCAGGCCCTCGGGCGGCCGTCCCCTGGGGTTTGGCCGGCCCCCCCTGCCCCTTGGGGGCCGGGCCCAGTCACTGGTTCCCAAAAAGTGTCAGTTAGTGTCAAAATGTCCGGAACAATATTCCAGTCCTGCTATAAGTCACAGATCACCGCCATTACTAGCAAAAAAAAAAATCAATAATCAAAATTCCAATATATATTCCATAGATTGTAGACACTCTAACTTTTGGGCAACCAATGAATATACACTTATTGGTATTTTTTTTTACCAAAAAAATGTAGCAGAATACATATTGGCCTAAATATATGAAGACATTCGATTTTTTATTAGATATGTTTTTAGCAGAAAGTAAAAAAGTTTTTTTTTTTTTTTTCAAAATTGTCAGTCTTTTCTTGTTTATAGCACCAAAAAAAAAATGCAGTGGTGATCAAATACCACCACATGAAAGCTCTATTTGTGGGGAAAAAAAGAACATTAATTTTATTTTGGTACAGTGTCGCACAACCGTGCAATTGTCAGTTAAAGTACCGTAGTGCCGTATCGCAAAAAATGGCATGGTCATTAAGGGGGGCAAATCTTCTGGCAGTCAAGTGGTTAAAGTGTTTTTTAACTCAATAAAAAAAAAAATTCTATAGTGCTGCTGCAGCACTTTGAATTTTTGAATGTCTGATTTTTGTGTTACATAGCTTTCAATTCTTAATGTCCAAATGCCCCTTCCCTGCTTACTATTTCCAGGTGGCTATGTCCCTTTACAGGATCCCATTGGTTGGCAAAACACAAGTCCACTTTTAAGCTTATGTTGTTTTCTATTTCTTGGCATGTTTGAGAATACAACCAAAATGTCCCCATACAACCAAAATGTAGACGGCAGTTGCAGAAACAGCGAAGGACTGGGTAGGAAAACACATCTTTATGAGTTTGAGTAAGCCCAGACAATTAGCGTATATCTCTGCAGTTTAAAGCTGCCAATGAGAGCAGTCAAATATTTGAAGCAGGGGAGAAAAAGAGTTTCATTACTGAGAAATAATTCCATAAAGAATGCAGTAAGCTGCAGATCTTCTATGTGTGCGTCTGGTGCCAAGTCTGCACATCTGTGCACGAATGAATACCTATTACCAAATGTTATAAAGAGCAGATTACCATTCAACCATTAACAAACCCTCCATGCTGGAATCTACAGTTTCTTCCCATTTTCTCTCAAGATTTACGCTGGCTGCCAAAATTATATGTCTGGTAATGTCCTTTTCATACCGAACTTTGTTTACGGACAGGCAGCACAGGAAGCCCTAGTGTAATAATACACTTCAATGCAACAGGCAAAATAATGAGTAATTGTCTGCTTTAATAAAAGTTCCATGTGTTGGATAAAGACATGTTACTGATCTTCACAGGTCTGTTCTGCAGTATTTAGAGACAGTCTTAAGCATTAAACTGGGAGTGATAATATAATAGATGATGCAATTTATTTAGAGACTGCTGTGGGAGAGCACAAGCTGTTTCATACACCTGCTTTCCATAAGTCTCCAGTGATCCTATCAAAAGGATGATAAGAAATCATTACTTTGTCTTCTTATCCGATAGGAGAGTGAAGGGACATGTGTCCATTCTTTGTGCCTCTAAATTGGTTCTGTGATGTGCAGAGCCAACTAACCTTAACACACAGTGCATCTCAATGGATCAGCCAGTGTTTGATAACCTGTCTTGTTCTGCAGGCCCTGCCTTTACTGTCATGCACTTAAAGTGGCATTTTAGGCAAATATAACAAATGACCTTTTGTATATTAAGTAAATGTAACACCCTGTATTTATGTAGGTGCTAGAGTGAGGATTTTTTGTTGGCAGAATAGGTCAATTTAGGCAAGCCTAGCTAGTCGCTAGGCCTGTTTGTTTTCATTCTGGGCTGGGAGTGGCTCAGGGTAACAGCTGGTTACTCATAGCCCGCATCACTTCACTGTCACCTCCCTCTTCCTTCTAGAAAGTGCTAGAAGGAGAGGAGGGGGAGAGAGGTGGGGCTGTTTGGTTGATCTCAAGGAGCCTTGACCAATCCCCAACTTGGATACCTGGGGTCAGCCCAGCCTGGGAGGAGATGTTAGGCGGAGGAGCTGGAGTGAGAGAGTGTGGAGGCTGTTGGGCCCACAGGGAGCCCCCCAGTGTGGGGGGAGGGGTGACCCTGGGCTGGGGCTCGGGTGTATCCAGGAGGAGTGACGAGATCCTGGAAGGAGAGGCACATGATAGCGAAAGTAAAAGACAGCGAGAGAGAACACTTCTAAGAGTCTCCAGGGAGGACTACTGGTCACAGCCAGGAGAGATGGTGAGTGAGCACAGTATCATAGCTCCCAACTGTCCCTGATTTCGAGGGACTGTCCCTGATTTGGAGCAATGTTCCTCTGTCCCTCATTCCTCCTCCTGTGTTCCTCATTTTGGTCTGATCTATATAGATGTATATAAAATGCACTTTCTAACAAATAGTGTTTTCCAGTGCTAAACCTTTCATCTGATTTCTAAATTGCTGCATTTGTAAATTCCAAAAGCCAATATAAAGGAATAGTAGTGGTAAAAAAAGCACTTGTGGGCTTAACCCATCTTGTTTTTTTTTTGGACAATTCTCCTTTAAGGGCGTGGCAAGGGGTGTGTTCTATGCCTGCATACTTTTTCTGATAGGTGTCCCTCATTCCCATCTCATAAAGTTGGGAGGTATGCAGTCGGGAGGACTGGGGAGGCAAGCCTGAGAGAACTGGGAGATTGCAGTTTGAGATGGGTGCAGAACCAGGAGTGAGGACTGTGGGAAGGGAAGTGGAAAGAGGTAATTGCAGCCAGGGAGGACTCCATTGCTGCCATTCTTTTAAATAAGCGCTTGAAAAACACAGCATAAATGTAAGTGTGACTATTTTTTAATAAATTTACTGGTTTTATGGTATTACGCTATGTGGTTCTATTTCTTTCTCCTCTACTTATCAACTGGAAATTGATGTTACCTACTCCGATATGGAGGTTGATCGTTTTATCTTTGGGGACGCAATTCCAGATGTCACAGCCTGATTACCTGCTGATACCTTAAAGTGTTTTTGACTCATAGAACGTATGTTCGTTTGAGTCTGAACCATCTGGTAAGCTCCTATCTTTACCAGTGGTGGTGCTGTCACAGTGGTGGTTATACATTTCTGGATTTGGTGGTCAAATGATCGTTCATCTTTAAGTTCACTTTGGACCTTTTTTTTTGGCACTTTCAGCAATTTTTTTCCAATATATTTTT
This sequence comes from Lithobates sylvaticus, assembly GCA_028564925.1. NCBI lineage: Eukaryota > Metazoa > Chordata > Amphibia > Anura > Ranidae > Lithobates > Lithobates sylvaticus. The sequence continues at coordinate 83,455,159 of CM053028.1, forward strand.
TGTTTTTTTCTTTCACATGATTGGACGTTAATACGTTTGGACACTTTTTATTAACTCACGTATGACAATTATTTCATTTATCAGTCGCACCAATATTTGTTCACGGTTTAGATACACAGTGGTCATCACAGTTGTATTTCATATATATGTATTTATTTACACATGTATGTTGTTTTTTTGACACTAATTTATCAAGGTCATTTATTTCATGTTTTAGCGCTACACTTTATGTACTTTTTTCACTTCTAAACAAAATGATCTATTTGTTGTGGTAGCTGCTATTAGAAACTTTTGGCAGCGCAGTGTTTTTGCTTTACTCAGCTAGGCTGGCTGGCAGGACCTGAAGAGAGCTATCTGGGAGTGGTATCTGAATGGAGTATAGCTAGCACCTGAATTATTTCTACCCCACAGGGGCCCGAGGTCCCTGCCCACAAAGGTCAGTTCATTGAGGCCTGGCTCAAGCAGTCTCAGGCCTACCATGCTTTTCTAGCTAGTCTGGAGGAGTAACAGTCTGCAGCAAGGGAAGTGCTGGAGGAGGAACAGTGTGCAGTAAGTGTTTGTGCTGGAGAGAAGGTTGATGTGTATATACTGGAGTGTATATAGAAGTCCCAAGCAAGTTTGCACTGAATATTCTGGGGCCCATATTTTCCCATTTCCGATACAAGTTTAATCCCCTCAAATAAAAAAACAAAGCTTATGGACTCTTCTATGTCTCTGAGTGACTGAGAAATGAACGTCTGGCTGACAGGGGACAGGTGAACCACTACATTCAGCAACCCCTACGGGGCATGGCTACATTAAAAAAAATATCAATAAATGCATTGTTAAATAAAGTTAATCCAATGACCGAAGTATGTCTGTATAGTAGCTCCCTGTTATTCCCTGGGCAGCAGCACTCACACTGAGAAAGGGGAGGTAAGCTCTGTGAGTCAGGGCTATATTGTTTTGTACATTACTGTCAGCCTAACTCTGGGAACATGCTTACATGAGGGATAGCATAGGAATGACTTCATCAATGTACTGTCCACTCAGTAGAGAAGCATTACTATGATTTCCCAGGGCAGGTGCTGAACTGTACTCATAAATGATGCTTGCAGCCATAAGGTTAAGGCAGGACAAATACAGTATGTGGGGTATATAACTCAAATTTCGAGAAGTTTATTTTCCTGCTGTTTTGCTTTGGGACTGATTCTCGCAGTCTTTTAGATCTTTTAGATCCATATTGCGTGAAGAGCGTGAATGTTTTTTATAGGTTCAATTGTCAATTTGTATTTTTGGTGAGCACTTTTTTTATTTATTACTGTCCATTTTTGTTGAAAATAATTATTGATGTGTCATGGCCTGCTCTTAGATTGTTTCATGATTCTGATTTGTAGGTCCTCTCTATAGTGGCTGAAGTCAATTATCCACATTATGGTTTTAGTCTTTCTGCATTGATGGGTAGGACCAATATACTGTAGTCAGGTAATATGTAATGAAGCAAACTTTTTTCACATTAAAAATCCAATTGTAGACAAGAAAATCATATTTTGTAATTCCCTACACACTTTTTAATGTTTGTGTGTGTGAATATATATATATATATATGTAATATACACTATATTGTCAAAAGTATTGGGACACCTGCCTTTACACACACACATGAACTTTAATAGTATCCCAGTCTTAAGCTGGATACACAACGTTTGATTTCCTTTAGATTTACCTTCAACTTTGTAGTGCAAGGGCCTGCCTGATTGCATACAAATTTAAATTGTTTAGGTTTGACCTCATATTATATTGTTTTGGTCAATCTAATGAAAATTGTATAGTGTGTATCCAGCTTTAGTCCTTTGGGTTCAATATTGAGTTGGCCCACCCTTTGCAGCTGTAACAGCTTCAGCTGTTCTGAGAAGGCTGTCCACAAGATTTAGGAGTGTCTATGGGAATGTTTGACCATTCTTCCAGAAGCGCATTTGTGAGGTCAGGCACTGATGTTGGATGAGAAGCCTCTGCTCTAATTTATCTGAAAGGTGTTCTATTGGGTTGTGACAGGAGGCCAGTCAAGTTCCTCCACCCCAAAAGCACTCATCCATGTCTTTATGGACCTTGCTTTGTGCACTGGTGCACAGTCAAGTTGGAACAGGAAGGGGCCATCTCCAAACTGTTCCCACAAAGTTGAGAGCATTAAATTGTCCAAAATGTCTTGTTATGTTGACGCCCTAAGAGTTCCCATCACTGGAACTAAGGGGCCCAAGCCCAACCCCACACCATAACCCCCCCCCCCCCCCAACAAATAATTTGGACCAGTGCACAAAGCAAGGTCCATAAAGACCTGGATGAACAAGTTTGGGGTGGAGGAACTTGACTGGCTTGCATAGAGTCCTGACCTCAACCCGATAGAACACCTTTGGGATAAATTAGAGCAGAGACTGCAAGCCAGGCCCTCCCATCCAACATCAGTGCCTGACCTCACAAATGCGCTTCTGTAAGAATGGTCAAACATTCTCATAGACACACTCCTAAACTTTGTGGACAGCCTTCCCAGAAGAGTTGAAGCCGTTATAGCTGAAAAGGGTGGGCCAACTCAATATTGAACCCTATGGTTGCTAATATAGTTAGGGTGTGTGTATTTGTGTATATATATACAGGGGGACCCCTACTTACAAACATCCGACTTACAAACTACTCCTACTTACAAACGGAGGGAGACAACAGGAAGTGAGAGGAAATCCACCCCTAGGAAGGGAAATTCACTCCTGTAGGAGTTAATATGGGAAAAAGGTGTCTCCACTGATGCTTTATCACCAGTCCATGTTTCCCTATCAACCCAAAATTTTCAAAATCCAATTGTCGTTGGGACAGAAGGTGAGGTGAAATCTTCTGAACAGGGGCACAGACAGCAAAACAAATGTGACAGGGGTGATAACCCTTCTCTATGTTAGCTAAAAAACTTAAAAATTGATTTTTTTGGCTGGAGCTACACTTAAAAAATGTGCCTGTTCCGACTTACAAACAGATTCAACTTAAGAACAAACCTACAGTCCCTATCTTGTTTGTAACCCGGGGACCCCCTGTATATATATATATATATATATATATATATATATATATATATACTGTATATTATGTATGTATGAGGATACTAGTTGCCTTTTGGCATCTACAAAAGCCAGGACTCCTGATCCGCATACTTGTTCTGGGTCAGTGACTCAGAAACCATTGAAACTTTGAATCAATATAACTAACCAGGGTTTTCAAAAGGAGAATTTTTTTCCTTACGTAAAACGAACACGTTCTGTAGCATTGTTTTGTATTGCATTTACAGATTCTGTTTACCTAGATGGTTCTCCAGCTAGGAAGAACATCTACGTAGTCCTTTTATGCAGTTGTTCACTCTGAATGCATTTCTGAAAGCATTTTTATATTTATATTAATAATTGTCCAACGTGGCCGGTGCTGAAGGGATGAAGTTTGTACAAAGGTCATCAACATGCACTTGTGTCTAGGGCAGCATAATCTCTAAATACAGCCCTGGGCTAAATTAAGAAAGGACTTATAGAAGGAGTTAAAGGCAGTTTGATAATGTTACAATTAATATTTTGTAAGACATAAACCAGCCGTATGTAACTATCTGCAACTGATAACCTGCAGCTAGCACATTGGCTAATTAGATGGAGACAGTGTGTGAAGAGTAGATTGCTGGGGCTATAAACATTCATTAGAAGATATTTCTACCTTTATAGAATATTCATTGAGGTCAGCTAGGGGCACTTCTCACAAGGTTAATGATGTTGACTAGGACTTTTGTTCATTGAGCTGCGTGAATCACTACAGGGTTGGAAATGAGACACTGAGATATGGCCCTAATTCATACTCGTAATAGTACACCAACAATGTAGTTTTAAGCACCAACGGTAATGTATGACTTGTAATATTTTTTGTTGCCTAAATTTAGCATTTCGTGATTACAGTAAAACATTATTAATTGAGCCCAATTTCAATTTATACTGTATATGTAAAATACTAGTACTGAGGTTCATATAGACATATGAGAGCTATATCCTGGTAGAACTGTTAATGGATGGATTTTGGGCACACCCTATATAAAAGTACATAGTATAATTTCTGATTCCTAAGATTGTTTACCAGCCCAATCGTGTATGTGTAGCTTTTACTATCTGTATGTTGCTTTAAAAGTATGGCTAGCTGAGATTTTTTTGCATCTCCTGTGTAACTTTTATTCTGCAGCTTCCATATGTGCATTTTCACAGAGAGGCATTTAGAGAGCCTATTTCTTCCATGTGTGCTTGTTGACTCTGAAGTCTAGAGAGACTTAAGAGTTATACTATGAAGGAAGGAGAGAGAGTGTTGACAGCACATCTTAATTCCAGTAGACCAATAGGGGCACAGAAAATTGTATGTGTTATCAATTCAGCATTCGCCAAATGCTGAGCTGAAACCTGAATTATGAAGTGGGAATGTCTAAGCTCCTTACAAGGGTAGTTTTTTTTTAACCTAGTGTTCTGAATGTTCTCATTTACATGTTTGCTATTTCCAGGGTTGTTCTGGAATTTACCCTTGCCATGTTATCCAGCCACTATTGAGTGGTGCCAGAAGGCTTTGTCAGAAATATTGCTGTAGGTTGAGATAGGTCAATATAAGTGTTAAATATGTAGAGAAGCATTCTGGAAAGGACCTTTTTTTGGATATTGGTATTTGGCCTTGATACAGTTTTGGCTCCTAAGTTTTCAGGGGCTAGCCTTCAAGGGCTTGAAGGTGAGTTGCTGAGAAGATCCAGCTCTGAGAAAGAGGGGTAACCTTTGGAACGCATTAGTGTCTGCAGGCCTTTATGGCATCATGTAAGCCCATTCAGGGGCACAAATAGTAGTTCTGATTGTTTCTATTTGATATAGGTGATGAATCCCTTGTACAGTTTTTTGTGAGTATATTAACCTATTTTGTGCCCTCGTTTTGTCTTTCTGTAATAAAGTGCATATGGATCACCCCTGTCTGAGGAGGGTGGCAATGCTTAAGTGTACATCTGATGGTTAATGCTTCTTTTGTGGATTCAAGATACAGATACCTGCTGTAGTAGAGAGCACCTTCTTTCAACTTACTTACTTGTCCCACACTTGATCTCAGAAGTTGTATTTGTTTTTGAACATTCTCCAAATGCTGAGCTGAGATCAGAATTATGAAGTGGGCATGGCTAGGCTCCTTACAAGTGTAGTCATTCATATACCTAGTGTTCTTCTCCATGTTCTCATTTACATGTTTGCTATTTCCAGGATTGTTCTCAAATTTACCCTTGCCGTGTTATCTTTCAGCCACTATTGAGTTGTTCAGAAGGCTTTGTCAGAAATAAAGCAGTAGGTGTGATGGGTTAGGACAAGTGTTAAAGTATAACTAAAGGCAAAACGTTTCTATTAGTTTTGGATATAGTGGAGAGGGATTAGAATGCTTGTCAGTTTTTATTGCTGTCTGTGCCCCAGTTAAGGAGATTCACCATATTTGTCCTATTTACCATTACCATTGAAAGTGAAGGTAAAAGAAAATCCCAAATTTTGAGTTGTCCCCAGAAAAGTAATAGAAAGGAAATCTTACAATGTGGACACTAGTTCTGGTGACTTGGGGGTTTGGCTATGGGACAGGAAGTGGTTATAACCCTCCCTTGCTCTATCCAAATTGGATGGAAAAAAAGGTTTGCCCCAAAGTTCTACTTTAACCCCTTGACGCCGGTGACTCCTGGCTCTTCAAGGGGTTCATAATGCCAGGAGGCGGGGCGGAGTTTGTGATCATGTGACTGCAATGATTGTCTGTCACAGCGGTCACATGATAAAAAAACTCCTATTGCAAGTAGAAATCGGGAGCTTTGCATTAGCTGCTGGTAATTGTTCAGGGAGCGTGCATGACACGCAGTCTTGGCACAGGTCTGTTTACCTTTAGGTATGCATATATGCGGCCTCTCGGCGTTAGACTCAAATGCCGAGACTCCTGAACTCACAAGGATTATCCTTCAAGAGCTCAGAGGCGAGTTGCTGAGAAGATTTTGCTGCTACAGAGGTCTAACTCAAGCTGTCCATATGTCTTGGACATCGAGCTGAGGACCCTTTTTGTGAATGATATATGTCGTAAAAGGGCTCTAACTGTTAACTGTTAACCAACAGCCCCGGACCGATTTACCCACTTCCTGACCAGGCCATTTTTTGAGCTACGGCATTACGTTTCTTTAACTGACAATGCACGGTCGTGCAACATTGTACCCAAACTTAAAGGATGTCCTTTTTTTCCTCACAAATAGAGCTTTCTTTTGGTGGTATTTTATCACCTCTGCATTTTTTATTTTTTGCGCTATAAACAAAAAAAAACGACAATTTTGAATAAAAGCAATATTTGATACTTTTTGCTATAATAAATATCCAAAAGAAAATTTAAAATTTCTTCCTCAGTTTAGGCCAATATGTATTCATATACGGTACATATTTTTGGCAAAAAATGTGTGTATATTGACTGGTTTGCGCAAAAGTTATCACGTCTACAAAATAGGGGATAGATATATGTCATTTTTTTTACTAGTAATGGCGGTGATCTGCGATTTTTAGTGGGACTGCGACATTGTGGCGGAGAGATTGGACACTTTTGACACCTTTTTGGGACCAGGGAATTAGTGCTATAAAAATGCACTGATTACTGTGTAAATGACACTGGCAGGTAAGGGGTTAACACCAGGGGAGATCAACGGGTTAAATACTCCCTAGGGGGTGCTTTCTAACTGTGGGGGGATGGGACTGACAGGGAGTAGAGAGAGATCGCTGTTACTAATCACTAGGAACAGACAATCTCACTCTACTTTCCTGACAAAAAGGGATCTGTTTGTTTACACTGGCAGATCCCCGTTCTGCCTCCCTGTGGAGCGATCGCGGTTGGCTGGTGGACATCGTGTTCGCCGGACCCGCTGATTGCCTGCCCCACTAGCAAATGGGCACGCGAATGGGCACAGATTGCCGTGTACCCTCCCGACATACAAAGATGGAGATTCACGCAGGAGAGCCAACTTGTCACAGTATAACTGCGGCTGCTGGTTGGGAAGTGGTTACAATGTACTGTAGGATGTGTAGAATTATATTTTTAACAGGCGTTTTTTCCTCAGGGGGACAGGGAATAAGAACGTAAGCCCCCAGGATGCAATGCCAAGATTACAGTACTTTATCATAATTAAACTGTGCTTCAAATAAGCAGGTTGCCCCATACACACAACTTTTTAAGGGTATCAGGATTTGAGTTGCATATTAGCTCCAATTTAAAAAGAATGTAAATGTTGTAAATACTAAATGCAGCAATCACCAAATGTTAGGTCTCAGAATATGTAATGAACACAATTTCTCAGTTTGGATGTCCTCATACCCAGGTATGACTTTGTATTGCAGTGACCCACATGTTGTGTGTAGTGTCTGGACCGTTCCAGCTCGTTTTTGTTTGCATCTATCGATAGACCCAGAAGCATGGGTGGAAGTTTGCCTTATGACCACTCTGCATCAACAGCAGACTCTACCCAGTATTGCCTCTAATCTTTTCTTTTCCCAAATATCTACATTTTAAAGCAACATGTTTGCAAACATCCATCTTTTTTTTAAATTATTTTAATATTCCTCAAGTGGAGCTCTACTTTTTCAATCACCATTGACTATTTTTAATCCTTTCATTTTTGGCTGAATTCGGACCCGAAATGGACCAAAAGATGCACAGGGCTCTTGGGCAATTCGAACTGGAGATATGTGAACCGGCTCCATAGAGAGACGGTCAAAATTTCCTGCTGTTGCGAATTGGATGCGGTGGAACCCAGCCTTAAACTTTTTTCACATTTCTTTAGTTGCTTTCTGGTTTCCAAGCTTGGGCCAAACGTGATGCCATACATCCAATGAGCCTTCAGAAGGCTTTCTCAGATAAGCACACCCTTCTGCATGCAGGCATTAGCTAAAGGAAGTAAATGCTACATAAATCATCTGACCTTACTCAAGATGGCCATGGCCAGAAATGCTAGGGGGTGTTTTCAAAGTGATTTCTCAGCAAAACAAAGCATGGAGACATGGATGGATGGGGAATTTGCTTTGAATATTAAAAATGAATTAAATAGCATTTTTGATTTGTGGTGCTCAGTTGCAGTATGGTTCCGATTTAACCGTATTTCTTTCGTGTTCCAGACAAAACCTCAAATTATGGTATTTCAATTCAATGACCTTTATCTGTATTGCAAAAGTCATTTTAAGGTTTGGCTAGTGAGAGGATTAATTAACTCAGTTGCTAAAATGTTTTAACTGCATTTGGATATATCACACTGCTTACAGATTTACAACGCCTCCTCCACTAACTGTGCTAACGTTTGCTTATCAATGCTTCAAGAATGCTGCTCTTAATGTTTCTTTGAGCCTAAGAAAGATCAAAATGTATCTTGAAATGAAGCAATTAATGCAGTTTGTAATTCCGCTCAGTCGGAGAGAACATTTATTAAAGAAGCCATCTTTTTCCTCTGGCAGATAAAGAAAAAGTCAGGGACAGACAGACTGGGGCAGGAAGGTGACAATTGACCTGCAGGCTGGGATGATGATAATGATTTTACCCACCACAGGAGGTCAATGGCACATTACAAAGTCATTTTATGCTCAATAGATAATGAATTGCAAAATAGAGATATGTTTGTAATTTTAAGACATACAATGTTATAGTCTCAAATTTTGCCAAAAAGTATTCTTTGCAAATCTCTCTATTATTCATGCAGGCCGAAGCTTAAATACAGGGAAATTTCATGTAATATGAATGTAGTGTCAATTATTTTAGTCCCAGATATAGGTAATGTAGCGGCCATAACCCTGAGGGGCGGCCTTGACTTTCTGGGCTTACCAATTACCTCATTGTGGCTTGTCGGTTGTTGTCCAAGGGTTCCCAGGGTTAGTACCCAGTGACTTCAGAGCTGACACATAAAAGTCCTTTTCAAGGTTTTTATTTTGCAGGGGTAACATCCAACATTAACACAGTCTCAGGTGGGAATAGAGGGCGCGGGTGATAAAACTCAGGCACTTTGAACTGCTGACATCATAGCATGTTACATGTTACATCCTGAATATGGGTATAACATGTGACATGTTTTGAAAGGTGAACTTATGCTTTAACCACTTCAGCCACGGTAAGGTTTTACCCCCTGCAATTTTTTTTATTTTTTTTACGATACAGCACTGCTTTGCTTTAACTGACAATTGCGTGGTCCTGCGATGATGTACCCAAATAAAATTGATGTCCATTTTTTCCCCACAAATAGAGCTTTCTTTTGGTGGTATTTGATCACCTCTGTGGTTTTTAGTTTTTGGGCTATAAACAAAAAAATCTGACATTTTTGAATAAAAAAAACAATATTTATTATTTTATGCTATAAAACATACCCAATAAAAAAATGTAAAAAATCAAATGTATTCATCAATTTAGGTCAATACGTATTTTGCTACACATTTTTAGTAAAAAAATCCCAATAAGCAGATTAGCAGAAGCGCAAGATCTCAATTTTCCCCTCTGACAGAACGGTTGTTCTGCCTCTCCTCAGAATGATCAGCTGGAGCGGGTCTCCGGTGGTGCACGCGCCCAGACCCTGTGCACAAAATCACGTACAGGTACATGATTTCGCACAGGAGGGCCACCCTGCTGCAGTATATCTATGTGGGGCGATTCATAAGTGATTAAAGCTGATCTTCATTTAACTATCATTTGTAAATAGCTCAGTGCTAAATTTAACTAAAACCTGAAATTAGGCTTTAAAGTGTTTTTTAATAATAAACATGTTTTACTTACATGCTCTGTGCAATGGTTTTACACAGTTTTTCACTACGACTGGACTACGTTCAAGCTAGTAGCCAATAGCTTTGGTCTCTTTATTTGATCTGAGCAATCTGAGCAATCTGAGCATGCGTGGCACTTTGTCCAATCGGAATTCTCTACAAACGATCGAAAAAAAGTCCGATCGGATTTTTTTGTCGAAAAATTTTAGATCCGGCTCTCAAATTTTTTCAGATGGAAAAAGTCAGATAGAGCCCATACACGATCGGATTTTCCGACAACATAATCCAATCTGACTTTTCCCGTCAGATTTTCCGACCGTGTGTACGGGGCATAAGTGGGGGCAGGTAGAGGGAGTTGCACACAGAAGAGATATTGAGATAAAAACCTTCAGCCTTCAGAACCACTTTAAAGCGTAACCCCACTTTTGTTGAGTTTGTCTGTGTGTTTGTCTGTGCCCATGAGGGAAACATGAATCTAATGGGAGTAGTTTCACAATTCTCAATTAGCTGTGTGCCTCCCTTTAGACGTGTTCCTATTGGGAGTATCTCACCAAAAATGTTTGTTCCAGGGAATGCCTGATATCTGGCTTGTATCTTAGTGTAGACTTCTGGTGAGCCAATCACACAAGAAGGAAATTATGTTTCTGGGGGGCATTCTGTGTGCACCTTCAAGTAGCCATATTGCATTGTATTTTCAGAAAATGACAGCGGCTGCAGATTGAAAAGGAAAGGTAATTTTTAATAACATTCTATTACAATATGATTTGTGTTGAAATTGTATATGCTATATTATTTTTTCTTTATTAAAAATAGGTGCGCTAATCACTAATAATTAAACGGTGCAGAAGGGCATACAATCCTGGAGTCTTAACGAATAAAATAAAAACTGGTGAAAACAAGTGTTTTTGAAAACTTATGAATGAACAAGAATAAAGTTCAATCAAAAGATATATATATGAATGTACAACTGGAAGACCCTTTAAAAAAGGGATTGAGATACACCCGGTGAATTGATACTTCAGTGTCCTTCAAATTTCCAAGACCATGAATCGTGAATATCTCATCACCACACATATGCGCCTCTTATCGGAGTGAATGGATCTCAAATTATAGAGATCTCAAATGGTTGAAGACAATGTCGACAGGCTCACCGGGACATCTGTATCGATGGATATGCAGACAACCAATGGAAGGGCTCAAAAGTTTTAACAAGGGATTTTTATTAAAATACAGCACACACTTACATCAAGGCATCTGGTAATCAGCAAAAAAACTACAAACAGAGCTGCAGACGGCACCAGCCTGCTCTAAAGGATTGACGTCTCAAAATGGGCTCCACCCGACGCGTTTCCCCGTAATATGCTTCGACTGCGAAAGGAGAATATTTATTTCTTTATTTGCTATTTTGTTCCCCCACAAAATTGGAGTTACCCTTTAAGCTTTGAAAATGAAAGCTAGATTTTGCACAGCTGCTCCAGTTTTCGGTTGCTCCAGTCTTAGTAAATTCCCCTTGGCTATTTTAATAAAATGTCTTTAAGTTATTTAATATTTTTGATAGTGTAGCTACCTGTTATCTCTGCACCTCACACAGATAAAAAGAGTCCATCCATTTGTATCTTGTTTTTTTCACGAGTGTTTGCTTGTTGCAGAGTGGGGACATTATTGTACATGTATTTTCGTGACTATCTGGAACTTTCACCATACTTCTGTTTTATTTTATTTTACTTGACACTGAATTATACATTTTGATTCATGGTGTCACTGAATATGAACTAGAATGCATATATTGTAGATATTTTTATAGCAGTGGTTTTATGTCATGATGTTAGCAGCAAACCAGTTGGGTATTGTTAAAGATTAGACACATCGCAATGTATAATTACAGTTGTTTGTTTAGTCATGTTGTCAACAACTCAAAAAACTTTAGCAAAAGTCTGCAGGAGTGATGCAGCATACAGCTAAAAATGTTCTATATATTAAGTAGAACTGAAGCTCTGTGACGCATCTGATATTTTTCAGATGTTAAAATAAACTATCATCATCAATCTCTTGCTTACATAATGGGTTTCCTGTGTCTCAATGCAAAATGGAAGTGATTACACAAACACATTACATTAAGCAGACTCTTTGATCAGGCTTTACACTATCACCATAATTTATGTTTTTTTTTGCTAATATACTGATGAAAATTAGCTTTCTGAAGAAAAAAAAAATGTATCAATGGAATAAATTGATTACTGCATTGCATTTAAATAATACAGGATATAAAGCGAACATTGTGAAATAACTTTTAATGGGTCTTTTACTGTATGATGATTATTTTGAATGCAACTTAATTGTAATGTGAAAGAAAAAAAAATTCAACTGCATTGTGGACCTTAAAAGCAACAGCTTTTTGTAAATAATGTAAAATAGGACTATTTTCTTCCACCTTATGATGTAAAAGAAGCTGTTGCTTTTAAGGTCCACCATGCGGTTAAATTTTTCTTTTTTTTTCTTTTGCATTACAATTCAGTTGCATTCAAAATAAACATCATACAGTACAAGACCCATTAAAAGTTATTTTAAAATTAGATTCACAATGTTTGCTCTATATTCTGTGATATTTTTGCATGTAAAGGGCCCTTTCTTACACCCAGTGTAGTTTTACATTCTTATCTGACAATAGTTTCATGATTAGTGAACTGACTGCATACTCTGCGTAAAAAAAACATACAGTGCCTGTTAAAACTCTATTGCCTCGTACACACGATCGGAAATTCCGCCAGCAAAAGTCAGATGAGAGCTTTTGGTCCGAAAATGCGACCGTGTGTATGCTCCATCGTACTTTTGCTGGTGGAATTCCAGCCAGCAAAAGATTAAGAGTGTGTTCTCAATTTTTCAGTGGGAAAAAGTTCAGATCGGAAATTCCGATTGTACCAATTTCCGACGCGCAAAATTCCTACGCATGCTCGGAAACAATTCAACGCATGCTCGGAAGCATTGAACTTAATTTTCTCGGCTCGTCGTAGTGTCGTACGTCACCGCGTTCTTGATGGTCGAAAATTCAGTGAACTTTTGTGTGACCGTGAGTATGCAAGCCAAGCTTGAGTGGAATTCTGTCAGAAAAAGATTTTTCAGACGGAAATTCCGCTTGTGTGTACGTGGCATAAGATTAGTAATCTCTGTGGACTCTCAGTGTGCTCCTCTGTGAATGCTCAGGTTCTGAAGCATCAGTACCCACTTTATTTGGTTTGGGCAGACAAATGTGAGGGGATGGAGGTCTTTGTATGCCAAGTAAAGGAAGTGTGCACTGATGCTATAGGACCTGAGAGTTTGAATAGGAGCCAATGGCAGTGGACAGAAGAAGCGAGTAATCTACCTGCTTGGTGAGTGATGGTGGAGAGAACATAACCACCATGGCTTCGGGAAATTGTTACTTTGATCTGAGCATGAGTCTTTTATATACAGCTGGAATCCTGCTTTTGGAGAGGACTTTGTTGCATTTAAAGGACACAAGTCCATCTAGTTCAACCACAAAAAAAAATTGTTGCATTTAAAGTGCAGTGTTACATAGTTACGTAGTTAGTCAGGTTGAAAAAAGACACAAGTCCATCCAGTTCAACCACAAAAAATGATATCATACAATCCCATATACACAATCCTACACCCACAGTTGATCCAGAGTAGGGTGAAAAACCCCAGCAGAGGATGATCCAATTTGCTACAGCAGGGGAAAAAATTCCTTCCTGACCCCCCGAGAGGCAATCGGATTTTCCCCAGATTAACTTTACCTATAAATATTAGTACTCAGTTATATTATGTACATTTAGGAAATAATCCAGGCCTTTTTTTAAAGCAATCTACTGAGCTGGCCCGAACCACCTCTGGAGGGAGTCTATTCCACATTTTCACAGCTCTTACTGGGAAGAATCCTTTCCGTATTTGGAGATGAAATCGCTTTTCCTCCAGACATAAAGAGTGCCCCCTTGTCCTCTGTGTTGACTGTAAAGTTCACTATATGGACCCCTTATATATTTGTACATGTGTATAGTGGAGAAACAGCGCTGTCTAATAGAATGTGAACTAGTTTTTAAAACGAAATAATAAATTAATACAATAGTGATAAACTAATTGTAAAAATAATATGAAAAATTCTCTGCTGCAACTTAACGTGAGATACACACAGTACAATACAGAATAGAAAGAATAGCTGCGCTGAAAATTAATACACGTGATTAGATCTAATTTGATTTATATATCACGTGTATTAATTTTCAGCGTAGCTATTCTTTCTATTATATATTTGTACATGTTGATCATATCCCCCTTAATCTCCTCTTATCAAGAGTGAATAAATTCAGTTTCTCTAATCTTTCCTCATAGCTGAGCTCCTCCATGCCTCATCAGTTTGGTTGCCCTTCTCTGCACTTTTTCCAGTTCCTCAATATCCTTTTTGAGAACTGGTGCCCAAAACTGAACTGCATATTCTAGATGTGGTCTTACTAATGATTTGTACAGGGGCAAAATGATATCTCTCTCTCTCTGGAGTCCATACCTCTCTTAATACAATAAAGGACTTTGCTCGCTTTGGAAACCGCAGCTTGGCATTGCATGCTATTATTGCGCTTATGATCTACCAAAACCCCCAGATCCTTCTCCACGATGGATCTCCCCAGTTGTACTCCCCCTAGTATGTATGATGCATGCATATTCTTAGCCCCCAAGTGCATAACTTTAAATCTATCAACATTAAACCTCATCTGCCACATAGTCGCCCAATTAGTGCATTGAGGTCAGCTTGTAAATTGGAGACATCCTGTAAGGACGTTATTCCACTGCATAGCTTGGTGTCATCTGCAAAGACGGAAATGTTACTTTTGATCCCAGACCCAATATCATTTATAAAGATATTAAAAAGTAAGGGTCCCAGCACTGAACCTTGGGGTACACCACTGATAACCTTAGACCATTCAGAGTAAGAATCATTAACCACTACTCTCTGAATTCTGTCTTTTAGCCAGTTTTCTATCCATTTACAAACTGATATTTCCAAACCTGTAGACTTTACCTTACACATGAGCTGTGTGTGCGGAACTGTATCGAACGCTTTTGAAAAATCCATGTATACCACGTCCACCTCCACCCCTCTGTCCAAGGTTTTACTTACCACCTCATAAAAAGAAATGAGGTTTGTCTGACAACTTCTGTCTTTCATGAATCCATGCTGTCCTTTGCTTAAATTTTTTTTTTCTGCAAGAACTCGTCTATATGGTCTTTTATTAATCTCTCCAGTATCTTCCCAACTATAGAAGTTAAACTAACAGGTCTATAGTTACTTGGTAAAGACTTTATTCCCTTTTTAAATTTAAGTGTTATAGGCAGACTGTGTATGTAGGGTTGGGCCTCTTTAATGTAAACCTGTACATCTTACCTGTGCTCCTACATGACAGCAGTGGAGCCTGGTGATTGGGTTTACAGGCACTAATTGCTTATATTGTGGAGAGGTGTCAAGTGTTCCCCCATACCTGGAAGTAATGTGTATATGTCTGGATTCTGCCAATGGATCAAAACAGGAAGGAAGACTCCTTGGGGTCCCTGCAGTAGAGTAAAAGTTGGGCAAATTGCCAGTTCACTCTAAGGGGTGGATTTACTAAATGCAAATTCACTTTGTAAGGGAATTTTAACTTTTCAAGGGGATTTTCCATTTAGATTTCTGAATGTGGCTTTGTGTGAATTCTGTAGACATATAAGGTGGACCATGTTGGAACTTTTCAACATCAGGGATCCTTTTCCGTAAGGCATAAACAGCAGAGGTCGATGTTGTGGCAGAACACCAGCAATAGCTTCGGAACTATGATCCTGTGTGTCAAAGTGCACAGACTTAAGGGCTCTGGATTTGGGAATGGTGGCTGCTTCTCGAATCTGCTTTGTGGAGAGTATAGTGTGTGTGGCAGCAGCTCTGCTCCTGTTACATTTTGGTGAGGAACAAAATCTCTGTTGGCAATTGATGCTGGAAGAGTGAATGCTGGAATTGGGTTGCCTACTATGAATATCAGAGATAGTTTTTTTTTCAGTTTTGCAGTATACTGAAGCTTCAAGAGTTGGCACAGATATTTGATTTAAAGTGCTACTAAACCCACAACCGTAAAATCAGTCTATATATGCAGTAAAGCATGCTTGTAATACTCACTGTGGAACCTAAGTGGTTAATCCTCTGCATTGTGTAAAACGGCTGTTTGATCCTGTCTTCTCTGATACTCCCCTGCTTCCAGAGTCCCCAATCCATCTCCTGATAGTACAGAGCCTTTGAAATCACTCTGCACATGCCCAGTTTGATGTGCATTGCTGGAGAGTTTTTTTTTCCTGGTGAGGTGCATGTCATTAGCAGCACAGGGCCAATCAGAACTGTCCAGACAGAGGGTCAGGGGTCATGCAGCTTCATAGGACAATCAGGGGAGAATAAAAACTCCTCCTACAAGCTTTAACCAGTGCTCTGATGGACACTAATAGAAGTCACAAGACTTCTTTAACTGCAGATGAGAAAAGGTATTTAGCAGTTTATATTTACTAAAATTGCATTTCCATGCTCTGTATACTGTGAGAGACCAAATATAGTGAATGCTGGGTCCTGGGTTTAGTAACACTTTAATACTTTAGATCACAGCCAAGGGATCCCATACTGAAGCATGCATAGGCCGTCAAAAAAATCTACTTGTAAGGGCCAACACAAATATAAAATTATTTACACAAAATAGAGTGATAATATAAAATAAGTATTTCTGTTATTCATAGTAGGCAACCTAGTTCCAGTTGTCACTCTTCTACAATGTAGCATAGATTAGAAAATGGAAGGTATTATTTTACAGAATTCAGATTGGTCTGACATATTGATATTGTATGCGGGTGATTAAGGTACTGTTTCCTTTTTCTATGGAGGAAAGGGGAAGATCACTGAGCAACCATAGAGATTTTCGAACAGGGAGGAAAATCTATGCATACTCTTATGAATGCTTTTGACAGTTCTCATCATAACTCAAGAATTAACCCTGCATGGTTCAATAGCTAAAAATGATGCACAAATATATATTGTAGCTTTGTATGAAAATATCAGGCTGACTAAGTAACAAAATAGTAGATTCATAGTCCTGTAGTCGTTGTGTTCAGGATTATAGCAATCAACTTTGTATTATTATTTTGAATGATTTATGCATCCAATACCTCAGTTACAATTGCACTTTACATGTAATTTTTTTCTAATACTTTTATTGAAGATTTCATGTAATTACAATTTTGCAGGCACAGCATGAATGTTCCACTGTAAAGTCGGCAGACAATAAACATACTGACAACATTGAAAGTGTCAAGGATGGTAAAAGCTCAATAAAAGCAATATGTGTAGTTTAGTTTCATTGTAATCTGCTATCATATGACACTTTCAGGGTCAGCATTACCGGTGTGACCAGTTTTGACAAGATTGAGTGGTAGGTGCCAGTGAAAGCTGTGATGTGTACAATTTTAGTTCAGTTTTTGTTGCAGAAAACACTGAAGTGGTCGTATATTCTCCCAGTTATTTTCACACACCTCCTTCCATTTAATTGCACATAAGGAACTACAGAGTAACAAGTGATCATTAGTAAATACTATGCTGCATCATTTGCCACAGTTGGCCCAAGCAAGGAAAAATCAAAGGCGCTTTTCATGCATGGTAGAAAAATAATTTTAAAATGTGTCTCAAAGCTACATCAGACAAGTAAATATACTATGCACCCCTCTGCTCAAAATAAATAAATTTTCTTTTATGTCAGCTAACCTATAATCAAACATACTACCGTACAAAATATACTAACTTATAAACCTATAAGGTAGTGCTAAATAAAAGTAAAAATATCATTTGGATAAAGACAGCTAATAAGTGTCCATATAATAAATATATTCAAGTGACTCAAGCTTATAAAAGTGGGCCAACAAAAGCTGTATTCTGTCACATCAATGTAAATTGTTGTTTAGATCAAATTATTGGGATAATAAACCTTGCAGACAATAAACTATTCTTTGGTCCTCCATGGATAAGTATAAGCTGAATAAGTAAAAGCTCAAATAGGTAAATGATAGAGAAAAATATGATACAAACATAAGAAAAATGAACTTCCCTGGTGAAATTATTCAATGAAAATTGTTAAGAACAACCATATATTTCACATGTGCCTAGTGCCAATAGTACTATATAACACACACCAACAAACAGAATTCTAGCAGTCTAGCTTTGAATGTTGAAAAAAATGGTACTCTTGCGCTGTGTACTACAACTAAGGTGTCTGTTCATAAAACAGAGATCAGCCGTGATCCTTAGGATCATAGCTGATCTCTGGGGTGTACCAGTTTATGTAGCTGAAATAAGGAGCAGAGAGCATGTTCTCCGCTTCTCATCACAGTACATGACTGTTTTGTCACAAACGGATAGTTTATAAAAGAGAGATCTGAAGATCACAGCCGTTACACTGAAATATCTCCATTCCAGATTCACCAGCTTAGAGGTGGAGAATCTGGGAGAGAAGCTGGTGTGATGAGAGGAAGAAGGCTTCTTTCTTCCTAATATCAGCACCAGTGGGTTAAAAATGAATATTAACAACATATAAATATATACAAGTGTGTGTATATATATATATATATATATATATATATATATATATATATATATATATATATATATATATATATATATACACACACACACAAACACATGAATATATATATAATATATATATATTTACTTAGTTATCACATGTCTGAAAACATGTAATTACATGATCTTTTAAACTTTAGTTTCACTTTTTGAACTCTGCTGCACCGTAATCTCACAATATCTCACAAGATTACAGGCAGCCCACCCACTTTTACACTGATCTCGGCCGTTTTCAGAGGAAACATTTCTCCTTGGTTCTCCCTCTGAGAACTGAAGTTCTCCGCTTCATAAACCGGCTGCAGAGGAAATAATTTTCCTCTGAGAACTGCCAAGAACTGAACTGAGAAAAAACTTCTCAGTTTTATAAACGTACACCTAAGTGATTAACATGAGCACAAACAGACAATACACGAGCAGCAAGCTCGTATTCCTGCATCACTTCCGGTTCAATCCTGACGTGTATTGTCACGCCCACGTGACTTATCAAGTCATGGGTGACGATACGTGGCAGGATTGAGCTATAAGTAAAAAATGGAAGTGACGCAGGAATACAAGCTCGGCGCTCGTGGGTTGTCTGTTTGTGAGCGATTTTAAAAAGTGAGTGTACTAGCTCTACGTTTTTAGTAATAAACAGTTGTTCCAAAAATTATTACACTATCCGGGATCTTTCTTCCATCCTAACCATTGGTACTGAGGTAACCAAATAGGAGGCTGTACCCAGCAAAGGGAACCTACACCAGATCTATTAGAGAGGGACCCCGCAGAGGACCCCCGTAGTCCATCTTGAGCATTTAATCCAGATACATGCTGTTACCTTACAGCTGTAAGGTAAGAGGCTAGTGCACATTGAGGTGCCATCACTTTGTAGGGGCTTGACACTCAGGGCTATTTTACTCACTATTTAGTGAAGGGAATCATCACTCATCGTATATTACCAGATGGACTCTTAATATTAACCATTTCATTTTCATATTTTTGTTTGTCATCCTCATTTTTGATTGATCGCTGTGGTTGTTATTTGTGCCTAGTTGTTTACCTTGGTGTACCCTTTTGTTTGCACTGTTCACTTTATTGTACCTCAAGAGCACTTTTTGTATCAATTGTTTTTATGCTCCTTATCCTGTTCATTTATCCAATCACTTTATTTGATGCATTGTGATTTGTACACATCCACGGTATTTGCAGCTGCACTTTTAAATTTGAGATATTAGTTAATTCATCAGTCACCCGACAGCGCAGCATAATCACTATTTTTATCTAGCTTTGAATGTTGCAACTGCTCGTAGCACATGGCTTGCAAAACATGATAATATTGTCCTGTCCTGATGCAACATCATATTTCTAGCACATTGTTTCCTGATAACATAGCATGCTGCACTAACATCCCCTAGAGAACACATTTACTGAGTGGCAAGAATCAATGTGCATTGGGTCTGATAAGATCACAAACTTATTTCAGATCATATTTATGTAACTGATAGAAAGAAATTTGTGTTAGCATTTGTACATGAGCACAACTGGTTTGCTTCAGAAATGCTTTTGAGATGATTCTCACTTGCTTATGGGTTATTTTTGTAATTCACATCAGACTCGATTCACCAATCAATAACACATGGGTTATTTGTCATAATGATTGTTATTACCAGCTTGGTGATTGTTATTTATTTTCTCATTCTTATTGCTGAAAATAGCAACCATAGCTTAGTGAACTGTGCCTACTGACCTGTATAGCCAAGACATGTACATAAGCCTTCACAAACCTCCTTTTACTCCATTTGTAGTAGCACTGACTAAAGGGGGACTGATTTACAAAAGGAGTAGAACATGTTTGCAAGTGAATTTTCACTAAAATTAGGAAATGTGGTAAAAATTTATTTTGTAGAGAGAATACTCAATAACATGCAAGGAAAAGGTAAAAAAAATTACGTATTTAGTAGTGTTTTTTTTTTTTGCGTTTTAGAATTATTTCTGTTTTATTTCAACCTTGAGTCTCTTCTCCTAAGCTTTGGACTAAAAAACAGTTATGTGTGTTTCATTAGTATGGGAAATGCCTGTGTATTTCCTGTGTGGTGTAATATCTATAAAACTTTAGTTTTATTAGTGAAGATTCCAGTGCTGTTACCCATACAATACATTAATAGAGCTCATGGTTGCTCGATCTGCAGTCGCACAGCTGAAGATAATTGTCCATATACCGTATATACTCGAGTATAAGCCGAGTTTTTCAGCACATTTTTTTGTGCTGAAAGTGCCCCCCTCGGCTTATACTCGAGTCAAGCACTTTTCTGCAGCAAAAAAAAAAATTTCCGACCCGACTTTGGGGCCCCGTATCTCGGGGCCACTTGGGTCTAGGAGTCCCAAATTTGGTGTGCCAACCCAGTGGACCTAGCACTATAACATATCCAAATACGGGGCCCCAAAGTCGGTTCGGAAAATTTCATTCTCTACTGCAGAAAAGTGCTTGACATTTTCTGACCCAAATTTGGGGCCCCATATCTCGGGGACACTTGAAGCTAGGAACCCTAAATTTGGCATTCAAACCCAGTTGAACTAGCACTACAACATATCCAAAGATGGGGTTCCTAGCACTAAGTGGCCCCGAGATACAGGGCCCCAAAGTCGGTTCAGAAAATGTCCTTCTCTGCTGCAGAAAAGTGCTTGAGATTTTCTGACCCGAACTTGGGGCCCCATATCTCGGGGACACTTGGTGCTAGGAACCCCAAATGTTGTATTCCAACCCAGTGGAATTAGCACTACAACATATTTAAAGATGGGGTTCCTAGCACTAAGTGACCCTGAGATACAGGGCCCCAAATCGGTCAACTGTGTCCATCTGCATGGGCACAGTGAGGCTGCAAATGGGCATCGTTGACCCTCTTTTCCACTTACAGTAGCTGCGCATTTCTCACCCTAGGCTTATACTTGAGTCAATAAGTTTTCCCAGTTGTTTGTGGTAAAATTAGGTACCTCGGCTTATATTCGGGTCGGCCTATACTCGAGTATATACGGTAAGTGATTCGCACAACCGATGCTGCTCTGAAATTTTGCTTTATTAAGAAAATCACAATGTACATGTCACAGATACAGTACATTGACGCATTTCAGCCTATATGGCTTTAACCACAACTTATGATTAAAGCCATGTACGCTGAAACGCATCAACTTACTGTGTCTGTAAATTGTAGACTGTGCTTTTCCTAATAAAGCAAGATTTTAGAGCGGCATCACTTTTATGGACATATTTCAAATTGTTACTGAATCAGATTGTTACTGAAAGTGATTCTTCCCAACTCCTCTTAAAAGATCACACTTCTGCTTCATGCTGTTGGTCTGTAGTCCTCCGGCAGCGAGCTGGTATGCAGTACTTAATCTGTATCTCTGGAGAAGCCTCTGCCTTTTTCCTGGCTAATGCTGGGAGGAGCTATCTTCTCTGCACTAAAGAGCTTGGCAGAAAATTGGTCTTAAGGTCCCTATTAGCCTGTGATACCTCTTCCATACATGATGCTGTAAATGTGTATCATGGGTGATGGATTTCATGGTTGACCCACTTGGTGAATGCTGATTTTTTATCATGAGGTGATTAGACATTGAATTTGATATTTTTTTAGACTGAAATGATCAAAAAAAACAAATCAGAAGTTTTTTCAACCTTTAGAAGAATCCTTTTCCATGAAACATAAACAGCAAAAGTTGATGTGGGGATGCCAGCAATAACTCAGAATCATAATTATGTGTGGCGAAGTGCATGGACTTCAGAGCCCTGGATTTGGTAGTGGTGACTAGAGTATAGGGTGTGGAGTGGCATCTCTGTTCCTGTTAGGCCGCGTACAAACGAGCGGACTTTCTCACGGGATTGTCCGCCGGACTAGAGTCCGCCGGACAATCCCCCCGTGTGTGGGCTCCGGCGGACTTTTTCCTCCCAAAAGTCCAGTGGACTAAGTTTTAAGTTCAGACCCACCGTCTGTGTGCTAGTCCGTGGGACTTTTGAAACGAACGGACTTGCCTCGCACACGGAGGAAAGTCTGTTCATTTAGAACGTGACTCCAGGTAGACGGGGCTAGCAAAGGCAGTGAATGCTGCCGTCCCCCCCAAATCCATCTCAGACCCTTATCCGAGCACGCAGCCCAGCTGGTCAGGAAAGGGTCAGGAAAGGAGGTGGGGACGAGCGAGCGCTCCCCCCTCCTGAGCCGCACCAGGCCGCGTGCCCTCAACATGGGAGGTGCCCTGGGGAAAGGGGGGCCCTCTGCGGCCCCCCCACCCCAAAGTACCTTGTCCCCATGTTGATGAGGACAAGGGCCTCTTCCCGACAACCCTGGCTGTTGGTTGTCGAGGTCTGCGGGCGGGGGGCTTATCGGAATCTGGGAGCCCCCTTTAATAAGGGGGCCCCCAGATCCCGGCCCCCCACCCTATGTGAATGAGTATGGGGTACGATGTACCCCTACCCATTCACCTAAGGGAAAAAGTGTAAATAAAAAAAAAACGACACAATTTTTTAGAATACTTTATTGCACAGCTCCGGGGTCTTCTTCCGTCTTGGGGGGTCTTCTCACCGGACTCCTCTGCTATCTTCTGCTCTTTTACCTAGCTCTTTCACTAGCGGAGGAGCCCGGATTTCTTCTTCATCGCCACTGTCGTCTGGGGGTCTTGTTCCAACTTCCAGGGTCTCTTTTGTTCTCGCCGGTGGCCAAGGCTTCTGTTGCCGTTGTCGCTGTCGCCGCCGCCTTCTGCTTGTTGTTCTTCTTTCTTCATCCGATGTTGACACGACGCTCTCTCGGGCCGTAATGGCAGAGACGCGCTGTGATGTGACTTATATAGGGACAAGGGGCAGGGCACATGCTCATGTCACACGCCCCCATATGATGTCACAGTCCCGGAGGATACTGAAAAAAAGTTCTGCCTTCAGTTATACTTTAGGCTCGGTTCACACGATTGCGGTTTTTTAATCTTTTTTTCAGAAACGCAGGACATTATTATTTTTTGCTTCTGCATTTTTGGAAAGTGCCAGGGACTATTTTAAATGCAAATAATTGCTTATTTGCTTTTTTTTTTGTTTTAATAGAAAATCATGTAGTGCGTTTTTCATGTGTTTTTGCATTGTTTAATCTGCCCAACAACAAATTTGCCAAATAAAATGCAAAATGCATCAAAAACAAGTCAAAAATTTGCGTTTTAAAACATGGAAAGCAAAACAAAAATCACTGCTGAAACACTCAATAACAACATGCATAGGTGTAAATCGAGCCTTAATGATGATTCTGACTACACTTCTACTGCTACTATACTAAAGCTGTCACAGCAGGCAATTCAAACTGAGTGTATGATGGGAAAATACACAACCAGAGTTTACCTTCAAAGAGAAGTGAGGGCTGTGGTACCTGAACCATGTGTTTTTTTGTTTTTGTTTTTTGAACATGATGATTTCATGTTAATAGATAGACTGTAGTTTCATAAATAATATACAGGATCAGCTCACATACAGTTAATAAAATCATTACAGCTACTGTATAAAGTCCAAAGTCACCATTTTGACA
The DNA here is from genome assembly GCA_028564925.1 of Lithobates sylvaticus. Taxonomy (NCBI): domain Eukaryota; kingdom Metazoa; phylum Chordata; class Amphibia; order Anura; family Ranidae; genus Lithobates; species Lithobates sylvaticus. Next base: position 83,479,161 of record CM053028.1, read on the forward strand.
ACATTCAGTAGTACCTTCTGTTGAAAGTGTATTACATGTGAAATTGAAGCACAGAACAGAAGAAAAGTCTTCAAATCAAAAACAAAAGAAAAGTTTGTGTTTTAGATACACTTTAATGATTGTTAACTGTATAGATGACTTTATTAGTGTTTGTCTGGGGTTAAACAAAATTTCACCAGAAATGTCTCCTTCTGTTATGTGTCACCAAGTTTAAATTTATTTTTCTTGCTGTCTAAACCAATTTTATTTTGCCCACTCTTCCTAATCCAGATATTTGGCTAGGCTTAGTTTAACCTGTATAAGAGCCACACTATCTACTCTGAGGCTGGGGACAGACATGATAAGAGTCCATTCGCTCACTTTGTGTTAAGACGCCCAATGACTACTAGAAGAGTGGTGCAAGTTGTCATACCATTTTGCTAGCAGTTTGGTTCTAGGTGTACCAAGATTGTAATTACATAACAGAAAAATATATGCATACTGCACAGTCAGTGGTTCATCATAGGCTCTGTGTGAAAACCACCCGTTGCTGGTCCAGCTCATTGCACTTCTTCAAATCAATCAGAAAAATAAATGAATCACCACACTCTGGGCTGTAGAAACTTTTCTTATTTAACAATAGTAGCAGGGGTCATCCCTGGTCTGTTTTGTGCTGAAAAGCTGTTATTGAAAGGAAGTGGACAGTAACAAGAAGGATCTTGCAGGGCAGCAGTCTAGATTTTTTTGAATATACCTAAGATGTGTTACTGACAGTCAGCAACCTGATTTGTGGGAAATGTTGTGCCAAATATGGCAACTTTGCCATCCTATGCCATGGCCTATGTTGGCTATACATAAAGTAATGCATATTAAAACAAACAAAACACCAAAAAATATTTAATTTTAATAATTTTTCATTATTTGATGCATGTGGCATGCAGCTCCTCAATTCCATATCTATTATTCAAAGAAAAAATTTTATCTCCTCCAATATATATTTATGATGTTTTATCTTTTCTCTATGAACTGATGGGAAGCTAGAAACTCATTGTAGTTTTAATTTATGTATGCTTACTGTTATTTATGGATGAACACCAAAATGTTTCATTTTATTATAATAATTTTATTGGATTTTAATTTCAATAAAGACATTTAAGTAATAAAAAAAAAAAAATTTAAATTTTTCAATCATACAGTGAACTATTACTAAACTATGCAGAACTACATTGAAATTAACTTAAACTAATCCAATCCCACGCAAAGTTTCTTCTTTGAAAATTTCAGGACACTGGGTACAGTTTTCGTCATGTTTAATTCTACATTTTGGCTGTGTGCCTCTTGTAAAAGTTAAGCATTTCAACAATTTAATTGGGTATAATACAGGCAGTACAGTTGGCTTCAACTTCATTCAGCAGTAATATCCTTAGTTTGATGGGATCATTGTTCCACATTTAATTGAAAGGTTTTTTAGAAATGCTTTTATAATCTCATCATTAACATGGTTTTATGTTCTTGTGGTAGCATTTCTCATCCCGTTACATTTTATTTCCATCACCAGAATTAAAAGTACACAAATTCATATTTCATGGATTTGTGGATCACAGCAGTATCATGAAATTATCTTAAACCAAAAACTTTGCCAAAACCTTTTTTTTAAACTTATGAATAGAAACTTGGTAATGAGGACTAAGGTGTCAATAAAAAAGTTGCAGCCACTCCTCAGGCTGCAACATTTTATTGCCACCTTTGTTCTCGTTACCAAGTTTCTTATAGAAAAACAGTGAGGAGAAATCTAACTATTCATAACTGTCCCTGGAAATGGACAGGGACAGTTGGGGACACCTGCCTTGAGTATAGCTGTCAAAGATGAGATTGTCCCATACTTTGGTAGTACTTCATTTTCCCATCGCACACATTCCTGGATGCGCTCTCGGATTTGGGTGCTGCAGCAACAACCAGCTGGATACTGGTTCAAGTCACGGTGAAGATATTTGCCAGCACACCATGGAACGGCACAAATAGCGTCCAAAAGGGTGATTTGTTGTATGATCACAACACAAGCATAGTGCAACGTTTCGGAGCCACGCAGGGCCCCTTCGTCAGGCATGTGACATCCCTGACGAAGGATCCCTGCGTGGCTCCGAAACGTTGCACTATCTTTGTGTTGTGATCATGCAATAAATCACCCTTTTGGACTTTATTTGTGTCGTTTCATGGTGTGCTGGCAAATATCTTCACCCTGTCCCATACTTTGGGGATGTTTATCTTTTGTAATGTGTCTGCATTGGCAGGTGAGGGTAAATCTTTACAGGCGGCACAAATACAGCAGGATTTATCCCTTCCTCTGTCCAAAAAATGTTGTCGGTTTGGTTAAACAACCAATTGACATTTGCTTGTCAAAGGCATCGCTTATTAGCAGTGCTGTGCTATCTGATGCAATGACACTTAAATCAGTTAAAGTGGATGTAAACCCTCACATATACCCAGTGAAGTGAACAGCCTCATATGATAAACAGAGATGAAACAAATCTCCCTACATACGTTTTACATGTTTATCTGCTGTCTTCAGCTTTATATATTCTTTAGAAAGTTCAGATTGTGTTAGGAGATTTTCTCTTCCTGGTTAGCACTGCAGTGAAGCCTGGGCATACAGCCAATACAGCTGATTGGAGGAAAGGCACACACCCCCCTCTCCTCATAGGTAGAGACTTTGAGAGCTGTATGTTGAATGGTTCAGCAATCTGCTAATCTGTTTATAGCATCCTCCCCAACACAAAACTCAAGCTGCTTTTTTCTCAGTTGACAACAACTTGTCAGAAGTTATCAGGCTGATAACAGAAGAACGGAGCAGGAGACAACTATGGGACATGGTGCTTTGAAGAGAGATAAGAAAATACTAAAGATATATGTGCCCAGCTCAAATTTCATGAAGCGGTTTTATATCCACTTTAATGGTAAAAGTGTGCCTGAATGTTAATTATAGAAAAAAAAAACTGTCTAGAAAATTCATATTGTTCAAGGTTCTGCAGTGTTTGAAGGAACGGAATATCACATAGGTTTCATGCAGATAAGGCACTTGGTGAGCACTAGACTCAGGATCTAAATACTGCAAGGCTAATATTACTAGACACTGGGGTAAGCTATCCTTTATACGTAATTATTATTAACTTTCCTTTACATTTATCTTTACATCTGAACAAATTATCATGTGTTTCTTTGTCCTCCTACTTATTAAGTCTTAAATTACCTAACGTGAATATTTTAATGTTTATGTACTTTGCCAAGTTGATTTGAAATCATTTAGGATAGGCTGCTTGTTTTTGTGTACTTTAAGTGACGTTTGAACTGACCATTCTTGTTTAATGCAGTGGACGAAGGAGCAGCAAGGGGTGTGTGTTTTGTGTGCATTTGTGACTAACTGAACAAACTGTGCTTGTGGACTGGATGATGCTTTAGAGATACCTAATTATTAGCATGAATGATAAAGTAATGTTTTGTTGGAAACAAATGGAAAGTAACCATTTCATATATACGGTCTATATATATTAACATAAATGCCAGTTAAGCTGTTTTCCATACAAAAGCCTAATGTGTATCTAAGGACCTTGAAGCCTGGCGGGCTTTCACACTGGAACGGTGCGCTAGCAGGACGGTAAAAAAAGTCCTGCTAGCAGCATCTTTGGAGCGGTATATTCACCGCTCCTATACCGCTCCTACCCATTGATTTCAATGGGACACCACGGTAATACCGCGGCTATACCGCCGCAAAGCGTTGACCCGCGGGCGGCTGAATACCGTGGCTAAAACGACGGTAAAGCAGCACTAAATATAGCGCTGCTTTACCGTCACCGCAGCTCCCGCCCCAGCGTGAAAAGGGCCTTAGAGAAGCCCATTCATGTCAGTTGGGAAGCACTTGATGCACGGATACAGCAGATGCTCCCAATTTGACAATCCCCTGTGGGTGCGGGTGCATGCGATTGCGTGTCCCCAAACAATACTATCTGCATATCTTGTGTTGACAGAGGTGAACTGAGCAGGATTGATAACAATGCTTAAGCTAATACTGCAGAGTATGCAGTACCCAGAACAGCCCTGGATTTCTGAAAGGATCAACAAGTTTTTTTTTCGAACTTATCAAAACTGATAAGGGGGGAAAATATGAGTGGTAAAATTAAATATTAATGAAGAGTCATTTGCATACCCTTCTCCAGACAAACATAAAGTCCATATTTGTACTTTGTACTCCAAGCTTTATTTTTTATAAAAGAAGTGGTGTCCTGTAATGTACTTATAAAACTTCAGATCCAATTATTTCTGTGTGTCATTTTAGCGTTACTGCAAAATGTATCCTTTCATTGTCAGTTTCTATAACTTAATGCTGTCTGGTATTGTAGAAAAAAATCTAGTAACAAATCCAACTGCACAGCATTATTCCATGACCCCATATACGCTGCCCTTGAATATGTTATTGTAACATTTTCTAAAAAGGACTTTTTGTAGAACAATTTTGTCCTTACACAGAACTTTTTACATTTATTTCAGATTTAGTTCTGCAATATGTGACTTTTTTTTTAATAATTACATTTTTGCCAAGGATTTGCTACATGGAAACAGTAAATTCTTGTCTCCAATTTACTAAAGCAAATCATCGATTCTTACTTTTATCTTTTTGTGTTTAAAGGGTATCAGCGTGTACATGAAAGACCTGTGAACTGTTGCTGCTTTAAACTCTTTTCTATAAATACAATATCTCTGGAAACGGGGGCCTGTTATAAAATCACAGAAAAATATATTCACTCTAAGCTTTATTGTACTACTGCTAGCATTGCTGAAATCATGGGGCTGAATGATACTGTTTATTGGGCCACTGGGTAAATTGTAATTGCCAGCTTTAAAAAAAAAAAAAAAAAACTTAGATCTCAGGAGAAATTATGGTATCATTAAACTACAGCATTGATCAATGGCTGACAAATGTAACTGTTTATCAGGGTTTCCTAGTGTTTCTAGTGTGTAAACAGTTGTTCAGCTGGGGATGTATGGGGTTAAAGCATTTGTTGTGGATGGAAGAGGTGCATATACCAGCACTAAGCACCTTTAAAACCTCCCTCAGTCTCATCAGCATTCAATACTTCTTGGAGTGTTGGGTGCCTTTGTCTCCCCATCATGCCTTGTTGTTCCATCCTCTGACCCCTACCTCACTGCAGAAGTGAGCAATGATGTAGAGGTTCAAAGAGGGAAATGCAGAACCACAGTATTTCCTTTTATCAGCCTCTCTAGCTTGCTGCCCTGCTAGTTCCCTATACTCGTACAGTTTTGTAGCATAGCAGTAGCCAGTGTGAACAACAAAAGCCAGTAACAGAGTACAGTAGCTACAATTATAACAATTATAAGGTTGTGTTATTTTAAAAATATTTTTTAAGGTTCAGGATCTCGCAGTGCGGCAATTGCCAGGTTTTCGTGTGACCCCTACATTTTTAATGCCTCTCAAATACAGCACGCCTTATGTAAAAACAAATGTATATCTTAAAGCTAAAATCCTGGCAGGAAACAAGCCATTTGCATATTTTTTCGAGAAAAGATCTCTATTTCCTTTTAAAGTCAATTTTTCTCATGAACATGTTCCTCGTGCCTCCATATTAGGGTAATTTCCACTTTGTGTAACCTTGAGTCACTATGTTCTCCCTTTTGAAGAAACATCTTCTCGACAGGTTTCTTCCTCTATGTAGTACACAGTAAGAAAGCAATAACTTGCTTACTGTGGGCAGGTACAACTTCACAGCACCCACAGACATAGATTGGCAGCTTTCCAAACACTGTCTTCATTGCACCTCTATATAACACAGCCTCACCTACCCACCATGTCAGTTCCTTCCTATGAAATCATGGGAAATGTAGTTATTTCCCCATAGGAAACACTTCTAGATCCTCCCTGGACAACCTATACAGAGGGGGACAATGACATTGTACGAAATAAAATTGGGAATAAATTAAAAAAGTAAAGTATTGATTGGAAAAAAAATGTAAAACATTTTTTTTTATTGGGAAAGGGAACTAAAGTTCCTAAGTGGTTAAGATCCTGGAGTTCATGTTTAACTAGGTTTACAGTGCAATCGGAGTCAAACCTGCCTTTTAAAGAGAAAGTAAACCCTCTTTTACAACTTTAGCTTACAGGTAAGCCTATATTAAGGCTTACCTGTAGCTAACAGGGATATCTCCTAAACCTGCACGGTTTAGGAGATATACCTGTATTTGCATGTGCCGACGTCATGCGGCACATGCGCACTAGCGACAACTGAAGCATCGGCGCTATATGCCGATGCTTCAGTTGTTATATGCCGCTCTCGTGCGCATGCGCGTGACGTCATTGCGGCTCCGGGAAATCACATCGCCGGAGCCGCGATACCCTGAAGTCACCCGGGGAGAAGATGTCAGCGGTCGGAGGGGGAGAAGAGGACCGATGCCGAGGCTTCGATTTCAGGTAAGTGATGCATAATTAGCTAGTATGCTATGCATGCTAGCTAATTATGCCTTTGTCTTGCAGGTTTTTTTTTTTTTTTTCGATTTTTTTCAAGAGGGTTTACTTCCTCTTTAAGTGACGTCATTGCGGCTTCAGTTGTTATATGCCGCTCTCGTGCGCATGCGCGTGACGTCATTGCGGCTCCGGGAAATCACATCGCCGGAGCCGCGATACCCTGAAGTCACCCGGGGAGAAGATGTCAGCGGTCGGAGGGGGAGAAGAGGACCGATGCCGAGGCTTCGATTTCAGGTAAGTGATGCATAATTAGCTAGTATGCTATGCATGCTAGCTAATTATGCCTTTGTCTTGCAGGTTTTTTTTTTTTTTTCGATTTTTTTCAAGAGGGTTTACTTCCTCTTTAAGTGACTGTTGATACTGGAAGCAGAGTGACAAAGAGAATAAGTTACTGTATATTAGACATGTGCGATTAGTTTCGTACAAATCGAAAATTCGTACGAATTTCCGTAAATTCGTACAATATTGTCCAGGAACTCTATTTCTTCTGAGCCTTTTGAATGGTCATAAAATTGCAGAAAACTGATAGTGAGAAAAAGAAGGATAACTGCCATTGCTAGACCCCTTTTTAAAATGCTAGTTGCATAGCTGACTCTGGCTGCAGTACTTTAACATGCAGTCTTGGAAATATTCTGCAAATCTAGAAATTTAAAGTGAAGTCAAAATGTTTAATCTGCATTCTTTTAAGTTAATGACAAAACATGTTGAAGAGATGTCAACAGTACCAGCCTTAATACTTCTTATTGACATGTTTCCTTTAAGGTCAACTGAGTGGACTTTCTGATTTTAGGACAAATGTAGTAAGTGATACCATTAAAAGCTCACAGATTTTTTTTTTTTTTTTTACATGAAACTAGAATATAAATTCCATGCATGTTAACATCAAATAAGCATATGTATGCAGAGTAACTGAGTGATTCACAAAGTAATGGAGTGAGATGTTCAACCATTTGTTTGATAACAAAATATAGTATTAGTTGTTAGAAATATCCCTTGTGTTTTTAAACCAATCAATGATTTATTGTGATGAGTTCTTGACAAAAACTCTGGGTGATTGAAACATTTGGAAAGACAGATTTACCATTGGGCGCAATAAAGCAAGGTTTTGTCTTCTTCCTGTAAATTATCAGTGATTGTAGTAGAGAAGTACTGCTTTGGATGCCAAAGGTTGTGTGCCTGCGGGCATTAGTGATGGATATCCAGCTCTGACCTCTTGTGCATGCATGTCCCCATAGAGTAGTAGGGTTGCTGTTTTTGTCTGCTTGAGTTTTTCACATCATAATGCACCCTTGATGTTCTTGTACTTTGGGAATTTAATTGCCTATTTTTATGTTTTCATATAACATTACATTTTTGAAGTGGTGTTAATGCAAGGCCTATCGAGACCCGTATGTCTTCTTTGTTATATTATTCCATTCTTTGAGGCTTAATAATGTATCTTTTAAGACTATCACAAAAGACAGACAAAGAGAAGGTGGTGCCATGCCCTTTTCACAAGACAGTAAGAGTTTTGACAATAACTTTTAAGAACATTTCTGAAAAAGAAGAGGACACAGCTACCAACAGATGTCCCTTGTAATCTTTTGCACTCTGAGCTTATAAAAAAAAATCTTTCCTTTCAAGAGTGCTTCTTCTAGGAAGAATGTACAGATTTAGAGATAATGGGGTGACCTTTTATGCTTCTGTGGAGTAGCAATGTTTAAGACTTTTCTGTGTGATAGCATTTTTCTGTATCACAGATTACAAGGAATACGAATATGGTAAAGTATTGCTGTGTGTGTTTAGAGACTTATTTAGAAAGAAACAATAAACTTACCCAACTATTGGATGATTATGACAGGGATAGGATAAATCAAACTGCCCTGGGTTTGGCTCTAGTGTTGGTGCGCAGACAGGGGACTTATCGGAATCCGGAATCTCCCCAAGCTGTCATCGGCTATTTAAGAGAAGGGGAGTGGATAGTGTTGCCCGAATATAGCCAGTGGCTATATTTGGACAGTGATGTCACTGATATCCCCGCCCCTTTGCTTAAGTGGCCAGTGAATTCCAGCCATGTAAGGCAATGTGCTGTTACATCAGCAGTTCCTAGGGACATGGCGGTTGCAAGTATCTGCTGCTTCCTCAGAAACCTATGACAGCGGGACACTGTCATATATAGAAGTAGCAGAAATACTACTTTATATACTACTCATATATATGATGCTTAGCTCCTGCTGAACAAGTTGTTGGACAATCAAAAGTTCAGTTGTTCATCCAAATGCCTGAACAGCCAAATCTTGATCTGAACATAAGTTTGGATGAAACTGTCAGCTTATCCCTAGTTCTTATGTGAAAACATGCAATACTCTGTATAACTGTCTGGAATCAAACAATCTCCACATGATCCCCTGTATGCCAGACAAGAAATCACATGTTGGCTCCTATGTAATAGTACATTTTGTGGCTGCAATGTAACACATAAAACCATATAGACGTGGTTAGATGGTTACTTGTTTTGTGACTTAACATTAGAATGGGAAGCTGTTTAATCCAAAACGTTTTTCCTTGGAATGATTGTTAGCGCTAGATATGGTATGTGCAATATCTCAAATATTGCTTAAATAACATGCAAAAATGCCTTGGTAATGAGAGAGGTCTGAGAAGAATAGCCACATGGAACTGTTTTAAAACCATATTGTGAAGGGTATCCCTGTATGGACAACACACTGGGCCCAATGGACTACACCAGTGGTTTTCAACCACTGGACAATAGCTACCTGCCTGCTGTCTCCCAGGCCCACATAACCATAGAGAAATGTGCATATGTTGCTGTGATTTTGTAGGCACAGCAGAGCAGCAGTGGGGTGCTGGAACACTTTCTGCCTTTCATTACCCTGCATTGCCACTGACCACCAATGCTGAGCAGGGTTAGTAGTAATGCCACTGACACCAGTGCTGGGAGTTATTGTGGCCAGTGACACCAGTGCTGGGGATTATTATTGCAGCCTTTGACACCAATGCTAAGGGTTATTGTTGCATCTACTGACATCAATATTGGGAGTTATTATTTTAGCCACTGACACCAATGATGGTATTTAGTATTACAGCCACTATCACCAATACTGGGGGTTATTGCAGCCACTGACACTGATGCTCAGACACGAATGATGGTAACTACAGTATTTTATTCCTACTTTCTCTGGTGTGTGCATTTAATGCATTCTACTATTGTAAATGCATTTTTTTATTCTATAAACTTTTTTAATGCTGGGGCAGGGGTGGTTTGAAAGATTTTACTGGATTCTGGTCCCACTGAGAACCATTGGACTGCCACATCAAAGGACCATGCTGGGTTGCACTCTTGTTAGCTAAGAACTGGTAATTAGACTGTGGACATTGGATCACCAAACTGAGTAACTGAATTAAAGTGGAGTTCCACACAAAAATGGAACTTCCACTTTTTGGAATCCCCCCCCCCCCCCCCGGTGTCACATTTGGCACCTTTCGGGGGGGGGGGGGCAGATACCTGTCTAATACATGTATTTGCTCCCACTTCTTGGCATAGATCACCGTGGTGATAGCGGTGACATATGCCACTTCCGGCGCCTACTCTGTCCTGCCCCGCTGTTTTCTGGGACAGCGGAGACCAGTGAGGATGCGAGGCGCGACTCGCGCATGCGCAGTGGGCAACCAGGAAGTGAAGCCGCACGCCAGAGGATGGCGGTAGCAGCAGCCAAGAGCCGACGGACAGATCGGCTTCGGCTGCTGACATCGTGGGCTCCCTGGACAGGTAGGTGTCCATATATTAAAAGTCGGCATCTGCAGTATTTGTAGCTGCTGGCTTTTAATAAAAAAATATTCGGTGGACCTCCGCTTTAAGGAAAAAGTGCTGAATTTCTGCTGCAAATTGCAAATCTTAGTGTCAGAATTTGGCATATAAATATGTTGTACTGATTCAGTCTGTCTTTTTTGTACATTCTTTAATTATAATCATTTTCAAAGTTTACAACAATCAGAAAGATGTCAAGGTATAGCATTTATCATAACAACCAAAATGAAGCATACATTCAAGCTTGCTGGATGTTATAATGAAGCTGGACATCATATAAACATATTTCTCTAAGACGGTGGCTGACATTGGGCCACATTAAACAGAGCTGTTAGCCCAGAAATTAATCAATCTTATGATGGTATCTCTTCTATCATCTTGCTAGGTTATAATATATAGAGTGGGAAAAGAAGTAGTAGGAGGGAGACATGGGAAAGTGTAAAAGGGAGGAATATGTCAGGCCCAAGGCGAGGGGAGGACCAAGCATATGGATCCTGGAACCACCTCCAATGACTCCACCAGAAGGATAGACCAAGTTAAGTAGCCCCCATGTCAATTCAAAGGCACGATGAATGACCGGTATGTTATACTAATCACCCTGCCATGTAGGAGTACTCATTCCAATAAAAACATGTTTTATTGAATCTTTATGAGTATCTTTCAGGGGAATGGTAATACCTTCCATTTATCTAATGTTGTAAACCTCGAGGAACCATTGCCACAAAGTAGGTGGCTCTACACGCCTGGGTAGCGTTGATCAAGTGCTTCACTACTGATCTCTTATACAGTAGGCGGACAATGAGATTTCAATATGGTGCAATAGAAGAAAAGAAGGTGCAAGCTGTTTGGAATTGCTAATATAGGGTATGGCAGAATATGTAGCCCAGTGGCGTAAGGGCAGGAAAGCAGTGAATTTCCGGTTACCCAAAATCAGATAGCACAGGGATGGAGCTGGGTAGATACCATAAGTGCGAGAGGCCATGGAGAAAATCTGCCAGGTAGGTGCAATGGACAGGCATTGTTTTATGTCAGTGGAGCGGAGAAATGGACTTCATGGGAGTATGGCCAGAGGTATGGAGATACTGCTTGTTCCATGGTGACTCATTGTTTTACCTGAGAGTTTCTGCACCAATACAGCACTCTAGTCAAAAAAAGATGCTATTTGGTAAAAACTAGCATCTGGTAAAGCCATAACACACTTGGATTTGTCTCTACAATGAATGGAGTGTACTGTATAACATAAGCTGGTCCAGAGTCCCAGACCAACTGATTTCAGATTAACATCATTAAGGCAAGGGTGCATTGCTAGAATTTTAGTGAATACTTTTACATCAAGGTTGAGCATAGTAATAGGCCCGTAGTAACTGACAGAGCTCTTCCAGGAGGGGGTGGTGGGTTGACCTAGTATCAACACATTTCAGGGGCACCCCCCCCCCCCCCTTTGCATGCCCTCCCCCTTTGCATTCAGAGCTAGCACATGGTAATCATTCCATAGAGTGGTGTCTTCCAGAGAGGCTGTTCTCTTTTTTTTTTTTGTTCTAGACGAGGTTGATTAAATGGTTAACAGAGCGCTCTCTTGCTCATCCTTTTAAGACAGTATAGTGAAGAGTGCCGATAGAAACGGGGGGGGGGGGGGGGCAAAAAGCATTGTTACTATGACAACTCACCACACCCATCCAGGAAGTTCTCTGTGATTTACTATGGTCATTTGCAGCCCTTCATGGGCTCTGTGTATCCAGCCAATGGATACTATGGGCATATACAGCTCCTTTCCTCCAGTCTATCAGCACAGCAGTGTTCAGCAGTGTGAGTGAGGGGAGAAGCAATTGCATGAAAAGCTATTTTTTTGACCAGCCTACCTATAGACCATATTTAAGACTGTTACAGGCATGTTGTTTACTTGGAGCGTGTGTGTGTGTGTGTGTGTATCACTTTTATTTTTCTTACTGCATTCAAATAAAGACATTCATTTTGCTAGAGTGGTCCCTTGCTCCCTTTTTTTTGGGCCCTCTCATGTACTGGGCATACTAGAAAGGCAAGTTTCCTGGCTTGGGAGAAGGGGTCTGAGATGTGAACAGATGAGTGGACTTAGGGAGGAAGCTGCTGTGAGTTTGGGCTCCCTGTCTTTGATCATCTTTCATGTGGGTGGTAATGACCTTATGAGCAGGAAGTCACTGGACCCAATATTTGATGGAAATTTACAGGGTTTTGGTGAGGTTTGCCAGGAATGAAAGTATTCTGGTTCAGAATCATGAATAGGAGCAGCATCTATCACGGCAAATGACGGCTTAAAAAAGAAAATGATAATCCATAATAGAACATTGGCTTATAGTTAACTTGTGTAAAGTTTTCCACATTAAAATCCATAATAGAACTTTGGCTTATAGTTAACTTGTGTAAAGGTTTCCACAGAAGTTATTGTGTTTCCAAGTAGGTGAAAGAGTAGGTGAACTTCGTTTTTTGTAGCTGATTGGGGCACCACACAAGGTGGATTCGGTACTCTGTCACGGCTGCAACTAGGACAAGCTCTGATCTTGCAGCAGATTTCAAGTACTGCAGACGTAAAAAGATGAGTTGGCTAAAATTTGCACATGCTGAGCAGGGCGGTCTTTAGCTGAAAGGATGCATCTCCCTCAGGTGAACAAGTAAAGGCAGGGCTTAGCTGCAGAATGGGGCTCAAGCAGGCCAGAAATATTTTATAGGGATTCTGGAGCCAGGTGCAAATGGTCTTCAGCAAAGCCTGAAAGGTCTTAACTAATGTCATCCTTAATTTATTTTGGGCAGTGGGTGAGGTGCCATGATCTGCCGTAAGGCTTTGTAGGGGTTTTAATGTTTGCAATTGTTTAATAAACTTGGGCTCCACCCAAATTTTGATACAAAGTCATTGTTTTAATGTTATTTTGGGGTAAAGTTGGAGGGGGGGTGTGGCAGAGTGGACCTTTAAGACCTTATACTGTATTTGTTTAACCCAGACTTTGGGATGAATTTCTTTGATAGACATTACAGTAGAGTAAATCTATATATCCGTTCTATGCATGATTTTGGTTTGGGAACATTTTGATAATTGTGAAAGTTTGTTTGAAGGTTGGCATTGCTGGTTGTGAGGGGGCGGGTCCTCATTATTATTGGAAGGTGTGGGAATGCAGCAGCACACATAGTACCTATAGTGTGTTAGTTGTCAGCAACCATAGGACCTACAGTGGGTTGTGAGCAAACACATAGGAGATCTAAATTTTTTATAACTATATAACACTACCGGACAACATGCGCTGGAAGTCCGCCTAAGGGGATGGCCAGAGCGTGCAGAGGCAAGAACACAGGGCAGGCAGGCTCTGTTTCTACAGAACAACAGTGATGGCCGTGGCCTGTTGTCGTAGCATCGTTATCAGCACGTGGCCATGGGACACGCTCGTCTTTGTTTTCGGCAGCTGAACATGTGGAGCCGCATCATGCTGAAGGCTTGGGTAGAAATGGATGACCAAGCTCCTCATCACTCGCCTCAATCCTCTCAAACTCAGGCTCAGGGTACTGGCAGAGCAGCTGCCATCGCGTACTCAATGGCATCATCAGCCACCCCTTCCTAAGTCCCACCATGTCCTTCCGAGTGAGTTCCCCGAACTCTTTGAGCACAGTGTGGGTAATCATGCTCCTGGAGGAATGGCCCAACGATTCGAAGGGCTCGGATGATGATACCCAGCTTGAGGAAGTCTGTATTGTGCGCGCAGGATGTGGGGATGCTGGAAGGACAGCAATTCTGGCACGTACTGTTCCACCAGCAGCAAGCTTTGCCAGGTTTGTCTTGTGGTGATGAGCAAGGAGAGGGATGATTGAAGGTCATTGCATCCACGTGGGGTGCCTCGATGGGAGAGAGATGAGGAGGAGGGACGAGAGGAGGAGGATGCAGCGTCCATGTCCAAACGAGGCAGGATGCCCCCTGGAGGGCCGAGCTAGATTCCAGCCACAGCAAATGTACAACTACCGCAGAGACTCCGCCTGGGCAGGGCGCTGCCCTCTGCACGTATATCAGAAAAGTTCTTTGAGTGTGGGCCATTTTTTGAGACGAGTAGCATACAGATCGCACCACTGCTATTGTGAAATTTGTCTCAAGCCGTATCTCGACGTGGCCAAAAACATCAGCCGCTTGGAACCACCCACCAAGCATGAGCAGACATTTTTCGACCTGCCATGCAGCTCGTTGGTCAAGCACACATAAAAGAACCCACACCAAAGAACTAAGTGGACCACGTCCTTGCTCCTCATCAGCTGGGATCTCCATCCCCACTACATCTTCAGATCCTCTCTGAAAGCTCGCTCTGAGAGGACTGAAGGTGTATCAATTAGGTGTGTCACAACCAAGAACTTGTACCACCGACGTCCGATTGGTAGCAGGCAAATTTCCCTGCCCCAGCTGCTGCGACCTCGAAAGAAGGACAATCCCATCCACATTGCGTTGAATGCTTAGCTTGAGCTAAATTGCTTAGCAACTTCAACTGCTGCCTTTTCAGTTGGAAGACCTACGGACCCCCTTCCGTGAGTTTGTTCAATGTGCGGTTCCTCAGTGGCAGGTTCCCAAACGCCACTTTTTTCTCACGGAAGACGATATCCAGTCTCTCTGTAACCGGCATGTGGAAGCTGTCAATGTCCAAGCAGCTGGAACAGGGCGGTTCAGCGGTAATGTTGCATATTGCCCGATGGACATCATGGGTGTCCACTCCTATTTTTCGTGCAGCAGTGGGAGGGATGCAGGACAAGGTGCAGTAGTGTTGGGAGGTTGTTCCGCCCACCAACGCCTCCAAAAATGCTACTACTGCTACTGGTTGAAACCAGCGGTGTGCTCCGTAGGCGTACAAGGTCTACGCAAATACGCAGGCAAAAAGATGCCATGCCGTACAGGAGCCTCACTGGGCCAAGTTCAGGCAGCTCTGCAGGGGCAGGCCGAGATGGTGGGTTGACAGCCACAGCCAGCTTAAGCCAGGAGATGGTCAGTTTCTGACAATGGCACAAACCTCCTCTCTCGCCATGCGAACAGGGGCAGCTCAACCCATGTTGCCCAGTATGGATCACGTCCTCAAACATGGTGTAGCAGCGGTTCTTGGGCAGGTTTCCTGGCTTACAGGATATCCTGAGGACAGGCCAGGAAAGTCTGAAGGTGCAATTTCCGCCGATCTTATAATGGCCAGGTGCTCGATGTCAGAGCTGCAAAAAGGAGCTGAACCTGCCCAAGAACCGCCTAATTGTGACTGCCCACCAAGTTGGAATCCCAACGTTGGCCATGCTGCAGAGACTGCACAGCCAGCAGACAGGGCCATCAATGAGTACCTTTGCGACCTACGGCACCCCAGGACAGGGTCAGGGGAGCTTGGTTTTTTTTTTCCCAACGTCAAGATGGATCATGATCAAGGGATGCCTGCACTGTATCTCACCATTTGAGGAGGCCACGAGGAATGGTGAGCATGACAGTGCATTCATCAGTGGTACATCTTGTCCACCTGTTGGAGCATACGCTGCGTGGGATAATGGACAGGGCACTTGAGGGCAGACAGAGGCAGGAAGAAGGAGGACTTCCCTTGCCTCTCAAGGCCCCCTTTATCCGGACAGTGTTTCCTTCTGTCACCACACCATCTCACAGAAGCAGGATGAGGAGGAGAGGAGCGAGGAGGAGGATGGAGGATTGTGTGGAGCATGGAGGCGTGGGAGCCTGGCACTCAGCATCAGCAGCAGCAGTTCTTTTAGGGAATGAGAGTACTGTTCCCACACAACCAGTGGACTGTACGTGGTGGGAGGGGGTGGCTGGCGATTCATTTATCCTGCTGTGGACCCCAGAGAACTCGGTACCGAATGGGCCTCAGCTTAACCTACGCTGCATGGCTCTCCCTGATACCTGCAAAGCCTGAGGAAGGATTTTGTGTTCTTCGGATCAAGGAGAGGGACATTAATGGCTGGGCCACTCTCCTTGTATCACGGAACAAGGGTAAACGTTGCGGACTTATCTGCGTCGCAGAGGTAGCAGGAGGATGAGGTCATTGCTCAGGGAGGCCTATGGGCAGACATGGTCTGCTGCAAAGCGTGGTTCCCAGAACTATGGGAGGGTTACAAACTCCTGGTCCTGGACGACGGAGTCTTGCTGAGGCTTCGGTCTGTTCAGAAGGAGCGGTGGGAGAATGGGGACTCTGACCGTTGTAGGGGTTTTAATGTTATGCAATTGTTTAAAACTTGTGTGGTCATTGGGGGGTTGTGGGGGGGGGTGGCAGAGAGTGCACCTTTAAGACCTTATACTGTTTTTGTTTAATCCAGACTTCAGGATGAATTTCTTTGATAGATATTACAGTAGAGTAAATCTATATATCTGTTCTATGCATGATTTTAGTTTGGGAAAATTTTGATAAATGTGAAAGTTTGTTTGAAGGTTGGCATTGCTGGTTGTGAGGGGGCGGGTCCTCATTATTATTGGAAGGTGTGGGAATGCAGGAGAGTAAAAAGTCTAGTTTAATTTCACACACCAGAGGCCACAAACTTCAACCTATGTATGTGAATATATGTTTTGATAGTTCTATATGAAGGCTTACGTTGGGGGCCCTTTAAATAAATTAAATAATTTTCTGTCTAAAATGCTGCCCTGCTGGAAGCATAGATTGTGTTTTAAGGTGCTGAAACACACAACTGCATTGCTGCTAGCAAAAGTCCAACCTATAGATATATCTGGTCGATGGTCGGTGCTTGAACTCATGCAAATTACAAAAAATAGCTGCAGGGTTGTGTGCAGAGTTTCAATCAGACAAGTGTAAATAAATCCTACAGGAAAGACATAAAAAAACAAAAAAAACAAAGAAAAACATTTGTTTAGGTTCTCGTGTATCAGTTTTTTTTTCTCAATTATTATATTACACATAGAGATTTTTTCAAACGTAATGTACTCTGAGTCTTTCAGGCAAAGACTATGTGCAATTCAGATTTTAATCTTTTAAGGCAAATACAGAAAAACAAAAACAAAATAGTATACTTTTTTCTTTAATATTGCCAGGATTTAAATACTGTTCAGTTTTCATATCAATCCAGCAGGTGGCAATCTGCACTTCTTTTCTTATGCCTTTATCAGGCTTTCTTACCTGCTTTGCTTGTTATTTACAGAGCTATATAACTCAAGCTCCAGTTTGCATATATAACCCATATTTCTATATGGGTAAATATTTATATTTCTTTAAATAGCAGACATGTTTCAGTATAGCTGGTAAAAGTAGCCTGAAAATATGCGAAAATGGGCACCGATCACCACTTTCTACTTCAAATGATTTTTTTTATTAGATAAAAATAGCAAGATATTTTTTGTAAAACAAATTTTTCATATAAATTGTAAAAATGGACACAAAATATTAATTTAAAAGCTAATACATAAAAAAAAAAAAAAAAATCACTATGGTTTCAACTTAAATATGTATGCAAGGTAGCCTCTCCCCAGCTCCACCCTCAATATAAAATGCTAAGTGAAAAAAATTGGAACAAGTAAATTTTACACAATACTCTGTAGGTGAAGGCGCTGCCACAGAGCTCAAATCTGGAAAGAAGTTACTGTAGTATTGTGCAGGAGTGTTTCCCTGAGATAATTGGGATCCTTGGTTTTCCTAGGATCCCTGGAGAAGGCCTAGTGATGTCACCTTCACCTATTTAAGCTTGCTGGAAGCTATGGTGTGAGAAAAGTGTTTTTTACTTTTTTGTTCCAATGTTTTATATTAATTTTTTCTTTTGCTTAACACTCCCTATTTGGAAGCAAAGATGAGGAGGATATAAAAGAAGCAGACCTTGCATGTGTATGGAAGGTTTCCATTAGACTGGACATGCTTGAATGGATTCGATTTTTTAGAAATGCATGATTTGACATTCATACAACTACAAGTAACTTGTCACACATTTTTAGTATTGTTTGCATCTTGGAAGGTCTACCATTATGGCCAGGGCCAGTTCACACCACCCTGGTTCGCTGCAGTTCAGTAAGTTTAATGGGACTGCCCAGTGCACCACGGCGGCCAAAAAATGTGCATGCAGCATATTCAACAAAACAGTGCATCACAGCGTGTGTTGCAACACACTCTGTGATGCACTATGAAGGTGCATTGGGGTGCCATTCAGAATGAATGGTATTGTCATACCAATGCACATTACAATGGATCGAACAAAGCCTCAATGCCTGTCAGATGTCTCATAACAAGGTGCGCTCAAAATACATCAGAGGAATATGTCAGTCTGCCCAATCACTTGGTGGAATAATGTGAAAATAGTCCTAATTTATGCAAATGTATTTAATGAAAACCTGTCTATAGTGCCTCCCAGAAACCAATTAGATTTGGTCCTGCTGTGGTAAATGGCTGTTATATACAGTTTATTCAGTTAGTTGTTGTAGGGCAAATATATTGCCTCGAGCTATATCTATTGAGCTGCTGACAATAACCAAAGATCTTTATTTATGGTGTTATTTTAGCTCCATTCACCCTGTGCCAAAGAGATGATGTTTACTCAATGAGATTGATTAATCAATAGGCATTGAACAATATAGAGCCCTTGTAAATCATAAAAAGCATCCATTATGCACAGAAATTAAATAAAAAAAAACATTGTAAAATCACTCCCAACATTTAAAGGGAAACTTCACCCAAAACAGGAAGCTCCACTTGTAAGCCCCCCCCCCCCCCGGTGCCACATTTGCCACCTTGTGGGTGGGAGAGGGTACCTGGTTTTGACAGGTACCCACTCCTACTTCCTGCTAAGTTTGCTGCGACAAACTCAGCCAGAAGTTCGGGCCTCGCTGCAGCCGGCCATTGAGAAAGCACAGCACAATTCGTGCAGTAGGAAGTTTCCCTTACCCAAGATGGCGGCGCCAGCACCCGAGAGCCGTTTAAAGAAACAGCTTGAGTGAGGACACTGCGGGTTCCCTGGACAGATATGTGCCTAATAATAAAAGCCAGCAGCTACAGTATTTATAGCTGCTAACTTTACATTTTTTTGAGGGGGGGGGTGGAGCTCTGCTTTAACAACTCTAGTGAGTGATGCAGCAACAAAAGATCAGCCAGTCTATGTCTATTCTGAGCACTTGTATGCAATCACTTATTTTGTATCATGCTAATAGTTGCCTTATGATAGCTTACTGTGGGTTGCAAATTACCATTAAAATAATATTCTATTGCCTTCTTTTATTTATAGCTGTTCATCTAGCTGTCCTTCCTCACACACACTGTTAAACATTTGTAGTAAAGTAAACCTAAAAGTGGTTATAACTGAATTCTCATTTCCACATTAAGTTCCCCTTTACCCTGTGTACATGTGATCAGAGGGATAATGTTTCCTAAAGATCCTATGATGTTCTAAGATGTTTGTTAACCTCACCTTCTTGTTAAGGGGTCTCGTGTCTTACTGGACTTAATCAAAAAAGAGGAAAACCTCTTTGTTTTTTCAAATCTAGGATAAAAAGTGTTAAACTAAAGAAAACCTTTATATACCGAAAAAGATTTATCTTCCATAAGAGTCAGTACTATTAATGTCTTTTGAAACATTCTATTTCCTTGCCATCTCTGGTTGGTAGATTACACTCTCATGGATCATTGCCTGGTCCTTGCTGCAGCTGGGTTTCCAAGTACTGTATAACAGCAATATGATCTCGATATGCAAGACAAGGGAATCATTCTGTAGAACCAGGCAACTGATGTGTTATTTAAAAGTACTGGCTTCACGTAATAAAATAAATGAAAGACAGACTTTCTCTCTTGCTGCGTTTTCGTCCGGGTCACAGCTTTGGTTGAAATGAATGTTTTCAATTAAACGGATGTTGGGTGAGTAGGGGGCAGATTATAAACAAAGCGTAAAAAACAGAAATATTAGAATGTTGTGTAGCCCTTTGACATCTAAAAAGGAACTTGAACAGCAGGCTTTTACTTAGAAGTGGCTAGATAATAATGTGTGTCTATGCGTGCTGTACTTGTTTAAACATAATGTGTACTTGTTGATTTTATACATAAAGTATAACCTCAAAACTATTTCAGAAAATCAATAACCATTTTTGAGATTAAATATTATGCCTATAGGGTATATCTAATGAGAATTTACATATGGAAAAAAATGAAAAATGACTTCTTGGTATGGTTTCTCATCTTCCTCAATAGGTTATTGTAGAGGATGAAAAATCTCAGGGGAAAAAATTGCTTCCATGAATCAATACAACATACATTGGCTTCCTGTGACCCTAAAGGTGAGTTTTAAGATCACGCTTTCAAAATCATGACGTGACAAGTCTATTTCCCAGATAGCAAGCAATTGTGCTGCAAGTTTGAAAATGACTTGTTAAGCTATTGATAGACTTGCCAGGCTTCACAGGTTTGTTGCACAATTGCAGCAAGTCCGCATTGCATGACTCCAGATCAAATTTCTTTGCAAACATTCAGCAAGTCTGCTGCAAGTTCTGGTTCAGTTATGTCGTGCAATAGTCATCCCACCACAGGGGTCACTAAAACTTGCAGAGCTCTTGCTGTAGACTCACCACTGCAACTTTGCTCTCGCTAGAGACTTTCTATGCAAATTTGCTACAAATTGGAAAAGTGTCAACTAGAACTTGTGCTTCAAGTGCTCTGTAAGTGTACAACTTGCCAGTGAAAATGTGCAGCAAGTTAACAGACTTACAATTCAAAAAAATATGTGGCAAGTTTTCCTTGCTATCTGGGTTCTAACCCTTTTTGTTTTTTCGATAGACTTGGGAAAAGTAAACACTTTTTTATCGCAGTCTGTGACAGGGGAGCCAGACTATAGGAAAGTGGGTAGTCATTAGGACAGGAAGACACAAATAGTAATAATACCTGGCAGAAGTTCGGACTCTTACTCATTTTACAGAGACATAAATATTGTGTTGCAGTCTGTCCTGCCCAACAAAAAGGGAGGGGAATCTCTCCAGAAGGGACACAGACCACAGTAAGAATTTGACAGATATTCTGTTCCTACATCTGTCCAAAAATAAAATATACAGTATTGTCTGAAGTTTGGCATTAAAACATGTCATAGAAGTACCCATAGTCATTAGATGATTGTCGCCTGGTTCCACCCATTCTGGATAGGTCACTGTGATTATGTCCATGTGCATCTGCTGCCACTGTAGTTTTTCCTGGGTGATAGTTTTTGTAACTATATGATGACCGTGTCCTCTGAGCAAACAGACAGTTGCTCCAATATAAGCATTATTGTGTATCTGTTTATCTCCAATTGATTTATTTGTGGTTGTCTCACAGTTTTAATAAGAATAGGAGAACAAACCACAAACATGTAATACTTTAACCAAAAAAAAATCTTTATTACTTTACTGCTTCCTATTGCTTCTCTATGACCCATAAAGCGGGAAAAACTGATTGAATGTTTTTAGGACCTCGTAGTTTAGAGGCCTAGGCATTTTCAGAGATGAGGCTCAATGTTCTACAATGTACGACTGACAGGGAGTTAATTTGGGTAAAAAGAGGCAAACCCTTTGTTTAATCCTAAGCAGTATGTAATGGAAGAAATTATGTCTTATCTCACTTTGATATCGAGGTGATCAGAGTCATAAGAAGTTAAATCTATGACTTATATATATATTATATATACAACCAGTGCAGTGCTCATAATGAAAATTAAATGTGGAGAACCATAGAAGTCCCTGATGATGGCACATATGACGAAACATGCAGGGCCATCTTTGTTTCTAGAAGAGGATTCTGGCATTTTTTATACACTAAGTGCATTTATGTATAATACATTCTCCTTGTATGCGGTTTTACACTATGTGAAACATTTCTTCATTGCATGTATTTAACTGCATTTCCTGATCTTGCCAACCTGAACACAGAGGAGGTTGTTGCTTGACCATTTAACATCCTTGGGATTTTTTGTGATAATTATTCCTTTCCATGGAGGATGATCCATTGAGATAATAACTCCTTTTTGACCATCTTATATGAGGGTCACAAGTATTCTGGTAAGCCTTGCATGAGAGGGAGAGGTGTCACCCTGGCTATCTATGACATTTTAAACTTTCATCATGGTGTGTGGGATTTGTTCTTCACTTCATGTTTTTGAACACTCTCCTGGATATAATCTATAGACATTTCTTTTTATTTAGTTTGTGTTTGAGTTTACATACATCTAGTATAATTTCACTTTTAAACACTTTCATTGTCATTTCTATCTTATATGACGATGATGACAGTAAGCACCATCATTTAAGTTGTTCTCCACGTGTAATTTTCATTATGAGCTCTGCACTAAAGATATATATATATATATATATATATATATATATATATATATATATATATATATATATATATATATATATATATATATATATATATATATATATACATATATATATATATACAGGGCCACTGATAAGGCTGTGCAATTGGTCCTGTTGTATTGTGCCCAGGCCTCATCAGCCTGCCCGAGGCAGCTTTATTGTTCATTTCTGCCTAATAAATAATATGATTTTACTAGACAACACCCCTGCCTCTACTTGCTTACCAGGACTTAAATTACATTTCCCTTGGCCCCATCACGTTAACAGAGGGGCCTAGGAGGTGGTAGCAGAGGATAAACTTTTTCTACCTGATTCTTCTATCTGAGCACATATTTTATAGAGTTTAAAATCTATGTCTTGATGACTTCTTCAAGATGGGTTTGTTGATGCTATAATAAATGTGGGCAGCACTTCTGTCTGGCAGCACTAGAGTTGCTGGTTCCAATCCCAACACCTGCCTGGAGTTTCCATGTTCTCTCTGTTCCTGTGTGGGTTTCCTCCGGGTACTCTGGTTTCCTCCCACACTCCAAAGCCCTAGTATACAGTATGTATGAATGTGAGTTAGGGACCTTAGATTGTAAGCTCCATGAGGGAAGGGACGAATGTGAATGTACAATATGTATGTAAAGTGCTACATAAATTGGCCGGGCTATATAAGTACCTGTAATAATAATACCACATACTGAGGTCATTAAATAGAAACATAATACATGAGGGAATTTTAATTCATTATACCATTCAGAGGTGTTGTTAGTGTCCCTTTTTGACAGAATGCCTGCATAGGGGTGTGTGGGCTCCCAAGTAGCAATGACGACCATAGCCTTGGCCAACTCATGTTCTTTCACCAATTGAGGTAGTTGTTATTCTGCATGATAGTATAAAAATAACAGTTTTGGCATATGGCACTCAATATGTTACCAATAATATGTTGCCAATAATTATTTGTTTGAGAGAAGTTTGAATATTTATATTGCTAGGTCATACCCCATTTGTATCGCAAGCACTGGTAGAATATTTGACCTTGTATATTTAGTATATATATATATATATATATATATATATATATATATATATATATATATATATATTAGTATATTTACTTTTATTCTACAACCCGTAACATTTGCTTTTATTTAATATTAGCTATATCCATCCTAATATATCCCCTGTTACTGAAATAACCTGTCAAAAATTGAATTTTTGAACTTATCCCATTAGGCAAAGTAATTGCCTAAAATATGTCTTTGAAATGCTGGAAATTGTGTCCCTGTGAGGCAATGTATGTGACTTCTTTTGTTCACTGTTGAACTGTTTATCCAGTAACTACGTCAGGTATAAAACAGTACTAATCTTTGTTGCTGCTGTAAAGCCTGATCTATGTGGAACAACATAATTAAGTGTCAGGCTTTAGATATATGGTTGAAAAGCCAGCAAGAGTTATCCTTTTTGTACGTAACTGATAATTCAGTTGATGGCGGGGAAGTAATGGAACTGCAGATTATTAGCTGAAAGGTGTAGTGTTTTATCACTAAGAGACTTTGACCATGGTGCATATTTTCTTGTTGCAATAAAATGCAAGATTGGCTTACACTGTCCAGGCTCCCACTCTCTTGACAAATCATCTATTATTCATTTGTATCAAATGTACATGTAAGGAAAAAAGTCATGGTTTATACTTAACTCACCCCCATCTTCCATCCACGGCACCCGGGCAGGCATGGTGTCACATTCCTTCCAGCTAGATCCTGGGGAATACAGAGCAGCTGAAATCTTGCTAGAAAATGCTCTGGAAAAGAAGGGAGTGTTTTGTCAAGAGATTTTGCCTGCTATCCATACCCCAGAAATCTTTTCAGAAGCACTGTTTTACTTGACTTTGCCTTGTATTGAAAGGTCAGCTTTATTGATACAATTTCCTTTAATGTATAACCTTGGTGTATATACAAGTGGAAGAGCAAAGTCGGAGAAATCTTTAGAATTTGGGGAGCACAAATATGTTTTCCAACATCTATTGATTAGAAGAAGAAAACAAAAAAACAACAGATGTTTAAGGTCCATGCTAACCAGACCTTACTTTTTTTGGGGGGGTCGGCTTTCAAAACAAAAAAAGTTGGGAGGGTGGAAGAAAAACTATTCAGTTGTCTTTGGTAATAGAATTACCACATTTAGTAAAAAGTGTTGATGGGCAGGATATGTAAAGAGTATTTTTTCACTGGGTTTGGAACAACAAATATGAAGGGGGTGACAAGCTGCCAGGCTGCTTTGTGTTACCCTAAGTAGAAAGCCCTGTGCAAGCTCCCTATAAGTCTATGCCAAAAACTAGGACTATGAACCAATTAGAAGTATGCACTGCCTAGTTGAAGGAAGGGGAGAAGGTCAAATACTTTCCTATATTAGAGAGTACTTGGTATTTCCAAAAGCTGGCTGCCATTGCCTAGTTTCTGTGATTATGTTCATACACCTCAATCATTGTAGTAGTATGGACATATACATATCTAGATCTGAGAGATCTTACACAAAAGAGGTAGTTCCATCCGCAATACACATTTATTGATAGGGTTACATAATATATACAAATTACACACCAGACATTATTTACAACACAATGTACAGTTTAGGTCCCCTGGCTTATATGATGTTTACAAATTACCCACAGCAACCATATTTACAATACAATATAAGGTGCAAGTATAGCGTTAGATTACCTGTTAACTTTAGGTTGGCCTATGGTGACTGCTGTCTATTCCCACACCAAAGAGGGACTTAGTTTGGTCACAAAGCATTATATCCCCCCCCCTCCTTTCTGTACTGTGGCTAATATAATTCTCCCTTATTGGTCACTGTACCTAGTAAATGTATATTGGGCACAGCCTGATTGGATGAGTCAAAGAAGGCTGTTGTTTACTACCCAGGTGAGATGTGATCAGGGAAAACAAAAGGCCAAACTTTGAAGTTGAACTAATTACCATAACACCAACACAACACTCAATACTTTAAATATATTTCCTTCTAACTGAAATAAATTTCTAATTGCAATATTATTTACAGCTGTTAATGAAGATTTTGCATAAACCGATTATGTAACACTGCCAAACAGGGTGGTTGGTAGTGCAGGGAAGGTAAGAATTAGTAGCAGAGAAGGAACATTTACTTTGTCCTGAACAGGGTTACTTTGTATGTGTGGTTTAGTAACTCCTGATTCCTTCTCCTATAGTGTGGTCATTGGTTGCCAAGTTACCCACTATGACATTACAAGGTACAATATTATACTGTGTTATTACACAATACTTTATTAATCCCAAGGGAAATTGATAGTTTGATTTTCTGTTATTCTATGTTTTAGTTTGTTTTATTTGGTGTTGATGGCTGTTATTGGTAACTTTGCTGTGTTTTTGTATCTTGTTCTGTACATTGTTGTCATTAGGGATGAGTCGAACACCCCCGGGTTCGGTTCGCACCAGAACCTGCGAACGGACCTTAAGTTTGCGCGAACGTTAGAACCCTATTAGTTACAATGGACGCGAACGTTCGAAATCTAAAGTGCTAATTACAACGGCCAATATGCATGTTATTGTCATAAAACAGGTTTGGGGACCCGGGTCCTGCCCCAGGGGACATGTATCAATGCAAAAAAGTTTTAAAAACGGGCGTTTTTTCGGGAGCAGTCATTTTAATGATTCATAAAGTGAAAAAAAAAGTTAAATATTCCTTTAATATGGTATCTGGGGGGTGTCTAAAGTATGCCTGTGAAGTGGCATGTGTTTCCCGTGTTTAGAACTGTCCCCGCACAAAATGACATTTGTAAAGGAAAAAAAGAAGCCATTTAAAACTACTTGCGGCTTTAATGTCATGTCGCAGATGGCTGGATTAGATGACAACAGGGCAGAAGGGCAGATACAGGGTAAGGTGGTTTTAGTGTGCTGTGCTATAGTCACACAGCACACACACACTAACTCCTGCAGATGGTTGCCTTAGATGGCAGAAGGGCAGATACAGGGTAAAGTAGTTTAGTGTGCTACTGCTGTGCTATACTCACACAGCACGCACACACACTAACTCCTGCAGATGGCTGGATTGGTAGAGATTAGAGAACAACACTGAGAAGAATAAACTATCCCTGCCTATTTTTCCTCTTTCCCTACACTATTCCCCACACAGAAATGAATCACAAGCTCATATAGTGTGTACACTGTACAGTACAATCTGTCACTGTTCCTAACGCCGGAACACACTACACGAGGCTGCCGGTGCGGCGGCCTTATATAGTGTGGGGTGTGTACTAAACACCCTGAGCTATAATTGGCCACAGGCATCCTGCCTGTGGTCAATTATTGCTCTCCTCGCCACTGGCTTTATGATTGGCCAAGCATGCAGGGTCACAGTGCATGCTTGGCCAATCATCAGCAGCAATGCACTGCGACTGGCGCAGTGCATTGTGGACCGTTCGCATAGCACGAATTTGATGCGAACGGCCCTCAGAGTTCTTGTTTCGACGAGCGGACGAACGGCCGATGTTCGATTCGAACATGGGTTCGAATCGAACACTGGGCCCATCCCTAGTTGTGATCTTGTGTTGTCTTTGTTGAGTGTGTCTGTGTCGCAACAATTTCCCAATTTCCATTGGGATTAATAGAGTATAATAAAGTGTTACCTTAGCAGGTAGCTGGCAATTCATTGCATCATCACAAATCAACCAGAGATGGTATAAGTTGGTTTCACACTAAATGCCTCTTCAGATAATGGAACTGCATAGCTCATAAGCAAAGCTGGCAACCTAAATTGTAGTGCACAAAAAAAGTATAGCTATAATCCAAAACACAAGCTGTAGGAACCATATCTTCCAAACTTACTTGCAAACTGTGCCCATACTTAGGCTAGATTCATTGTACCCCTTTGGAAGGCTTTGACCTTTCTGTGGTCTGGAAATCTAAACATAAGATAGGACGAATTTCCCTCTACTATAGTTTTTTTGGCATGAAAAAAGAATTTGAGTTGGCATTTGCAAACATAGCCTCTGATTATGATGTACTTTTGCCCAATAACTGATATCTAATGTGAAATAATGTGCAGATGTCTGTTTTACCCGAAATAATCATTCTGTCTTGTGATTTCTGAAACGGCTATAGATGCAGCTGCTGTAATATTGATATTGACATTTAAACTTAAAAAAAAAAAATCTAGAATAGTGTTCTAATAGGGAGATGTGGGAAATTTAAATGCAGATTTGTTAAAACTAATTTGTATTGTTAAGAAATTTTTCATTTTAAATTATCTGAATAAAGCCGACCTGTCATAATTAAGAAATTCTATTACCCACATTTTCAAATGCTGAAAATGAGCTTCAGTACAGTTGTATAGACTTTTGCTCGGTCTTCAGTTGGACAGCTGAGATAATTACCCAATTACATAATCAAGTCAGATCTAAGCAAGTAGCTGAGATTGCAATTCATTTAATTTTCTAATCAAGAAAGAGAGTAAATAAATGCCATTTGTTTATGTTTAATGCCAGTCTGTCGACTGTCTTTGCTGTTAGTTTTTGAATATCTTATCATTTGGAGTATCTGCAGACTACCACATCTGATATGACCTCATGTATAATCTATAGTCCAAATCTTCAAATGATGATAATGCTCAAAAATGGCAGTCACTGAACTAGCTATCTTTAGAACTATTGCGGTATAAATACGGGGGCTCAATTCTCTCTAAATGGTCATGGTCAGAACAATCAACCACTGAACTACTGTTTCTTTAGAGCAATTGCAGTATAAGCAGGGATGCTCATTGTTGGCCAAATGAGCATGTTTATGCACTAGGACGATTATGGTCAGAACAGTCAACCACTATCTATCTTCAAAACTGTCATGCTACAAACATAGATGTTCATTTTATGCCAAATGTGCATGTTTATGCACTGAACAGACATCCCTGGTGCTGGCCTTTGTTTGCAGGAAAAATAGTGCTTGGCTGGGAAAATTATCTATCTAAAATATCTTTGCTAGGGGTGTCAGTAGATAGAGTGATATTTTGTTGAGTTGATTAGCTGCAAATCCAGAGAGAAGGGTAAAAGTCAGCGCTTTGGATGGTAAACAGGCTGCCAGCAAAACAAGGATTGATATGCAAACCCTGAGAAATCTGAAGAATATGTTTGCAGCATCTAAATCATCAAAAGCATATAAATGTGAATCTATTATATATTCCACTACAAACCCAGCATGTGTTACGCTACCAGTCAAACGTTTTAGACCACCTCCATTTTTCCAGTTTTTATTGAAATGTACATTTTAAAGTCTCAATGTACTCTGAAAATAAAGCCTGGAACAAATAATCAATTCGACATAGATAGGAAATCATGAAGTTGTTCTCTTTAACAAAATGTAATTAACATTTTTGACTTATTCAAGTAGCTACCTTTTGCAGATATAACAGCTAAACACACTTGTGGCATTCTTTCTACAACGGAATTCAAATATTGTTTAAAAAGTTCTTCCCAACACTATTGCTAAAGTTCCCACAAATGTGTTGCACTTGTAGGTTGCTTTGCTTTCATCCTTCTATCCAGTTCATCCAAAAGCAGCTCGATGGGGTTTAGGTCTGGAGACTCTGCTGGCCATTCCAAAATTTTTAAGAGGTGTTGCCATTTAAAAAAAAAATAATTAAAAGTCAGCAGCTATAAATACTGCAGCTGCATACAAAAATCCTGCATGATGAACCTAAGATCTCAAATTGTGATTCATCGGTCCATAAGACCTTCTACCTGTCTTCAGTAGAGATATGCTAAACACCGCCCGGTTCAGTTTGTGCCAGAACTCTCGAACATCGCAAAAGTTCAGATGAGAACCCCATTGAAGTCTATGAGACCCGAATATGAAACATTTTTTAAGTTTTAAAGGCTTATATGCAAGTTATTGGCTATAGAAAGGGTATGGGGGTCCGGGTACTGCCCTGGGGGGCATGTATCAATGCAAACTTAAAAAAAAAAAAAAGATTGATTTTACAGGATCAGTGATTTTATTGATACTTAGTCATTAGTCGGTGTGGGTTGACATGACTCCTGCGCACATGCAGGAGTCAGTTATCCTGGCACACAGGAACGATGCCGGGGATTTAAGCTGACTTGCGCATGTGCTGTCAATTTACATGCCACAGAAGTCTACAAGCAGGCAGGTAGGAGTATTTTATCACAGAAGAAACATTGCATGCCTCTTATGTGATAAATAGCCCACCTGCTCAAAAAATTTTGAAAAATGCCTTCAGTTGCACTTTAACCACTTCCCGACTGCCTCCTGCACATATACGTCAGCAGAATGGCACGGCCAGACAAAACCACGTACAGGTACGTGGCCCTTTAATTGCCTGGCCGTGGGTCACGTGCGCGCGCGACCCGGTCGGGAGCTCCGTGACCCCGGCCGCAGGACCAGCGGACCCGATCGCCGTTGGTGTCCCATGATCGGATCACAGAGCTGAAGAATGGGGAGAGGTCTGTGTAAACAAACCTCTCCCCGCGCTTTCTACTCTGCCTGTCATTGATCGGCTGTTCCCGGTCGTCGGGAAAGCCGATCAATAATGTCAGACGTCAGCCCCGCCCCCTAATGTAAAAAAAAAACACACACGTCACAGCCCATAACCCCTCCCCTCCCCCTAGTGGTTAACTCTTTCACTGCCAGTGTCATTTATACAGGAATCAATGCATTTAAATAGCATTGATTGCTGTATAAATGACAGTGGTCCCAAAAATGTGTCAAAAATGTCCGATGTGTCCGCCGTAATGTCGCAGTCACAATAAAAATCGCTGATCGCTGCCATTACTAGTAAAAAAAAAAAAAAATTAATAAAAATGCTATAAAATGATCCCCTATTTTGTAAACGCTATAACTGTTGCGCAAACCAATCAATAATCGCTAATTGCGATTTTTTTTTACCAAAAATATGTAGAAGAATACGTATTGGCCTAAACTGAGGAAAAAAAATGTTTTTTTATATATTTGTTGGGGATATTTATTATAGCAAAAAGCTAAAAAATATTGCATTTTTTTCAAAATTGTCATTTATTTTTGTTTATAGCGCAAAAAATTAAAACCGCAGGGGCGATCAAATACCACCAAAAGAAAGCTCTATTTGTGGGAAAAAAAGGACGCCAATTTTGTTTGGGAGCAACGTCGCACGACCGCGCAATTGTCAGTTAAAGCGACGCAGTGCCGAATCGCAAAAAGGGGCCTGGTCCTTTGGCTGCCAATTGGTCCGGGGCTGAAGTGGTTAAGGCTGGGTTCACACTTAAAATGGATGCGGCTGACAGCAGGTGTCTGGTCCATCCCTGTTCTCCATTTCAGGGATGAACCAGGCCTGAATTTTTGCCTGAATTTAGACCTGAAAAGGAGCGAAAAACGCACAGGACCCCTGTGCAATTCGCTCCGCAGCTGCCCCGAAGATGTGTGAACCGGCTCCATTGAGAGCCAGTAACAATCTCTTGTCATGCGAATTGGATGAGGAGAAATCCGCATCCAATTTGCATAAGTGTGAACCCAGCCTAAGTCTACCATAGTGTGCTAATATGTGATGCCTAATATCACATTATGGCATAAAGCTCCCAGGGGGCATTTTTCAATTTTTTTCATGATGGGGTTTATTTCCGCTTTAAATTAAAAAAACAATGTAAAAATATTCATGACCCTTATGAATACTTTTTTAAGGATAAGCTGTTTTCTTTTTCAAGAAAGTGATATTGATATGCGTACTTACAAGCAGGCACTGTGCATTATGTCCTGGGCAGGACTGCCCGCAACTGATACCCACGCCCCATGCCCAGGATGTAAAGTGTACGGGGGAATGAGCCACGCATGAAGTCGCCCACGGCCATCTTACTTGATTATATGTGTATACACAGAGTGCTCGTTTGTGCATATGTGACAAGTGCCAGAATTGTAAGTGGTTTTACATTTATTGAATAAATGAATATATAACAGAGAGCACTATATTCTTTCTATTTGCTCTTATATCGATATCCATGATCCTACAGAGGAATTGGCTGTCTCGGATCCACTCAGACCATTAGGAGACTTTTAGATCCATTCATGGAAATGCTTGTTTGACCGTCCTGTTGGGGGGTCATGGTCCTAAGGTGAACGGGCATCTGTGTATATGGTGGAGGTGCTGCATATTATATGACACCTGCATGTTCAATCTATAGACACCACTTTGCACCATCTGAGATATTTTTTATGAACCTTTTATGGAAATTTATTTGGACTTTCTCTTACATATTTTATACAATTTAAACGTTTTTATATGAATATTTATTGCGCTGGATTATTTTAATTTATTAGCTGATGTAATGAAATTGCCCGATGATATTCCAGCATGGGCTTTGATATCACTAAACTTTCAACCCTTCTCAGCCACTGAGAAGGCCTAGCATCTGTTTTGTGTCCTTATAAGCATATAGACATTTTCAACATATATTTGCAAATCGTATATAAGTAATATATCCCTTTTAGGCTACAGTATATAGCATTTTATTAGTGCATGTTTTTTTATAACTAAATCTAGAAATCCATTTCTCATCCTGAAGTAAATTATTCGCTTAGCTACACTAACATTGCTGTAGCATTGAAGGCAGTTTGAGACATGTACCTTGTCATATCCACTTACTCCTAGGTGAAGAAAACTGTATTTTAGCAGGTGAAAGTTCATATGATGTACAGTACATAACTAAAATTCTAGTCAAGCAGCCCATTTCTTTTTCTTTTATTAAGTTAGATTTTCTTCCATGATGACTTAACGAAATTTAACATTCCAAAAGAAAACGCGGTTTGTGCCAGAGGGAGTACTAATAAATTAGGCAAACTACTGTTTATCCGGCGGAGAAATTCTTCTTTTCTTTTCCTCATCTACAGTAAACACAATGAATAAATGTAATGATTTCATCATTTACTACATAAATGCATGATTTGAGTACAACAATCTTCCATATTATTCACTAGCTTGCTGGCAAATTTGAATGTGACTCATATTCTGTAGCCTAAGGGAAGTGAAATGAGAAATAATGAGAGAAATTAGTTAAATTTTACACAACAGTAAGCTCTACCAGAGTCTGATTTATAGCCTCCGTGCCTGAAATCATCAATATGCCCCATACAATGCCAAGTTGTGTCATTTTCTCTTCAAATGCACTTTATGCTCACCTCAAATTGCAGGCTTGTGAGAAAGCTCTGTAATGCAGATGTTACTGCTGAGCAAGTGGAGGTCTTTGCCTGTATCTTTCATGTCGGGCCTTTCTCCTAAATTTCTCCTAATTACTGTGGCTGGTGAGGACCTGTTCACAGCGTATACTTGAATCGTAAATTAAGATGTTAGTACCAGCTTCCATCTCTCTTTCAAACCTTTTACGAGCAGTGCAACTTAAAATAAGAGGTCCGGCGTTTGCTATACCTGCTTTAATACTTATAAAACAATACAGCTAATGTTTGAAAACAGAAATAAAAAATAAGTATCCTTTTCTCCTAAATTAAGGTTTTTACTCTAATGCATTCTTAGCATTAAGATAAAAAAAAAATGCCTGTCACATACCAGGTGGAGGAGGCTGACATATTGAGGTAGGCCTCCCTTACACCTCCAGTTCAGGGCCCCTGGTAAGGTAACAAGAGGCACAAGGGTGGCACAAGTGCCTGGTAGTTCTTCTAGCAGCTGATGCAGGTAGGCAGTCTGGTTTTTTTTTTAAATACAAATAATTTTTTTTTAAATACACTGTGCACTTTGCAAAGTGCAGTTGCACTCTGCAAGTACAATTGCTCCAGAGCTTAGTAAATGAGGGCGAGCTCTGCTGATTTCCATCATCCAATCGTGTACAAGCATAAATATTTTTTTTTAACATTTTTCCTTGCATGTGATTTGCTATTCTTTGCAAAGTGAAGCTTTACCCCATTTATTAAGCTCTGGAGCAACTGCACTTTGCAAATTGCACAGTATATTTGCCTTTAGTAAATCAACCCCTCTGTGTCCACAGAATTGGGCCGGGCAGCAGTTTGGAGAACATCAGAAACCTGCTGATGGCAGGTAGGTGCTTGGCAGGAACTGGCTGAGTAGCAGACAGATGCCCAGCCTGAACTGACTGGCAGCAGGTGGGTGATGAGCAGGCACTGGCTGGCAGCTAGTAGATGATTGGCAGATGCTGGCTGGGCAACAATTAGGGCCTCAGTAGGCACTGGCTGGCAGCAAGTAGATGGTCATCAGTTGCTGGTTGGGCAGCAAGTAGGTGATCAGTATGGTCAGTCAATCTGGATCAGTAACTGGAAGTCAGTTCAGCCATAAGCATGGACATAGGAGCGTAGTCGGGGTTCAGGCCAGAGTTGACAACAGTAAGTCAATCAGAAGCAAGGAGTAGGCAGATGCTTAATCCAAGGACAAGCCAGGGAGGTGCAGCTGGATTTCAAGAGTGGTCAAAGCAGACCGTGTCAGTAGTAGGTGGTCTGAGACCAGAGCAAATAACAGGTTACACAGGAATGCTACAGACCAGATAGCACTGAACATGTGCAGCAGCTCAGTTTAAATAGTCTGTTTTGCACCAGCATTAGTGACAGGCATGCACACATATGCTTGCCCATGTGCTAGTCTGTGCACAGATATCTGCTCTGATGCACCATTTTGAGTGTGGACATGCTTTTCCTGATAATGTCCCAATGCCTTTCCATGCCTTAGTGCCCCTGGTCTCCACCATTGGCCTATGCTTGAAATCCAACTGGAAGAAAGAGCATTAAAGGTCCAGGTAACTTGAAGTCCATTCAAGCCCCGGTAAAGGGGGCAATATTGGATCGCAAAACACGCTGGATATGCTTTGATAGTCCCCCTGACTTTTATTAGAATACATGTTGTATCTGGACAACTTCACAATGGTTTGGCGCCTAAATTTTTTTTTTTACTTCAAAACCACAAGCAGGAAATTAGGTAATTTCAAACAGTGCTCAGCTGATCTCCCGCTGCTCTCCTCTTCTCCCAGCTGTCAGCGAGGGATCTCGGGCCCTTCTCCCTCTGCGGTGCTCTGAGCGGGGAAGACAGCTCAGGCGGGCAATGGAATAATAAGAAGGTATTTGACACAATTAGATTACAAATGAACAACACCTTTTACATTATATACTACTGTAATAGAGAGGATTCTAGCATTTTACAGCCACTTTTACTATGTGCACACTAGGGATTCCTGACAGGCAGGGAGGGAGAGGGGGAGAGAAGACAGCACATTAAATAGAAAGCCCTTCCCCCAAAATAAGCCCCTACTGTGTTTTTGGTTGGCAAAATTGATATCAATGGCACATCTATCAGTCCGTCCCCACATGCCAGGGTGCTAGGGGTAATCCTAGACTCTGAACTGTCCTTTCGGACCCACATACAATCCCTGTCCAAATCATGCCGCCTTAGCCTCCGCAACATTTCCAGAATACGCCCCTTTTTAACGAATGACACCACCAAGCTTCTAACTCACTCCCTGGTTATCTCTCGCCTCGACTACTGCAACTCCCTCCTCATTGGATTACCTTTACATAGACTATCCCCCCTTCAGTCCATAATGAATGCTGCTGCAAGACTTATCCACCTTACCAACCATTCTGCGTCCTCCACCCCTCTCTGCCAATCCCTCCACTGGCTTCCACTCACACAACAAATAAAATTCAAAGTACTAACAATAGTTTACAAAGCCATCCATAACTCTGCCCCCAGCTACATCACTAACCTAGTACCAAAATACCAACCAAGCCGCTCTCTTCGGTCCTCTCAAGACCTCCTGCTCTCTAGCTCCCTTGTCACCTCCTCCCATGCTCGCCTCCAGGATTTCTCCAGAGTTTCTCCCATCCTTTGGAACTCTCTACCCCAATCTGTCCGACTGTCCCCTAATCTATCCATCTTTAGACGATCCCTGAAAACCTTTCTTTTTAAAGAAGCCTATCCTGCCTCTAACTAACACTGTTTTACTTTTTCCATCAACTCATCCCCCACAGCTATTACCTCTTGTATCAATTTACCCTTTCTTTTTAGATTGTAAGCTCTAGCGAGCAGGGCCCTCTGATTCCTCTTGTACCAAATTGTTATGTAATTGTAATGTCTGCCTTTATTTTGTTAAGCGCTGCGCAAACTGTTGGCGCTATATAAATCCTGTATAATAATAATAATAATAATATAAGACCCCGGCTTATTTTCGGGGAAACACAGTATAGGTAGTGTAAACATTTTCTAAACAAGCACAGTTTAGGAAATATTTATTGTACATGCAGACAGTGACATCACTGGCGCATGCACTCTGAAGCAACGGCCACACAGGCCATTTCTTTAGAGCCCTGTGCCATAGATGCACATGCACTGGAGTGATGTCATTGCGGCTCTGGCCAGTCACAGACCC